>CM054994.1:7109410-7709410 GCA_029030765.1 Salix suchowensis
TTTCAGCAGTGTTTTAATTGTTTAGTTCACTTGTTCTATTTATCCTTATTGCAATTGGTGAGGTTCTAAGTAATTCTTAAGGTCAACCCCTCACAATATTTTGACAAAATGAAAGCAGAAATGCACCTCACATGCACCCAAAAGCAGGGGCACAGCAAAATATGGTTTCACAAGGTATATATTCAAAAGGTAATGCCAATAGATTCCAGGATAAGAATTGTCAAAAAAAAGGAAGAATATGAAAAATAGAATAAAACTAAAATTTCAAGAGTATTAAGAGGAAAGAGAGAACATCTGAAATGGCGTTCATATATTTACATACCATATAGTCCATAAGGCAGCCAAATAACCTTCTGAACTCCAAGATATGCCTTAAGTTGATCTTCTATCTGTTCTTTGGTCATATTTGGGTTCCTATTTTTGTTCAAGAGGCACTCCTCAGTGGTAAGGCATGTCCCTGAAACCAAAAAAGAAAATGACATACATTAGCAAGACCAAAAGAAAGAAAATTCCACTGGTAATTTTGGTTAAAGAGATCTCAAAGTTACTGGAGAAGAGGTCTTTTCCATACTTTTTAAGGCAAACTGCTTTACTGTGAAAATTACTATAAGCTAGATCCACCCCTGGCAATGCAGTGTTGAACTTCTTAATAATGTGAGTTAACTTCACAATATACGACAACCAAATACAACCAAATGATATTCAGTCCACAATCAGAGCTGTAAACAGAATTAAATAGGGGAAATCAAATGAATCTGTAGCTTTATTATATTGCATATCCATGACCCAATACTTCCAACATGAGCAGATTCTAGGTCTACACAAGGGCACACCAGAAACAGCCTTACAAAAGAATATGATATCTTCTTCAAGTGCTGAATCTCCCATGTGATGAAATGGAGAGATCAGGTTAGTAAGTAAAGGGCACCTTTCCATTTCTATCCTTGTTGCAGTATCCTGCCCCCCTCATAGACACACACCAATCTATTTATCACACAATTAAATCTCATGCATATTTATAGAGTCCACAGATCAGTACCCTCTCCATCTACATGGATGCTTCCACCTTCAAGAATCATAAAGTGGGGAAACCTTGGAAGTTTTTCCACTCCTAGGATCTGAAAAAAGAACATTAATTCAGATCAAAATCCAGAAAACTAATATATGCATGGTAATTAAAAAAGATAAACACGTTGCACAGAAACTTTATGAAATCTGTTTTACTACACCACCTTCCTTGCCACGAGAAGGTCAAGACTCCAATCCTGGTAACAACCATCATCAACCCCTACAAGTTTCAAGACCAAATGCTTTCAGAGAGGTTCTCAATAAAGAGTAAAGCTTTACCAACAAACATACATAATGATGCCAGGGTGATTTCTTGATACAATGAAACAATGCTCTGGCACACATTCACATATCTTATCCCAAGGATTTGAAAGCAATGATGAACATGTTCTACAATTTCACATTTGATTCCTAATTAAATTCCTAAAACTATTATGAAGGTAGGCATAATTTTCTCAAGAAAGGGCTCCAGAAATATCAGTAATCACTAATGAAGGAAAACCTTTAAGAATTTGGAAGTCATGATTTTAGAATTGTAATCATCTACAGTAACCTGTCTAGTGGTATAATGCATTCATATGTAGCAAAACATGGGCATCAGGTTGTTGCATTGTAAAGCACCAAAGTTTAAGGATCATGTTGCATCATTTATGAGATGGAATACCTTGATATGTAAATCTTTAACATCAAATTTGAATGTTTTAAAATCTTACCTCCCCAACCATTAAAGTTCCAATCAATCCCTGCTATGTGTTGCTTGATGTTACCATGAGTTGATCCATTTTTCCTCACAACAAACTTCATAAAGAAACAGAATTGATGGTTCACGATAAGGGAGGGAGGGAAAAAGAACTGAATTATCAAAATAACACATTAATTGAACAAAACATCATAAAAATGCTAAGAGAACCAGAACTTATAAAGTAGTAGAAAAACTCACAGTCGGACCAGTATCACGAAACCAAGAATCATTCATGCTCATCTCGAGTACTCTCACATTTTCTGGTAGCTGACTTCGAGCATTTTCCCACTAAAGTGCAGTCAATTGGACAAACAATTAACTCAGTTGAGTAATTCAAATCCCATAACAGAAACGTAGGACATCAATTTGTTAAAATGTCGAACAACCTGAGCAGAACTTGCACACACAGTTACAGGCTCAAACTTTGAAATTGCAATTGCCACTTTGGTGAAAACAAGTTGTGCATGTAATGCATTGTCTCGCCAGATATCCAGGCGCTCCTGCAATGCAAACCATAAATACTTGATTCTATAACAGACTTTTCTCTTCGTTAAAAAAAAAAAAAAAAAAGACAGGAGAAAAGAAAGAATATCCACAATTACTGCTTGAAAAAATGAGAACCCCATCTGCATTACAACCACAAAAGGTAGGGAATTCCCAACAAGTAATGTGGATGAACAGATTCTTGAATTTCTACAGGAATAAGATAGCTGTTGTGGTTCAAAGTACGAAAATTAACACAACTTATCAAATGATATAAATAAACCTATTCCTCTGCTAAATAAAAAATGAAAAGAACACCTTTTTTTCTTTCTTTTTTGTAAAAGGGGTCTCAAAAAGAAGCTCAGCAACACACTCTGGATGTGAGCATATCTCAAAAAATTGAAACGAAAGAAAACAAAAGGTCACTCTAATTAGAATCATGAAGTCGTCCTGTCATGCATTGGTTTTCCTGTACTGAAGAAAGCCTAGCAATTAGAAAAGAACCTACTTTTGGTTAAGGAAAATGTTCGATTACATCACAGTGCAATATAAAGTGGCCATTAACAAGTAAGGGTTTTACATCTATGTATACTTACAGGCCAGCCCATCCAAGTCTGCGAGTGGGGCTCCCATTCTGCAGGCATGCTGTATCCATGAACAACGGGTGCCTCCCTTATCACTACCATCACTCTCTGTTGTATAGAGAGAACTCCAATTTCAGATAAGTTGAAACCGATTGTAAAACAAAGAGTTCTTGATTTTGAAAAAAAAAAGTAAGAAAAGTGAATTCTTCTTATTTCAGTTTAAGGAAAGCCAAAGAACAGAGAAAATTTGCGCTGCGCTGACGTTTTGTATTGGCTGGCAAGTGAAAACAAAAACTACCACAGAATATATATAACATTAAAAAATAACAAATACACCCAAAGTGAATGAAGCTGCTCCCACTTCTTTCGTATAATTGAGGTGCTTCATTTTTTTTTAATTAAATTATTTTATGACCTAATTTCGACATATAGTTTAACTTAGCTAATTTCGGTCAGTTTGTGAATGTTTCACGGCAGCAATTGCCAGAATTATTGCGGATGGATTGTAATAGTATAATTATTATTTTATTTTTTAATGCGTTTTAATTATGCCTTGAGTTTTCTATGAGACTGATTGGCATTACTTGAATGTTTGAGAGTATTTTTATCTTTTTTAGGTATTTTTGTAACCAGACAACAAATAGTTGTTTCCTGGGAGTATTTTTAAATTTTTACATTTCTATGCATATAGTGAAATAATCATATTACCTTCAAATAAGATAAAAATCAAAAGTTGCTTAGGGGGGGTATTTCTGGAATTTCATATTTTTTGAAGCGGTATAAATACGAATATGCCCTCAAAAAGACAAAATTCAAGAGTTGGTTGTAAGGGTGTATAGGTAATTTCATATTTTTTATTATTTTTTCTCGTAGCATCACCGTTGACGCCTCCGACTAACACGTTGACTCGCTTTCTTCCTTGCGCTCTCTTTAGGCGACGCGTGCAACCTGCTGCGGTGGTGAAAATGCTCATTCGGCGTCTCACTTCCACAGAGGGCTGAAAATGTGACGGTGGTCGATGGATCTTATTTTCACTTTTTCTCTTTCTTATGACCTAAATTACATGGAAATCCCCTTGGTTTATGGTGTTTTCATTGCAATCCCTAATCTTTTGATTGTTTTGTATGGTCTTGATTTCTGTAATATAAGTTTTGATTTATTTTAATTTGACCCTTCTATTGAAATTGATTATATATTTTATTTTCATTTCGGTCCTTATTATTTTAATTTTGGGTTTAGTTTTATATCCCTTAATATTTTCGGTATAGAAGTTTGAATTTTTTTCAATTGAAATTGATCATATATTTTGTTTTCATTTCGACTCTTATACTTTTTTTTTATTTTTAATTTTGTTATTTTTTGTTAATATTTCTGAGATAGTTTCTATTTTGTCATGTTTATATGTGTATGCTCTTAGTTTGATTTTGAATTTTTATTATTTTCTCTTTTGTTGAGGTTGTATTTTTTAATCTATTCCTGAAATTTTAATTTCTGTTGGTGATCATTTGAAAATTGATATTTTTTTATTTTGTTCTTTTTTTACTTTGATTTATTCTGCAAGTCAAATTATTTTTTAAGCTAATAATATTTATTTTTATTTTTCCATTATTTACGCATTAATAATAATAATAATAATTTTAGTATATTTTCTTACTAGCTCTTTTGTTAAAGTTTTTGAATTTTTTTTTTATTTCTCAATGTAATTCCATAATTTTTATTGTTTTGGCAGTAAAAATAATAATTGTCATCACCCAATTTTTGGGTGACTCCCCAAAATATACCAAAAAATAACAAAAATAAAATAAAAAAGGTCGGCGTTGGTAGAAAAATCAATGTGGAAATTTTGATTGTTTTCGCAAGTCCGATCGTATCTCTTTTGTCCCCAAAAATAGAGGAAAATACAGATTCAAGGCAAAAATAATTTATCATCGGATAAATTTGTGTAAGAATTAAGTCGAAAGGTGTAATTATATTTTTATGGGCCAATTTGATTTAATCTTTGACCAATTTAAAAATATAATTATGTTCAGGAATTAATTTAGGGTCCAATTAAAGGATTTAATTAAGTGTAAGAACTTAATTATACTTTAAGTTGGTCAAATTAATTTTATTAAGGGCTTAATCGATGAAAAATCAAGGTCTGGAGCTTAATTTAGGTTCAATTGAGAAGTTGGGAATTTTCGGAGACTAAATTGATTTTTTCCAAGCCAATTATGCAAAATCAGGGATCCAATTGAAGACAATTGAGAATTTAATGGTCAATTGAGGGTCAAATAGCATAAATTGGAAGCCAGGGACCAAAATAAAAAGGGCCGCACAAAGCTAAGGTTGATATTGAAATTCTGACGGGGTATAATTGCACAAAATCATAAATTTAAATCGAATTAGAGGGTGCAATTGAACCAATTTTAAACCAAGGGACCAAATTGCATCTTTTGTCAAATCATTTTTCTTGCAGCGTGCTCGCACTCTTCGGGCCGCCTCGAACAAGGGTCAGCATGCCCATCGCCGCCACCAGGGCAAGGCAGCGGCCACCCCCTGCAGCACGCCATGGGCAGCCGAAGGGGTGCCTTCATGGCTATAAATGGAGGGGGAATTGGACGAAAAAGAGGGGGGGAAGAAATTAAAGAGAGAAGAAACTGGAAAAGAAAGGGAAAGAAAAGGGAATGAGTTTTACGCAGAGAGGAGAAAAACTGAGAGAAAACTGAAGAGAAAAACACATAAAACACGAAAAAAAACAGTTCTTCTTCTTCTCTCTCTCTCGGTCTGCACATCCCTTCTCTCTCTAACAGCCCCGTCAAACTCCCTCTCTCTCTCTCTCTCTCCGTCGTTGCAGGCCGTTCACTCACCCATTACCACCCTTAACACCACCTTAAGCCTCCCCTCAACTCCAGCTGCTCAGCTGACCTCTCCAACGAAGAAACAGACACAGTCCCGACGACAGCAACGCCAGCCCGTCACCTTCCGACGACCACTCTAGCCACCACAGGCCACCATTTTCGACGCCACCACTACTGGAACAACCACCTCGGCCTCCTCTACCCAAAGGTACTAACAGGTACATGTTTCGTTGCACTCGAAAATCTACACTATTCATCATCTTCCCCAGCCTCGCATGAAGTGGGACGTGATTTACGTCCCACTGTTCATGCGGGTTGGGCTTCGATGGGTCGGGCTTTGTTCCCGACCCACACTCTAAGCAACTTGGGCTTCCAGCCCGTGAGGAGTGGAAGCCCAGCCCACACATATCTGGGCTTCCAGCCCGTGAGGACTGGAAGCCCAGCCCAAACATTTTGGGCTTCCAGCCCGTGAGGGCTGGAAGCCCATCCCACTCAGGGTGGGCTGTTGAAATTGATTATATATTTTATTTTCATTTCGGTCCTCATTATTTTAATTTTGGGTTTAGTTTTATATCCCTTAATATTTTCGGTATAGAAGTTTGAATTTTTTTCAATTGAAATTGATTATATATTTTGTTTTCATTTCGACTCTTATACTTGGATATCGTAAAAATTATGTTGCATCTTTCTCATATTTTGAAACGAAATTTGGATATCGTAACCGGTTTATGATTATCCATTGGAATTTGACCAAAATATCAAAAATAATTATAAATATTTTTGTTTCATCTATTAGGGTGTAAATTTACATTGTAAAGTACACCTGTAGATAAAAATAAAAAAATTTACTACGGTGTAAAATTACATTTGTAAAGTACACCCGTGGATAAAAAAAAAGGGTTTTAACCACGATGCAAATTTACATTATAAAGTACATCCATGGATTAAAAAAAAAAGTTTTTAAACTACGGTGTAAATTTATATTGTAAAGTACATCCGTAGATAGAAAATGATTTTTACTACGGTGTAAAATTACATTGTAAAGTACACCCGCAGACAATTTTTTTTTTTTTAAAATGCAGTGCAAAATTTTTAACTTAGAAAAACAATCAAACAACAATGCAGCTTACCTTAGGTAGGGTGCACTGGGGGTGATGCGTCTTCCCCTTGCACAACAAGTCCCCTTACCTAGACTCTCGCAGACCAATAGGTTCCTAGTAACCTTAATACTAGGTGGCGACTCCTTAGAATTATAGTCGTAAATTTTACGGCTATAAACACCCTCCATTTTCACCGCGCGCCGTTGTCTCTCCACAGAGGGATGGCGGGGCGCGAAGCGCGAAAAAACATCGTCGTGACAATTATAATTTTAGGTGTTCTCATCATGACAATAATAGTGACATTATTAATCATAATGATATTAGAAATTATAATTTATGGCAATGATTATAGTACTTATGGTGTTAATAATTATGAATTTGATGGTAATAATAACAATAACTCATAATATAATATGAATAATGACAAAAACAATTTTTAATAATGATAATACTGCTACTTATAATTTAAATAATATTAATAAAAATAATTGTGTTGGTTATCGTAATGATTATTGTCGTAATAATGACAACAATTATAACAATAATGATGGTGACAACGATAATATTGTAGATAATAAATAGAACATCAATTATTTACTATAATGGTTATAATGACAACTATAATAATTGTGACAATTTAACATTTATGATAATAAAAATAAGAATAATAATCGAAATAATTCATTAGTCAATGTTGTGTTTTATTAAAAAT
Source organism: Salix suchowensis (assembly GCA_029030765.1). Lineage (NCBI taxonomy): Eukaryota > Viridiplantae > Streptophyta > Magnoliopsida > Malpighiales > Salicaceae > Salix > Salix suchowensis. Next base: position 7,116,940 of record CM054994.1, read on the forward strand.
TGACTTTTGCGGTTTTTTATGTATGATATTTCTGATCTATTATCATGTAAACAAAAAATATACGAAGTCGCATATAGACAAAACGGGTGGAAAAATTTGGCCAAATGATCTACAATGAAAAAATAAATGAGTCACTTGCTCTATGTTTTACCACAGCCAGAACCAATTTTTTTAACATGTAAAAAAATATTAATGGTGCTATATTGTTTTATGATGCTATATATATGAGCGAAATAATCAATGTACAAAACTTTTGATTATTTAATTTTTATATATGACCATTTTATTATGGATAAAATAATTTTACTTTTTAAAAAATAAAAACAACTTTAAACTAAAAATATATCAAGTCACATGTAGACAAAATAAATAAAAAAATACAGATAACAAATCATTAACAATATAAGATTCACTTTACATGTATAAGAGAAAGTTTCACTCTCATTTCACATTATCAAAGCTAAACTTAGTTTGTTTTTTAATGCAAATTGTATTTAATACAAAGATAAATAACAATAAAAATTAAAAATCAAAACTAAAAGTATAAATACATAAATACGAACAAAAAATTAAAAATTATCCTAGAAGGACAAAAAAAAATATTGAAACTAAACTAAAAAAAAAAAGTTACATTATTAAAACGAGATAAAAAAGAAAAAGAAAAAAAAGATTGTCGTTGTTGTGGCGGGGTACAAGACAATAGGCAGTCTAGTTTGAAACTAGAAGGGGCATAACATTTAGTAAATTAAAAAGTCCCCCATCCCAGTCAATTCAAGCCTACAAATGAAGAAGCATGAACTGTTCTACCATGATTCAAACTCACACTTGTGCCTACAAATGAGCCTTCGTATTCAAGATTGGAACTTCCTTTAATAAAATCTCTTGAAAACTCTTTTATACATATGGATGGCACCGCGAAAACTTCCGCATCTCGATCAAAGTATACCACGAAAACAATGCAGCACTCAGAACAAATTCCATACCAAAAAATAAACCACACAGTTCATTAAGAAGAAAGCTTTTCAGCGTAAAAATCCAAACTTTCAAGCACAAAAAAGAAAACCAAGACCCAAAAATGAATAATTTAAAGAGAAGAAGAAAAAAAAGACAAGCTTTCAAAAGAAAAGAAAAGAAAAACAATGTAGGTCGTATCCGGATCAACATATTAAAGTTTGGTTGTAGTTGTTTTTTAAAGTATTTTTTTATTTATAAATGCATTAAAATTATTATTTTTTATTTTCAAAAATATTTTTAAAACATAGTGTCAAACATAACCTTAATTTTTAATGGGTTTCTCTCTTTTTTCCTCTATCTTAAGAAAAAAAAACACCACGACCAGAACAAAGCTATATTGCTTTTATGACTGATGATAGTTTTGTTGAGGTCATTTTAAAAAAAATATATATTTTTTGTAAAATCTTATTTTATATATAGTATATCAAAATAAATTTTTTTTTAAAAAAATAATAATAAAAAAAATCCAACTCTTAAAAAAATACTTTTTAAAACAAAGAATCGCACTTTGTGTTTGTGTTCTACAAGAAGAATCAAGAAAGTAAGAGAAAACTATCATCAGTGGCTCAGTGGTGTTGGGAGCGGCCTCTTCCATTATAACGTTAGTTCGAGTCTTAGTGGGAGTTGGGCTGGAGGGCTCCTACCCACATATCCTCTTGGTCCTTCTTTGTGTGGTATGTTTGTCATTCCCATGGTGTTTTAAATATTTATTGAACTGGTAGGATGTTCAGTGGGCCCGGGAAATAATTGATATACGCGTAAACTGATCCGAAAACCCCGGTAAAAAAAAGTAAGAGAAAACAGAGATGGTGGAGCAAGTAGAGATTGGAGAAATATGGACTGTTGAATTTATTATCGGACTCACGTTGGATTCTAATGGTTCAGCCTGGAAATTTATGAAGAAACAAATATATATTCAAACTTTCCGAGGACTTTTGTACTTGCTTGCCTAGCCAGCACTTCACGGTAAAAAGTTATTTAGTTTTTTTTTAATATTATAAATATATTTTTTTATATATTTAAACTCCAACAAAAAAATGTATTTAAAAAAGTTAATTTTATTTTAATATATAAAATATTGATATAACTATTTATAATTAATATAATAATTAATTAATATAAATACAATCAAAACTATTTTTTTTGTATAGAAATATATTAAACAATTTTTTGTTTTTTTAATTAATATATAAGAATAATTTTTCAATATAAAAATGAAATTTTAGTTTTTTAATATAGCTTTTCTCTTGAGGTTATGAAAATAAAAAAAATAAAAAAACTAAAAGTTTTTCTTTTTTTTCTTTTAGTGTTCCCTTGAAGTTGCTGTGAGGTGTAAATTGCTATCACCGTGTGAGGTGTTGAATTTCTAGTGTTGATAGTGTCGTTTGCAGTAGCGATGCTTTGCATTGATTAGTCGTTTGTTTGCGGGAAAAGTTGTTGTAAAGTATTTTATTTATTTTTTATATATTAGAATTAGAAGAAAAGCTAAAACAGCTAGGTAAAATACCATGCATACATACAAAACACTATGAGAGTTATAACAGTGTATTAATGATTTTGTTTCTCAGTGCGTCTCAGACCTTGCCTTTTTATCAGGGGTACTTTGATTTTTTTCACGGGACCGGTTGGCATTACCAAATTATTTGGGGGTATTTTTGTATTTGCAGTGTATTTTTGAACAGTGACTAGACTAGGGATAATATCATTTTTTTTACTGGTGTATGTACAGTAATAACAAAAATGCCCATAGATAAGACAAAACCTTGAACTGTCAGCAGGGGTCCTCCGGACATTGCATATTTTTGTAAATTGTGTAAATACTATTTTATCCCACGAAAAGACAAAAGTTAAGAAATGGTTGGGGGGGGGGTGCTTAGGTAATTTGCCCTACTTTGTTTTTTTTTCTGCGCGACCGTTGGTGCGTCGTCCCGACTCTTTCTCCCCAACACGCCTCGCCGATGGCGTGTGTGGCATCATACGGTGTTTGAAAATGCTGATCCGGCATCTCTAAGGATTCGCTTCATGTCCCTCTACCCTACCGGGAGTGGCGTGTGGTAGAACATTATCACCGGCAAGGCGACGGTGGTCGGTTGAACGTTTTTGCACCCTTTTCTCTCTCCTCAAGGCCATTTTACACTACAGCCCCCCAGGTTTATGGTAGATTCATTTTTTGTCCCTTCTCTTTTAATTGTTGTGTATGATCCTGATTTCTGTAATAGAAGTACTGATTGGTTTCAATTTAGTCCTTTAATTGAATTTGATGATATATTTTTGTTTGCATTTTGGTCCTTATTCTTTTAATTTTTGGTTTTGTATTAAATCCAAAAATCTTTTTGGTATAACAAGTTGTATTTTTTTTTAAATTTTTTCTTCAATTGAAATTAATTACATATTATCCTTTTATTTTGGTCACTATTCTTTTAATTTTAATTTTGGTTTTAAATCCCTTATTATGTGTGGTATAGAAATTTGAATTAGTGTCAATTGAATCCTTCAATTGAAATCAATTATATATTTTATTTTTAATTCTGCCCTTATACTTTTAATTATTCTATTCAAATTTAATATTCTTATTAGTATTTATATATTTATGCATTAATCCCTATTATTGTACATGTTTATGTGTATATGCATTTTGTTTTACTTTTCAATTCTTTTTTATCTTCTCTTTTGTTTGGGTTGTATTTTTTTTATTTAGTGTTTAAATTTTAATTTTTGTTACTGATCATTTGAAAATTCATATATTTTTTTTTAAAAAATCAAATGTTTTTTTAAGGCTAATAATATTAATTTTTGTGTTGTCATTTATTTTATTTCTTTGTCTACTCTTTTGTTATAATTTTGAGTTTTTTTATTCTTCGAGGTTCATGTTTTTTTTTATTATTTATTTATGCAATAATAGTAACAATTATTTTTTTAATTTTCCATTTTGTTGGAGTTGCCTTTTTTTTATTTAGTCCTTGAATCTTAATTTGTGTTAGTGATTCTTTCAAAAACAATATTTTTTGATTTTTTTTCTTCAAGTCAAATATTTTCTTAAAACTAATAATTAGTTTTTAATTTTTTTGATTTTTTTCCTTCCCATTTTGTTAGAATGTTTTTTTTTTATTCTTCGAGGTAATTTTTTTTATTAGTTGTGCAATAATGGTAATCATTAATTTATATGTTTTATTCAAAATATTTTTTTTAAGTCTAATAATATTTATTTTACTTTTGTCATTAATTTATTTTTTGCATACTCTTTTGTTATATTTTTTTTATTTTCTTGATTCTTCAAGGTAATTTTTTTTTCATTATTTATGCAATAATAATAATAATCATTTGAAATGTTTTTTCAAATGATTTTGTTAAGGCTAATAATATTTATTTTTATTTTGTCATTTATTTTATTTTTTTGTTACTCTTTTGTTATGATTTTTAGTATTTTTTATTCTTTGAGGTATTTTTTTTTATATAAATATGTAATGATAATAATAATTAGAGATGTGTTTCTTATATCTTATTTGTTTGTTTAAATTTTGAAGTTTTTTTATTCTTCAGGATATTATTATATTTTTATTATTTTAACAATACTAATAATAATAATTTAAGGTGTTGTAATCTTGATGATAATGGTTGTCGTGATGGCGATTTTCACGCTTCGCGCCTAGCCATCTCTCTCTGGAGAGACAACGGCACGCGGTGAAAATGGAGTGATGTTATAGTCATAAAAAATACGACTATAATTATTAGGAGTCGCCACCTAGTATTACAGTCACTAGGAAACCTATTGGTCTGCGACAGTCTAGGTAAGGAGACTTGTTGTGCAAGGAAAGACGCATCACCCCCAGTGCACTCTACCTAAGGCAAGCTGCATTGTAGTTTGATTGTTTTTTCCAAGTCATTTTTTATTGGTCTTTTACTAAGGTTCGACGTAGATTTCTCTCTGTAAGAGAATCTCTACCTTATTGTGGGTTGAAAGACTAACCAAAATAAATTTTGCACTGCATTTTGAAAATCTCATTTTTAACTATCCACGAGTGTACTTTACAGTGTAATTTTACACCGTGATAGATAAAAAAAAAATATTAAAATATTTTTGATATTTTGGGTGTTTTCCAACGGATAATTGTAAACCGGTTATAATATTCAATTTTCGCTTTAAAACCATGGCAAAGATGCAACACATTATTACGAAAAAATATGGTGAGAAAAACCTTAGAATCTGGCCGTATGCACGAAAACATTTTTTTTTTTGAAATGCAATTTATATATATATAATGGTTGCACACCCATTCTCTTTTCATTATTTTCTTTACATTTTACACATTACATAATATTTACAAAAAATAAATGAACATAACAACAATTTAAACACAAACACAACATCTAAAATCACAAAAACACAACCTCGGAAACACTGTTGACAGTTGAAGCCGCACAGGAACACTGGTGGCCCGTCAGCCCACGTGCCGCCGCCACCGGCGGTGCGTGGTTCCACGAGCCACCGCCGGAGAAAAAAATGCAACATGACAGGGGGTGGATCTGCCTCTTCCCTTCATTCTCTCGCCAGTAACGGCCTCCACGGACCTGCAAAATAGACATAAAAAACAAACACAACACAAACAATGGTTCGACCTTAGATCTCATATCTGTCTTCGTTTGAAAAAAAAAACGGCAGCAAAGACTAAAATACCCCCAAACATTCTGTTAATGGCAACCGGCCCTTTAAAAAAGTCTAAAATATTCTTGATTTCAAGGCTAAAATGAAAGAAAAAATAATAATTACACTTTTATAATCTATAATAATATATGTCTATTGTCTAATGGTACAATAATTGTCTAATCTCTTTTAGCTTTTTTCTTAATGAGTAGTTAGTTGTTGACCAAGAACATGCATTTAAGACACAAGCATGAAGCATCCACTCCACTCGCAACGCGGGCTCGTCAAGCGCTGCACCTCTATATCGAGGGTGTTCCTCTCACATTGAGATTAATTTATCCAAAGTACTCCTCTGGGTGGAAGATTGACCTTTTAATGTAAGTTTATTTATTTACCTTTTAATGTAAGTTTATTTTCCCTTCACATCAGCATGTTACTAAATTCTGAAAAATTAATCTCAATTAGCAAATACAAAAATTGTTTGTCTTCAATGCATTCCTTCAATTAAAATTTCCCATATATTTTTTTTTCATTTTAATCTATATTCTTTTGATTTTTGATTTTTTTTCTTTAGTCTTTTTGGCTTTCAATTTGATCCTTAAATCCTTTTTTTTTCAATTTGACCCTCCAGTTGAATTTTTTTGTTTGCTCTGATTTTACATTTTTAATTTTCGCCCTCATTCTTCTAATTATTTTTTTAGATCCTTATATGTAATTGATTTTTTTTTTCTGGTTTCATCTTTTGACATTTGATTTATTTAGGATTCAATTTTGTATGATCTTATTGTTATGCATTAGTTTTTTTCTCAAAAAATATTGGTTATGTGATCATCTTCAATTTATTTTCTAAGGATTTGTTCCACTCTCATAACCTAATTAATGATTCTGCATGCTTTTTTTGAATGTAAGTTTATTTTTCAAAAAACAAAAAAAAAGAAACAATTTCGTTTGTGTTTGATTTTTTAAGACATCATTCTAATTAATTTATATTTTTTTTGGTTTTATACAAATAAACTTTATTTTTTAAAATAAAAAATATTTATTTTCAAATAATATTTCGGATATGTTTGTCCTTTGCATAAGATTTTGTATGGTGTGAGTTTCTTAAATCAATTTCATTTCTTTTTTATTTATATTAGATTTTATTGATTAAATAAACAAGTTCAGTAAACACAACAGGATAAAAATAATATTTCATATGATTAAATATCTTGGTTTGCATTAATCTTTTTTATAATTTTTCTTTTGGTTACTGTTATCTATTTTATATATTTATTCACACAAATAATTATCAGTTTATTTATTTATATAAACCTTTTGAATTACAATTTAATATTTTTAAATATAAAACCACAACGAAATAACCTATAAAATCGGTATTGTTTTTTGGAAAAAATAAAATAAAATTACAGGAGAGCATGGTTTATATAACCAGTGAGAGATTCTCCTGTTACTGTTACTGTTAGTGCAGTTACTATTATTATTACTATTGTCACGTTTAACGAAAAGATGGGAACTGAAAACGCATGCATCATTTGTAAAAAAGAGAGGCAAGGAAGAGGAGATTGTCTTTGTGGCCAGCAGCAGGCAGCACTTACGGTCCTCATCTTATGGTTCGCGTCTACGTCCAATCACTTGCTGGAAACTATTCTCCCAATGAATGAGCTAACCATCTCTGTTAGTCTGTCCTTATCGCCAGCCAATATAACAAGTCCACCACATACCATTTCTCCCACCTTCTCTTGAAATCACTCTAGACTTTAACCTAATAGTCCCAGGAAACCCCCCCCAATAACTCTCGATTCCCTGTTTATAGCTCTTAATTTCCAATAATTAAGGAATAAAGAAAGAGAGAGACAAAAGCAATACAGAGGTATATATATTATACTGCATTCAGTTTTATTTTTACTGATTATATGTTCATTGCTTGCAATGTTTATTCTTTAGAATTGTACTTGGAGTTTGATTACAGATTTAAAGCGGAGTGTAACCATGCCTAAGAAACTTGTTACTCAGCATGATCATGACCCTGAAAATGATTTCTTGTAAAGAAGAACGATTTTGCTAAATAAGGGGATTTGGGGTTGCTTCGGAAATTAATTTGTAGTTGACAATGATATTTATTTCTCTTTGGAAATTAGGAACCTTGAGATGAAAGGTATTAAGATGGGTGATATTTTTATTTATTTATGTTTTAAGAGATAATTCGGTTAAATCTAAAATATTGCAACGTTGCTGTACACAGAGTAAATGGCTCAAGATACTACTTCTCCGGGTTTTGATTCACCCAGGGCGGCGTTCCGGTCTCTTGAGAGATCAGGTCCAAGCGGTTAAAAAAAAAAGACTCTGATCGCTATGAGATTGTTCCAATTGAAGAAACTTTGTCGTTTGAGAAGGGTTTCTTTATAGTAATCCGTGCATGCCAGTTGCTGGCCCAGAAGAATGATGGATTAATATTAGTTGGAGTAGCTGGTCCTTCTGGGGCCGGAAAGACTGTATTCACTGATAAGGTGGTCAGCTTTATGCCCAGTATTGCTGTCATAGCCATGGACAACTACAATGATTCAAGTCGAATCATTGATGGAAACTTTGATGGTAAAAATCATTTCTGTCTTTTTGCCTCATTTCAATAACTTCTTCTGGTGGGATTGAATTTTTAAGGGGGGTAGAATGAGTGTCTATTCTGTATTGATTACCGACATGCATGGCTGTGTTTGAAAATGTTGTTAGGTGATCTCTGCCTCTACTCAAAGATGTTGCAAATACTCATGTAATTTCAAACATGGTAAAAGGACTGGAAGAGGATAAACTCTCTGTGGAATCTCTCATTGTTAAAATGGGTAATGTCACAGTCCTTGTTTGTGACCAATAGAGCTAGCATATGTCAGTTGCTAAAATTGATTGGGCCCTGGTAGATGTGCTCTTGGAGAGTTATTGCTTGGCTTATACATAGCTGGTCCGCTTGCCAAAGAAGTAGGATTGTAGTTATCAAAAACAGAAGAAATGTTGTAAAAAGGGTTTACAGATGAGTCAAAGTTTTCGCTCTTGCAGATCTGGTTCTACCACCAAGCGATAGGGGATGGTGGTTGGTATTGGTCGTGATTAAAATAAGAAAAAGAAAAGTACAGGAATGATTATTAGGACGCGAGGAGCTCTAGAGGATAGCTGTTGAATCTAACATAAGATTGGCAAAGTTTAGGACCTTAAGCTCCAAGTACCAGGTGTTCGAGTGTTTGTTTAACCATGGTGAATATGAAAATGCTCTTGAAATTGATTTCTGTTGATGTAGTCAACTCAGTTTTGAGCTTTTGCAACCAGAAAAAATTAAAAGAACTTAATTTTCAGTGAAAAGTGCTGAAGCTGTTTCCCAAACTATTGCAGTCATGATTATGGCTCGCAGTATCACCCCTATGTGACATGTGGTTATGGCATTTAGGACTCCTGACAATAGTGAATTTTCATAGAAGTTTGCAGCAAAATACGGGCATTGTCCGACAGTGCTTTCAAATTCTCTGTTGCCTGACATCCTTTTACTTGAAAATCTCAAGGCAGATGTCATGCAAGATATCATTGATGAACATTACCTGGTCTAGGTCTCCTACACTTGGAGGAAGCATCGTTCTAGTTTGAGTTTAAGCTGTGAAAATATAGCACTAATCTCATCTAGCTTGTGGAAAATTTAATCTATTTATCTTGTATCAATGACGCTAAACTACCTGTGCGCCAAGTACACAAAGGATTTAGTGGGTAGTCTATGAGGTGAATATCTTACCAATATCTTGTATCAATGACGCCAGGATTTAGTTGGCTCAACAGGTTTATCCCATGTACAAGGCTTCCATTGAGCCAGATCTCCAAACTGCACACATTAAAATCATCAACAAGTTTATTCCTTTCACGGGGTTTCAGAGCCCAACTTACATTTTAAAGGTAAGTCTCCGTGCTTCTCCCTGCTAAATTGATAATGGTTTCTCATGTTAAGAGCCATGGCTACATTCTCGTTTCAACTCTACATCTACTTTCTTTCGCTGCAGTCAACAAGGTCAGTGACAGCTGAACAAATTAAGACCATTCTTTCTGAAGAGTACAAGGAAACGAAGGAGGAAACATATGACATATATCTTCTACCACCTGGTGAAGATCCCGAAGCATGTCAATCGTATCTAAGAATGAGAAACAGGGATGGAAAATACAATCTCATGTTTGAGGTTTGAGTGATTGCAGATTAGCACCCTCTTACACAATTTTTGCACCTGGAAATTATTATTATGAAATAGGTTTTTACCCCCTCTACACATAAAATTAGCTGTCCTACTGCCCATAATTAATTAATTAATTAATAGTGCAGGATATCCAATCATAGGTCTAGAATCAAGTAATTCTAGGGGTATGATTTCAGATTTGTACAATCATAGACAAAAAATAAGGTATACTCTGTCTTGCATGATATAGCTTTTGCAATTAAAGCAAAAATAATAATCTCCATACAATCAATGATTAGGCGGCTGCATATGTTTGACTGATATACATCAAGAAGAAAATGGAGAAACACTTTCACTTATAAAGTAGTAGAATGAGGAAAAAGTTTCAACAATGCTTAGACAGCCTTTGTGGCTGCTAAATAACAAGTGCAGATACACCTCTGAAAAGAGATTTACCTGTATATGCTAGAGCTTTTTATTGATCAGTTAAACTTGTCCACATGCCTAATTTCATTATTAAGATTTTTTGCTGAATAGTTTGTGGATACTAAGAAGTTTGGGTTTCTAACCTATATGCTTCTGTTTCAGGAATGGGTTACAGATAGTCCATTTATAATCTCACCTAGGATAACCTTTGAGGTTAGCGTGCGTCTTCTTGGAGGTTTGATGGCATTGGGGTACACAATTGCAGCTATCCTGAAAAGAAGCAGTCATATCTTCTGTGATGATAGGGTTTCCATCAAAACTGACTGGTTAGAACAACTTAATCGCCACTATGTTCAGGTACTGCGTGCTGTTCTCCTTGTATTGCAATCACGCATCCCTTCTATATTTCCACTTTTTGACATGGATGAACACTGTCTTTTTGTGCTGTGATTCACTTATTTTATAGCTGTTTTGCTTTCATGATCTTGCCCCTGTTTCAGTTAGTATCTTTTTTCTCAATTGTTTTCTTTTCTAATCTCTCCAACTAATCTTAGAACTTGGCTTAACCATGCTTATTAACATTCATTTGAGTTTCAACTTTCTACCCAATTCAAAATCCAAGCCAACTGACAATATTAAAATAGCTAGGTTGATCAATTGAACACTTACCTCCATCGCCTTACTGTTCAGGGAATTTTTGTAATTGCTTGCATACTCTCTCTCTCTCTCTCTCTCTCTCTCTCTCTCTATCTATCTATATATATATATGTGTGTGTGTGTGTGTGTGGGCCTACATAGTGTAGAAATATTAGAGTAAGAAAATGAAATTTCTGTTATATTTCACACAGCCTAATGCATGAGTACAATATATACATATACAGGTCTAGGATTAATCTAAATTCCTAGAATCAGGATATAACTGATTGCCTATAAATCAGCCTTGCAACTGACAGCCCTACAGCTGACTTACTCTATTTAGAACAATAATCAATCCTATAATTGATTTACTACATTTAAAACACACAGTAAGATACTCAATACTTTTATCCTCTTTCCTCTTCTTTCTTTTTTCAGCAACTTCATCCTTTCTTCTTCGTCTTCTCCTCCTCTTTTCTTTATTTTCAATTATTTCAATCTAAAACCAATGTGATATCAGAGCACTAAAATCACTGACAAAAGTCAACCTTTGTGCTGACATTAGTGATGACATTGTGTTGATGTCAGATGATCTAAGTACATCGGATGATGCCCTTTTCTTGCTTTTGAAAGCTCTTTTACCGAACAAAAGCCCTATGGTCTGAACAAAAAATGATGCCATTTACTTTGCCTATTTTTAGAGAGATGGCTTGATTAAAAGGTATCCACTTTTCAGGGATGGTTTGATCATGATCAATATATTTGGCGCTTTTGAAGATATGCTTAGCTGAGTTTGTGTTTGTTTTCAAGGATTAGCAAAAGTCAAGTGGTCTCTTGTAGAGTTGAGATCGATTTTGTTTCAGTTGTACTGGTTTAGACATGATAAAAGTAAGTTCAGAGGGAACTCGAAAAATGCTACTAATGAGAGTAGTGAAAGTTAAGTTAGAGCTTTTGGTGATAATCCCTCCCTTCTTGTTAAATTAGACGAAAACAATTATCTTGCTTGGTCTTATTCATACTTATTATTTATCAAAGCTTGAGGATTGTATGATTAAATCATGAAAGAATAAGTAAGGCTAGCAGCAATTGACCCATCACTTAATAGATGGGATTTGAAAAGCTCATTAGTTATGTCTTGGCACATTAACTCCTCGGATCCCTCTTTTACTTGTGGTTATCTACTCTTTGATCTTGCATAAAAAAATTGGAGTGTGCTAATCAGACATCCTCTCAACTTGGCAATGATGCACGAGTTGTTGAGTTGCGTAAAAGATACATGAAACTAAACAGGGCGGGATGATTATAGCTCAATATTTTACAAGACTCAATACTTTATGGAAAAAGTTGGATTTCTATCGAGATTTTCAAGTTGATTGTACAAATGATGCGGTTAAATTTCAAAAGTTAGTGGATAAAGAACGAGTTTACAACTTCCTTGAAGGACTCAACATGGATTATGATCAAGTTAGGGTTCAAGTTCTTGGTAAGATAAGGATCCTTTTCCTTCATTAAGACAAACATACTCACATGCACAAATGATGCGTCACATGTGCAGTTTGGATATGAATTTAGCACTAAAGTTGCTAGGTACAGTTGCACTGGTTTGTCCATTTCAACTAGCAAATTGCAGGCATCAATATAAGCTCACCGTTTTCAACTAAAAGCGAAATAAGACGCTAGCTACAGTCAAATTCAACCTTGCATGATCACTAAAAGGAAAGTTGAAATAGAAAGCACAGTCATGACCTGAAGAATCACTTCCATCAAGCCACATAGTTTGATCCTCTTAATCTTCAATCGCTCCCTCGCCAATTCCATCTTCAAGTCGCCGATCTCTCTCACCATCGTCTTAATCATCATCTCCTTTTCCTGCAACGAGTTCCAGTAAAACAAACACATAGGATCTTGAAGAAAGATTAAAAATAACAGAATGATTTGATAGAGATAGACAGACAGATTTTATTTTTAACCTCGATTGAAGTTGTCAAGTGGCGATTTGGGAGCGATTTGAGCTTGCAGAGAAGAATGGCAGCTTTGGCACATCGAATGGCGACATGTGATTTTAGAGCTTCGTCTTCGCTCTCCATCTTCTCTGCTCCTTCCATCCTGATTCTGATCTCTCACTTTCGCTTCTTTTTTTTGCTTTTGAAAACAAGAGGTGATTCTCCCAGATTTGGAGGAGGGAATGGATGGAGTGTACTTTATTATACAATTGCATATTTTAAAGTAAGAAAAGTGAATTCTTCTTATTTCAGTTTAAGGAAAGCCAAAGAACAGAGAAAATTTGCGCTGCGCTGACGTTTTGTATTGGCTGGCAAGTGAAAACAAAAACTACCACAGAATATATATAACATTAAAAAATAACAAATACACCCAAAGTGAATGAAGCTGCTCCCACTTCTTTCGTATAATTGAGGTGCTTCATTTTTTTTTTAATTAAATTATTTTATGACCTAATTTCGACATATAGTTTAACTTAGCTAATTTCGGTAAGTTTGTGAATGTTTCACGGTAGCAATTGCCAAAATTATTGCGGATGGATTGTAATAGTATAATTATTATTTTATTTTTTAATGTGTTTTAATTATGCCTTGAGTTTTTTTTTTTTTCTATGCGACTGATTGGCATTACTTGAATGTTTGAGAGTATTTTTATCTTTTTTAGGTATTTTTGTAAGCAGGCAACAAATAGTTGTTTCCTGGAAACAAAATGAGTCTGCCCCTTATTCAGACCATCTTTTTGTGAAAAAGGCCCACCCAGTGACTTACTGCAAGAGTTAATCAAGATACCTTCTCTCCATTCAACTGTTATTCTTGAAAAGATCCAGCACTAGAATGGCCGGCCTTCTCTCATTCCACATTCGATCCTGTAATTGTAAATATCGTTTGGTACCCTATTCAACCATGAAATTTAACCATGCTCCAATTCATCAACTACAAGCTTGAAAATAAATATTAAATGGATACAATGTTATGCAATTATATAAATTGGCCAGATTGTTAACAGCAATAGATAAAAATAATATTAATTAATTTTAAAAGATGAGTTGTCAATATTATATCTCAAAATTATATATTTTTTTATTTTCTTGATTCTTCAAGGTAATTGTTTTTTCATTATTTATGCAATAATAATAATAATCATTTGAAATGTTTTTTCAAATGATTTTGTTAAGGCTAATAATATTTATTTTATTTTGTCATTTATTTCATTTTTTTGTTACTCTTTTGTTATGATTTTTAGTATTTTTTATTCTTTGAGGTATTTTTTTATATAAATATGTAATGATAATAATAATTAGAGATGTGTTTCTTATATCTTATTTGTTTGTTTAAATTTTGAAGTTTTTTTATTCTTTAGGATATTATTATATTTTTATTATTTTAACATTACTAATAATAATAATTTAAGGTGTTGTAATCTTGATGATAATGGTTGTCGTGACGATGATTTTCGCGCTTCGCGCCTTGCCATCTCTCTCTAGAGAGACAACGGCACGCGGTGAAAATGGAGTGATGTTATAGTCATAAAAAAATACGACTATAATTATTAGGAGTCGCCACCTAGTATTACAGCCACTAGGAAACCTATTGGTCTGCGAGAGTCTAGGTAAGGAGACTTGTTATGCAAGGAAAGACGCATCACCCCCAGTGCACTCTACCTAAGGCAAGCTGCATTGTAGTTTGATTGTTTTTTCCAAGTCATTTTTTATTGGTCTTTTACTAAGGTTCGACGTAGATTTCTCTCTGTAAGAGAATCTCTACCTTATTGCGGGTTGAAAGACTAACCAAAATAAATTTTGCACTGCATTTTGAAAATCTCATTTTTAACTATCCACGAGTGTACTTTACAGTGTAATTTTACACCGTGATAGATAAAAAAAATTATTAAAATATTTTTGATATTTTGGGTGTTTTCCAACGGATAATTGTAAACCGGTTATAATATTCAATTTTCGCTTTAAAACCATGGCAAAGATGCAACACATTATTACGAAAAAATATGGTGAGAAAAACCTTAGAATCTGGCCGTATGCACGAAAACATTTTTTTTTGAAATGCAATATATATATATATATATATATATATATATATATATATATATATATATATATATATATATATATATATATATATATATATATATATATATATATATATATATAATGCAACACACACACCCATTCTCTTTTCATTATTTTCTTTACATTTTACACATTACATAATATTTACAAAAAAATAAATGAACATAACAACAATTTAAACACAAACACAACATCTAAAATCACTAAAACACAACCTCGGAAACACTGTTGACAGTTGAAGCTGCACAGGAACACTGGTGGCGCGTCAGCCCACGCGCCGCCGCGGCCACCGGCGGCGCGTGGTTCCACGAGCCACCGCCGGAGAAAAAAATGCAACATGAGAGGGGGTGGATCTACCTCTTCCCTTCATTCTCTCGCCAGTAACGGCCTCCACGGACCTGCAAAATAGACATAAAAAAACAAACACAACACAAACAATGGTTCGACCTTAGATCTCATATCTGTCTTCGTTTTAAAAAAAAAAACGGCAGCAAAGACTAAAATACCCCCAAACATTCTGTTAATGGCAACCGCCCCTTTAAAAAAGTCTAAAATATTCTTGATTTCAAGGCTAAAATGAAAGAAAAATTAATAATTACACTTTTATAATCTATAATAATATATGTCTATTGTCTAATGGTACAATAATTGTCTAATCTCTTTTAGCTTTTTTCTTAATGAGTAGTTAGTTGTTGACCAAGAACATGCATTTAAGACACAAGCATGAAGCATCCACTCCATTCGCAACGCGGGCTCGTCAAGCGCTGCACCTCCATATCGAGGGTGTTCCTCTCACATTGAGATTAATTTATCCGAAGTACTCCTCTGGGTGGAAGATTGACCTTTTAATGTAAGTTTATTTATTTACCTTTTAATGTAAGTTTATTTTCCCTTCACATCAGCATGTTACTAAATTCTGAAAAATTAATCTCAATTAACAAATACAAAAATTGTTTGTTTTCAATGCATTCCTTCAATTTAAATTTCCCATATATATTTTTTTCATTTTAATCTATATTCTTTTGATTTTTGATTTTTTTCTTTAATCTTTTTGGCTTTCAATTTGATCCTTAAATCCTTTTTTTTTTCAATTTGACCCTCCAGTTGAATTTTTTTGTTTGCTCTGATTTTACATTTTTAATTTTCGCCCTCATTCTTCTAATTATTGTTTTAGATCCTTATATGTAATTGATCTTTTTTTTTTTTTTCTGGTTTCATCTTTTGACATTTGATTTGTTTAGGATTTAATTTTGTATGATCTTATTGTTATGCATTAGTTTTTTCTCAAAAAATATTGGTTATGTGATCATCTTCAATTTATTTTCTAAGGATTTGTTCCACTCTCATAACCTAATTAATGATTCTGCATGCTTTTTTTGAATGTAAGTTTATTTTTCAAAAAACAAAAAAAAAAAAAAACAATTTCGTTTGTGTTTGATTTTTTAAGACATCATTCTAATTAATTTATATTTTTTTTGGTTTTATACAAATAAACTTTATTTTTTAAAATAAAAAATATTTATTTTCAAATAATATTTCGGATATGTTTGTCCTTTGCATAAGATTTTGTATGGTGTGAGTTTCTTAAATCAATTTCATTTCTTTTTTATTTATATTAGATTTTATTGATTAAATAAACAAGTTCAGTAAACACAACAGGATAAAAATAATATTTCATATGATTAAATATCTTGGTTTGCATTAATCTTTTTTATAATTTTTCTTTTGGTTACTGTTATCTATTTTATATATTTATTCACACAAATAATTATCAGTTTATTTATTTATATAAACCTTTTGAATTACAATTTAATATTTTTAAATATAAAACCACAACGAAATAACCTATAAAATCGGTATTGTTTTTTGGAAAAAATAAAATAAAATTACAGGATATAACCAGTGAGAGATTCTCCTGTTACTGTTAGTGCAGTTACTATTATTATTACTATTGTCACGTTAAACGAGAAGATGGGAACTGAAAAGGCATGCATCATTTGTAAAAAAGAGAGGCAAGGAAGAGAAGATTGTCTTTGTGGCCAGCAGCAGGCAGGACTTACGGTCCTCATCTTATGGTTCGCGTCTACGTCCAATCACTTTGCTGGAACCTATTCTCCCAATGAATGAACTAACCATCTCTGTTAGTCTGTCCTTATCGCCAGCCAATATAACAAGTCCACCACATACAATTTTCTCCCACCTTCTCTTGAAATCACTCTCATCTTTAATTTAACCTAATAGTCCCAGGAAAGAACCCCCCCCAATAACTCTCGATTCCCTGTTTATAGCTCTTAATTTCCAATAATTAAGGAATAAAGAAAGAGAGAGACAAAAGCAATACCGAGGTATCTATATATATATATACACACTGCATTCAGTTTTATTTTTACTGATTATATGTTCATTGCTTGCAATGTTTATTCTTTCGAGTTGTACTTGGAGCTTGATTACGAATTTAAGCGGAGTGTAACCATGCCTGAGAAACTTGTTACTCAGCATGATCATGACCCTGAAAATGATTTCTTGTAAAGAAGAACGATTTTGCTAAATAAGGGGATTTGGGGTTGCTTCGGAAATTAATTTGTAGTTGACAATGATATTTATTTCTCTTTGGAAATTAGGAACCTTGAGATGAAAGGTATTAAGATGGGTGATATTTTTATTTATTTATGTTTTAAGAGATAATTCGGTTAAATCTAAAATATTGCAACGTTGCTGTACACAGAGTAAATGGCTCAAGATACTACTTCTCCGGGTTTTGATTCACCCAGGCGGCGTTCCGGTCTCTTGAGAGATCAGGTCCAAGCGGTTAAAAAAAAAAGACTCTGATCGCTATGAGATTGTTCCAATTGAAGAAACTTTGTCGTTTGAGAAGGGTTTCTTTATAGTAATCCGTGCATGCCAGTTGCTGGCCCAGAAGAATGATGGATTAATATTAGTTGGAGTAGCTGGTCCTTCTGGGGCCGGAAAGACTGTATTCACTGATAAGGTGGTCAGCTTTATGCCCAGTATTGCTGTCATAGCCATGGATAACTACAATGATTCAAGTCGAATCATTGATGGAAACTTTGATGGTAAAAATCATTTCTGTCTTTTTGCCTCATTTCAATAACTTCTTCTGGTGGGATTGAATTTTTAAGGGGGGTAGAATGAGTGTCTATTCTGTATTGATTACCGACATGCATGGCTGTGTTTGAAAATGTTGTTAGGTGATCTCTGCCTCTACTCAAAGATGTTGCAAATACTCATGTAATTTCAAACATGGTAAAAGGACTGGAAGAGGATAAACTCTCTGTGGAATCTCTCATTGTTAAAATGGGTAATGTCACAGTCCTTGTTTGTGACCAATAGAGCTAGCATATGTCAGTTGCTAAAATTGATTGGGCCGTGGTAGATGTGCTCTTGGAGAGTTATTGCTTGGCTTATACAGAGCTGGTCCGATAGCCAAAGAAGTAGGATTGTAGTTATCAAAAAAGAAGAAATGTTGTAAAAAGGGTTTACAGATGAGTCAAAGTTTTCGCTCTTGCAGATTTGGTTCTACCACCAAGCGATAGGGGATGGTGGTTGGTATTGGTCGTGATTAAAATAAGAAAAAGAAAAGTACAGGAATGATTATTAGGACGCGAGGAGCTCTAGAGGATAGCTGTTGAATCTAATATAAGATTGGCAAAGTTTAGGACCTTAAGCTCCAAGTACCAGGTGTTCGAGTGTTAGTTTAACCATGGTGAATATGAAAATGCTCTTGAAATTGATTTCTGTTGATGTAGTTAGTTTCGTGTTAACTCAGTTTTGAGCTTTTGCAACCAGAAAAAAAATTAAAAGAACTTAATTTTCAGTGAAAAGTGCTGAAGCTGTTCCCAAACTATTGCAGTCATGATTATGGCTCGCAGTATCACCCCTATGTGACATGTGGTTATGGCATTTAGGACTCCTGACAATAGTGAATTTTCATAGAAGTTTGCAGCAAAATACGGGCATTGTCCGACAGTGCTTTCAAATTCTCTGTTGCCTGACATCCTTTTACTTCAAAATCTCAAGGCAGATGTCATGCAAGATATCATTGATGAACATTACCTGGTCTAGGTCTCCTACACTTGGAGGAAGCATCATTCTAGTTTGAGTTTAAGCTGTGAAAATATAGCACTAATCTCATCTAGCTTGTGGAAAATTTAATCTATTTATCTTGTATCAATGACGCTAAACTACCTGTGCACCAAGTACACAAAGGATTTAGTGGGTAGTCTATGAGGTGAATATCTTGCCAATAAGAGGGTTTGTTTTGAGTTGTTCATGCAGTTCACATTTTTATGATCCTTGCAAATTGTAATGAGAAAACTATATGTGCATATTTTGATCATCAGTCTAGGGCAGTTTTAAATCAATGATCCATCAACATGGTTATTAGAGAATGGGGGTTTGCAGGATTCTAATGATTGTAATTTTTTGAAACAGACCCACGGTTGACGGATTATAATACACTGCTCGATAATATACATGGTTTAAAAGCAGGGAAACCTGTTCAGGTTCCAATATATGACTTCAAGACTAGCTCTCGTATAGGTTACAGGTTCTGATTCTCTCTGGCCTATTTTTGAATATATGAAAGTTTTTGTCAAGCGATCTCTACTTATTTTACCAACACAAGTAGAGGAGCCCAGGGATGAAATGAATTACAATGCATCCATGGAGGCCCTCATTTTTTTTATGATATCCATCAAGAATGCCAGAACTGCTAATGGGACTTCTACTTCATGTTTTCTTGCTATGTCCATGAGATCATCATCTCTCTGTTTCTTCTCATCTTCGCCACTTTTTCTGAAATCTATTTGTTCCTAGTAATAATTTCTCAGCTATGCTCCTAACAGGACTGTAGAAGTCCCTAGTTCCCGCATTGTGATTATTGAAGGCATCTATGCCTTGAGCGAAAGACTGCGACCTTTGTTAGATCTTCGTGTGTCTGTCACTGGTGGTATTCATCTTGACCTTGTGAAAAGGGTTTTGCGAGACATTCAGCGTGCTGGCCAAGAGCCTGAAGAAATAATTCATCAAATCTCAGAAACGGTGATCTACTGATTCAAGCTATAATATATATTATCTTGTAGCCTAACTGTGTACTTTTTATCAGGCATTTTCCCTTGATGATATCCAAATTCTTTAGATTTTATGGTAATTCCTCTCAACTTATTTATTGTTGGCTCAACAGGTTTATCCCATGTACAAGGCTTTCATTGAGCCAGATCTCCAAACTGCACACATTAAAATCATCAACAAGTTTAATCCTTTCACGGGGTTTCAGAGCCCAACTTACATTTTAAAGGTAAGTCTCCGTGCTTCTCCCTGCTAAATTGATAATGGTTTCTCATGTTAAGAGCCATGGCTACATTCTCGTTTCAACTCTACATCTACTTTCTTTCGCTGCAGTCAACAAGGTCAGTGACAGCTGAACAAATTAAGACCATTCTTTCTGAAGAGTACAAGGAAACGAAGGAGGAAACATATGACATATATCTTCTACCACCTGGTGAAGATCCCGAAGCATGTCAATCGTATCTAAGAATGAGAAACAGGGATGGAAAATACAATCTCATGTTTGAGGTTTGAGTGATTGCAGATTAGCACCCTCTTACACAATTTTTGCACCTGGAAATTATTATTATGAAATAGGTTTTCACCCCCTCTACACATAAAATTAGCTGTCCTACTGCCCATAATTAATTAATTAATTAATAGTGCAGGATATCCAATCATTGGTCTAGAATCAAGTAATTCTAGGGGTATGATTTCAGATTTGTACAATCATAGACAAAAAATAAGGTACACTCTGTCTTGCATGATATAGCTTTTGCAATTAAAGCAAAAATAATAATCTCCATACAATCAATGATTAGGCGGCTGCATATGTTTGACTGATATACATCAAGAAGAAAATGGAGAAACACTTTCACTTATAAAGTAGTAGAATGAGGAAAAAGTTTCAACAATGCTTAGACAGCCTTTGTGGCTGCTAAATAACAAGTGCAGATACACCTCTGAAAAGAGATTTACCTGTATATGCTAGAGCTTTTTATTGATCAGTTAAACTTGTCCACATGCCTAATTTCATTATTAAGATTTTTGCTGAATAGTTTGTGGATACTAAGAAGTTTGGGTTTCTAACCTATATGCTTCTGTTTCAGGAATGGGTTACAGATAGTCCATTTATAATCTCACCTAGGATAACCTTTGAGGTTAGCGTGCGTCTTCTTGGAGGTTTGATGGCATTGGGGTACACAATTGCAGCTATCCTGAAAAGAAGCAGTCATATCTTCTGTGATGATAGGGTTTCCATCAAAACTGACTGGTTAGAACAACTTAATCGCCACTATGTTCAGGTACTGCGTGCTGTTCTCCTTGTATTGCAATCACGCATCCCTTCTATATTTCCACTTTTTGACATGGATGAACACTGTCTTTTTGTGCTGTGATTCACTTATTTTATAGCTGTTTTGCTTTCATGATCTTGCCCCTGTTTCAGTTAGTATCTTTTTTCTCAATTGTTTTCTTTTCTAATCTCTCCAACTAATCTTAGAACTTGGCTTAACCATGCTTATTAACATTCATTTGAGTTTCAACTTTCTACCCAATTCAAAATCCAAGCCAACTGACAATATTAAAATAGCTAGGTTGATCAATTGAACACTTACCTCCATCGCCTTACTGTTCAGGGAATTTTTGTAATTGCTTGCATACTCTCTCTCTCTCTCTCTCTCTCTCTCTATCTATCTATATATATATATGTGTGTGTGTGTGTGTGTGGGCCTACATAGTGTAGAAATATTAGAGTAAGAAAATGAAATTTCTGTTATATTTCACACAGCCTAATGCATGAGTACAATATATACATATACAGGTCTAGGATTAATCTAAATTCCTAGAATCAGGATATAACTGATTGCCTATAAATCAGCCTTGCAACTGACAGCCCTACAGCTGACTTACTCTATTTAGAACAATAATCAATCCTATAATTGATTTACTACATTTAAAACACACAGTAAGATACTCAATACTTTTATCCTCTTTCCTCTTCTTTCTTTTTTCAGCAACTTCATCCTTTCTTCTTCGTCTTCTCCTCCTCTTTTCTTTATTTTCAATTATTTCAATCTAAAACCAATGTGATATCAGAGCACTAAAATCACTGACAAAAGTCAACCTTTGTGCTGACATTAGTGATGACATTGTGTTGATGTCAGATGATCTAAGTACATCGGATGATGCCCTTTTCTTGCTTTTGAAAGCTCTTTTACCGAACAAAAGCCCTATGGTCTGAACAAAAATGATGCCATTTACTTTGCCTATTTTTAGAGAGATGGCTTGATTAAAAGGTATCCACTTTTCAGGGATGGTTTGATCATGATCAATATATTTGGCGCTTTTGAAGATATGCTTAGCTGAGTTTGTGTTTGTTTTCAAGGATTAGCAAAAGTCAAGTGGTCTCTTGTAGAGTTGAGATCGATTTTGTTTCAGTTGTACTGGTTTAGACATGATAAAAGTAAGTTCAGAGGGAACTCGAAAAATGCTACTAATGAGAGTAGTGAAAGTTAAGTTAGAGCTTTTGGTGATAATCCCTCCCTTCTTGTTAAATTAGACGAAAACAATTATCTTGCTTGGTCTTATTCATACTTATTATTTATCAAAGCTTGAGGATTGTATGATTAAATCATGAAAGAATAAGTAAGGCTAGCAGCAATTGACCCATCACTTAATAGATGGGATTTGAAAAGCTCATTAGTTATGTCTTGGCACATTAACTCCTCGGATCCCTCTTTTACTTGTGGTTATCTACTCTTTGATCTTGCATAAAAAAATTGGAGTGTGCTAATCAGACATCCTCTCAACTTGGCAATGATGCACGAGTTGTTGAGTTGCGTAAAAGATACATGAAACTAAACAGGGCGGGATGATTATAGCTCAATATTTTACAAGACTCAATACTTTATGGAAAAAGTTGGATTTCTATCGAGATTTTCAAGTTGATTGTACAAATGATGCGGTTAAATTTCAAAAGTTAGTGGATAAAGAACGAGTTTACAACTTCCTTGAAGGACTCAACATGGATTATGATCAAGTTAGGGTTCATGTTCTTGGTAAGATAAGGATCCTTTTCCTTCATTAAGACAAACATACTCACATGTTAAAAATAAAAAGAACAAGAAGAATGTTATGTTACTAATTCCACAAAGATCAACCATAATTTCTCAATGGGATAATAGAGGACAAACTTGGTTTAGTGATCAAGGAGTATCAGATAGAGAGCAATTGAAATGTGATTATTATGGGCATACTAAACACATTAGAGAAACCTGCTGGAAACTTTATAGAAATTCTACTAGGGGAGGTGGAGGAAAAAGGGTTGGACGTGCCCAATAACAAGCTCACATGGCAGTAGTGTCTGAAATTGCAGCTTCAGATGGAGACTCAAATTCTTCCACTCTTTCTAAGGAATTGTGAACCTCTAGACATTTGATGACCGAGCTTGAATCTCCCTCCAATTTCTCATCCAACTTTGCTCTTACAAGTATGAATGTCACAACAACAAATACTTCCACCATAGCTGATTCTGTTCCATGAGTTATAGATTCAGGAGTAAAAGATAACATGACAAGATCTTTCTAATATTTTTTATCGGATTTTATTTTCTTAGATAAAGATAAAGTTCGTGCAATAGATGGTTCTCTATGTTCTGTTTGCGAGAAAGGTTTCATTCAATGCACTTTTACTCTGCTCGACTTCAACTCTTCATGTTCTCAATTTTTCTAATAATTCATTGATAGGTAATTCATGAAGGAGAAAATATATGATGAGACAATTTGTATACCTTTTCTTCCTCTTGCTCATCTCCTTTCTCGACTTTCAGTTATTTAAATACAAGAATACCAATGCTTACTCATTACATAAAATGGAACGTTTTCTTTTGCAATAAACAGCTGTAGATTTTGTGCATCGGATTGACAATAACAACTCATTGGTTATGTTTCTTTAGAGATGGAGGTTTTACCTTTCTAGTATACTTTCCATTATTATTAGCTTATTGGCTAAATTTTGCAAAGCTTGGATCTTATTAAATCCATGTTCTTCATGGGAAGGTGCAAGGTAGAGAGCGTTTATACATTAAATATGTTGCGGAGCAGCTAGGCTTGGATGGCTCATACGTTCCTCGCACATACATAGAACAGATTCAGCTAGAGAAGCTTGTGAATGATGTCATGGTATGATTCTCTCAGCTGAATTTATTTTCCTGAGTTGCACATAATCCTTATCTGATCAACCCGCAGGCATTGCCAGATGATCTGAAGACAAAGCTCAGCATCGACGATGATTTGGTTTCAAGCCCTAAAGAAGCCCTTTCCAGAGCTTCCGCAGACAGGAGAAATAAGTATCTGGGACGGTATTCTCTAGTTCTGGCACATGGTTTGATTTATCTTCCCTCCTAAGCAAGAAAGGAACAAAATAAATAAATAAACCAAAAGGAAAGATAGGAATATCAAATAGGTAGGCGTCTATTTGGGTATTAATCTTGTTCCTTTGTTGGATGATTGTTTGAGGATGAAATATCACTCGACTTTCAATTGAACTCTACATGTTTGGAAATTCAACTGTTTATTTCACACACACTCTCACTCACGGAGTAATCAAGACTCACTTCAAAATTGTGGAAATGGAAGCCATATCTGCAATGCTTTAATTAGGCTAATACTAGCAATCTAAGAAACTAACATGGTTCATCTGACAAAACATACTGTACAGAAGTTTATCACTCTCATATTCAAATCAACGGGAGAAGAATCTGTCCAAGCTGACAAGACTTGCTGTTAATAATAGAAGATTTGATGGAAAAACTGTAGAGTCACCTGCTGCAGTTGCCAACCAGGTGAGTATATTCCCGGCATCAGAAGCATCTAGTTAAAGGGCATTATAGTGGTCTATTTCCTTGGCATTCCTAGCAGTTATCCAGCTGTTGACATAATTGAGAAAATATCAGTGTCGAACATTCTGTTATTTATTATTTAGAACATAGGAAGATGATTATTTATTTCAAGTTCTTATCAAATTTCTAGTATGTTCCCTAGTTATAGTCCTTTGTTCTTCATCTTGTTTGGGTTTGTTATGCTTCGTGGTAAACAATTCTTGCACTGTTCAGATCCAACTTACTAAGAATGCAATCTTGTTTCTTTTGATTTTTTTTACTAGAATGGTTGCGTTTTTTTTTCCTTTTCTTTTTCTCATGGTTTTTCTGTTTTCACTACCTACATCCCTTCTGAATGTAACTTTTATTTTTTGAAAATATCATAATTTTATCTTCTGTAATGTTTCAGGGTGTCATTACTCAACTCTCTGAGCAGATTTCCACACTGAATGAGAGGATGGATGAGTTTACATCTCGTATCGAGGAGCTCAATTCCAAGTTTTCCACCAGGAAAATTTCTGCTAGCCAACAAAATGTGGCTTTGCAGGGCGAAGCCTGCAATGGATCTGGACCAACTTCTCTATTTGTTACTGGCTTGGGCAATGGCTCGCTACTGCCAAGTTCTTCATCTTCTTCCCAGTTAGCTAGGGAGTCTCCACTAATGGAAGAGGTACCGCAACTTTAACTCTTTAAGAGTTTTTGGCATGGAAAAGAGAATAAAATCATGAGCTTAACCATAATATGGTGGATGTGTGCAAGGCTAATTGCTGCATGACATTCACGAATATAGAACAACCTTGTTCAATAGAACTACGTAGATATTTCCCAGTCTTCTCTTAACAAAATATGCTACAATAGAAGGTAATTTTGTTTGACTTTTGGGTTCAAGTTCTTGAAATTTGTTGAAACAATAAAGAAAATAGGTGTAAATTTTCACTTGCTAGAAATAGTGGAACAACTTAGCAAAGTGACATTATTTTCTTTTGAACAGGATGGGCTAGAATAGTAGTGTTTGAATTGTTTTACTTTTGGAATCAAGTTTTATAAACCGTATAAAATAGAACAATAAACGTGTAATTTGTTTTTTTGCTGGGAGCAGTGAAGAGAAACTATCCTAGTGTGGTTGGAAAACTACATCAAGGAAGTAGTGAAGAGAGTTATATGGATTTAACTGGATATAAATTAGACCTTCTGGCAGTTTTTGAGATAAAAACTAATTCTGTTTTTGATTTTGTAATTACCATGTTAACAACATTCTTTGCTAAAGAAATTGATAGACAAAATTCCTTGGATTAGAAGTGTATTAAGCATCTTTAGCTCTCCCTCTTCATGCTTGAGAATTGGAATAGCAGTTGAAGCAATGGGAAGCAGGTTTATAAGGGTTTGGGAATATGCTGTCAAAGTGACTTAATTACAATCGATCAGCAGTAGCATGTTCAGAAATGGGGCGAGTCAGCCTCAGCATTGCTCTCCCATCTGAATCTGCTTCGATTGCCATAACACATTTAACTTCCTGTTCTATTTTCTTTTGAAAACTGTTTTGTTTGACTGGTGAAGCCATGGCCTGAACAGGTTCTTCTAATTGCACGGGGACAGCGTCAAATCATGCACCAAATAGATAATCTAACCAATCTTCTGCATGAACACCGGGGAGAGAGGTCTCGCCAAGATAGAACAGACAGGATAAACAGTACAGTTGACATTAATTCCATCACCTTTCCACTTATTTTAACTTTAGCAATTGGGGGCTTAGGTCTACTTTTGTTCAGCAGCATGAACCCCAGAAAATGATTTTCATACGCAAAGAAGATCCTATTCTCATCATCACATGTACCTTTCCATTTTCACCTCTATATAGTATTATAGTGTATAGGTTTGGTGCTGTTAACCTAGCTTGTTACCGAGAAGGAGTTGTGAGATCCAGACTTGGGTGCAGGTCACAGCTTTCTACTATCTGTGCTCCTAAGAAGGCTCAGAAAGAAATGATATCCATTTTTCATCTTATCTGTGGGCTGTATCACCACTTGCGAATGCTCGATTATCTCTCATGTTTCATTTTTATTTGCTTACTATGTTAAGAGCTTCACTGTGTTAAGCCATGCAATTTGAAAGAGCTTCACTCTGTGCTTCACTCTGTTAAGCCATGCAATTTGAAAGAGCTTCACTCTGTTAAGCCATGCAAAGTGTGGCTTTGGTGATTTGTCATTGCGTCTCTCTATTTCTCATATTAAACACACATACACACACACACACACACACACACACACAGGGGTACTTTGGTTATTTCATCATATTTAAAATTTTCTTTTGATTCAGCAAAGTGTGAATTTTTAGACTTATATTATTCAGGCTGCAAAGTGTCATTTATAAAACTCAATCAGCTAGTGTGCTTTTGATTAAATTATATGATGTCAGGGGTGGGTAAAAATATTTAAACAATTTTATAAGAAGTTCCATGAGCATAATTGTTGTGTAATTTAATAAAAAATAATCTCATTAATAAAAAAAATATTAGATCTGGTGGCGTGTGTGATTTGAATTGAGTCTAGCATGTGAACCTCACCTTGCTCAAGTTGTTTTTTTGTCTTGCTTTTAATGATTTTGTTTGCCAATTTTATGATTAAATATGAGTTAATTAAGAATTAAATTTTATAATTTATTTTGATTTGTTTTTTTACAGAGTTATCCCATTATCATGACTTGGTTCACATATTTGGCCATTATATGTGAACCACGTCATGCTTCATTATGTCATTATCTCAATAATTTAAAAAACAAATTTGTCCACTGTTAATATTTAAAAAACATCAATCAATTTGTGTTGGACTTTGAGTTCTTGATTATTCAATTTTTTTTAACAATGTTTAGATATTTTCTGGTAAAAAAATTAATTTGACTCGCAACATAGTACATACATATCATTTGTCTATTTATATTATACATTAAAAATTATAGGGTTTTCACTGTAGCATCCATATTGAAAACCCCACTTTGATATTATTTGCACAAATGATTTTTTCTTCTTCTTTGATTTTTGTTTCTGATGAATGTTTTTCTTATTAATCTTATCCTCCAATATTAGGTTTCTTTTTTTAGTGTTATTTTACTCATGATACAAATCACAAGTTTGATGAATTATTAACTCAGTTGGGTTGAAGTTTTTTTTATGAATTTTTTTTTTAAAATTTTATCATTTAATATTGGATTAAATAAAAATTAGGTTTCATGACTTTGTATTAGGTTATTTCAGCATCATGACACATGAATAATGTGTTTCTCTTGGGTTATCATAGTCTCATAATCAAGGTAATTAATTTGATATATTAAGTCATGTTGACCCAAATCAATCTAATATATCTATTATTTTAATATTAAAAAACAAGATGTCATTTATTTGTTTGAGGCAAATTATATTTTTACAAGCTGTTCAAATTGCTTTTGAACCTATAAAATCAACCAAATCATATCAAATCAATCCCTAAATGAATATTTTTTACACTAGAAAAAATTAAAACATTAACAGCATTTTAATATTTTTTTTTAAATTGAAAAATCAATGTCATGATTGTTATTAGTGGCGGGGCTTAGTTATTACTTGTCAATCTAATTATCCATATAATGGAATAACATTTTGGGAAAATTACTTTAACCATAATGTAATTTACTTAATTTTATACTTTCTCTTTATTGTTTTGAAATTATAGAAAATATCTTAAATTTATAAGGTTATAACACTTTACATGGCGTACAAAAAAGTCATAAGAAGGATCCAAGTAGTTATAAGTTTGTCATTATATTTTATTTAACGACTAAATAAATTTTGATACATCAAATTAACAAAAAATCTACTATAAATTTTTTAAATATTTACACAACAAAATAGAAATAAGCAGAGTGGTAGAACAAATAGATTGATTCATCTTTCCTTGACAATTCTACATTGTAAGTAGCATTAAAAATTGTTAAGAACTTGAAACGAGAAACCACAAGTGTTTTACATCTAAGAGCAACCACACATGATTAAGAACAATCATCATTAGGGCTTCTCCATTCAAATTGTAAATCTTATTTTGGAACCAAATCATTGCCCATACAACCCATTCTATCATTCCTTATAATAAATCCTTTGATTTTTCCCTTGTTTGCTACACATTTGGAGATTATGATACTATTAAGAACAAAATCTCGTTCTCAAAATGAGTTTAAGAAAATCAAAATCAACAAAGTCAACTAAAACTCTTCTTGTCTAAATATAAAAGAATGATCATATGCTAATCACCAATTCTTTCAACTAGTAGCTAAAAAAATTAAAACTAGTAAAAAAAAAGAAATATATATAAATAAATAGTAAAGAAAAGAAAAGGTCTTTAGAGCTTACATCTCTTAATTGGTTATCTATCGACGAGATGATTACACCCTTAAATACCCTTTCCAATTTCTTTTTGCTTCTGCAGTTCCAACAAATTTACACTTACAATCATTAATAATGGAACTCCAACTCTAAAAAGACAAAACAGTATAAATTAAGAGCAAAACACAAAGAAAATAGAGTTAGAAGGCCAAGTTTTGATTTCATTCCTTGATACTGATAATAGTAATACTATGGACGAAACATATGGTATGCACTCAATAATGGCGGGCTACTCGGACAAGGTGAGATCTGGTAGGAAAATCTTATTTCCCCATAAAAATACCAAAGTCTGTTGTCTTGAAAAAAATGTTAGTTGCTAATTTATGTTTTGGAGACAAAGAATTGCTTTTAAAGGTGACCTTAATCATAATAGAAAAAGAAATGTCCACTTTGATTAAACCCAAAATTGTCTTTTCATATAAATCTACTTTCACAGTTTTTGGTTTAACATCTCTAATTGGGTTTTCCAATTGAAATCTCTACAAACAAGTATGTTTCCACTAATAGTAAATCTAATTTTTATTTTGTATATTTTTCAGGGTTTCTTAGAAAACCCTTTGGGATCCCAATAGCTAGTGATGAGAAAAGACAACTTGTTTTCTATATAATAGACAACAACAATAAAGATTGTGATTTTGTGATTAGGTTTAGTTTAGATTTTGAAGGGAAAGAAATCATAAACCCAAGAGAGAATATTTAGGATGTTGTGTAGTTGTTTTTTAATATAATATATATATATGGCTAATTCAATGAGGGTTAAAACAAGTATTTTCAGATTTTGCATGAATAATGTAATATAGCTAACACACCCTTAGGATTAAAAAAAGAGTTAGGGCTTTTTGGTTTTTTTAACATTTAAATGCATAACTAAATGACCTCTTCAACCTTACATTTCTCAAAAATAAAACTGACAACTAAGGTTATTTAGGTCTTTTCCTTACAGTTTTTTTCATTATTGTCAATTGAAATGAGGAGTAATTAAGTGTTTGAACATTTATGAAAAAAAAAAAAAACTAAAAATGAGAGGCACCCAAGATGTTGAGGTTGTGTGTACAACGTCTCTCGATGTTCAAATGTCACATTCAACAATGGCATTGAAAGTGGAGCTTTAACCTCTACATAGTTTTTTGGAATGTCTTAACAGCAAAGATGTGGTTGATCATCGATGAATAATTTTTCTTTTCCTCTTTATTTTCTCTTTCCCCACCTTGATTTCACGTCAGCCTCTCTAAAAATCAAATTTGTCCTCTAGTTGTTGTTTACTTGAATTTTGATTCTCATTCTTTTTATTTCTATTTGCTTTGTTTTTTATGTGTTATGAAGTTTTTTTTTTATTCCATACCTTTATATATTATTTCATTGAATTTCTTAACCTAATTTGGTTGTCGTTCTTTCGACGGATGCTTTTTTATCATTTTCTTGATTTGTTTTTTGTTTAAATTTCATCACTAAAATTTTATTTCATTAAATTGTTTTTCAATTTTACTCATTTTTTTATTGACATTTTATCCATTTTGTAATTTATTTGATTTTCTAATTTAATCCTTGATTATGTTATTTGATTTAGTTTTTGTACCATGATTGATCTTACGACTGGGGTCACTAATTTCAAATATTATCTTGATTTAACACGAGTAGTTTTTAGGTATTTTTTATAATTTTATCATTGGATATTGTCCCTTGAGCTTTATTACTTGTCAAACTTTTCTTTCCATGAAGTTATCCCAATCCGATATCCATAGTTACAGACTAATATTGTTAACATAGGTTTACTTAAGTTTTTTTTTTGCATATTTTTTTTTAAATTAATTTATTGATGCGAGTCTCTTGAACACGTGGTCAAAGAACCCACATGTATTGACACCAATTCCTGGAAATTCAAGTAAATCAAGTTTGATAAAGTATGACACAAAGATAACTTTTACATTGGTATCAATACTATTGGATTCAGACCCTCATCTAATGAATAACAATTTGCAAATGAGAAGTTTGAATTGACGACACAAAGTCTGTTGAACTTGGATAAGTCGTTCGGTCCTTTATAGAACCAAGAAAAAGATAATTCTCACCCTTATAAGTTCACAAACTTACAGTCGTAATCTGAATATCATTGAGCAAAAAAACCTCATTTAAAACTTAGGTTACATGTGTGTTTTTAACCTAAGATAAATCTTAAAATACTCAAAGATGTAGACTTGTATAAAATCCACTTACAATCAGACCCAAATCCCTAAGTATATAAAGCGCAATTGATGTTTATTAACCGTAAAACATAAAACATAAATTTAAAATAAATGTTTAAGTTGCAACCACATAAAAATAAGATAAAGAAGATTTACTTGGTCTTGGATGTTGCTCATTTTTAGATTTCATTTCTAGACTAGAAAACTTCTTTTGAATGCTAAAAATACTCTATTCTTTAAGAAATAATGTGGACTTGGAGTCCCTGACATATTAGGGAAAATAAGCCCAAATAAAGGCTGTTTGAGGGCTTAACACATCTTTTCAAAACTTGAATGGGACCCTCCTTAGACTTGGATTAGATGAATTAAAGGTTGCCTTTAAGCTCCATAGATGTTCCTTTTCCTTCTAGGTCTATCTTACTCCATGTGCTCTGAACTAGCTCATTCAATGCTTTTTTAAGTTGTTTTGCCCTAGCTCTTGTAATAGGCCCACCTAGCACTACCAATTGGTTATTTGTGTGATTATGTTTGGTGTTGGGATGGTCCTCATCATTTTCTTTTCAATTCCATCATTTGGCATTAGCTTATTGAGCCCTGAACTTTGATGTTTATTCTTTCCTTTCTCTGGAGTTATTCTAGGTATCAATTTATTGAAGTTAACCTAAGTTGACTTGTATGACTTTTTTAATAATTACACTTTGGTTTTTTTTCTATGTTTTATTTTCTTAAAACAATTATCTCAATCTCATGTTGTAAGTAACAAGTCAATCAAGTTAAATCGAGTTGACTCAATATTTTTCATTATTTTTTTTTAAAAAAAAATTTACTCTTTGACATAGATTATTCAGCCTTGAACTTTATGTTTTTTTTATAAGAAAAAAATGTAGTTATCATAGGTCATTGGTTCGTTGTGCTAACCCGATATACTTAGTTTTTTCTTATTTTTTTAAAAAACAATTGATATAACTTCAGTCCTTTTTCTAGGTTATTTTTAAAGAATAATATTTTTTTATCCTGATCTCGTGACGAGGATCACAAGGAGGCGAGTGACCCATATTTTTTCTTAATTTTTTTTTTCTGTAATTGATTTTTGTATTTGACATTAAATACTATTTGTTATTCTAACACGATCACACTTTAAGAAAAATGATTTTTTTGCTCAATTTTTTATGTTTCTTAATTTTTTTGATGTCTTAATGTCAAAAACAATTAATATTATTTTACTGAATTTTCAAATATAACACTTTAAAAAAAAATTGCTACTACAATATCAGACATTACCTATATTATTGAGTCTTGAATTTTTGTGATTTGTTGCTTTTTTTTTGCTTTATTTTTATGATAGGCTATTTCAATCTTATATTTCATGTTGATTATGGGAGAGAGGAAATAACCTTTGTAGGTTCTAGGTGTCAAAGAACTAAATTATTCAAGTTTTATCTCATGTTAACTAGAGTTATCATTATCTAAACATCTTTTGTTATGTCAAGAAAAGGCTCATCCAACTTCTAGCATGGCACGAGCCACCTAGCTAATACCTATATATTCTATCTTAACAAAAATAACAAAACCATTTGACTGAAAGGTTAATAGAATAAAATTAGAAAAATAAAGGGTAAATTTATCAAATTAAAAACATATAAATAATTGACACAAATGAATGCTATATCAAGGTTGACAAAATCATGATTTTGACACGACACGAAATTAGCTTTTGAACTCGGATCGTAAAATCATACGTAAAATATTTCCATACAAAAATCATAAAATCACAACTAAAATCGTATGGGTAGAAAAATCATAAAATTATAAATAAAATATTTTCGAATATAATACAAAGTAAAAGGAAATTAAATAATATTCAGCAACAAGAAGTTCTTAGCAAATAATATTCAACATGTCTTTCTTTGTCTCCAATTGCTCTTACTTCACTTCCAAGTAGTTGCATGCAATAGTAATAGTAATAGTAATAGGTAAGTCTTACTGACTCTGTCAGCCCCCAACCCCACCTTTACTCGAATTCCCCCGCCATTCCCCTTCCACTCTCATGGAGGATTGTAAAATCAGATTAATTCAGTTCGATTTTGCGATTCTGACCGATTTTAACAAGTCTATTTCAATTTTAACAAGGTCCAATTTTTCTACTTGATTTTACCAAGTTTTGTTCTTTTTACTCGTAAAATCATACGATTTATGATTTTACAATTCAAATCGCAATTTTGACAACAATGTGCTATATTTAAGGTTTTTGTCCATGGTAATTATAAACTAATAATGATTTTTTCTTCATTTCCTCAATAGTTGAAAGAAAGAATGACATCAAATCTACTTTTATTAATAGCAATGAAAATTTTTATTATTGGTATGATGATATCTATCATGTTTATTAATTCAACATCATAGCATAAAAAAAATCTTTTTATTATCAGTTCATCACTTGCAATTTCACATTATTCAAAGATAAAATTTATGTATGCATGCGGATGAATTTAGTCATTATTATATATAATAAATCAATAAATACTTCTAATTCCTCTAATTGAGAAAACAAATAGAAAAGGATCAAGAAGATAGTTCACCAATATACTCGTTAACAAATGTAACCCCCCCCCCCCCCCTACTTGACTGCAACCCTATGATATAGCGGCTAAATTGTCTTGTTAATGATAACATAAGCTCTAAACAATGGGATTGGCCTTTTGCTTTTATAAAAAAGTCTGAAGTGGAAAACTAACCAAGGAATTGTTCCAACAAAACACAAACCATTAAATTTAATTGTACGAATTGGGATTTTTTCATATCATTGAATTACTGACAGACAACAAACTGGTTCGAAGAAGTTATTGCAGGGGGGGTAGGGGTTTGGTTGAAGGCATTACAGTCTCTGGCTGAAGGCATTACAGTCTCTGGCTAACACTTCCACTACCATATTCCATCCAGAGACTTAACATAAGGTCTCCTTGATCCCGTTTTGTCCAAAGCTAATTAGAGCAGCCATGGGAAGAGACATAACTACGGGTGACTATATTAGGAACATATTATTGAGGATCGGATCATGTTATCATCACCGGTACACAGCCCAGTTGCAAGACTGATTGACATCATATGAAGCTCAGATCACATACGCTTTAAATCAGCCATAAATTCTTGAATATCTTCAACTGTTGCATTTGGGAGACCTAGAAAATAAAAGTATGAGGAAACACAAACTTTTAATCATAATGCAATCATACTAGCTTTCAAGGCACTAAGCAACAAATTGTTGCTCGTTAAATTTACCTTTCCTGTAATTTGATGCCAATAAATCTCTGTTCGGATCTTTAATCCTCTTTGCTCTAATGCATTCTAAGTTTTCCACCTTTCTGGTCCTCAACTTCTCCATTTTTTCATGAAGTTCGGACATGGTTGACAACATATCTGTGAGAAGCAATTGTCAACAGTAAATTGCAGAACTAATAAAATTTTGTCCTATGAGGAAATTCAGGGATATATACACCTAAATGAGCTGAGTTTAAAAATAATTATATGATCAACCAAGAGTTGTCATAAATTCTTGCATCCGTATACGAAGTTCTTTATTAGTGGATTTACAAGCACAACCCCCACTGCATAGCTCTGCAATCAATTCTGTGTTGGTTTCAAATACATTTTTTAAAAAGAATTCAAGCTGGTTAAACATAATATACTGAAATGAAATCAAGGGGAAAATAAAACAGAAGTAGAAAGTTAGAAAGTGTGCAAAGCACAGCACTAAACCTCCTAGAACACGAAGCACCGCCCATTATATTTAGAATATAATTGTGATATTTAAGGGCTTTGGTTTATGTAAAACGTTGGAAGCAACAGTACCTTAGGCATACATGGAGGTGACACAGAAATGGGAAACAAAATTGAAAACAGTGTTCTGTTTCAAAGCCGACAATAATTATTGCTATGAGCAAACAAAACCACAAGTAACAGAAAAGTGGAAGGGTCCACCTCAAACAAAAACTTGGTTGCAGAAAATATCAAAGTATTTTAAAAATGTAATCACCCACATATTTAAGGCTTCAACAGTCACCTTGAAACATGTCTTGCATAGAGGGTTGGCCATATAATTGCAGGGCCTGGCTGACAAGTTCTGAACAATGATCACTTGAAGCGGATTGCCTTTCCAAGGCTTGGAGCTCATGATTCAGCCCAGCAGACTCCTTTCCTACCTGTAGAATATATATTTACATAACAAAGACAACAGAAAACCACACACAGATGGAAGATTTTGCTCTACAACAGCTTCTTCTTACCATAGTAAGCCTGTTCCTCAAGATATCCAACTGTGCATCCAGATCAGGATCAAAAAGCAAATCTTGACAGGTGAAAGTTTCAGTTGGTGATTCTTTCTAGAAATAGCATTACAACAAATGTTAGATCCAACTAGATCTCCAGGTAAACATGATCATCATTGATCAAGTAAAGTGAACAAAAAAAAACACACAAGAAGAAACCAAGACAAAAAATGAAAAGCTGCAAGAGAGACCATACCGTTTGAGGTAAAGAGAAACCCTTGGGAACCGCAAAAACATGGTGAAGACAGTACTTCTCCCACATACCCAATCGCGTATCCAAGTCCGATTGTATCATATTGCGGATGTAAGCAATTCCCTTTTATGAAATTCAAAAAACATCAGGCTAATAATTAACCTCAAATTAAGAACAAAAAAAATAAATTAAAATTACCTCGCTTAAAAATCGGGATCTATCAGTGCCGTCAGTTTTAAAACGGGTTGAAGCTTCCCTGTGGGGTGGCAAATAAAAAAATAAAATAATAATAACATGATTAGAGAAAAGAAAGAGTAACGGAAATGGTACTGACTGGTTATAGAAATGGAAAGCGTCGTCCAGCAAATCGTCGACGGTGTTTAGGGTTTCGTTGATGAAAAGTCGGGGGCTAAGATTTAGAGATTCGAACACTGCCTCGCTTTCACTGCCTTCCATCTTCCTAATTCTTTTTCCTATTTATTTCTTTTTTCTAAAAACAAATTATTCAAGTTTCCTGTGTGAATGTATATAGAAATAGATTTTGGGGAGTGGAAGTGGATGATGATTTTCATTTCCCGCCACAAAGGATAAGCTTAATTGTTAAGGCCCAATCCAAATTTCAAAATAATAGAAGGAGGGCGTCAATCTCGTAAATTAATCTCTCTCACGCGCGCTCGCAGAGTAATGTGTTTCCGAAAGTTTTTTATATATATAATTAAGATATTTGTTTTGTTTTTATAAGTATTATTTTTGTTTATAAATATATTAAAATAATATTTTTTTGTATTTTAAAATTATTTTCATATCAAAATAAAAAAAAATCACAAAATAATTCAGAGAAAATAAAAAATAAATAAATAATTTTTTTTTTAAATAATTTTATAACACAAAAACATATATAATCTTTATATTTATAAAAATTGGTTGATGATGGATATAAATACTTGGTTTATTTTAATATAAAAGTGGAGGGTATATTGTCAAGCATAAAGTTCCATTCTCTAACTTTTATTTTATATTATCATGACCAATTTCCAATTGTTTTTTTTTCATTAATTAACAAAAATTGATCATGGAAGGTATTATATGACCTTCAATAGAGATCTTTATTAAACGCACACCTCTAATAATGAAGGTTACGAGGGATCAAATATTATTGTCTTTAATATAAATATAAACGAGTATAAAGATTAGGAGACGTCAGTAGATGAAAAGATGGAGGATATCATACATATGAAGGTGTGTTTGTTACTAGAGATAGGGGTGAGGATGGTCAGGAGATATGGAAACGAGTGTGTCACTTTTATTGGAAAGAAGAATAAGTACCATTTTTTTCAATCATTGTTCATTTCTAAAATTGACTCTAAGTTATCCTTCCTTTAGAGTCTTTTTTTTATGTTTTTAATTGGGTAGATTTTTCAATGGTTGATCATATCAAAGTTAGCTCTAAGTTTTATTATGGTGGTGAGATTAATTACCTATCATGATGAGTATTAAATTTAAATCCTTTTTGCTTTTAATATTAAAAAACACAACTTGGTTAGTAAGGATAGACTGAAGATGGATTTAAATGTATAAAAAAGAGATGAAGAAACCAAATTGGACATTTAATGAAATTGAAAACTCAATCTCACCCTTGAAGAATCTAAATTTGAAGTATAATGCAAATTTATGTATAACTTACATGAATATCATTTGGATTGTATAAAAATCAAGTTTGAGGACTTCATTAAACTTTTAATAAACTGATTTAATTTAATCATAATTTTCATTAATGTAGTCCAGAATTAAAAGAATTAATTAGATGAAGGATCTAATTAGACTTTTAACTGGTCAAATTATTTTTATTAGGGACTTAATTGGAGAAAAAATAAAATTAAAAGCCTAATTTGAGCTTAATTAAGAAGAGTGGAGTTTTGGAGGATCAAATTTAACTTTTACAAGTTAATGAGATTAAATCAGGGGTGAAATTGCATGAAAAACAAAGTTTAGAGGTTAATTAAGAGTTAAATTGAAGAAATCAAAACCAAGGACCTCTTTGCAAAAGAAACATGTATTCAGGGATTAATTTTGGTTTTAAAATAGGGGTGAATTTGAAGAAATTGAAAGTTTAAATTTTAATTAAGAATGAAATTGAAAATATCAAAAACTAAGGACCATGTTGAAAAAACAGTAAAATCACAAGGGTTTTAATACTTAAGGGAGTTCTCTACAATGTAGCTTTATATCCTCAAATATTAAAATCTACAACTAAATAGTAATAAAAATAAATAAACAAAATGATTGGTGAAAGATTTTCGATATTTTGGCCAAACCTTAACGAATAATTATAAACTGATTACAATATCACAGTTTGCATTTTTAAGAAAAGAGGCAATATGCAATATGTTAGGTTTTTTGAAAATGTGCTTAGAAAATTTGTAGGATTCGGTTATATGCATGGATACAAAACATTTTTTTTGGTATTTGAAATGTGAATTTGGAAATTTTGGAGAAAATCAAATATTCTTGTTCCAAGTTTGTATATTACAATGTAAGTCTATGAACCAATATAAAAAAAATCGATAAAAAAACATGCAATAACATTACAAACCTTTTGAAATGGCCCTTGAAACTTTTGGGATTTGTTTTTGAAGTTTTGGAGAAAAACTATGTATTTTTAATACCGAGTATGTAATTTATAGTGTAAATTTATAGCTCAATATTATGCAAAATAATTGGAAAGATATGCAAGAAAATAATAACCCATTCGAGTTTTTTTGTATTTTTTTTTAGAAAAATATTATTATAATAATATGTGGACTGAGCCTAACCCAACCATATGGGTCAGCCCAACCTTCTTATTGATTGAGATGGACGCTATATATCCAAAACAACCAATACTTATTTTTAACATGCAAGTGAACAATAGAGAGTGGATTAATTCACTCAATACTATTCACTTGTAAAGTGAATAGTAATCGACCGAAAGTGGAGAAGGAGAGTACCTAGTATTGCTATCGTGATAAAAAGGTTTGACCGGTGGCTGGATGAGAGTTAGAGGAGGAATGATGGTTGGTGTTGGTTGTAGGAAGAGGAGGAAAAAGTCATAATGGGATAAAAGAGTTGACGCTAACAGCGATAAAAGGAAGTTGTTTCTACAGAAGGTGGGAGGAAGAAAATAATGTTATTGTTGCTGACAATGAGACAAAAAAAAGATAGTATCATTATTGTTGGTGATGGCCTATGGTGGAGAAGAAGGTGTTGTTACTGATGTTCGTGGAGGAAAAGAAAGTGTTGTCGATATTGTTATTGTTATCATGACTAGATGGAGAAGAAGAATCTTGGAGAAAGAGAAGATGGAAGTTATTGATTGGGGATTCCTAATTGTTTCATGTCTTTTAATGAGATGAAGTAGGTTGCTAATGTTGCTTTCTCATGTTCTAGTGGAGAAGAAGAAAAAGGTCGATGATGACTTTGGTGGTGGCTGAGATTGGTGTTGTTTTCTAGTTGCGAGTTAAAGTGGAGAGTGATCGATTGGTGGTGGATGAGATTGGTGTTGTTTTCTAGTCGCGAGTTAAAGTGGAGAGTGATCGAGTGTGTTTGTTTATTTTTTCATTTCTTCTTTTCTCTGTTCTACTCCCTCATTTTTGTATAATGAAGGCATTTGTAGGGGAAAGATTGCCTCTATTATCAATTTTTACACACAGAAATGGTAGCTTTTGCAACTTGACTTTGTCGTTATTATGAATGCATAGGTATTGTAATGATGGAGATTGTCACGAAGATGTTTTTTGCGCTTCGCGCCCCACCATACCCAGAGAGGAGACGACGCACGGTATAAAAAGGGTTTTATAACTGTAAAATCATGACTATAATTCTTAGGAGTTGCCACCTAGTATTAAGGCACAAGAAAACCTAATGGTCTGCCAGAGTCTAGGTAAGGGAGTTTGTTGTGCAAGGAGAAAACACATCGTTCCCAATGCACCCTATCTAACACAAGCTGCATTGTTGTTTGATTATTTTTTCTAAGTCAATATTTATTCATTGTTCTTTTCTTAGGCTCTAAGTAGATCTTTCTTTGTGAGAAAGTCTCTACCTCATTGGAAGTCCAAAGCCTGATCATTCTAAAGTTTTAAAAAATTTACATGTATTTTTTTTTAAAAAATAACCTTTTTTGACTATCACGGGTGTATTTTACAATGTAATTTTACATCATAGTTAAAAATCTTTTTTACTATATGTAGGTGTAAGTACAACATAATTTTACATCGCAATAACTAAAAAAAAATTGTTAATTTTTTTTATATTTTGGCTAAATTCCAATTAATAATTATAAACTAGTTATGATATCTAATTTTCGTTCAAAATATATGAAAGATGCAACATATATTTGTTTTTTACAAAAAATATGTTTGGAAAAACCTTGTAATTCGATTGTATGTACGAAAACAACATATTTTTTTTAATGGGATTTTTTATATTATATTTTAAAAAAATGAAAAAAATTGGACTGAACCTGGCCAAATTAAACGGGTAGGTCCAACGAAAGTTGGACTTGGGCTTGACCTGGGCTAACCAATTAGGCTCAGCCGAGAGCATGTCTACCCAGAAGTGAAATAGAAAAAAATAACACAATTGTTGCAGTGTTCATGTATTGCGTGAATAGTATAGAGTGAATTAATTCACTCTTGTACTATTCATGTGTTATGTGAACATTAATAGGTTGGTCGGCCGACGATGATGAGAGGTTCACAGATGGTTCTTCTTGTGGAGATGGCGTTAGAAATGATGGCCTGTGGTGGCCAAGAGGAGCATCAGAAGCTTGTTGCTGGTGAAGGGGTTATTGTTGAACTTGCTGCTAGAGAAGGGAGAAAGAGAGGGAGTTGTTGCTGTATCGTCGGAGCCTTGTTGCTGGTGCTTCGCCGGATGGAGCTACTGCAATTGCTGTGGGAGGAAGGAGAGAGAGGGAGAGGAAGCTGCTGTGAAGGAAGGGGAGAGAGAGAGAGGATTGGTTGATGCATGGCTGGTTGTTGCTATTGGTGTTGGTGTCCTGTAGGCACTAAGAGAGATGGAAGGGTGGCTATCAACGGTTATGCTCGTGTGTAAGTTTTGGTCACGGTGTCTCTGTAATCTTCCCCCCACTGTGTGTGTTTTGTTTGTATTGTTTGCAATTTTTTGAGCTCCTTTGTCCAGTTTTGTCTCTGTTGCTCCCCCTCTCATATGTTCTCCCCTTTTTATATACTAAATGTGTAGTTTGCAAGGTATAAGAGTGATGTACATGAAATGGTTAGTTGTAGTGGCGGGTTGCAGGTCATGGTTGCTGGCATGGGCGCCAATTTGTTTTTAATAAAAATTGAAATAACATTAAAAATGGGTTGTGACAAAAAAGAGTTTTTTGATGGGAAAACCAAGAAGTACTATGTTTTTTTTATTCAACTTTAGCTTCCAATTTCACCCAAAAAGTTGTCTCCGAAAATTCTAATTTTCTCAATTTAACCCAAATTAGGCTTCCAGACTTAATTTCCCACCAATTAAGCCTTTAATAAAATTAATTTGACCCATTTAAAGTATAATTAGTCCTTGCACTTAATTAAATTCTTCGATTGAACCCTAAATTAATTCCTAAACATAATTACATTTTAAATTGGTACGAGGTGAGTTTGGAAGAAGAAAAAGTTCGATGATGAGTTCAATGATGGCTGGGAGTGGTAATGTTTTCTAGTCGCTAGCTAAAGTGGAGAGTGATCGAGTGTGCATGTTTATTTTTTGTTCCTTCTTTTCTCTACTCTCCTCCCTCATTTTAGTATAACGAAGGCATTTATAGGGGAAAGGTTGCCTTTGTTAAATGGTAGCTTTTGCAACCTGACTTTTTTCATTCCTGTGAATGCATGGGTATTATAATGATGGACATTTTCATGATGATGTTTTTTGCGTTCCGCGCCCCACCATTCCCAGAGAGGAGACGACGCACGGTAAAAGAAGGGTTTTATAACTATAAAATCACGACTATAATTCTTAAGAGTCACCACCTAGTATTAAGGTCACTAGAAAACCTAATGGACTACCAGAGTCTAGGTAAGGGAATTTGTCTAGCCTTAAATTTGCATTTCCCTTCATTCTTAGGCACAATATGGGTACGGTCGAGCTCTTGAAGCCATCCAAAATTTTTAACTTAATCTTTTCACCGCGTCAACCTTTTTTATTTTTATTTTTAGGTGAATTTATAAATAATCTAGAAATGAGTTCTGATATGGATGTGTGTGTGTGTGTGTGTGTAAATGATGCCTTAAAAATAGGCAACAATACGTTTTATTTTATCCATCCTTTTTTATACTCATTATCCTAACAAAGATAGCTATAAAGAAGAGAATTATACTCTAAACTAAAAAACATAGAGTGTTAGCTCACTTGTAATTCACCTAAAAAATTAAAAAGAGGTCCTCTTTTTTCTTTCTTTCTATTTTCCCACTTCCTCCACTCTTTTTTTCTTCCATTTTCATAATTTTTCAATTTATCCATTTCAACATCTATTTGATTCGGAATTTGTCTTCATAATTTATTCTGTTTTTCATGAATCCTAGGCCAATCAAATACCCCCATGTCCTAATACTAGAAAAAAAGCTATCATCTTGATTTTTTTAAATTCAAACCATTCTTTTTATAGTTGTTCAAGTTGGCTTTTGACTCGTTAAGTTAACTAGAACACTTCAGAACACTTCAGGGTAGCCACCATATGGTCTAGTTTTAAATCTAGGTTACTCAAAGAGTCAGGTTAGGACATTTCAAGTTTGATTCAATGATTATTTTTAATAACAATACCAAATATTTCCCCATGAATTGAATATTTTTTTTATGGTTAAATGTTTTTTTTATCCAACTTATAGCATAACACAACCTATAAACTAGTATAATAAATTTTTTTTTATCATATTGTAAAGATATTGATTAAAGATTTTAATTTTACATGATTTGTTGTCCAATGATTTTTATTTTATTTTATATAGGGCTAACACAATGTTAAAATATATATTGAAATGGAGAAATTTGGCATAAATAGTAAGCAATCTTCAATTAAAATTCATTTGAGTATTTTGCTTTTAATTCTATTTGCTTGGGTTTATCACCTTTATTTATTTATTTATTCTAATTACATAGTATGAGTTCTACTAATTAAATAAGGATATGGTTGTGATCATACTAAACATCAAGATGATATGGCTCTAGGGTTTATCACCTTTTATTTTTTTTAATTATATAGTGATAAGTTCTACTAATTAAATAAAAATATGGTTGTGATCACACTAAATATTGAGATGATATGACTCTATTTCCTATAGAAGGGGAAATGGTCTTTTATAAGATGGGGGAAAGTCTAAAACTTTATGAAAAAAGAGTCTTTACCTAGTATTATGGTTACTAAAAAAACATAATTGATTAACAAAGTTCTAAGGTAAGAGATAACTTATGCTAAAAGAAAGATATTACAACTTTAAAATATCCTACATGAGGTCAATTGCATTGTTAGTCTTATATTTTATCCTAATAGTTTGATGTGCCTAATATGCTACTAGTTATATCTATGGGTGATAGTGGGTCTACTGCAATGAATTAAACCGAAGGATTTAGTATTTTATGATCTAGTTTATTTTTTCAACTTTGAGTTTATCTTTTGATCATGCTAGGTGTATTTGCATGTTTACACCAATAACTCTTAATCATGATCTATGACCTTTATCAAGTCATGCCAATGAATAACCAATAGAGTTATGTTAGACTTAGTGAACCCAACTAAAATCCTAAAAAGGGTCAATGGATAATGTCTTATTAAAATTCATTTATCCTATAAAGTCCAAGATTCATTTGTAATATTTGTTTAATGAATAAAGATTGTATGACAAGTCTTACCTTTGAAGTGACCATCATGGGTCCATTTACTTGGAATAGAATCTAGTGACATGTAGGTCCTTAATGGGCAAAGTTTTGAGAATGTGAGTTTATGTTTAGATTGTGTTATTTAGCAATCACCTTCTTATGATTTAATTTTTGTTTGTTACCCCTCATCAGTGCTTACACATACCAATGTTATAACTCATATATGTATATTCATAATAGGTGGATGACTTTCAAATTCTATTATCATTTTGCATACATTCTTGAGAACTTATTAAAAA
This sequence comes from Salix suchowensis, assembly GCA_029030765.1. NCBI lineage: Eukaryota > Viridiplantae > Streptophyta > Magnoliopsida > Malpighiales > Salicaceae > Salix > Salix suchowensis. The sequence goes on from CM054994.1 coordinate 7,161,155, forward strand.
AACCAATACGCCTAATTATTTGGTGAAGATTGGACTTTGAAATCCTTAATATTTTTTTTCCAAATTATAAAGATGCGACACTCCTCTTAATATCTGAATTAATGACCTATGTTAAGTCCATTTACCATAAATACTAAGTGTGAATAGTAAAATATTAAGGGCATGATTTTTTAAAAACAAGGGTTGATTGTTTTGATATTTTATAATGCCAATCTATTAGGTTGTTTAACGTGAACCAAAACCCAATGAGCCTTGCAAACTTATTCCAAGGCCCAAAATACATTTATGAATAGATTTTGTTATTTTTGTTATTTGAAAACCTAAAAGGGTTAGTTTTACTATTGTGTTTTCCTAAAAATCAAAAAAGAATGAGGGTTGAATTTTGACAATGTGGGGAATGACAAAGAACATATCAAGATACAATATGGGAGTTCTCTTTGGGTCTTAGCCAAATGCAATTTTAAAATAAGAAAGAAAACAATTTGTAGAATACAAGACTTGGGAAATACATAGACTTTTTTTTTATAAGATCTACCTTCGTTGACTTATATGACTATAAAAAAACAAGAATATGAAAATGTGAATACATTCATACAATCAAAACATTATCCATATAGTCTAAATAGTAGAAGGATACATAACCATAAAAAAAACTCTATATAGTTTAACCAATGTAACGATACTTAACCATAAAAGGGGATACAAACAAGGGTATGCTCATGTTCAAATAATAATTAAACAAAATTGCCCCTTATTCATCAATATATACATAATATAAGCCTTACAATATTCATCTAGCTCACAAAAGGCGAGCAAACCAAGTATATTCATCAAGTTTTAGGCCATATATTTGCAACATAGTTCACCAAGATCGAGCCTCTAAGTTTACAAACTAGCTTATAAAGATTGAAATAAATAAGACATACTTAAAGCAAATACATGTATTGAGAAAATCCATAACATAAATCACAACAACTCAAGTGTGTACCATAATCACACACACACATGACTATATAGATTTTAAGAACCTAAACTACAAGCATTAAATTAAATAAAAAAAGGAATTATCCTAAACCATGAGTTGATAGTTGGATGGACATGGAACCAAATTTTAGAGGTTTAGAAATCCTTGAAGTTAATAACTATACTAATACGTATAAATTACTAAACCAAAATCTTAGAGACCCCTAGACCTATGTTTCTATCTCTCGATTCTCATAATTTTTCATAGAAATTACTTTTTTAAAGGCTTTTAAAATGCTTACTTCTCATTCGTAAACCCCTAAAAAATCTCTCATTTCCTGATTTTTTACTAATAACTTCAATTCTTACCTCTACAAAATCCAAATACATATCCCTTAAAATCCCATAAAAGAAAGCATATTTATAGGAGATACAAGATTGACTCAACGTAGAGGCTTAGAATGATACAAGTTGTAGGATTAAAGCTAAGTAAATCTAGTTATTTAAAGGGCATGGATAAGAACCAGGATTAATAGTTAGCAATAAGACAATATGAGATAAAAAGAATGCTCTATAAAAAAACTCCAATGACAAAATCATAAATGGTATATAAGGAACACAAACACACATAAAACTTATAGACCTTCTAAAACAAACTTAATGATGCTCAAACCTTAAGGGGGATAACAACTAAAATGATCATGGTGATGTTGTAAAACTATATTGGTGATGTCGCTACGTTCAAAAGAAGATGAAAGGATGTGACTAGGGTTACATGATCTTAAGATTTTATGGTTCAAAGCAATATTTGGAAGAAGACAACTAAACAAAAATATGTATTTTTGTAAAACCCAAAAATAAATTCTTGCATAAATTGGAAACAAAATTTTTAGAGTATAAACGTTTCAGCTAAGACAATAGGTATTTGCTATTTATAGGGTTTTTAGGGTTCCTTATAAATATAAAGTTAAGCCTTTTATTTTCTAAAAAACTACATAAGTCATAAAATAAAGATCTAACACTCAAGATATATCAATCTCTCTCTTATAAATAAGGACTTAGAAGGTTTTTCACTAGTGGTTTGTTCTTCACTATTCCAGCCATATTCAGGTAATAAATTCTTAAATAAATTTAGATATGTTTATTGCGATCCTAAGCACTTACATATAATTTTATTTTATTGTTTCTACTTTATCTTTGTTTAATTGCATGTTTTAATTGTTATTGGTATTAATTAAAATTTTATTTTATGTGTGAAAAAAGTATTTTTTTCTTTCAAAAAGATAATTTTTTTCTCTCATTATTTTTGAAATCAGATTTTAAAAATAGATATGCTACTATTCTGGCCAAATTTGATTGAATTATTTGAATATGGCTGAAATATAGTATTTTGGCTAGAATCTAGCATTGAATTTTAAAAGTTGGTTTTAAGTGGGTACAACAGCCACTACAAACACTGTTAACATGACTGATGCACCTAGCTATGATGTGTACAGCCAATTGCCCTAACAGAAAGCCATGACAACGCTCAATAGAAGCCACGAGCGATCTGCTCGCGCGATGCGGCGGATTTTTTTTTATCTATGTAGAAAATTGATTGTTTTTATATGTATTGTATTTTGCTATTTTAATATTTAATTAGTAAAATTATAATTGATAAAATCTGTATAATCGAATTGGAAAGTGGGTCGTATATTTTTTATTTGCAGATAATGTAGGTAATTTTTTTTTATGAGTTGCTTTTTTTTCCCAGTAATATTAGATGTGATACATTATAAATAAAAATATTATAATTTTTTTTTCCAGAAATAAACTGACATTTTCTGCGTGCTATAATGAGTTATTTCAATGTTTAATAACTAAAATTGCAACAAATAAAAATATGTTAGAAATGAGTTTCTTGCGTGGTATAATTAGTATGCTTGCCCGCGCATTGCGATAGGGTTTTTTCCATGTAGAAAACTAATTGATTTTTTATATATTGTAATTAGTTGTTTAAATATTTAATTAGTAACATTATAATAGATAAAATATGTAACAAATAATTTTTTTTTGTGTCCTATAATGACTTATTTGCCGTCTAAAAGGATAGTGCAATCGAAATGGAGAGTGACTCGCATATTTTTTAATTGTAGATAATCGAGGTAAATTTGTCAAAAGAAAAAAAATTGAGTTGATAATGTAGGTCAATTTGTCTACCTTTTGTTTTTTTGAGTTGTATTTTTTCCCCAGCAATATTAGATTTGAAATATTAACAATGGAAAAATTGAAAAAAAAATTAAGAAATAAACTTAAACAAAAGAGTATAAAATTTAAATTCAAAGAATTTTTTTTTTATAAGATTTATTAATCATATTATTATATTAAATGTATTTAAGCATATTGATATATATTTTTTTTTAAATCCCAGGTCATTTTTTCTCTCCCTCTCTCTCTATATTTTTAGGCGATAATATTCAATAAATATTAAAACATATAATCAGTCTCACATACTTTAATTTGACATAAATATACAAATATATAATTAATTTTACACACTTTCAATCATATATATATTTTTTTTATTATTAGGCGATAATATTGAATAAATATTCAAACAATTAAAATTATTATTATTAATTTTTTTAATTATTATTATTCTCATTCTCCTTCTCATTCTCCTTCTCCTTCTCATTCTCATTCTCCTTCTCCTTCTCCTTCTTCTTCTTCTTCTTCTTCTTCTTCTTCTTCTTCTTCTTCTTCTTCTTCTTCTTCTTCTTCTTCTTCTTCTTATTATTATTATTATTATTATTATTATTATTATTATTATTATTATTATTATTATTATTATTATTATTATTATTATTATTATTATTATTATTATTATTATTATTATTATTATTATTATTATTATTATTATTATTATTATTATTATTATTATTATTATTATTATTATTATTATTATTATTATTATTATTATTATTATTATTATTATTATTATTATTATTATTATTATTATTATTATTATTATTATTATTATTATTATTATTATTATTATTATTATTATTATTATTATTATTATTATTATTATTATTATTATTATTATTATTATTATTATTATTATTATTATTATTATTATTATTATTATTATTATTATTATTATTATTATTATTATTATTATTATTATTATTATTATTATTATTATTATTATTATTATTATTATTATTATTATTATTATTATTATTATTATTATTATTATTATTATTATTATTATTATTATTATTATTATTATTATTATTATTATTATTATTATTATTATTATTATTATTATTATTATTATTATTATTATTATTATTATTATTATTATTATTATTATTATTATTATTATTATTATTATTATTATTATTATTATTATTATTATTATTATTATTATTATTATTATTATTATTATTATTATTATTATTATTATTATTATTATTATTATTATTATTATTATTATTATTATTATTATTATTATTATTATTATTATTATTATTATTATTATTATTATTATTATTATTATTATTATTATTATTATTATTATTATTATTATTATTATTATTATTATTATTATTATTATTATTATTATTATTATTATTATTATTATTATTATTATTATTATTATTATTATTATTATTATTATTATTATTATTATTATTATTATTATTATTATTATTATTATTATTATTATTATTATTATTATTATTATTATTATTATTATTATTATTAGCATTAGAAAAAGATTTGTGAATTTTATTTTAAAAAAAAATTAATTTTCAAATGATTATTACCAGGAATAAAATTTGAAGACCAAATAAAAAGAAACCCTAACAAAAGAAAAGATAAAAGAAATACTTAAAACCAAACAAAAAAATATATATACATAAACTTGTACAATAATAGGGAATAATGCATAAATAAATAAATAATAATAAAGGAAATCAATTTCAATAAAACACTTAAAAACATAAGGACCAAAATAAAAATAAAAGATATGATTGATTTAAAGTGAAGGATTAATTTGACAACGATTCATACTTTTGTACCAAAAATATTAAAAGATTTAAAAGAAAAAACATTTAAAAGAAGAGGGACTGAAATTAAAGTGCAATATATATTGAATTTGAAATGAAGGACAAAATTCAAAACAATACAACCTGCCGCACTAAAACAATTAAGGGATCTAATAGAAAACCGAAAAATTCAAAAAAGAAGGACTGACATGCAAACTGCCTATATATCAATTTGAATGAAAGGACGAAATTGCAAGCAATTGAAACTTCTATTACAGAAATCAAACAAAAGCCAAGGGACTGAAATGCATGAACAATAAACCTGGGGGACTAAAGTTGAATCCGACGCTGAGGAGAGAGAAAAGAGCACATAAACGTTCAACCGACTATATGAGCCTCTAAGTAGATCATTTGAAGGCACGCGCCACCCCATGCGATCCAGGGAAGGGTTGCGATTCGTTTCAACATGCGACGGAAAAATTTCCACCACCATATGAAGCCACACGCGTCGCCTGAATAGATCGTGGGAAAGAAACGCGCCGACGCGCCCGTACGGATGACGGACAAAGCTGACGACAGGGAATAGTAACGTAGGAGTCAATTACTAAAACACCCCTGATGCTAATTCCGGGACTCTGTCATTTCGGGGGCTACAGACATAATAACACATTTTAAAAAATATTAAAAAAGAAAATACATGCGGCGGACCGGACCGGTCCGTACGTGGTCAATTACACCCGTGCCCCTCAGCCGAAACCGTGTTTTTGTCTTATTATCGGGGCGAAATCGGTGAAGCACTGTTCACAATAGGAAAAAAAAGAGGGTGGACATGCGCGCGCGACGCACCGAGACAAATATCGTGTCCACAGTGCGGATAAGTGTTGGTGAACAATAAATTCTTTTTTGTTTTAGAGTATTTGATAATAACAACACTAGGCAATGTTGACACTATGATACTCAATGATATACGATGGCAGTGTTGTCATTGTTGAGTGCTGCACAAACATGGGTAACTCACACTAGTAATAGTAGTTACAGAGTAAGGTTGTTGTAAGAATAAAAAAAGGAATAATTTATGATTTTGCTTGCATAATGTTTTTAGAGATTTTTTTGTGATATAATTATAATTATACTCCTACAACTTATATCTAATTATCTTTAGATATTTTTAGGGCTGAAGGATATATGTTTAGATAAAGAGGTGTCATCTAACTAATCTAAGAGTTACATACATATGTGATAAATAATTATGTTATCTATCTAATTTAATTTATTATGATTTATCGAGTCATTCAAGGTTAGATAAATTAAATGGGACCCTAACTCACTAGGAATATCCAAGTGAGATTTCTTTAATTAATAGGAAAGGCTACTAATATATAAGAAAATAATGGGAGGCCAAATTAGAATTGAAGAATTTATCTAAATTTAGAATTAAATATGTATGCATGAACTAACACTCTTTATCTTTCTATTAACACGTTGATGGATAAAATGAGTAGTAACATATTTGTATGAAGTATACTTGATGCTAACAAATTGAAAGAATTAAATTCTTGGATTGACACCGAAATGTGGGAATTTTCTCAAGAAAGAAAAAAAGGTTATATATGCTTGAAAGTCCTATTCCCCATGTCCCTTATGAGGATATTGTTATTAAGGTTAAGGAAAAATGTTATTGTTATATTCATGATGATGAGTAGGCTGCATCTATGATGTTAGTCAATATGTCAACTGAACTTTAAATAGAGTATTAAAATAGATGCCTATAATATAATTAAGCATCTCAAAGAGTTGTTTGATGATAAAGGGATGAGACCTATAAAGATTTATTCCCAAGCATAATAATAAAATCTCCAAATATAAACACTCGTGTGATATGAATGAGAATTATCTTGCTATTTCATATAATAGCTTTTAGGTATTAGATACCAGATGTGGTTTTCATTATAAGGATATTTATAAATGAAACAATAGATGTATATAGAAAAAGGATATTTTGATACAATAATCGCTAAGCTATATAAATAAGGATATTTTGATTTTTTTTTATTATAAATCATGTGATACTTGTGAGTTTTGTTTATTGATTAAAATGACCAAAACACCTTTTAATAGAAAAAGTTGAATCATTTGAAAGATTAAAAAAAGCATAAATAAATTTTTATTAAGAAACTTCAATTGGATCAAGATGATTAATATTTGATCAAATATCTCTAGGATTATCTAAAAAAATGAGATTGTCTACATCTTTTAGAACACTACATCTAGATGAAATACATTCCCAAGGTAAAAACATTGGATGTTTTGCTTGAACATTAGAAAACACAAAATCTCTATAAATTTAATAGGATATATAATTCATCAATGAAATAAAAACCTCTCATGAAAACTATGAATGATATGATGATCATAACTGCTAAGCCTACCAATTATTTGAAATAAATATATGAAATGTATTCCAAGAAATGATTTAAAACTATAAGTTTTATGTACTAACAAAGTTTGAGACTTAGTTGATCCAACTAAAAAGATAAAACCCAATAAATCTTTAAGAGAAAGACTAATATGAATTAAAATGACAATGAAGCTTTGGGGAGTATGAATATTCAATTTCGATAGTATAATCAACAAATTTAATTTCATAAAAAATATGGAAAAACCTTGTGTTTACAAAAGGTGAATAGGAGCGATGGTGTTTTCTAATATTATATGTATATAATATATTATTGTTAAGAAACATTATATCCTTACTTTAATTAGTAAAGTTATGGCTATCCAAGATTTTTTTTCATAAATTAATTGTGTGAAGAAAAATATATATTGGACATATCAATAGTTTTTGTTTTATACTAGAATTATCATTAAACTAAAGAATAGATCCCTACAGGTCAAAACAGTTCTCCAAACTATATAATTCTTCTATTTCTCAGCATGGATCCTTTGATACCAAGAAAATATTATCCATAAAGGACTTGATCTCGTGGGCATTAAAGTGACCATGAATTGATGACTTCTTACCATGGTTATAAAAAAGTTCACTCAGTATCTGATAGCTAAAAATCAATGAAATTAGGGAGTCCTCACCTCTCCACCTGACTTTCTCCTAATGCCGTGTATATGTGACTAAACATAAAAAGTCCTAAAACTATTATCTTGCCCTTAACCAAGACCACTACCATCTTTAAATAATGTGTTGTTGGGTTCTTAGCCCTAAAGTATCCAAGGTATCTGCATACCCAACTGAGAAAAAAACGGATGATGTACTTATTAGGTAAGAAATTTCATTTTTTTTCTTCCAACTCTATAATATAACATTTTATTTAGTAAAAAAAGTGACCATGTGGCCGGAAATTTCATTTTCTTCTTCTTTTTATTCCTTGATGGAAAATTATTTAAGAGTATCTACTACGAGGTCTTTACATTTGTTGCTACCCAATTTTTGACTCATTATTTTTCCGAAAAAAAATATATCAAAAAAATAGATCTTGGTACAAGGGCAAAATTGAACAAATTGAGAGTTTAATGGTCGATGGAGGGTTAAATCGTGAAAATCAGAAACCAAGGACCAGAATAAAAAGTCGCGCAAAGCTAAGGATGAGATTGAAATTTTTGATGGGATATAATTGCATAAAATCATAAGTTTAAATCCAATTGGAGTGATAATTAGAGCAATTATAAATTGAGGGACCAAATCATACTTTTACCTTCAAATATTTTTGAAAACTGCACTACATATTCTGGCTGCATTTCCGGTGTGCCCGACCTTAAATGCTAGGCGCGTCCTGCATTCAAAGTTGAGCGGCGGCCCCTGCATTAAAGACTTCAGTAGCCGAAGGGTTCGTTGGTTCTGCTATAAAGGGTTGCATGTAGAGGAGAAGAGGACAGACAGAGGGGACGGGATTTTGGACGTAGAAAAAAAGAGAAAAAAACATAGTGAAAAGGGGAAGCAGTTTGATCGGAGAAGAGGCAAATTTCACATAAGAGAAACTCCAGTCATTTTTCTTAAACACCCCGGCATCCCCAGCTTCTTTCCTTTCTTTTCCTTCTCTCACGGTCAGTCGACCGTCTTCTCTCTCTAAAAAAAACAGAGGAGCCTCTATGTCTCTCTCCCTCTCGGTGTAGCAATTCAAGTCATCGACTCCGGCCACCTTGTACCACTACTTCATCACCATCATCTCCGCCTCCACTCCAGCAGCACAGCCACCTCCTCCGGCGAGGTAGCAGACCAGCAGCAGCGTCGCCACAGCACAACCCCGTCACCTTCCAACGCAATTTCCAGCCACCACAGGCCACCATTTTCGACGCCACCATAACCAGAAGAACCACCTCGACCTCCTCTACCCAAAGGTGTTAACAGGTATGCCGTTCGTCACACTCGAAAATTCTCCATTACTGTGCATCTTCTTCCTCTACATGTGCGCAGGGAGTGAATTGATTCACTCCTCGCCGGGTTTGTTGGTCCAGGTCTTTGTGCCCGGCCCAGACCTGAAGAAGCCCAAACCAATATCAGTGGGTTTAAACCCACATGATTGAAGCGCAACCCGAGACTAGCGGCCCGAGAACCCGTCCGAGCCCAATATTAGAGGCTAGGCTGGCAGCCCAGCCCATGCAGGGCGGGCTGGCAGCCTGGCCCACCAGGGTTGGGCAGCCAACCCACTAAATAAAAAAATATAGAAAAGATACAAAAAATATAAATTTGCATAAAAATATTTTTATTAAAAAATGTGTTGTTTTCTTGCATATGGCCAATACACTAGCATATTTTTAGAAAAATTCTTTTTTCTTTCAAAAAATATATATTATCTTGGAGTTTGAAAAGAAAATGAGTTTTAGCATGGATTTCGCAAAGAAAAAATCATTTTTTGCATTTTTGGATTTTACAACATGTTTGTAAAATCCAAAGGGTATTGGCCAATATTTCAAAAAATATAAAAATCTTATTTTTGGGAATTTATTATTCACTGTCGTTATTCGGATAAATAAATCCTAAGGGGTTAATATCCAAAATATTCGGCGGGAATGATATGCTATTATTCACTATCAGTGTTTGGATAAATAAATACTAAGGGGTTAATATCCAAAATATTCGGCGGGGTAATATCCCATCACCATTTAACCAACATATGCTTTGAAAGATCAAAACCATAACAAATCATAAGCAAACCAAAACGTCAAGCAGCTTACCTTAGGTAGGGCGTATTAGGGGTGCTAAAACCTTCCCTTTACGCAACCAGTCCCTTGCCTTAGAATCTCTTAAAGACCAGTTTTAGGTTTCCTAGTAACCATAATACTAGGTGGCGACTCCATTTTTCATAAAAATAAAGATAAGACCCCGACATTGAATTCCCCGCTCACGGGGAGGGTCGTCACAACGCCGCGCTCTCGCGATGGGGTGCGACAGGATGGTGACTCCACATGGGACTTTGGACTAGGCTTGATAATTTTGTTTGTTTATGATATGTTGCTATGGATGGTTTATATTTTTCAAAAGCTTTAGCATGCATCTTTACATCCTGTCATCATAATATGCCTTGTCATGCATCACTTTTATTATTTTGAGAGCACACACACTAACCTTTAAGTTAAGTGGGGGACTAGCAGCTTACCTATGACTTGAGTCAAGGTTGAAGTTTGTGTAAACCCCAACTCTTTGCTGAGTGTTTAGACTGGTAGTGATTGGTATACGTGTCATCCCGCTATCTACTAAACTCCCATATCGCCTTTACGAAGGTGATCACTAGGACAATGAGAGACCCTCTTTAGAGACCAAGTAGTAAACCTACCCTGCGTCTCACATAAAGGAACTAGAACCTATCATTAGGGTGTATGCCATAATATCCTTTTTTATAAAGAAAAAGGTCTAAATAGCATTTTGACTTACAGGTCTTGTGAACAAAATGGCCACCACTACTAAACTTTCCATCATGGAATATGGGAAAAGTTCTGAATTGTCACAATTGACTGAAGGAGACTGCCTTAAAAGCGATGCTATGAGGCTATCACCAATCAAGAATCTGGATTGCATTATAAATAAGGTGAACAAGTTAAGGACTCATTTTCAGGATGTGGATAAGGACACATTTTTTAGAAAATACGGACGCGTGATGGAGATTGCGAAGGTAGAAGTTTTAAGCCCAGTGGTGCGAGCTCTAGTTCATTTTTGGGATCCTGACCACCGTTGTTTTTATTTTGGGAGCATAGACCTATGTCCTACTATGGAGGAATACGGGATGTTGACTGAATTTCTGAATGATCTGTATAGAATTTATTTCCCTGTGAGATATGACAAAATCATCCCTGAACTGTCGAAGCTGCTCAGGATCCCCAACTTGGAAAGGTTTTTAGAGAAGAAGGCTGCTGGTCTGAAATGGAAGATGCTGGAGTTTGAACTAGAACAGAGGTCTGAATTAGAGAAAGAGAGATTGATTGCCTTAGGCATATTTGGCCTTGTGTTGTTCCCAAGTCGGACAGGTATAATAAGCTTGGAAGTTGTTGCTGCTTATGTGGAATATGAGAATACACAAATCAATCCAGTGGCATCTATTTTGGCTGAAACCATCATAACACTTAACCATTGTCGAAGAGCCGGGAAAGGAGCAGTGAGATGTTGCACGCAGTTGCTATATATCTGGATGGTTAGCCATATTGAAATAAAAAAGCCTGTTTTTAATAATTTTTGGTGGTTCAACCAAAAACCATTTAGGATAGTGGAGGAAGAAGAATGGGGAGATCTAGACAACCAAGGTTGGGTAGAAAAGCTAAAAGTTTTACCTAGTAGTGGTTTCAAATGGAAAGCCCCTTGGGTCAAAGTAGTGAATGTCCTTCTTGCTACCCAAATTTTGACCTACTTATTTTTATATTTCGGAAGAAAAAGAAAAAAAATAGAAAAAAGACAAAAATCCAAAAATATCTTGTTACAGGGGCAAAATTGAATAAATTGAGAATTTAACAGTCAATGCAGGGTCAAATCGCACAAATTAGAAATGAAAGACCAAATTGAAACAAGCACGCAAGCTAAGGGTTGATTTTGAATTTTTCCTTTTGAAACCTCTATAAATAGAGTTGTCCACCCACAAAGAAAAAAAAAGATACCCTCACTCACACCCTCAATCACACCCAAAACCCAAAACCCTAAAATTTCTCCCTTTTGGGCTGCAGCTGCAGCCCCTCCCCATGACAACACAACCCGTTTTCCTCTCCATCTTTGTCAGCCGTCCCCTTTGCCTCCAGCTATGACCATCCACCACAACATCCCCATAGCCACAGCAGCACTCCTTTGCATTTCTCTCTTCTCTTCCCCTGCTCACAAGCTAGCAGACCACCATCCAGCCTCCATTTCAGCCTCAACTGCAGCCCTTCCCCTCTTTGATCAGCCACCCATTAGCCACAGTCTGCTCCTCCACGATCTCCCTCCCTTTCCTCACTTTTTTTTGTCTCCTCGCAGCCTCGCCAAATCTGAGCTCCACCATCGTGGCAGTAACATCTCCGACCGGCTCTCCCCCCCCCAATCTTACCCATGGCGATCAGCCATCACAAGAAGAAGATAAAAACAAACCCGAGAACTGAGATCTGAAGAGAATCAACTGATTGTGCTTTGTGTTGTTTGCTTTGCGTGTGTGTTGTTTGTTTATGTCCACAGGTCATCTCGGGATACCCTCGCCGGCGAGAGGAAGAAGAGGAAAACAGAGAAGGGAAAGAACAAGAAGAAGAAGAAGAAGAAGAAGAAGAAGAAGAAGAAACCGAGAAGAAGGGCAAATCTGAGGTCCGAAGAGATTTTTGATTTTTGTTGTTTGTGTTTTTTTTGTTGTTCTAGTTGTCTTGCAGGTCGCCGGAAGGCCACCATCGGCAGGAGGTTGAAGAGAAGAGGCAGATCCGTTTGCCCCCCTACCTTGCTGGTCACCTGCGGCGGCGCGTGGGTGACGCGTCGCCGGTGCTCCACTGTTGCCCCCACTGTTCCTGGCATATTGCACTGTTCCGAGAGCTTCTTTTTTTTGTATTTTTCTTTTATGTTTATGTGTTTTATTTAAACTTATTGTATTTTAATTATTATTTGTGAAATGTAATGAGAAAAATGAAAAAAGATAATGTGTGTGTGTGAGTTGTATTTTATTTGAAAAATGTAATGAAAAAGAAAGAAAAGAGAATGTGTGTGTGTGTGTGTGTGTTGTGTTTTATTCATTCAATTTTATGTTTGTTTTGATAAAGAAAAGAAAGGAATATAAAATGAAATAAAAAATGTGTTTTCTTTGTAAAAATCAAAAGGGTATTGGCTAATATTTCAAAAATATAAAAATCTTACTTTTGGGAATTTATTATTCACTGTTGGTATTCGGATAAATAAATCTTTAGGGGTTGATATCCAAAATATTCGGGGGGAATAGTATGCTATTATTCACTGTTCGGTGTTTGGATAAATAAATTCTATCCAAAATATTCGGCGGGGATAGTATGCTATTATTCACTGTCCGGTGTTTGGATAAATAAATTCTAAGGGGTTAATATCCAAAATATACGGCGGGGATGATAATAATCAATAAAATTCACATAATTTTTCTAAGCGGTGATCGATTTCTTTTTTAATTGTAACATTTTTTTTGTGAATAATTACAACCTATTGAAGCATTTAAAATCACATCAAGGTAGACAATGCAGCTTACCTCAGGTAAGGCGTACTAGGGGTGCTAATACCTTCCCTTTACGTAACCAGTCCCCTACCCTTGAATCTTTGAGCAAACCAGTACTAATCGAGTGTTCCTAGTGACCCTCAACAGCCAGGTGGCGACTCCTTCTCAACTCCATTGCGAGAGTCAGGATCCCTCCTGGGACGCCTCGCGGCGATGTGCGACAGTCCTAATGAGTTGCGGGCAAAGATGCTGGGTTCCGTTGGTAGGGATTACCGGCTATGTGAGTTATGCTCCTGCTCTTGTGGTAAGACAGCATGGGGCATGCAATTCGTTCCGAGGACCAAGGGAATTGCTCAATTTTTTGGCTTGTTTAAGGATCTCGTTGCACAAGAAGTCGTGAGGGCCATCAAACAAGATTGGAAGCATCTAGTTTTGTTGGAAATAAAAGGTTTGGGAGATCCCAGTAGAAGTGAAGGGTATGCAAAATGGAGAGACTTAGTTGCCTCAGCCGCGGCCAATGAAGAAGTCAAGTCTCCCCAAACTGAAGAAAAGCCTGTTAAGAGGAAAAGAGTTGACAGTGAAGAGGAATTGAGACGACAAATCGAAAAGCTTCATATGGAATTGAGCAAAACCCGAAAAGACAAGTCAATAATGGAAGAAATGGTGGTGGAAGGCGAAAGAGGAGAGCATTTTTAGATGAGCAAATACAGTCTAAAGACGTGAAGATAACGAAACTTGAGTTAAAGTTGGATGAGGAGAAGAATGCTAGGTTGAGAATTGAGGAAGAAATAATAGAGATGAATATGAAGTGGATGCAAAGTTGCTTCAAACTCGGCGCATTGAAGACCGAACATAACGAATGCCGAGAGAACGTGGAATATTACCAAGAGAAATTTGCAGAAGTTAAGTGCGAAATGATGGATATAATTGTGAAGTATGAAGATCTATATAAGCAGTATGTGATGTTAAATAGTTGTTCGACAAGGTCTACAAAAGAGGAAGTTGTTGAAGCAGAGTTGACAATTAAGGAAGAGGAGATAAAAATTCTGAGGAAAAAGCTCGGCAAAGAGAGAGAAAAGGTGAAGCATCTGGACGAGAAACTAGCATTTATAGAAAAACACAAGGATCAAATCGATGCCAATAATACTTCATTGAACAAAATGTCCAAGATGGATGAAGCTGCTGCGCACGCTCGGGTCATTAGCATCAATGCAAGAAATGTAGGAAGAGACATCATCCGTTACCATCGAAGTCTAGCTGAGACAGATGCCTTCTTGGATAAAATCGAGAACCGCGGATTTGCTTTCCTACCCTTGGCTAAAGAGATGGCAGAGGAAGAATATTAGTTTGCTTTTCCCCTTTGTGTTTCCAAAAATGTAGTAAGCTTGTCCAACATAAATGAAAAGGGCATTGACCCATCTCTTATGCAAATTCTATCTTTTGGTGAATATGACTTAAGCAAATGACCCGAAAAGCAGTACTCCTAGCAGCAATGTGACAAGAAACCCATATTCTATGAAGTGTTGGCCATTAATAGTTCACAAGGGAAATGCATCCATACATTGCACAAAGCATATTCATCACAACACATGTATTATATCATACATTCTCTTATACATTTATGCATACAGCTCAGCTACGAAACATAGGTCCCCCTGCTAAAGTCCACAACACACGGCTAAGGAAAAGGATGGAAAACACAGAAAGGACAGAGCCAGAATCCCAATACCAAAAAGAGCTCGAAGCTGTTCGGAGCGACGTAGCACGGTTAGCTAGTTTGCTCGAGAAGACGTTTAGAGCAAGGGATGGAAAAGGCACGCCGACTCAAACTGATGAAGCACCACCGACAATTCAGAGCCCTGTGGCACCGCAGAATATAGGAACAAGTATCCCAAAGAAGCACCCTGATCCTACCTATCCAAATTCCTATCACCATGGATTTAACAGCCGAGGATCCAGAAGACATTGGATTCTCTGATTGTATGGGGCATGATAAATGGACCGCATTAGAAGAGAGGTTAAGGGCAGTCGAAGGAAATGATCTATCGAACCCGGTTCGGGCAGCCGAAGCTTGTTTGGTGCCTAACATTGTGATTCTGCAAAAGTTTAGGGTGCCAGAATTTATAAAGTACACGGGAATAGAATGCCCGAAGACTCATCTTCATTCCTACTGCAACAAGATGGCTGAGGTTATACACGACGATAAGTTGTTAATATATTTCTTCCAGGACAGCCTGACAGGATTGACTCTTAGTTGGTATATGAGACTGGATAACATCAGGATAAAAAAATGGACAGACTTGGCGGATGCTTTTTAAAGCAGTACAAGTTTAATCTTGAGATTACTCCTGATAGGACTAGCTTGATTACCATGGAGAAAGGAGTCCAGGAATCCGTAAGGGCTTATGCTCAAAGGTGGTGAGACCAGGCTATTAATATACAACCACCGTTGATAGAGACAAAAATGGTGACTCTATTTGCTAATACTTTTAGGGCCTCGTACTATGAGCATCTGATGGGTAGCTCAGCCCAACATTTTTATGATACAGTGCGAATTGCTGAGAGGATTGAACAAGGAATTCGAAGCGGGAGGATTATGGAATCCGTAGAGAAGAGGGGTTTTGTTGGGAAAAGGAAGGAAATTGAGGTGAATAACCTGGAGGACAGGTACAAGGGGAAAGACAGAAATTACAGAAGCTACCAAACACCTACCCCCCAAATCACCAATATCAACTTTTCTAAACCCTCTGTCCCAAACCAGCCCTTTCACACAAAGTTCCCTGCGAACAACCAAAATAATTACCAAAGGAGAGACTACCAACAACCGGAAGAACAATTGCCACCTTTGCCCATGAGCCTAAAAGAGTTATATGCAAAGTTATTAAGCATTGGGCATATTGCTCCCCTCCCAGTAACACCTATGCAACCCCCTTTTCCTGCATGGCATAACCCCAACTTGACTTGTGAATACCATACTGGTAATGCAGGTCATAGCATCGAGACTTGTGCAGCTTTTAAGCGAAAGGTTTTGCAGTTGATCAAAATTAGGTAGGTCACTTTTGAGGACCCAATGTGAACTCAAATCCCTTGCCCCAGCATACTGCAGGAAGTAGTGGGGTGAATGCGTTGGAAGTCGATCATAAGGGAAAGGTGCTGAAAGTGACCATGGCTAGCCTATACGATATGTTGGTACAGTCTAGACATTTAGGAAAATCGACCGAATATAGCATAAAAAATAATTTTTGCCCATTCCATAATAAGAATGGGCATCTGATTGATGAATGTATCTAGTTTCATCAAAAGGTTGCAAAGATGCTGACGCTGGGGAGCTAAGGATCGAGGATATGGAGGGTAATAAAGAGATAGCAGGGATAGAGAAGTGCATGATCCAATCAACCGCTAACAGACTCTCGAGGTTGGTATTAACCAAACCCTCATGTTCAAAAAAGACAGATTATAGGACAATGTCAGACAATTATGTTTCGACCGCAAATGTCGAAGCTCCATTTTTCCAAACCGAGATAAGTGGTTTGACCCGAAGTGGCCGTTGTTTCACGCCTGAAGAGCTGGAAAAACAAAGAAAGGCTAAGGGTAAAGAGGCAATGGGCTTTGAAAAAGAGTTGGAGGTAAAAAAACCTGTGACAAAGGAAGAAACGAACGAGTTCCTGAAGCTAATGAAGCATAGTGAGTACTGTGTGGTAGACCAGTTGAAAAAGACCCCGGCCAAGATCTCTATCATGTCATTAATACTCAATTCAGAGCCCCATCTTAATGCCTTACAAAAGGTATTGAATGAGGCTTACGTACCTCAAGATATCGAACAAAGGACTATGGAGCATCTAGTAGGGAGGATTCACGCTTCAAACTACTTGTATTTCACTGAGGATGAACTTGACGCTGAAGGAACAAGCCATAACAAGCCTTTATATGTCACGGTCTGATGCAAGGATTGCCTTATTGGTAAAGTTCTCATTGATAATGGCTCAGCCCTTAATGTGTTGCCAAGACATATGCTGAATGAGATGCCGGTGGACCCCTCCCATTCGCAGCCAAATTTGATGATGGCTAGAGCATATGATGGCTCACCAAGACAAGTGTTAGGGTCAATCGAAGTTGAACTAGCCATGGGTCCACAAGTTTTTCTAGTAACCCTTCAGGTGATGGACATCCTCCCTTCCTATAGCATGTTGTTAGGAAGACCGTGGATACATTCTGCAGGAGCGGTCACCTCCTCGCTGCATCAATGTTATAAGTACATTGCCAATGGTGTCCTGGTTACCGTTAAAGCCGAGGAGACTATATCGATGTTGAAAAATGTGGCGGTCCCTTTTATTGAAGCTGAAAATTGTATGGATGGAAACCTGCATGCGTTTGAGGTTGTGAATACTGAATGGGTGCCTGAGAACACTATAATAAGAAAACCAAGGATCTCAAGGCCACCAAAATGGCTGCTAAAAAACTGTTAAAACACGAGATTCCTGTCCAATTTGACGTAGGAAAAAGAAAGGTCGAGTGGATCGGTGTAACAAAGTTGAAAGCTGCAGAACAAAGGTTTGGGCTAGGATATAAGCCTAGAAAAAAGGATTACAATCGGGTTGCTGTAGCAAGAAAAGAGAAGAGAATGGCAAGGATTGAAGGAAGGAAGCTTGAAGAAGAAAACTTAGTAATTCCTCCAATCAGAGTTTCATTCCCAAAGGCAGCATATGTAATACAACCTGATTAGGACATGAAAGCTCTCTTTAGAAGCTCTCATCTATGAGCATAAACATTGTGGAAGAGGAGGAAGTCAAGGGCATTGTCGGGAAGACTTAGTTTGGAAGAAGGGATGAAGAGCTACCACAATTAACCATCTATGCTTTGGAGGAAGTCACTGCCCATACATGCATTCGGAAGCTAGCCGAAGGAGAGCAGTTTCAGAATTGGGAGACCCAAGAAGCTCCATTGGTTTTCAAAATGTAATAAAAAGTCTATT
Organism: Salix suchowensis; assembly: GCA_029030765.1. Taxonomy (NCBI): domain Eukaryota; kingdom Viridiplantae; phylum Streptophyta; class Magnoliopsida; order Malpighiales; family Salicaceae; genus Salix; species Salix suchowensis. The sequence goes on from CM054994.1 coordinate 7,179,748, forward strand.
TTGTTTTGTTTTGTTTTGTTTTAATTCAAGGCTCAACAGGCCAATCAAATTTTATCTTTATTTTTGTTGTGAACCGAATTTTTTTATGAGATCATGCATATTTAGTTCATCTCTCTTTTATTTTTTATTTTTGTTTTGTGCATTTACACTCATTTTCCGCTTTCAGGAACCCTGAAAGCGGAACTTCCACAACACCACCTGCACTTTACAATGAGAATGAATGGTCGAATTTTAAAGAATATATAATAGCTGTAGAAGAGGAAGAAAGGGATGAAAATAGCATTAGGGAATTCACAAAATTAATAGAACAACATGAACAGGTTTGGAAACCCGCTAAAGAGGAACTTGAAACCATAAATGTGGGTAATGAAGAAAGCCAGAGAGAGCTCAAGATAGAAACTTTGGTCACACAGAAGGAAAGAGAAGACTTGATTACACTGCTTCGAGATTATGTGGATGTTTTTGCTTGGTCTTATGAGGATATGCCCGGATTAGATATGAATATTGTAGTACATAGGGTACCAATGGAAGAAGGTTGCAGACCGATTAAGCAAAAGCTAAGAAGAACGCATCCAGAAGTTTTGATCAAAGTAAAGGCGGAAATTGAAAAACAATGGAACGCTGGTTTTTTAGAGGTGGTCAAGTATCCACAATGGGTGTCCAACATAGTGGTGGTACCCAAAAAGGAGGGCAAGATTAGAGTCTGTGTGGACTTTAGGGATTTAAATCGTGCTAGTCCTAAAGATAATTTTCCTCTACCACATATAGACATGTTAGTTGACAATGCAGCTCGTAGCTCCATATATTCCTTTATGGACGGGTTTGCAGGCTATAATCAGATAAAAATGGTGCAAGAAGATAAGGAGAAGACAACCTTTGTTACACCATGGGGGACCTTTTGCTATAAAGTCATGCCATTTGGGTTAAAGAATGCTGGTGCCACTTACCAAAGGGCTATGATGACTTTATTTCACGATATGATGCACAAGGATATTAAAGTATACGTGGATGACATGATCCCTAAATCTGGAGAAGGAGAGAATCATGTCCAGATATTGAAGAAATTATTTGAAAGGTTAAGGAAATATAAGTTGAGGCTTAACCCTGCAAAGTGTTCATTCGGGGTGAAATCTGGGAAGTTGTTAGGATTTGTGGTGAGTGACAAAGGGATAGAAGTGGATCCTGAAAAAGTAAAAGCTATTCAGGCCATGCCAGCTCCGAAGACTGAGAAAGAAGTAAGAGGGTTCTTAGGAAGGTTAAATTACATCGCTCGATTTATATCCCAATTAACCACAACCTGTGACCCAATCTTTCATTTGTTAAGGAAGAAGAATCCTGGGATTTGGAATGCAGAGTGCGAAGAGGCTTTTGAGAAAATCAAGCAGTACTTGCTAAATCCACCTCTACTTGTTCCTCCTGTACCAAAAAGGCCATTGATATTGTACTTAACAGTGACTGAAACAGCGATGGGATGTGTGCTTGGACAACATGATGAATCCGGAAGGAAGGAAAGGGCCATTTATTACCTAAGTAAGAAGTTCATGGAGTGTGAGTCTAGGTATACTATGATTGAGAAGTTGTGTTGCACGCTAACATGGGCTGCAAAGAGGTTACGACAATATATGTTGTACCATACCACATGGTTAATTTCCAAATTAGACCCGTTGAAGTACATCTGTGAAAAGCCCTACCTATACAGCCGAATTGCCTAGTGGCAGGTTTTGCTAGCCGAGTATGACATAATGTATATGACAAGGAAAGTTGTAAAAGGGAGTGTTATCGCTGATTACCTGGCAGACCATGCTATGGAAGATTATCAGCCATTAGACTTTGATTTTCCTGATGAAGATGTGTTTTCAGTTGAGGAAGGAAAACTAGAATGGTGGACTATGTACTTTGATGGTGTTGTAAACGTATGTGGTAACGGAGCAGGGGCAGTAATAATATCTTCTGACAAGAAACAATATCCAGTCTCAACTAAGTTGCAATTTTGCACTAACAACACTGCCGAGTATGAGGCCTGTATTCTTGATTTAGAGGCTACATTGGAGCTGAATATAAAAAAGATAGATGTATATGGAGATTTAATGCTAATTATTTGTCAGGTAAAGGGGGAATGGCAAACCAAGGAAGAAAAACTAATACCTTACCAAAAATACCTATCAAAATTGGCTGCAGAATTTGAGGAAATAGAGTTCACGCATCTAGGAAGGGAGGGAAATCATTTTGCAGATGCTTTGGCCACACTAGCTTCTATGGCTAGAATAGACTTCGGGCAAAACTTACAGCCAATACACATTGACATCAGAAATAACCCGGCTCATTGTTGCTCAGTTGAAGGAGAAATAGACGGAAACCCTTGGTACTACGATATCAAGAACTTCATTCGAAACCAGACTTATAAGAGGTCATCTGACGGGACTTTGTTGAGATGCCTTGAGGAGACTGACAAGGGATTTTTATCTTGATGGAGAAGTCTTGTATAAGAGGTCATCTGACGGGACTTTGTTGAGATGCCTAGATGGAGCTGAAGACAGAAACGCGTTGCGAGAAGTCCATGAAGGGATCTACTCGACCCATGCTAGTGGACATATGATGGCTAGGAAAATACAGAGAGTTGGTTACTTTTGAATGACATTAGAGAAGGATTGCATTGACTATGTCCGCAAGTGTCATAAGTGTCAGATCCACGACGACAAAATGAATGCCCCTCCAGCCCCTCTATTTAACTTATTATCTCCATGGCCTTTTGCAATGTGGGGAATTGATGTGATTGGGCCTATCAACCCAAAAGCCAGCAATGGTCATAGGTTCATTCTCGTGGCTATCAAATACTTTACAAAATGGGTAGAAGCCGGGTAATTTGCTCAAGTAACTTAAAACGTGGTGAAGAAATTTGTTGAGAGAGATTTGATATGTCGGTATGGACCACCTGAAAAGATTATAATTGATAATGCACAGAACTTCAACAGGAAATTAATAACAGAACTCAGCGCTAAATGGAAGATCAAGCACTCAAATTCCTCGCCTTATAGACCAAAGATGAATGGTGCGGTAGAAACTGCTAATAAGAATGTCAAGAAGATTATTCAGAAGATGGTAGTCACCTATAAGGACTGGCATCAGATGTTGCCATTTGCCCTTCATGCATACCATACCGCAGTTCGGACCTCAACAGGAGCCACCCCATACATGCTGGTGTATGGAATGGAGACAATGATGCCTTTAGAGGTGGAAATCACATCGTTAAGAGTATTGATAGACTCTGAACTAGAAGAAGCAGAATGGGCAAAAGTCAGATATGAACAATTGAATTTGATCAGCGAAAAGACGTTAGCCGCAATCTGTCATCATGAATTATACCAAAGAATGATGGCTAAATCATATGACAAGAAAGTCCGACCTCAAAAATTTCAAGAAGGAGATCTGGTACTAAAGAAAATATTGCTTGTACCTGAACAAGATCAGAGTAAATGGGCCCCAAACTATGAAGGCCCTTATGTGGTGAAGAAATCATTCTCGGGAGGGGCTTTGCTATTATCTAGAATGGATGGAGAGGATCCAGTTAGGCCTATAAAGAAATATTATGTCTGATATTTTGTAACCTCCCATTCGCTAAGATAAAATTTGGCCATGACTTCTCATTACAAGAAACTTTTTTTTGCAAAGCGCATGATCTCATAACATTTATTTTTATTTATTTTATGTTACTTGAACTTGACATGTTTTGTACACCATGCTGGGGCAAAAAAAATGGTGATTTGCATTAAAAGTGTTGATTTGCATAAACAAAACCATATTTTGAGTTATTATATATATATATATATATATATATATCTTATTGAGTTTTTAAACATCGATAAAAGTATAAAAAAAAGGAAACTTCAATGGAGCAAGAAAGGGCCCTATGTGAAACCAAAAATCTTTTCACCGAGTGTGAAATATAGCACGGGGAGCACATTCTATCAATCGAACCAAAGATCAAGGAAGACTCAATGGACAGGGGGATCTATGTTTCTAAAAGAGGTACCAAAAACATGCATCCTATGTTGTCATAACACTAACCTGACAGGAAAGGTGTGGTGAAAGCCGATGTAATTCTGAGTTTTGGGAAATATGGAGAAATAGAATCTCAGGTCAACAAAATCATGGAAGAGGATCGGCGTTGCTTTGTTCCTAGAGATGGGTAGGTCATCCAGTATAATGAAACCACCCTTACCATCCTCATTTTCCATCCGGGTAGGTCACCCGTAATAATGAGACCCAACATCCATCCAGGTAGGTCACCCGTAACAATGAGACCCAACTCCCATCCGGGTAGGTCACCCTTAAAAATGAGACCATCTAGGTAGGTCACCCTTAAAAATGAGACCCTCCTCATTATCCATCGAGGTAGGTCACCCGTAATAATAAGACCATCCAGGTAGGTCACCCATAATAATGAGACCCTTTCACTATATTTCCATCCGGGTAGGTCACCCGTAATAATGAGACCTCTTCATTTGCCATCCGGGTAGGTCACCCATAATAATGAGACCCTTATCACCAATCTAACTTGGGTAGGTCACCCAGAACAATGAGACCCTTCTAACATATCTAACTTGGGTAGGTCACCCAGAACAATGAGACCGTTCCTAACTATTCTAACTCGGGTAGGTCACCCAGAACAATGAGACCATTCTAACTCGGGTAGGTCACCTAGAACAATGAGACCGTCCTAACTATTCTAACCGGGGTAGGTCACCTAGAAAAATGAGACCATTCGACTATTCTCATCATGGGTAGGTCACCCATCATAACGAGATCAACTTCATCTATTTTACAAGACTTTAGTCGTAAGCAATGTAAAGAGGGGGCATCTGTTGCTACCCAAATTTTGAACTCATTATTTTTCTGAAAAACATATATCAAAAAAATAGATCTCGGTACAAGGGAAAAATTGAACAAATTGAGAGTTTAATGGTCGATGGAGGGTTAAATCGCGAAAATCAGAAACCAAGGACCAGAATAAAAAGTCGCGCAAAGCTAAGGTTGAGATTGAAATTTTTGATGGAATATAATTGGATAAAATCATAAGTTTAAATCCAATTGGAGTGATAATTAGAGCAATTATAAATTGAGGGACCAAATCATACTTTTACCTTCAAATATTTTTGAAAATTGCACTACATATTCCTGCTGCATTTCCGGCATGCCCGACTTTAAATGTCTCTGGCGTGTCTGGCCTTAAATGCATTAAAGATAGGCGCGTCCTACATTCAAAGTTGAGCGGCGGCCCCTGCATTAAAGACTTCTTTAGCTGAAGGGTTCGTTGGCTCTGCTATAAAGGGTTGCATGCAGAGGAGAAGAGGACAAACAGAGGGGACGGGATTTTGGACGTAGAAAAAAAGAGAAAAAAACATAGTGAAAAGGGGAAACAGTTTGATCGGAGAAGAGGCAAATTTCACATAAGAGAAACTCCAGTCGTTTTTCTTAAACACCCCGACATCCCTAGCTTCTTTCCTTTTCTTTTCCTTCTCTCACGGTCAGTCGACCATCTTCTCTCTCTAAAAAAAAACAGAGGAGCCTTTGTCTCTCTCTCCCTCTCAGTGCAGCAATTGAAGTCATCGACTCCGGCCACCTTGTACCACTACTTCGTCACCATCATCTCCGCCTCCACTCCAGCAGCACAGCCATCTCCTCCGGCGAGGTAGCAGACCAGCAGCAACGTCGCCACCGCACAGCCCCATCACCTTCCAACGCAATTTCCGGCCGCCACAGGCCACCATTTCTGACGCCACCACGACCAGAAGAACCACCTCGACCTCCTCTACCCAAAGGTGTTAACAGGTACGCCATTCATTACACTCGAAAATTTGCCATTACTGTGCATCTTCTTTGTAAACACCCAAGAAAAAAAAATATAAATATATATATATATATATATATATATATATAAATATATATATATATATATATATATATATATATATATTAAGGTTGACTTAGTTTGTCGTTGCCGATTTCGTGACAGGGCAGAAAATCGTAATGGGATACGACCAATGTCAATATTCTGTAATAAATTTGCAACGAGTTGAACTTACAAAAACTCAAGGAATAAATTAAAAGATGAATATACAAGTTGGGAGAGGGGTGAAATTGAATAAATGAAGTGTTTATGATTTAAATTATAAGAAGAGAAGTGGTGGGGTAAAAAAAGAAAACATTTAAAGATTTTGGGGGGCCTTAGTGCAATAAGAGAAATTGAGGAGTATAAATACCCCTCTTTTTCTCATTTCCAGCAATGGTGAGGGAGAAAGAGAAGGAGATTGTGGGATTTTCTTGCTAAATTAAGGAAGAATTTAGAAATAAAGTGAGATTGAGAGTTACTAAAACCTTCAAACATCAAAAAACCCAAGGATTGGGAGCATTATTGGAAAGAGAAAGTGGAAGAAAAGAAGGAGTGTTTTGGCCGACACTTGAAGGAAGAAAGAGAGGAGAGGAGGATATTTTGATTCCACAAGCTATTAGGATCTTGAACCCCTCTTGGTATGGTGTATCTTTTATGCATTTAATAGATTCCTTGCTTTATTACCTTATGGCTAAGTTGCATGACTTTTCTTTATAAATTTTGGGTTAGGGTTCTTGAATAAAATTTGGGGGAAATGTGAAATTGTGTATAATTGATGGATGTGGCATGAAATAGGATGCGAATGTTGTGTAATGAATGGTTGAACATGAAAAGAATGAGGGAAGACTTGTTTACCAGGGCCAATTTTTGGCCAAATGCATAAGTAGCAGAAATTAACAACTGGACAGATTCATGTTGTGACTTTGGGAGAGAATTTGAGTGGTAAAACAAAGGAATTAGGGTCGGGTTCCTTCATAGGAGTTGTAGTTCTGGATGTCTACTATCCAAGGAAACTTGTTTCACTTGATTTGGAATTTTATAACTCTAGTTAAGGGCCACCAAAACGTGACTATGCAGGACGAATTCTGCAGAATCAGCAGGTCTGTCACATTTGAGATACATTTAGTAAATCTTGGGGACAGAACTGGGTTCTATTCCCTTCATAAGAGTTGTATCCCTATATATTATCTTTCTAACAAGATAAATTTTGTACAAAACGGAGTTCTATAACTCCAGTTATGGGGAAAAATCTAAGCAGAGGTCAAAATCCGACCTCTGCTGACAGTTTGAAAAAAAAAGGGGAAAAGAGGTCGGAGGTCGCAAAACGATGTAGTGAGATGCATTAAAGGAAAAAGAAACAAGTTACGTTTGAAAATGGGTGTTTATAATGATATTTTTAATGTCAAAGTTATAAAAGAATAACAAATGTAAAGGCATATTAAATTGTTTCGGTGGGGTTGTTACAACGTGTATGGTGTGCGTTTGTTGCCAAATTGATGTGTATTTTACTAAGAATTGCATGAGTGTTTTGGATGAAATTATTGAAGGATTTTGTATGTCGAAATAAATGATTTCAGTTGTGAGTTTTTGGCTGGAAATTCATGTGTTTATAGGCTGAAAATTCATGTGTTTAGGTGCTGGAAAATATGTGTGTGTTGGCTGGAAATTCATGTGTTTATAGGCTGAAAATTCATGTGTTTAGGTGCTGGAAATTATGTGTGTGTTGGCTGGAAATTCATGTGTTTATAGGCTGAAAATTCATGTGTTTAGGTGCTGGAAAATATGTGTGTGTTGGCTGGAAATTCATGTGTTTATAGGCTGAAAATTCATGTGATATGTGCTGGAAATTCATGTATATATAGGCTGAAATGCATGCTGTTTTTATGCTGGAATTGATTTATATTTGGCTGAAACTTGTTGAAAGATTTCGAGTAAAAATGTATGGGTTCAACTTGTGAATTATGATGGAAGATTTTGTGTGTTGCACTGAAAATCTATGCTGAAATTCATGGGTATTTTCTGAAGATTTGCATGTGTGTTTGGACTGGAATTCGGTTGAAGAATTGTGTGCCGAATTGTGTATTTTGCGGCATACGAAAATATGAACTTTTGAAATGAGTACAGTAACGGATGTAGGCCGAAAATGCAAGAGTACTGATTATGACCCTTGATGTCGCAGGTGGTGCGGCTGGGATATGATCATTGTCACGACAAGCACAACCCACTAGCGGAACAGGTAAGCGAACCTTACATTCTTTTTCTTTTGTTGTATAAGGAATAACTGTGATGTGAATATTGCCCTATTGTGATGGAATTAATCATAAACGGGAAAACATTGAATGTCGATAAAAGATTGATTAGCTTCGGCTAATGGCATCCGAAAAGGATGGTCGGGATAAAAGATTGATTAGCTTCGGCTAATGGCATTCGAAGGGATGGCCGAGATAAAAGATTGATTAGCTTCGGCTAATGGCATCCGATGGGAATTTCTAGGTATAATTACAAACAAATTAAGCTTCAAGTGTTAGACTGAACGATCAATAATAATATTATTAGTTCTAGGTAATTTCTCTCTTTTAAGTGTTTATACTGTTGCAGGAATGCCACACCCACGAGACGTCTAAGGAGCCCGTTACATGGGAGCTTGCTTTTGCAAAGAATCGTGTAGATGAAATTTTGATCACAATGTATTTTGTATGAAGTCATGTAATGAATGTTTAACTTTCTTCAGCCCCTTTTATGTAAATGCTATGATGGCTTATTATAGGATGGAAATATAAACCATGTCTATGTTATATATTTTAAGTATGATATCGTAAATCATGAAATCATAAAACTATGCCTTATGTTGTGTCACTTTTAAATTAAAATATTACTCATGTAAATGGTGTTAAAAATGTTAAGGGGTGATCGGGCCCGTTGATTCTAGGAACCCTGCGTATAGAACAATATATATATATATAAAAAAAAAATCCAGGTTGTTACAGTTGGTAACTGGTCTTGATCTTGAGGATCAATGATGATTACATTGTTATGATGAATTTCAGTATGGTACGCAACCAACAAGGGACACGAATGGAACCGCCCTCCTTCAAAAGGAGGGGCGGGAACCAAGGTGCCCAAGGTTGGCAAGACGAAGATCCCTTAGATGATACGGCATCTTATGCTCCGATGATATTATCCAAAATCTTACAGGGGGAAAACATTTTTCTCTGAGAACTCATGCTTGATCAAAACCTAAAAACCATTAGAAATTCCAACACTGGCATTGTGTAAAGGATATATTTTCACTCATTTCAAGGCCAAAAGGTTCAAATTTTGAGCAAGAAAAGAAGGTTTTCTTTAGGGTTCAATATTTTAAATTAGCTGGGTGCATCATCAGATTATATGGAGGAGGTGGGTCCAAGTAGTAAGGGTGAAGTTGATGACATGGAGATGGACGAGGATTTAATGGACACAACTAACTTAAATGAATTGGGGAGAGAAACTATGCAAAGTTTCTGTAAGAAGGCAGCGTCTTTGTCTTTTTGGCGAGTATGGTCTCATCAGTCACCAAATCAACTCATGTAATGCTTTTATCAACAGTGGACTCTAGAGGGTCTTTGATTCATTTGGTGAAGTTGTTGTTGAGCCTGGAAACGATACATCCAAGCAGAAAGATGGTGAATGTAGACGTGCATCAGTTAGACTTGGAAAGGTCGCCCTTAATCGACCAAGCTTTTGGGGTGGCACTTCAAGTGATGCCGAGCATAATATGTTTTTCAGGCATGCCAGGCTTCAGAATATGACATATTCAGCGAGAATGAAAATTCATGTTAATGTTCAGGTATACACACAAACTGTTGGTAGAAGTGACAAGTGCAAAACAGGGATAGACAAAGTTGTTCAAAAAGAATGTTGTATATACTGAAAACAGGGAAATCATTATTGGAAGGATGCCTGTTATGGTGAAGTCTTACTTGCTAGCTGACAACGGTTAAAAAGGGGGGAATTGTGATTTTGATCAAGGAGGCTATATTATTATCAAAGGCGTTGAAAAGGTGTTCATTGCACAAGAGCAAATTTGTTGGATTTCAAATAGTCAGGACGGGACTGTTTCATACAATTTTGAGGTTAAGAGGAACAAGTTGATTGTTAGACTAGTGGAGCTCACTAAATTGGAATACATTAGAGGAGAAAAGAAAGGCCTCTGTGTGTACTTCTTGTCGATAGAGATCCCGATATGGATATTATTTTTGCCCTTGGTGTAAGGTCAGACAATGAAGTGATAGATTTGATTGATTATGCCAGCAATAATGCCAGCATTGTGAATATTTTCTTTGCCTAAATTCATGATGCTGATGAGAAATGCGAGCATTTTCGTAGGGAGAACAAAGCACTTGATTTTGTGGATATAATATTAAGAAAGACCATATTTCCCACCAAAAGAATCTATTGAAGACGCCATTAGTGCATATCAGTTCCTAGGCTAAATAGCCGCAGGCACAAGGCTCGTTTTCTTGGATATATGGTGAAGTGTCTTTTGGAGGCCTATACTGGCCACAGGAAATGTGACAATAGGGATAGTTTTAGAAACAAGAGGTTCAAGTTGGCTAGCGAGTTGCTTGAACGAGAGCTAAAAATGCATGTTTCACATGCACTGAGGTGCATGACCAAGGCTTTGCTGAGAGACCTATATGGAGACCGTGATGTGCACCCAAGTGAACACTAATTAGATGCTTCAATAGTGACCAATGGTTTGACGAAAGCACTGGGGCATGGTGTCATCCTTTCAAGTGGATGGAAAGGGTTTACGGAGTTGTGGGAAATCTTGGACGTGCAAATCCACTGCAAACAATGATAGATCTGCGGAAAACAAGGCGGCAAGTCCTGTACACGAGAAAGGTTGGACATGCCAGATACCCGCACCCTTCTCATTGGGGTAGGGTATGCTTTCTCTCTACTCCAGATGGTGAAAACTGCGGCCTTGTAATATATATATATATATATATATATATATATATATATATATATATATATATATATATATATATATATGGTCATCATTGGAGTTGTCAGTACAAATATATCAGAGTCTCTAGTTGATGAATTGTTTGATAGTGGGATGGAGAACTGGGTGATGACACTTACACAAAACTGGATGGGAAGCATAAAGTGTTTCTAAATGGCGAATGGGTTGGAGTTTGCAAAGATTCTTGTTTGTTGTTGGCGAGCTAAGAAGCATACGACACAGGAGAAAATTGCCCTATCAGGTGGAAATCAGAAAGGGATGAACAACAGAGAGAAGCGCGCATATTTTTTGATGATGGAAGGATCTTACGCCCTCTTATAGTTATTGAGAACTTGGATAAAATTAAAGCATTTAAAAGGGGGAATTACATCTTCGCATCTCTTCGGGACAAGGGGATTATTGAGTTTATTGGCACTGAAGAGGAAGAGGATTGTTGTACTGCATGGGGCATCAGATTTCTTTTAGAGGATATTGTGGGGAAGCAATCTATGAAGTATACACACTGTGAACTTGACATGTCCTTTTGTTAGGTTCGAGTTGTGGAATTATCCCCTTTGCCAATCATGATCATGCACGTAGGGTCCTGTACCAAGATCAAAAACATTCTCAACAGGCCATTGGGTTTTCCACAACAAATCCCAACATCAGAGTTGACACCTTGTCTCACCAATTGCATTACCCCCAAAGGCCTTTATTTCAGACAAAGATTTCTGATTGTCTCGGTAAACCTGAATACTCATTTGGTCATAATGCAGTACTACCAAAACCAGAGTTGTAAATGGTCAGAATGCTATTGTGGCAGTCAATGTTCATCTGGGTTACAACCAAGAAGATGCATTGGTAATGAAGCGTGCTTCTTTAGGACGTAGTATGTTTCGCTCTTAACACATTAGAAGCTACAAGGCGGAAGTGGATAACAAGGAGCTAACCGATAAGAGGCGGAAGTCTGAGGATTCTATTACTTTTGGGAAAATACAAAGCAAAATTGGACGGGTTGACAGCCTTGATGATGATGGATTTTCTTTTATTGGTGCTAATATGCAAAGTAGTGATATTGTGATAGGGAAATGTGCAGAATCTGGGACAGATCACAGGGTAAAGCTGAAGCACACAGAAAGGGGCATGGTCCAGAAAGTGGTATTGTCATCTAATGACGAGAGAAAGAATTCTACTGTGGTGTCTTGGAGACAGGTACAATAAAAAAAAAGGGAGAGTTAAATAGTAACATAAAGACAGTTCTGGTTGTCTGAATGCACGTGCAGCTCTGAATGGCCACCTATATGCTCACACGTGCATGTCTCCCTGGTAAAAATGTAAGGTCTGGTTCTGTGAAACACATGTAGTATGCAAAGAGCTCTTAATGGTGTTTGAATTTGCCTTCCTCTAGACCTATTTTATAGAATTTATGGTTAGCGGATGCTACTAGGGCTGGTTTTCTTTGGGTGGATGCCCTTGGTCCATTTGAACCAAATGTACATGCGTATGAGTGGTGTGTTACACATTTCCTGTTGTTGGTTATGCTCTTCAATTGTTGTTGCAGGTTCGATCTCCTTGTCTTGGAGACAAGTTTCTCAAGCATGCATGGACAAAAAGGGTGCTCTGGGCTTTTTGGAGTCTCAGGAGAACTTCCCTTTCACAATTCAAGGTGTGTTCCTGATATTGTAATAAACCCACATGCATTTTCATCACGTCAAGCTACCAGGTACGGAGTGTGAAACCCTTAAATTTCGAGGGCGAAATTCATATTAAAGGGGGGGAGAATGTAAACACCCAAGAAAAAAAAATATAAATATATATATATATATATATATATATATATATATATATATATATATATATATATATATTAAGGTTGACTTAGTTTGTCGTTGCCAATTTCGTGACAGGGCAGAAAATCGTAATGGGATACGACCAACGTCAATATTCTGTAATAAATTTGCAATGAGTTGAACTTACAAAAACTCAAGGAATAAATTAAAAGATGAATATACAAGTTGGGAGAGGGCTGAAATTGAATAAATGAAGTGTTTATGATTTAAATTATAAGAAGAGAAGTGGTGGGGTAAAAAAAGAAAACATTTAAAGATTTTGGGGGGCCTTAGTGCAATAAGAGAAATTGAGGAATATAAATACCCCTCTTTTTCTCATTTCCAGCAATGGTGAGGGAGAAAGAGAAGGAGATTGTGGGATTTTCTTGCTAAATTAACGAAGAATTTCGAAATAAAGTGAGATTGAGAGTTACTAAAACCTTCAAACATCAAAAAACCCAAGGATTGGGAGCATTATTGGAAAAAGAAAGTGGAAGAAAAGGAGTGTTTTGGCCGACACTTGAAGGAAGAAAGAGAGGAGAGGAGGATATTTTGATTCCACAAGCTATTAGGATCTTGAACCCCTCTTGGTATGGTGTATCTTTTATGCATTTAATAGATTCCTTGCTTTATTACCTTATGGCTAAGTTGCATGACTTTTCTTTATAAATTTTGGGTTAGGGTTCTTGAATAAAATTTGGGGGAAATGTGAAATTGTGTATAATTGATGGATGTGGCATGAAATAGGATGTGAATGTTGTGTAATGAATGGTTGAACATGAAAAGAATGAGGGAAGACTTGTTTCCCAGGGCCAATTTTTGGCCAAATGCATAAGTAGCAGAAATTAACAACTGGACAGATTCATGTTGTGACTTTGGGAGAGAATTTGAGTGGTAAAACAAAGGAATTAGGGTCGGGTTCCTTCATAGGAGTTGTATTTCTGGATGTCTACTATCCAAGGAAACTTGTTTCACTTGATTTGGAATTTTATAACTCTAGTTAAGGGCCACCAAAACGTGACTGTGCAGGACGAATTCTGCAGAATCAGCAGGTCTGTCACATTTGAGATACATTTAGTAAATCTTGGGGACAGAACTGGGTTCTATTCCCTTCATAAGAGTTGTATCCCTATATGTTATCTTTCTAACAAGATAAATTTTGTACAAAACGGAGTTCTATAACTCCAGTTATGGGGAAAAATCTAAGCAGAGGTCAAAATCCGACCTCTGCTGACAGTTTGAAAAAAAAAGGGGAAAAGAGGTGGGAGGTCGCAAAACGATGTAGTGAGATGCATTAAAGGAAAAAGAAACAAGTTACGTTTGAAAATGGGTGTTTATAATGATATTTTTAATGTCAAAGTTATAAAAGAATAACAAATGTAAAGGCATATTAAATTGTTTCGGTGGGGTTGTTACAACGTGTATGGTGTGCGTTTGTTGCCAAATTGATGTGTATTTTACTAAGAATTGCATGAGTGTTTCGGCTGAAATTATTGAAGGATTTTGTATGCCGAAATAAATGATTTCAGTTGTGAGTTTTTGGCTGGAAATTCATGTGTTTATAGGCTGAAAATTCATGTGTTTAGGTGCTGGAAAATATGTGTGTGTTGGCTGGAAATTCATGTGTTTATAGGCTGAAAATTCATGTGTTTAGGTGCTGGAAATTATGTGTGTGTTGGCTGGAAATTCATGTGTTTATAGGCTGGAAATTCATGTGTTTATAGGCTGAAAATTCATGTGTTTAGGTGCTGGAAAATATGTGTGTTGGCTGGAAATTCATGTGTTTATAGGCTGAAAATTCATGTGATATGTGCTGGAAATTCATGTATATATAGGCTGAAATGCATGCTGTTTTTATGCTGGAATTGATGTATATTTGGCTGAAACTTGTTGAAAGATTTCGAGTAAAAATGTATGGGTTCAACTTGTGAATTATGATGGAAGATTTTGTGTGTTGCACTGAAAATCTATGCTGAAATTCATGGGTATTTTCTGAAGATTTGCATGTGTGTTTGGACTGGAATTCGGTTGAAGAATTGTGTGCCGAATTGTGTATTTTGCGGCATACGAAAATATGAACTTTTGAAATGAGTACAGTAACGGATGTAGGCCAAAAATGCAAGAGTACTGATTATGACCCTTGATGTCGCAGGTGGTGCGGCTGGGATAGGATCATTGTCACGACAAGCACAACCCACTAGCGGAACAGGTAAGCGAACCTTACATTCTTTTTCTTTTGTTGTATAAGGAATAACTGTGATGTGAATATTGCCCTATTGTGATGGAATTAATCATAAACGGGAAAACATTGAATGTCGATAAAAGATTGATTAACTTCGGCTAATGGCATCCGAAAGGATGGCCGGGATAAAAGATTGATTAGCTTCGGCTAATGGCATCCGAAGGGATGGCCGGGATAAAAGATTGATTAGCTTCGGCTAATGGCATCCGAAGGGATGGCCGGGATAAAAGATTGATTAGCATCGGCTAATGGCATCCGAAGGGATGGCCGGGATATAAGAATGATTAGCTTCGGCTAATGGCATCCGAAGGGATGGTTGGGATAAAAGATTGATTAGCTTCGGCTAATGGCATCCGAAGGATGGCCGGGTCAAACTAATGATTAGCTTCGGCTAATGACATCCAAAGGATGGCCGGGTCAAACTAAGGATTTGCTTCGGCAGATGGCATCCTAAGGGATGGCCGGGATAAGGATTTATTAACTTTGGCTAATGACACCCGAAGGGATGGTCGGGTCTAAGATTATAGTTGTTAGGAAAGAATGGTATAATTACAAACAAATTAAGCTTCAAGTGTTAGATTGAACGATCAATAATAATATTATTAGTTCTAGGTAATTTCTCTCTTTTACGTGTTTATACTGTTGCAGGAATGCCACACCCACGAGACGTCTAAGGAGCCCGTTACATAGGAGCTTGCTTTTGCAAAGAATCGTGTAGATGAAATTTTGATCACAATGTATTTTGTATGAAGTCATGTAATGAATGTTTAACTTTCTTCAGCCCCTTTTATGTAAATGCTATGATGGCTTAATATAGGATGGGAATATAAACCATGTCTATGTTATATATTTTAAGTATGATATCGTAAATCATGAAATCATAAAACTATGCCTTATGTTGTGTCACTTTTAAATTAAAATATTACTCATGTAAATGGTGTTAAAAATGTTAAGGGGTGATCGGGCCCGTTGATTCTAGGAACCCTGCGTATAGAACAATATATATATATATATATATATATAAAATCCGGGTTGTTACATTCTTCCTCTGCATGCGCGCGGGGAGTGAATTGATTCACTCCCCTCTGGGTCTGTTGGGCCAGGTTTTTGTGCCCGGCCCGGAACTGAAGAAGCCCAGACCAATATCAGTGGGATTAATCCCACATGATTGAAGCCCAGACCGAGACTAGTGGCCCGAGAACCAGGTCCGACAATAAATGTGTAAAACCTACGGGTGAAAAATTATAAATTGACTAGTTTTATGTAAAACAAAAAAATTCGTAACTCTTGATTGGGTTATCAAAACAATCTGAAATTTTGCGTGAAGCCTTATAATATGATACCTTATCTTGGGTTAAAATTTCAGAATTTTTAGAGAAATTCGAAAATTTGACGAAAAATCACAATTCGACTAGTTTTATGTTATTGGATGTAATTTTCAATCCGACCATCGGATTGAGCTGAAATTTTTTGAGGAACCTTAAAATATATTGAATAAATATGGTTAAAATTTTAAGATGAATGGAGCTCGGTAGTGCTAGCAAAAATAAATAAATAAATAAATCATTAAGGGTATAATAGAAATTGGCCATTGAAAACACACATATAAGCTCTCCTTCTCTTCTAATCACTGCCGAATGGGCAGAAACAAAAAAAAAAAGAGTGAAGAGAAACAGGGCAAACGTGAGAGAAAGAGAGAAAAGTTAGGAAAAACACAAGAAATTGAGAAAATACCTTTATAAGCTTGCAAGTTCAACCTATAAAGCACTAAAGCAAGTGAAGGAAGGAGGATTTGAGAAGGGAAATTCAGCTAACCTTGGAAGAGAAGAGAAATTGGAAGAAAAGCAATAGGTAAGCATGAGAAGTTGGGAAGTAATTTCATGGAATTTTACCTTAGTTTCCCTTAAATCCTAGATTTTTGAACTTAGGGTTCTTATGTGAATTTGGGGGAAATAGGAGGGGAAGGAAAAATGATGAAATTGAAGTGGAATAGAATGAAAATAAGTTGAAATAACAAGTAAATGAAGAAAAAATTGGAGGAGGAAAAAGAAACACCACATTTGGCCAAATGAAGGAAAAAGTGGGAGAATGAGTTTTGATGTTAATGTTTAGAAACAAACCATGTTTAATCATGATAATTGAAAATGTAAGAAAGACTAAATGAAGAGATAGCATTTAAATTGAGATAATAATAATAATAATAATAATAATAATAATAATAATAATAATAATAATAATAATAATAATAATAATAATAATAATAAGTAAATTCAAATTAAAAGAGAAATAAACTAGTTAAAAGAAAATATGAAGACAAGATGTCTAGATTGTGTTTGAATATAGCATTTAGATAAAATGAATAATATGATGTGAGGGTATAAAGAATAGAAGAATTATTTGATGGAGGAATTATGAACATAGAGTACGCAAATAAGTAACTTGAGTTAAATATGAGGTTGTATGTAAAATATTGATGGACTAATGATATAATGACACTTGATTGATTCAGGAGTTGTGTCGGGAGCTAGTTATCAGACAGGAGGAGCTGGGTCATCCCGAGCAGAAGGTAGGTGATTCGTCACCTTATTTTATAATTTTTAGTTTCCCTAATAATCTGTGTTGCTCATTTAATTGATATTACACGAATGGAGCAAATGAATAAACTGAGTTATGATTATGTGGATTACCAGTAAATTTTGTGAAATTACCGGTTTTGTTGGTTAACAAAGAGGTTAACCTGATATGGGGTAATTCAAATGGAATTACCGGATTGATTGGCTAATAAAAGAGGTTAGCCGGATGCTGGGTAATTCAACTGGAATTACCGGATTGATTGGCTAACAAAAGAGGTTAGCTAGATGATGGGTAATTTGAATGGAAGTACTGGATCTATTGGTGACTGAGGAAGGAAACCAAATTTCTGAGTAATTATATAAAAGTGCTAGATTTATTTGGTAATTAAGATGAGTTAAGGGATTAAGTTAGATTGAAGTAAAAATATTAAATTTCAAAGGTTAAGAGTAATTAATTAATATTAGAATAATATAGTGAAAAAGTGACTTAATATTGCTATTGTTGAAACAGGTACATCGCGAGGTGATGCAGATCGTTAGATATAGGAATACTCCTATTTTTGAATTAATATTTTGGAATGTAATATTCATGTCGTTACTTTGAGTGTAAATCCTTTTGTGTTATAAAAATTAAGTAGAAGGTGTAACATGTAGTGGATGTATTATATATATGTATAGTTGTTAGTATGACCAAATCATTTTCAAAATGATAAGATAAGATTTATTATAAATATATTATGACTCTTAATCTTAATGTTGTATTTATGTAGTTTAAAGGCTTATATGTAGTTAGTTAGCATTTATTACGTATGATGATGAAATTGTTTATCTTTTGAGTTGTTTTTTTGGTAGTACATTTATGTTAATTTACTAATTGATATTATGAGACTTGCATATATTGATAAGTATGAATATTGAGTTATTGTTTGATGAATGGAATGTGATCCAGGATGATTGGATCAAGATGGAAGTTGTAATGACATAAAATAGAAGTGTTGTCAATAACTTGGTATCAACAAAAATAGAGGAAACTCTGCCGAAATTTCAAAAACAAAATCCCATAATTTAGACATATTACCCAACACTTGACATTGGTAAAGAAATGTTGGGAGAATTCATGATATTATAATGTGAGGGTGTTACAAAATGGGTCTGAAGCCAAGCCCAATATTAGAGGCTGGGTTGGCAGCCCAGCCGCATGCACGGCGGGCTGGCAGCCCACTAAATAATAAAAATAAAAAATAAAGAAAAGATACAAAAAATATAAAATTTGCATAAAAATATTTTTATTAAAAAATGTGTTATTTTCTTGCATACGGCCAATACACTAGCATATTTTTTTTTAAAAAAAAACTTTTTTCTTTCAAAAAAATATATATTATCTTGGAGTTTGAAAAGAAAATATGTTTTAGCATGGATTTCGCAAAGAAAAAATCATTTTTTGCATTTTTGGATTTTACAACATGTTTGTAAAATCCAAAGGATATTGGCCAATATTTCAAAAAATATAAAATCTTATTTTTGGGAATTTATTATTCACTGTCGTTATTCGGATAAATAAATCTTAAGGGGTTAATATCCAAAATATTCGGCGGGAATGATATGCTATTATTCACTGTCGGTGTTTGGATAAATAAATCCTAAGGGGTTAATATCCAAAATATTCGGCAGGAATGATGATAAATAAATCCTAAGGGGTTAATATCCAAAATATTCAGCGGGAATGATATGCTATTATTCACTGTCGATGTTTAGTTAAATAAATTCTAAGGGGTTAATATCCAAAATATTCGGCGGTGTAATATCCCATCACCATTTAACCAACATATGCTTTGAAAGATCAAAAACATAACAAATCACAAGCAAACCAAAATGTCAAGCAGCTTACCTCAGGGAGAGCGTATTAGGGGCAATAAAACCTTCCCTTTACGCAATCAGTCCCTTGCCTTAGAATCTCTTAAAGACCAGTTTTGGGTTTCCTAGTAACCATAATACTAGGTGGCGACTCCCTTTTTCACGAAAATAAAGATAAGACCCCGACATTGAATTCCCCGCTCACAGAGAGGGTCATCACAACGTCGTGCTCTTGCGATGGGGTGCGACAAAATTGACTTGTGACAATTTGTATAGAGGCATAATATTTCTCACCTTGTGGACATAAGACTCCTATTAAGGCCAAATCATATAAAAGATAGTTTTCATCTCATACCTAAATAACAAGATGTTTGGATTTGAAACTAATAGAAAAATGATAGCTGATAACTTTAATTTGGCTTAATATGAATTATAGACAACTAGATCATCCTATATAGAAAGTCTCTCTCCTTGTCTCTCTCTCTCTCTCTCTCTCCAAGTGTTAAGCAAACCAAATGTCTATTTTTTTTAATAATCTCTTCTATATATAAATTAATGCATTCTCTAGTCATGTTTTATAGAGCATCATTGACTATCAACCAATGTTCATTGTTTAAGAATAATCATTGGTCACCATTAGTTTTTAAACAAGCTAGTGAAAAAAAGTTGCAATCGACTATTGATCAAGAGATTAGGATTCAATTGATCAATCAAATCCTATACTAATTTGTTTTTTAGTGAGATAACTTTTAGATATTACATATTGATATGAATACATAAAATTGCTAAGAAATATGTGCAAATAAAGCAATTGTACTAGGATTAAGATTATATAGTCTTTATATGTCATAAATGACTTCTAAAGGATTATGATTGTGGAATAAAATAATAAATAAAAGATTCAACTTTTGAAACCATAACACAATTTATTCTAGAACATACTAGTTAATTGCCTGCATTACATTGCGGCTCGAGCAAACAGTTTTCATAATTGTTGGGATTGAAACAATTAATAGATTTTGCTAGTTCAAAAATAAAATATAACATTTATACATGCAAGGTTTGATATAATGAAACACATCAACACACCCTATTATAACAATAGCAACATTGAAGGTTTAACATCTAAAAATATCATTACTATTATTGCTAAAATAATAAAAATTATCAAATAACCCCGAGAAAAAAAAACTCAAAAATATTAACAAAAGTGGAAGCAAAATAATAATAATAATAATTATTGTTGTTGTTGTTGTTGTTGAGTGAATAATGGGAAAATAAATTGAATGAAAGAATTAAAAAAAAGCCCCCAAACTTTAATAAAAGAGCAAACAAAAAAAATTAGCTAAAAAAATCTTTTAACATGAAAATAATAAAAAAAATGAATAAAAAAAACCAAAAGAAAGAACAATGGAAAAAAAATATCAATTTTCAAATGATCATAAACACAAACTAAAATTTAATAACAAAATTTTTGAAAAAAATTCTATCTCAACAAAAGAGAAAATAATAAAAATTATAAAAACTTAGAGCACATATATATGAACATGGATAAAAATAGAAACTATTTAAGAAATATAAAAACATAAAGGAATTAAAATAAAAAATTAAAAGTCTAAGGGCCAAAATGAAAACCAAATATAGTATCAAATTCAATCAAAGGATAAAATTGAAAAAATAAAATCTTATGTATCGAAAATATTAAGAAATTTAAAAGCAATCTGAAAATTAAAAGATAAAGGACTGAAATGAAAATGCAATATATAATCAACTTCAATCGAAGGACACAATTGAAATAAATTAAAACTTACATAACAACAATAGGGACAACACATCACAATTCAAAGTTAAAGGACTGAAATGAAAAGGCAATAAAATCAGGGGACTGTTGTGTCATTTAGGGTCAAGGAGAGAGAAAGGGGGGGATTTCTACTGCCCACCGTTACGTCTTCCAACACCTTTTACTTACACGCGCCATACCATGAGGAAGATCAGACAACACACACATCCACGGAGACGCAGGTTGCACATTTTCCACCACCAGAAGACGTCGCACGTGCCGCCCGAAGAGGACATTAGGCCGATTACCACCGCTTCCGTGTGCTATACATGCCCACAGTAACCGAAGATTAATAATGAAAACAGGTGGTCAATTACCGGGACACCTCTACAACCAACTCTTCATTTTTGTCTTATTGGGGGGCATTTTCGTATTTAACCATTTTCAAAAAATATGAAATGCCTATGGCACCCCTCCAGCCCAGAACTAATTTTTTTACGGACAAAATAGTTAATTTACTGTGCAAAGAAAAATAAAAAAATTTGTGACCCGGAACGGACCGAACCGAACTAAAATTGTGCAATTACCGTGGAATCCCTCCCCCTAGTAGCTGTTTTTTGTCTTTTTCTAGGGACAAAAATGTTATTTTACTATGCAAAAAGAACAAAAACCAGTAAACCGGCTAACTGACCAAACCGACCCGAAAACTGAACAACACTATTGAAATCCACAATGATTTTACTCACAGTGAACAGTAGTGACTCCGAGCTCTTTTAGTGTATTGTATAATTCACATATCTATTCTTTTCTTTATTGTTTTTCTTTATAATTTTATTTATTGCTTTCTTTTATTTAATATTTTTCTAGTTTGTAGTTTTTGATAGAACTTCCCTATTTGTTTGATTAGGAAGGTATTATTTGTCTTTTTGTTAGGTTTTAATTTTTTAATTGTAGTTTCTTCACCTATAAAATAAACGAAGATCAATTCATACATTGATCAATTGATTGACGATGATTAGTCATGAATTCAGATGAACAATTGGTAATTTATCAATATACGTGTGTGTGTGCATTAAACTTTATATAGATTTATTTTAAGGGATTTATCTTGATTCTAATGATGCAATGTAGAATATGTAAATTACTTGTTTAGAAATGTGGTTGAAGTTGATTTTGAAAGTGTTTTTTATTCAGAAATACATCAAAATAATATTTTTCATTTTTTAAAATTATTTTTGATATTAGTACATGAAAATAATCTAAAAGCACCAAAAACATTTAATTTAAAATAAAAAATAAAAATATTTTTTTTTACTTTTTTTCAAAATTGCTCTTAAAACACAATGTAAAATACCCTATAAAGTTAACCAAATTAATAATTAATTAAAAATAAAAAATAAAAAAATAGTTACACTAGTATTATTCTCAAACACAAACTTCTATATTAAAGTTAATAAAACTTTACCGTCAAAGAAAATTATCTAATAATAAATATTGGTCACTATTTATACATATTCTCATTGCTCGTCCTCTCTCAAACAATTTTTTTTCTTTATAAATTCTATTTGATATTCAATTTCAATACATTTTCTCGTTTCAGAATTTATATCCAGCGCTTTCCATCATTATATTATCCTAGCCAATGCCCCCGCGTCTCATCGCGGGCAACACCATATATTTTTTAATGTAAATTTTTTTAATTGTAATATAAATTTAGCCAAAATAATAAATCTATATAGAATTCTTGTCAAGTGCATATTTTTAATAAAATATATGAATTTTAAATCGATATAAATTTATCTGTTTAGTAGTTTTCAAAGAAATAACCAACAAAAATTATCATCATCATTAAAAAAGCAAGAAGATTTGGATACCTGAATTATTGTATTCAATGTATTAAGATTAATTCAATTTAAATCAAACAAAAAAATAAATAAATTGTGAAAACACTTGCAATAATCATATAACAAAAACAAGTAGTTAATTTTCTATCCACAAAAAAGATGAAAAAATAAATTGAAAATTCATCCTTACGTTACTGTCATTATCATTGCTATAACAGTTAAAATTATTATCAACATTACTATCCAAACAATTAAAATTATTAAAAAAAAAGCAAAACATTTTTACAAAAAAAAAAACCAACCACTGAAATTATCATTATTATTGCCCAAATAATAAATCATAAAAATTATCTGATCCAAAGAACAAATAAAAATAACAAAAACACAAAAAAAAATGAACAAAGGGAAAAAGAGAGCAATATTAATTTTAAAATGATCACCAAGATAAATTAAAATTTCAAGATTCAACCAATTAAAAATAAAACCCCAATAAAAAAAGACAAAAAAAAATTAAAAGCATAGATGCATAAATATGGATAAAAAATAAACATTGTCCAAGAATAACAAAAAAACCCAAAGGAATTAATATCAAATAAAAAATTTAAAGAATAAGGACGGAATTGAAAAATAAAATATATAATTAATTCCAATTGAAGGAAAAAATTGAAACAAATAAAAACCTAGAGACCGAAACAAATAAAAATATTTAAAAAAAAATTGGACTGACATTTTGTTATAAAAATTAAAAGAATAATGATCAAAATAAAAAAGTAACATATATGACTAATTTCAATTTGAGGTCACAATTAAAACAAAATATATATAATTAATATCAATTGAAGGATAAAATTAAAACTAATAAAAACTTGGGGACCGAAACAAATAAAAGTATTTTTAATAAGAAATACGATGTAATTTTATTAAAAAAATTAAAAGAATAAGGACCGAAATGAAGAGTAGCATATATGACCAATTTCAATTGGAGGACACAATTAAAACAAATTCAAATAACTTATATATAATTAAAACCAATTTAATGATAAAATTGAAACAAATAAAAACTTTGGGACCGAAATAAATAATGACATTTCTAAAGGTAATTGCTGTGTAATTTTATTAAAAAATTAAAAGAAGGAGGACTGAAAAGAAAAGTAGCATATATGACCAGTTTCGATTGGAGGATAAAATTAAAACAAATCAAAACCTCCGTACCAAAAAAATTAAAGAAATCAAAAATCAAAGAACAAGGACCGAAAAAAAAACTACAATATATATTCAGTTTTAATTGGAGGACACAATTGAAAAATATCAAACTTTCAATTAAAGAAATTAGGAATAAAAACAAAATCAAAACCTCAGGGACTAAATTAAACACTCTACATACATGAGGGACTTGGACATAAGTTGCGGCTGCAGGAGAGAGAAAACAGATAAAAGACACAAAATTGTTCGTCGACGTTTACCCGAACACCTAAAAGTCATGCGCGTGACGCCCAAAAGGCGCGTGCAGTGAAACAATGAGGGCGCGTGCACGTGAAACAATGAGGACGCGTCCGAACGACGCGCTGATAGTGTTTCAGAAAAAATAATAAAATACTGGACAATTACCTACACACCCCTACATCCAGTGATAATTATGAAAAAACCTGTGAGGAAAATACATCGCTACCCCTGGATATTGTACTCTGTTTTGTCTTTTTCGGGGGTTATTTCAGTCGTTTTACTATGCAAATATTTTGGAAAAATGGAAATAACCCTCGGTCCCTATGCTAATATTTTGTTGTTTTTGGTGGCTATTTTCATAGTTTTACTATACAACAAATCCAGAAATATCATCCATGTCTCGTGGAGAATTTGAAAATACCCTTGGTCTCTAGGGCAAAAACGTTTCAGCCCTGGGAGCAAAATTGTAATTTTATTGTAGCAATCCATAGTAATTGGAATCTGTGTAAACAATAAAAAAATTAAAAAGTAAAAGGTGACGTACTTTTATATTTTAATTAATTTTGTTTGGTTAACGTAAATGCACAAGTTAGAATATTATTTTTTTCATTTGTCCAGGATACGTTGAAGAGAACCGGACCATATGACTAAGGGCCTGTGTCATGTTCTTTAATTTTAATTTTTTTGATATTCTAATATTATTTTTATATTAATATCAAAAATATTTTTAAAAA
Organism: Salix suchowensis; assembly: GCA_029030765.1. Taxonomy (NCBI): domain Eukaryota; kingdom Viridiplantae; phylum Streptophyta; class Magnoliopsida; order Malpighiales; family Salicaceae; genus Salix; species Salix suchowensis. The sequence continues at coordinate 7,204,927 of CM054994.1, forward strand.
AATAAAAAAAAATAATTATTTTAATATATTTTTTTGAAAAAAAATATTTTCAAAAAAATAAACTCAACACTCCAAAACAGTAATTAAAGAGTATGTATATATATAATGGGTGTTTGACGTCGCGGTTCAACCTGTGTTTGCGTTGAACCGTGGCTCCAAAGTTTCGTTCTGACCGGAATGGCCGGAACGTTCCGTGTCATTAAAAAAACCGAGGCAAAACGACGTCGTTTTCGTCTCGGTTTTAATTCCGGCCCGTTTCGGAAATTCCGGCTAAATTCCGGTCGGATAGTCTCGGTACCGTTCCGGCTCAAAATCATAATATTTCTTTTATTTTAGAACATTTTACTATCATAATATTTTGGAATTTTAGAGATGTATCTACTTTTGAGATTATGTTTGTTTGACTTTGTGTTTGTATTGTATAATTTGAAGTTAATTTATCTTGAATTTAAATTATACTTATTAAATTAATATTTTAATTTTTTTCATATATATATAATTAATTATATATGAACAACACAACCCCAAAACGGCACGCCAAAACGCTTCAAAACCAGAACGGCGACTGGAACGATATTGACAACCTTGCTCAAACATACTTGTTACCAAACGGGACCTAGCTTTTGGCTGTGAGTCCCACGGAAAAAATTAAAATCAAGACTGCAAAGCTGCTTTTACAGCTGCGGCATGAAATCCATACACGCAACGAGCAACATTGTAGATAATCCTTCTCCCTCATCTCGTGTCCCTCGTCTCCCTTTGTTCTCTGCCTCTCGTCTCCCTCGTCTCCCTCATCTCTCATCTCTGCCCCTCGTCTCCCTTTGTTCTCTGCCTCTCGTCTCCCTCTTCTCTCATCTCTGCCTCTCGTCTCCCTCTCTTCTATGCCTCACAGATCTCCCTCTCTGCCTCTCGTCTCCCTCTCTTCTCTGCCTCACAGATCTCCCTCTCTGCCTCTCGTCTCCCTCATCTCTCATCTCTGCCTCTTGTCTCCCTCTCTTCTCCCTTCTTGAGTTTATGTGTTTTTATGCAAAATACAGCAAGTCATTATAGGTTTTGATGCCATGGAAATGCTCAGTGAGATGGAGTCATTAGGTACATCTAAAATTGATTTTGGGGTTGATGAAATTGAAGATGACGATAGTGATGTTGAAGATGGGGGCGATGAGGATGATGATGACTATGATGAGGTTTGGTTTCTCTTTCCTTTTCAGTCCATTCTTGCTGTTGGGTTTTAGTTTTAAAATGCAAAATTATTTGAACATTTTTTCTGCGTGCATTTCTCTGCCTTGTCTGTAGGACCTGGTGGCTGTTCTTGATGATTCTGACGAGGAAGATGGTTCTGATGAGGAACTTGGAGACTGGGCAAAATTAGAGACGATGCGTCTTCTCATCCAATGTATTTTTCCAAAAAGTTGGCTCAGGTATTTTGTCCATTGCATATCTTTGACCTGATGCACTTTAAAGAAGAAGCAGATTGCATTTGTTGTCGGTGTAAAAATGTATAATTGGTTGCTTTCTACTTGCAAAGTGTATTTTTTTTTTAATTCTCATCACTATGAAATTGTGGAATTGCCATGGTTTCTAGTCTTAACTGAGTTCTTGCACTTCTGAGTCCCAAGAAGTGGAACTTCATTTTACAAACCGAAGATGATTAAAATTCAGCTTATTTCAGCTTATGGACACAAAGTATACGAGCATATTTTCATATCTTTATTTGATAATTCATTGGTTGCGTATAAATTTCTTTGTTATAAAAATGGAATATGTAATGCTTACCAGAGACTCTTGCACATTTGTTGTGATTCTATCCTCATTCTTGTTGAAACAATGGAAATATAGTTGCGAGCTATACTAAAATAATCATCTCAAGTTTTGCAGTCGCTACACAAGATGTGTCCATGTATCCTTGCAATTAACATCACTTCTACAATCATGTATTGATAAAAGTTCCATCTGTATTCTGTTTTTGCTTTTAGTAGTACCATATACTGTGTGCAATCAAACTTGGTTTCGAACATTTTGATTACTGAATAAAATCATTGCGTACTTCAGAATAAAGTCCTAGAGAGCTTCCTTTTATTTCCATTGCAACAAGTTCAGTGTCCACATTTTGCAGCAATTAGTGTTGGATAATCAGAGTTGGATAGTCAAAGTGGGACCACCTAGTTGATAGTATGTCGACGAGAAGTGATTTGACTTCTTTGCATATGGATAAACAAAGGTGTAGCATTCATGAGGTGATGGTTGAGATCCATTCTATTCCTGACTTCGCAGTAGAAATTATGCTCCAATGTGGGAGGAGAGAAATGTGGGCTACTATAGGAAGTCTTGAAGAAAAGTACGATTAGCTGAAGAGGATACACATATGTACTAAACAAAATTAATCGAAGGATTTGTATTTGAATTATTATCAAAGTTTGAATTTGAATTTGAATTGAATTGTTATCAAAGTTTGAATTTTAATTCCTTCGTTAGTGTTTTGGAGCTGATGAATCGATTGTATTGTTGTATTAATGCATGAGTGAGATTATTTTTTTATCGGCAATTTTTTTCTAATCATGTTAATAATTTTTATCGGTAATTTTAGAAAAAATATGTCTAATTTACTTGAATTATTTCAAATTTTTTATTATTATAATTATTACTAAATCTACGAAATTATTCCAATAAAATATCTATATATATGTTTGTATGTATATGTGTGTATATGTGTATTTTAAAGTAATTTCATAACTTGACAACAATATGAAAAGCATGGTAACCAAACACACAAAATTGTTTTTCATTAAACTCAACCTTAATCATAGTTTTAACCAAATACATAAATTTCAGTTACAAATTACAGCTAAAAACACTTTTCATAAAACTAATTTTTTTCAATTTTAACCATAACAGCAACAGCTGTGCCAAATAGACCATATTTGATCTCTATGAATTCCATGCCTGTATCCGTTCCATACCGGAAAAAAAAAAAAAAAAAAAGCCGTCACTCTCCAGTTAAAAAAAAAAAGGAAAAATTGACGACCAAAAATGCTCTCAAAATTCCGAAACGCAACGGATAAGGCAAGAAAGCTTGTGATAGAACACAGAAATTGCTCACTCCCTTTTATTCTCTGTTTCAGAAACCACATAAACATGGTAGAGCAGCATAGTTCATCTTCTAAAGTTCAAGCTTTATATGAACTCTGCAAAAAGACATTTACACCCTCGGGAGCACCTTCTTCTTCCATTGCCATCCAGAAACTCTGCTCTCTTTTGGGTATTTCTCTTTTTCTTCCTTTTTATCTTTGATGTATTTTTTTTTTCTCTTGATTAGTGTTGTTTGGTTGAATTCTCAAGTGGGTTTTGTGAATTTGTTTTGAAACTGAACGTTAAAAGGTGAAACCTTGTACAGTATTTTTTTTCTTCTTTATTAGTCATCCCTTAATCTTCATTTGGAATTAGAAAAATCTAACTAATTTGTGTTTTCATGATATAAGGATGAAGATAAATGACATTCAATAGCAATAGAATTGGAGGATCCAATACATTTTTTTTTGCTGTTTGTCACGTCAGTATATTGATTCCCAAATTTCCATTATAATCAGAGGAACGAATGGTGATTCATTATTTAGATTATCACAAATCTCCTCGCCTGATGTGCAGACACAATTGGCCCTGATGATGTGGGGCTTAAAGAGGAAAATCGAGATGATCGAGGGCATGGCTTGCTTGGACTTAATCGGTTGAGTAGCGTTGCACGATGGGCTCAACCAATAACATATGTAGATGTTTATGAATGTGATAGTTTTACAGTGAGCTTTACCTTCCTTTCTCAATCAGAATTTGTTCTTGCTGGGATAGCTGACTGCTTCATTTCCTTTTCTTTTTCATTTCATATATATATATATATCATTTTTTTGGCAAAACTTGATAACTATAATTCAATTAATTTAGGAACATTTCACTTCTTATAATTGCTTCTTTGTATGTGTTTGTGCTTGCCGACAATCAAAATATTAATGCTGATGTTCTCCTTAATATTGTTTGAGCCTGCCTTTTATTTTAATTATATATTCTGAATTTTAAATCTGAAAGCAGGCAGGAAGTACAGATCAACGTTTAAAGTTTTTATATGTTGATTCTTTGTACGCAGATGTGTATATTCTGCTTTCCCACTTCTTCCGTTATTCCACTCCATGACCATCCTAGCATGACTGTTTTCAGCAAAGTTCTATATGGTTCATTGCATGTCAAAGCTTATGATTGGGTTGAGCCAGCGTGTTACTCAAAAAACAAGGGGCCTGGTTATCCTACAGGTTTGCCTTTTGAGAAACTTTTTATCATCTGCCCTGACAGTCTTAGAACCCACAGACTTACATTTTTTTCTTGATTATTCCATAGCTTTCCTCTACTAACCATCAAGAATTGGAATAGTCTGTGTGCTCAAACGGGCTTCAATTCCAAATCATCAACAGTTAGTGGAGTACTTTTTCTTATAAATCTTACTTTAGGTCCTGCTTACATTATTGAAAGCAAGATCAAATAGAAATGAAAATCTGTGGATTCAAATGTTTGTTCTGTTGTCCCCACAATTTATGGAACATTCGGAAAAGTTCCTATATTTCCTTTCCGTTGGTTGAAACCTGTAGATCTGTTAACCCTATAATCTGACCGCATTTTCTTCTGATTTAGATAGAATATTATCCATCATGCATCCCCAATACATGCTCAGATATGTTCATGGTGGTTGGAGCTAGCAGTTTTTCTATTTAACCAAATGCTGAGCAGACTTGCAATGAAATTGTTGGCCCAATATAAACAATTTCCACTTGTTCCATGCTCATAATACAGAGTTGTTATTCTGAACTATATTTTTCAGACACAACATGCCTTATTATATGTGTATTTGTATGCGTGCAGACATGTAAATATGTATGAATGTATGCAGATATGAATCAATGTATGTATGCATCCATGAGCATATGTGTGTACAAAGAATTTTTTTGGTACAAGTTTGTTGAAGAAACCCAATGATGAGGTCACTGCTAAGACAGTCGGCCTGTTTGCTAGAATATTCTAGTTTGCCCTTTGAAGCACCACCTTTATCAGTAAAATTATATGCCATCATTTAGCTGTGTTTGGAATTGAAGTTCATCTGCTGGATTATACTTCGAAATTCAAACCAATTATGAACTCCCCTCCAAATACATGCCTTTTAAAATTGCATGATCATGGCTTTAGATTATGCGACTGACTGAACTAACATTGTGGACTACTGTCCCTGCAGCTGCTTTCACTAAAATATGATGGTAGCCGTGCTGTATGCTGTTGTTTGGTTTGTTTTTGCTTTAGTTTGGTATAAAAAGAGTAAAATAGGTGTCAGTGGCTATATGGTCTGTGTTATGGGTTTCAGTGTTCGAATTGGATGTAAATAGTTGCAGACTAATGGATGGTATCTTTGGCAGTAAGGTTGGCAAAGTTGACAGTAGATAAAATTTTGACAGCTCCATGTGAGACGTCTGTATTGTACCCAAAACGTGGTGGGAATCTGCATTGTTTCACTGCAGTCAGCCCTTGTGCTGTGCTTGACATTCTTACACCTCCATACAGAGAAAATGCGGGCAGAAAATGTACTTATTACCATGATTATCCCTTTACCACCTTCTGTAAGTAACCCTTATTTCTCTTCATTATTATCATTAATATAATATAATCCATGCCTTTTCTTTTTGTTCCTTGTTCTTCTACTATTCTTGCTGTTTATATAAGTTGAAGCATGGACATTCATATTGAGTAGTACTTGCTTAACCATGCAACAAAGCTGAATAGCTTTTTAACACATTTGCAGCGAGAGGAAATGGAGCTGAGATAGATGATGAAAAAATAGATGAACATGCATGGCTTGCTGAGATAGATACACCTGATGATCTTTATATGAGACAAGGAGATTACACAGGACCCGCTGTTCAGGTTTAACTATTATCATGTTTGATGAATACATGACCTGTAATTCTCTTCAAATTTTTGTTTTATATCTCGATCCAGGATCATGTAATTGTTGAGTCCAAGTGCAATGTCCTAACTGAAGAGGCGATTGAAATGCTAAAATTTGATCTTAATGGATAATTCTCATAATTCCATAGATGAGGATATGTTTCTGTTCTCATTTCCAAGTGATGCAAACTAGGTGCTTGAACCAATCATTGCACATTATCTTAAATATCGATGAGCGGAACCTCGGCAATGGATATGATTAGGTGGTAGATGGCGTTTTCTAGCATGACATCTTGCCCAAAACTCTCTTTGAACCGATTAATGGTCAGTTTTATCAGCATCCTGTTGGTTGGTTTTCCAGCATCCTATTGATATTGTGATATTCAGTACATCCAATAAAGAAAAAATCGTCACAGAATGTATAAAAACTATTTTGAAATAAAAATATAAATAATAAACTTTTGCTCGGAGGGTACCGCTGGTATATTATGATTATTGGAGGGGTAGTATGGTTCTTTGGGTGAGGCCAAAACTACCATCCTTTTCGTTGGAACGAAACTTTGAAAGGTCCCATGATCTCTAGAAAATGAAGAGACAAAACAGGTCTTCACTATCTTAAAAACAAAGGGTGTATTATTTGATGTGAACCAAAGGGTACGAGCCAGTGAATTTACATGCAAAATAGAGTAACCTAAAAAATCTAAAATCATATTATGATAAAGAACTCAACACATCAATTATCTGAACTAAGGGATTAAAATTGTTAGATGAAAAGGACTTGAATTAAGAACACCGTGAACTAGAAGTATTGAAAGAACACAACAAAAACAATTAATGTTTGTCAAGTCCAAGAAAAGTTTTATGAAGACCTTGAAGTGTGAACAATCTCTCACACACAATACAAACTAAACAAGACTATTTATGATTGGTAAAAATATCATATCATGAAAACCACTAGAATTTGGTTTAGGATAAGCACACCTTTCATTTGAATTAATTGCACTCAATATGGAGGTCTGTAGCTCCACATCCATTCGTTTAAAGTTTCTAATTCAATTAGTCAAAACTGTCAAAATAAAGATGTCTTGGTGATGAAAGAGGTGTCATTCACTTTCTCTTCATTAAGTTTGAATGACATGTCATTTAGGGTTTTAGTTTTCATATTAACAAAGTTCAATAGAGTATGTGGTCTTTTAATTGCTTTTAATTGCACCCTTGATCGCTTTCCAATTTTTAATTTTATGCAAATGTACACCTATAAAATTCAATTGTCAGCCCTATAGTTCAGCTTCTTTTCTCTTTTAGTTCTTGGTCCTGGTTGTATTCTTTCTAACCCTCAATTGATTTCAAGCTTTCAGTTCTATTCAATTTGGCCATTGATTTGGTTAATTTTAGCCCTACATAAACATCCAATTTTGAATTTTCCTCCTTTAGTTGAATTTGTCTTATAAATAAGACATTCTTAAATAAAAAATACACTGTAAGATTTTTCAATCTGGTATATTTGATCTTTCCCAACCAATCTTTAACAATTTCCGGGGTGCTATAGTATACTCTGCTTAATTGTATATGTGTATTGGAATCGCCTAATAATATTACATGACTGAGTTGTACTTTCCAAAACATATCATCAAAACTTATTCGAAGGTATAATCACTGAAGTCAAGATAAAGAATTGTATAATACCTAGTTGATCATGCAATTTTTCATTTATTGGAATTTAAGTTGTTTAGTTCTCTAAAACGTTTCCCTAGAAAAATAAATCCATTGGACTTATAGCTCTGGAATTTTATGATACTGAATTTGATCCAATAGCTTTTCCATAATTTTTTAATAGGATCTAAAAGGTTCACCAACACAATGCATATTTCCAGGTTCCTTTGCAATATATAGAAGCCACAAGAAAATTAAATATCGAAGAAGCGATATATCAAATTATTTGGGTTCACAATTCAAATACGCACCATATGTCATGGACTCATCTTGGTTCAATAACTTTGTTTTTTAAGACTTTATATTATTTAATTACATGATAATAATGACAGGTTCTCATAGAAAAACCACCATATATTTATTTTAAAAAAAGATGACTACAATCTTATTTGAAAACAAACTATAAGTTTTAATGGTTTTTCAAACAATAATAACTTAAGATATTTTCAATTAATTTAAGAAATTAATAAATAAATATATGTATACATATAATTTCAAATTAAATAAGCTTAAACTAAAAAAAGAAAAGAAAAAGTCGTGTACGCAGGCTTTAGAAGCCCAACTCATGTAGCTTATTGACAATTAAGCCTAGTTAGTGGGCTTGGTAGAATAGGCCTCAACACTTGGGCCTAATTGTTTTTTTTAAATTAAATGATGAAAGATGCATTGTCTGCCCTTTTATTTAAAATAGAAAAGAAAAGGATAAATATGTGATGTTCTGTTTCCTATATTGAACTTGGCCACCAAAGTGGTGCTAAAAAAATTCAGGTATTATGTTTTTCCTACAAAATACATTTTTCAACCCATCTTCACCTAAAAGAATCTAATAAACATTCCTAGAAACTCCCAAAACAAATTAATCAACACAAAAAACCCTAAGAAACAATTCAAAAATACATATTAATATGGGGAAAAAATATCTTTACCCTGATATACTTTCTAGGCCGGATAGAGGTTTAAAAATTTCCTCATCGAATGGAACCCAATGATACTAAAATTAACCTTTTATAGAGAATCAAGCTAAATTTCTCTTTGTCAAATCAAGTTAGGATGTTTTTAGAGACTACAAAAACTTGAAAGAATGGATCACAAAACAAATCACTAAGCTCAATACCAAAAACCAAAATGTTGAGGGATGGTTCTTAAAAAAATATATAAAATATAAAATTAAGGATAAAACACTACGAATCAATAATGTTTTGACTCACAATCTATAGTGAAACACTCAGTATATTTAGTATTTTATTAATTACTAATCTAAGATTGGTTGAGTATATTTAGTATTTTTTTAATTACTAATCTAGGATAGTTTTTGGAGAAGCACAATATTCTGATAACTTAGGAAATGAATAAGAAAACAATTAGGTTTTGAGTTTAGTAAAATTAGATATGTCACATTCCAAACTAAAAAAAGAAATATATGGAGACATTGAGTGATTTTTTTCCCTAAAATTAGAGTTGATTTTACTTATAGGATACAAGTGAGGGTACATCCAAATTGTTATGTCGATGTGTCCATTTCTAATTCTGATACTTTAAATTTAATGATTGGGTTTGCCACCAAACAAAAGGTTGAAAATTTGAGAGCTTTACTTGAATAGTAGAGACATAAACGAAAACTCTCCTCTAGTATAGAGTTCACTTGGATCCCAGGTTACATTCAAATGTTCAAACAAGCATCACATATAGATAGTTTGTCTAGGATTTGTGGTGATGCAATGAACCTAACATCAACATAATAAATTATGGATATGGAATCTTGATGGATCATGACAACTATTCCATATTATTATGAATATTCTGAATTAATTGATGAGGAAGATGATCATCATGTTAATGATGCAATTGAGGAATATGAGTTAGTTGAGCCAGTATTTCAATTATTGAGACTGTGATTCCTAAATTTGAGGATATTAGTAAGTATACTTGTATGATATGTAATGATTAGGCTTGAGCCATAAAAATGCAATCTTAATTATTGAGTTAAAGGTTAGAAAGACCTTTTAAATCAAGTTTGATTTAATTAATATAGTTAGACGATGTCATATAAAGAATTCATTACAGTACAATGTCCAATGTTCAACCATAACTTATGTACAATTTACATTACATGCATGAATCAAAATGTCAATGGTATTTGTGTAGAGGATATCACAAGAATCCTAATTTATTTAAGATATCAAAATTGAAAAAGCACCACACACATGTATCAACTCAATGGTTATGAAATCACACTATCATATTAACTCATGTTTTATCGATAATGTGATGTTGATCATTATCAAAGTTGATATAAATGTTAAAATTGCAACCATTCAAGATAATATCCATAATCATTATTTTTTGTATGTTTTCTCAAACAAAAAAATACAGGTATCTAAATAGAAAGTATTGGAGTAGATATTTGGTTAACACGAGAGTCCTTCTAAATGTTGTCTAGAATTTTATTAGTTCGTAATGAATCAAATCAAGGTGCAATTGTCGAGTGCTATCACAAATTATTAATGGTAATAGAGCAATATTTAGAAGAGTATTTTAAGTGCAATTCAGGGGTTTCAATATTATCGTCTACTAATAAGTTTTGACAACACTCACTTTTATGGGAAGTACAAGGAAAAATTGTTGATTGGAGTTGATTATGACTTGAATAATGAGGTTTTTCCATTATGTTATGATCTAGTAAAACATAGATGAACAATAACTAGACATGGTTCTTAGATTTGCTTAACCAAGATGTCACAAGTGGTCATACCAAATCGTGTTTGATATTAGATAGACATACAACAATTAAGAATGTTGTAACACAAACATGGTTTGAGTCAATTGCGTATCTTTGCAATACTTTACAGTAACTTCAACAAAATATTCTAAGATCTAGACTTGAAGAAAATGTTGAAAAAGATGTGTAACGAACCTATAAAAAGAAAATTTATTTTTTTGGGATAAAGCTTCACTTTTGGTAAATAATAATAGTCCCATCAACCCTATCTACTCTTTATTGCAACTCACAAAGACTTGATTTTGAATAATTTGTGAATTTTTTTCTTAGATGTGTAATATATGTATGATTTTCACAACTCATCAAACTATGTCATTTTAGTTTTTTTTCTGTACTATTTTAAAAAAAAAAATACTTAGACGCTGTCATGTACTAACATTAATTTTTAGAAGTTACAATATACTTAGAAAAAAGAAGCGCAAAATGTCGGTTTCAAGTAACCCTAAAATCACTGGAATTAATTCGAAATTCAAACTCACCTTAAACTCTAACCACTTGGAAGTTAGGACTCCAAGTCTAATGCAACACATCATGGTAACACTTGTAAGATTCCTAGCTTTCCCAAGAAAGTATTATCTAAAAAGAAACCGATTTTCACGTATAAAAAAAAACCAAATTGCATTAATCCAAATCCCATGCTTGATTTAATTAATTTCCTGCCTTGCTCCTTCTTTTCGTCTATCTATACAAGCAAAGACTAGTCTACAAGCATATATAGCATCCTTCTCTTTTGTTACATCATCGCCTTCTAGGTTATATACCGGGAAAAAAGGGTTAATTAGTAACAGCTACTCGCAAGAAATTAACCACATGACAATGGCTCGCATTAGCAATGGTGTATTTACAGTTATAAACTCGTTGATCTTGATCTTAGGCCTTGTCTCTATCGGTGCTTCTGCTTATCTAATGACGCATCACTCTTCTTCCTTGTGTCAAAAAGCCCTCCAACTCCCTTTATTTATACTGGGAGTCTCTTTATTTGTGGTGTCATTGCTAGGGCTGATTGGATCATGCTGTGAGAAAACTTTCTGGATCAAGATTTACTCTTGCTTCAACTTTTTGTTGATTGTTGGGCTTATTTGTTTCACTATTTTCACATTCGTTGTCACAAATAAGGGTGCCGGCAAGGTTTTGTCAAAGATAGGGTACAGGGAGTACAGGCTTGGAGATTACTCAAACTGGTTGAAAAATCACTTTGTGAATCAGAAGAATTGGGATCAGATCAGGAGTTGTTTGATCGATGCCCATGTTTGCCATGATATTCATTCTGGTGTTAATCAACAGGTTGCGGATTTTTACAAGGCCAAATTGTCTCCTGTACAGGTATTTCCTCAACTGGCAACTTTTTTTTTTTTTTAATTAATCACTGATTGGTATTTTACATCTAAACACGAGATCACTCATGAACAGATAATAATTTGACTCCTGCTAATTAGAATATTGTTTTGTTGGTATTTTTGCTCTTCTTCTTTTTCGCTTCCAGCCATTCAATTTACCTTCCTAGTTAGAAAAAAAGAAGATTTTTTATTTTGATTCCGGCAGAAACATCCACCTGTGTCTAAACAACAATATATTCTTGCATCTTGATTTGACTGTGCTGGTAAGGATATGACGTCACTCATCGTCGAGATTGTTGCCTGCAAAACATAATTTGTTCGGACTTCCAATATATATAGTTAATCAATGAATGCTGTCTTTGGTTTGTAGTCTGGTTGCTGCAAGCCCCCGGCAAACTGTGGATTCGAATATAAGAACGCAACGTTCTGGATAGCGCCCGGATCTGGTCCAGATGTGCAGGACTCTGACTGTACGACATGGAGCAATAACCAAAACAAGTATTGCTACGACTGCAATTCATGTAAAGGTGGATTTCTTGCCACCATTAAGAAAGAATGGAGAATTTTGGCCATCGTCCTCATCTTTGTCACCATTTTTCTCATCATCTTATACTCCCTTAGTTGCTGTGCCATCAGGAGTATCCATCAATCCCATTCCAAATACTCCAAATTTGGCCCCTAAGCTTCTGTCACCACTCTAGTTTCTGATTAGCTTTGTTTAACTTTCTGAGAATCTAGTGCAACGATTTATGCTGATGGCTTAGATTTTAACTGGTCCATGGTGATGTAAATTAAGTTATCGGTGCATTGCATCTGACTTTCATCATTATGTATTCAGGATTCCTTGGCTCAAATAATATTTTCTTCCTAATTTAGAAAAATGCTTTATATAACCTTTATTTGTTATTTTTTTCTCATGAATTTTATTCAGGGTAAATTTCCTTGAACATCCTCATCAGCATTGCATGTTTTCTATATCCTCATTCATCAGCACGACTTTTATGTTCCGGGACACAATGGTTGCAATCAAGATGCGAATTTAATTTATAACGCCTTGGCTGATCAAGAAATTGTGCTTTTATTGGAGTCTAAGTTGACTAGTTCTCTTAGAAAACTTCCTTGGATTTTACAGGCCCACACGACTTGTAGCTCTGGAATTTCATGACAACCAATTCGATCCAAATAACATTTCAAGTTTTTTAAAGGGGATCCGAAAGCTACACCAGCATAGCGCACATTTCCAAGTTCCTCTTCAGTGCGCAGAAGCTGCAAGCAAATTCAAAACCCGCCATTAATGTGATGAACATAGATTTGAACAGTTGAAATAAACAGATTTTTTTGTTGCAAAAACCAACAGAAAATAGACAATATTTCTGATCTAAGAAAGGTTTTTAGAGACGCACAATATTCTTGGGACAAGGATAAGAAAATAGATAGCTTCTGAGTTCAGCATTAAAGGCCCACTTGTGGACAAGATTGTTCTTTGTTGTATCCATTCGTGGATGTTCTAACATTAAAATTTCAGTCCGTCAGGAATGTTTTACAAAGTAGGGTATATTATTTCACCCAATCAAGCCAAATATCAGAAAAATTAGCTTGATCCAACTAGCTGCCCTCCTCCCGATTGCAATGCGGACGTCTGCATGTGTGTGAGAGGTCTGAGTGTTATCTAGATTATAGAGTTAGAAAAGGCATTACAATTGAGAATACGGATGCTACAACCTAATGCTCGATGGAAAGACGCGAGGAGAGCTGCATCTGCAGCAATATTTGAAAGGGAAAAGAACATAAAACTATAAGAAGCTGCAGTGTTTACCTGATTATACCTGGCCAACCTCTCATCTCCGCAAGGAGCTGCAGTCAATTCCATAAGACCAAGGAAAATGCAGTTCATCAGTTTATTTGCCTGAGGAAGTCATCCCCAGTTTCACCACTTGGGTGGCTGACCATCACACCCCAACCTGCAGGTTTTGATCAGTCGATCGAGTGCTGCCCTAATGGATTCAGTCACTGTACCTATCTGGTTGATCTGCAAATCGATAAATCTAGATTAGCTAATTTAATAACACGGTCTTTATGGAAGAATTTTACTTCACGTTTCATTTTCTGAGAGCAGAGAAAAAACATAGTGTTAGGCCTGCCTTCATTAGTAAGCCATTGCAAGCCTTTTTCTGAATTTCTTCTGCGATTATCTTTGGATTTGTGACCAACAAGTTATCTCCAACAAACTGGATATCAACTGAAGACTGTATCGAAGCCCATGAACTCCAGTCATTCAGATCAAAGGGATCTTCAATAGACACAAAAGGGAATTCCTTGTAGAGATCACCAAAGCTTAGGGGTGAAAGCACACGAGCTCCATTGTTTGACTTGTTTTTAAAGTTCAAATCATATTTTCCATCTTTCAGAAACTCTGAAGCAGCAACGTCCATTCCTATCTTGATCTGCGTCATTATTTTGAGTTCAAGAGGAAAAACTTGTGCTGCAGAAACAGACTGTTGCCTACACTGGGAGCAAACCCCCCCTCATCTCCAGCATTGCATAGCCAGATTATTTCCAGCATGGCTGCCTCCATGTAGGACATTAAAAGCTGGAACAGGAATAACAAGTTCCTTCGTTCCTAATATTTCCTGGATGTGTTTATACAATGGCAATCCTATCGCCCCGGCTCCAATATCAGAACACAAGATTATGCAGCTTAGAAGTTCATTCTTCCCTATAAATAATAATCACAAGCAATCAATCATATTTACCTTTCCCAAAAAAACAAAAGTATTTTTACAACACCAACTTTAGAACCAAAAACATGATTAATACTTTGAACAGCAATAAGCACACCCTTCCACCATAGAAACTTTTATCTCTATATTTAAGCGCATGTTTGACATTGCGTTTCAAAAGCGTTATTGAAAAAAATTGCAATTTTTTTATTTTATTTTATACTTTAAATTAGGTTTTATAGTGGTTTTATATCATTTTGATGTGCTGATGTCAAAAATAATTATTAAAAAAAACATTATTATAATATTTTTCTAAACAAAAAACACTTTTAAAAACAATCTCAACCACACTGTCAAACAGGTACTAAATTCCAAAGCATTATAGATCTCACTGGAAGCCCCTCTGGGTGTTGAGTTTTCCAAAACATTTACACATTAAAAACTATATATTTTTTTTCTTTCAGGAGTTTCGATTATCCTGTTATACAAAACTAGAGTTGTTTAAGGTTTATGCAAAGATTATCTATAAATTAGATTTTTTTTTCCTTGAATATTTGTTTAAAAGCTAGGTTGTTGTAAACCACAAGTATTCAAGTGTCCGACCTCTAATGCTAAAACAAATCACCAATGAAAAACTCATAAATATTTTTAGAAGAGAGAGATTTTATACTTTAAAGTGCTAGCTCTTTTTGTATGTGTGTATTTTAGATGTTTACGTGTTCTACTTTACTTACCCTTACATCACACTGCAAGAACCAAAAAGCATAGTTTTCTATTAAAAGGGAAACTTTAAAACTCTATAAATGACAAATCAATTTACCCCTGAAATAATACCACATATATTATTTTAGGCTAATTTTAGTATTTTATTCAATCAATTCTTTACTTAATTGTTTCTAGGTCTAAAATTTCAATCCTCTATTTTAATCACATTCTAATCCTTCATTTTTATTATTTATTTACAATCAAGTCACACTTGATTAATTATCCCATTTTAATTTTTGATCAATGGTTCTTATGTGTGTGACCTATTAGGTTCTCTAATAAGTTGACCTAAATATAAATCACAATCCTAAATAAAATAGGATTAAATAAATTAATTAATTATCAATTCAATAATTGATTGATTCATATTAAAAAATCAAGCACAATATCTAGCAACCTATCATGATCCTTAAGATATTAGAAAAGTTATAAGTGATCTAACTTGACATTTTAGTGACGAGTTTTTCAAAGTAATTATTATCATTTCATCAATAATATTATGATTTAGGCATAATAGCATGAAGTTTGTCTATGCTATCAAATCATGTTTGTTATCAAAACCATACTCATTGATTATTTAAATAAGATCTGAAACTTTTTTCAAGACTTATTCCACCTTGGTCAAGGACTTATAATCAATACTATTTGAGAACATATAAAACATTTTTCTTAATTCACCTAGAGTGATGAATTTTGTATTGATTACTTAAATATCTTCATATAGTTTATGTTATACCTTATATTTGCATATTTGTTACCATTGATTAGGATAACGTGTAGCAAACTCAAAATATAACACTCTCTCTATAAGATAACTTAGTAATCTCAAGTCTAAGAATTACTTATATAATTGTTATATGAGTTTTTCCATAGACACAAGTTCTTTTCATATGAAATTCTCATATGGATCAGTTTAGTATACATATCATTTGACAAACACCTAAATATTAGTTTTATATATCCCTCATACCTTAACTTATAAAACAACTTCTTCTTTTTATAAAGAATAAGACATAATATATACTAGTCTCGAACAACTCTAATTAATGTGTAATCTTAATACAACATTGACCAAGAACATTTAGAAACAATGTTTTGATGCAATAGCAATTTTATAATTTTTTTGTAAAGTTTTTTTGTTCTAAGGACCTTATCTTTACTTTGGATTCAATAAATGTTTTTGGTTAATATTAAAGATAAATAAGCTTTTATTAATAAATTAAATATATTTATAAGAACAAAGTCAATGTCATGTGTAACCAACTAATTAGCCACATGACATATACACTAATATTTGGTACAATTGATCAGTAAAGTTGATCATCATTTATAAGATCAACCTCAACTATTGAATTTCCTCTACTATCAATGATTTGGCACCTTTATTGACACCGTGCATTCTTTTGCCATCTTGTTCGTAGATGGTGGATCCATATTCACCAAATTTAAACTAATTAAAACAATTTTAATGAATATTAAAGATAAATAAGTCTTTATTAATAAATTAAATATATCTATATGAACAAAGTTAATATCATGTGTAACCAACCAATTAGTTAAATGACATATACATTAGCATTTGGTTAATTTATCAGTAAAGCTGGTACTAATTTATATGATCAACCTTAACCGTTGAATTTCCTCTACTATCAATAATCTGGCTCGCTTTTATTGACTTCACCTTGCATTATTTAGCAATCTTGATCACAAATGGTGAAGCCAAATTCACCAAGTTTCTAATTGATTTGGGTTGGTTTGTAGATATTAAAAATTATTGAGTAATGAGGCTAGTCACATCTATATTGATTTGGGTTGGTGAAGCCATTAATGGATTGATCTAGTTTTATTTTTTATGCATATTACTTTTGTTTGGGAAAAAATTAAAAAAATAAAACAAAGCTAGTTTTTATAAAAGTTTAAAAAATAATCAAATCTCATTTAAATTTTGATCAAGACATTTTAGTTACAAGTGGATCCATTCAGCCATATGGTTTAAGCAATTCAACTACATGAATGGTTGAAAATGAAACTAAGCCAAGTCCAATTCCTAGGATCGGGGGTCATGTTGGGTTTCTAAATATCACACATGCAATGAAAAAAATAAAAAAAATTATTCAAGAGTCCCTAGGATCCCGTAAGACAGATCTACATTATTTTAAGAATTTATTACTTGAAGATCAAATCTTCCCTAGCTTTGAATAATTCTTTGAAGGTTGGGTTATCGTAAACCACAAATAGTCCACTTTCTAACCTCCAATGGTAATCCACATAAATCACTAGTGAGAAATCTTCTAAATTTCTATTTAAGAGATATAGATTGCTAAATATAAAGTGCTAGCTCACATTTTATGACACATAATTTTCTGTCTAGCAGACAACCTCTCTAAACAAATAAGAGGCATAACTTTATATTTATTGGGAATGCTAAAAACAACAAAAGTTTATTCCCCTTTGAATAATATCCAAATATTATTTAGGGATAATTTTAAGAATTTAATCAACCAAGTCTCTACTTGATTATTCTAGGACTATGATTATAATCCATGAATTAAAAACATTCTAGTTCTTACCTTCTAAAATTACTTTCAATGAAGTCACACTTAATCAAGTATCCTAGTTTAATTTTAGAGTAATGAATTTTAATGTGTGTGACCCATTAAGTTCCTAATATTTTGACCTAAATATAAAATTAAATAAGTCAAATAATTTAATTTATTATCATTTTAATAATTGGTTAATTTATATTTGAATATCAAGTGCATTGTTTAGCAACATGTCATGATCTTCTAGAAAAATTATAAGTGGTTTGGCTTAATATTTCAGTAACATGTTTCTTAGTGTAATTATTAACCTTTCATCAATAATATTCCTATTTAGATATTTTAGCATGGAGTATATCTACCATGTCAAATCATATTTGTTCACAATCTTATATTCATTGATTCTTTGAATAAGATTTTAAAATTTTTTCAAATCTCAATCCACCCCGTGCAAGGATTTAACAATCAATATTAATTGAGAAGATGTGGAATATTTTTCCTAATTTATTTAGGGTGATAAATTCTCTCTTGATCACTTAAATATCTTCATATAGTTTATATTATATCTAATCTCTATCCATTTGCTACATTTACCAAAATAACATGTAACATTATCAAAACATAACACTTTTTATATAAGATAATTTATTGTTTTTAAGCCTAAAAATCACTTACACAACTGTTACATGAGCCTTTGCATAGACATAAATGATATCTTCAAATGGAATTCTCATGTGAGTTAGTTTAGCATATATCTTATGATAAATACTTACATTTAGTTCTAAGTATCCCTTATACCTCAACTTATAAGAATTGTTTCCTTTTATAAATAAAAAAACATAATATGTATCACTCTTTATGGATCTAATAAATGTATGGTATTTAAAAGAGAATTGACCAAAAATATTTTAGGAACAATGTTTGATGCAATAGGAATCCTATAATTATAAAAACTTTATAATTTTCTTTGTAATTTTTTTTTATCTCATAAATCTAGATTCATAAATAAAATATTAGATTCATCTATCTAATATTATATGAATATTACAGATAAATTAAGCTTTTATTAATAATAAATATTTATTGAGTTTCATCATACGTTGAACTTTTTTTTCTTAAAAAAAAGTGTACATGGACTGAAACTAGTGAGACAAAAAATAAGTTTGAGATCAAAATTGAATTTTATAAATTATCAGGGACTGAAAATTTATAATTTGAGAAGTTGGAGGACAAAATTTTATGTTGAGATCCAAGTTTAGAAAAACCACCCACGTTTTTCATTTTAATCTCCTATCTTTAAATATTGCTCTTCCATAATAAATGTGCTTTAGCTAACTATCGATTTGTGCCTACAGGGGTGTAATTAAAAAAAAAAAAAGAGGGACTAAAAAAATCACTTGTCTATGGTTGAACAGTGGGTGGGGAACATTATTTTCTCCATTTATTTTAAAGTAATTCTTAATAAAGGAAAAACTAATTTACTTGCAAGCTCTTTTTGGAGGTCGTTTCCTAACTATCTTAAGAAAGTTGCATGACAAAATGCAGCTACGTAGCTAAAATTAGTGAACGGAAACACGTAATCTTAGCCAGAGCTGTTTTTCTCCGGCCAGCATGGGATTTTGAGTCTACATTCAGAGGTCAAGCTGAAGCAATTTTCAAGGGACGGCCAAAACTAATGTGATACCACCCATTGAAATCAACAAAATAATATTATCTGAATGAAAAACTACAAGCCCTAACGCCATGTTTCGTGTTTGTAATTGTCTGTTCATGATTTTAAACATATTCAGCCTACTTTTTTCCCTTGTTTCCATCATCTACTTGCTCCATTTCCACATAAATGGGGCCTCTGACTGCCAGAGAATCCTCAAAACCCCATTAATGGTGGTGGGAATTCTCTTCTCTGTTGTCTCATTGGTAGGGTTAATTGGGACACTGTGCAAGGTCACATTTCTTCTTGGAATATATTCTTTTATCGCATTCCTGTGGATCGTCGGGCTCATTGCTTTCACGTTTCTCGTGCTCCTTGTCACCAAAGATGGGGATTACTCACGGTGGATGAAGGGACAGTTTGCAAATGGGAGGAATTGGAATAATATTCAAAGCTGCATGGTTTATACTCATGCTTGCAGCAGTCTTGATACCAACGCCGATCTCTTGGCACAGGACTTTTACAAGAAGAAGTTACTTCCCATGGAGGTATGACTTCTTCGTCTCTTAATTAGTTTCTAACTCGTTAATTTCATTGCTCCGGCCAACGTTTTCTAGAATTTGGATGCATAAATTACATCCAGATATTGATATTTTGTGATTTAAACATCAGAATTCATGCGATTGAGCTAGTTAAAACCAGAATTTGCCCTCTCCACCTTATAGAACTGGCCGAAATGCCCATTTTGGAGGGGACGAGAACAAAAGGCATAATTAAACAATGTTTCTTTAATCAAACTATACGAGGAGGGTGATGTTATTTTTTTTTCTCAGTCTGGTTGCTGCAAGCCTCCAGTATACTGCGGATTCGAATCCAAGAACGCAACATTCTGGGTGATGCCGGAATCTGGGCCGGAAGTGCCTGATAGTGATTGCACGACGTGGAGCAACGAGCAGGACAAGCTTTGCTACGGCTGCAAGTCATGCAAGGTCGGAGTTGTGGCCGGCATTAGGTCGCAATGGAGAGCTTTCTCTGAACTAATGTGCGTCCAGATTGTGCTTGTGAACATAATCTATTGCATTAGTTGCTGCACCAGGAAGAACATTCAATCGGATAATTCCGTCTACTACAGAGTGTGACCTTTGTGAATCAGGTGGACAGCAATGCCCACTACTCCATCATGAAGAACATTCTGATTTGCTGTTGAAATTTTAGACCATCGATAATCTCAGCATAATTTTGTCTAAATTAATTAAGCGTGAAGCAGACTAGAAATGCAGGTGATAGTTAATATAAGATGCGTGCGTGTAATTTGTCGAAATTAAATAAAAAAAATTATATACTTAGCCTATGTTATTGAATTGGAAGATTCGACCTATCTATGCCCGAACTATTATATATATTATTGATTTTATTTTATTATATATCTTGATAAGATATTTAAACTTGCTTGACTCTTCTTGGACCGACTTCCATGAACTTATCTATCAATTTAATCATTATTATGGAAATTTGACTCTCGATTTATCTTTTATAAGGATCTTCGTATCCATTTTAATGGTAACTCCAAAGGTTTGATGGGGCATAACTTCATAATACTCCTTATCTTATGATAAGACACGATGGTTTTCTTTTGTTATAGAAATAAAAACACAGCAATCTTTATTCAAAATAAAGAAAGTTTCCATTCATTTTAGAAACAACAATACAATGGCCTTCATTCCATAATGAAGATAGCTATAATGGTTTCCATTCATTTGAAAACAACAATGCAATTGATCCAATCTTCGATGCTCCTCCTAATTCATAAGGAGAACTAAGTCAACACATCATTTAGAACCATTAATACAACATATTCATATTTTTTAAAATTTATTTCCTAATTTATTTAGTTAGTTATGAAAATCAATTTTGTGAGTTTTAAAAGGGTGAGATTGTCTCATAGCATCATCCATAATGCACTTAAAGGTTCGACCATTTCTGCCATTATATTTTATGTAATTATTACAAAAATGTAAGTTGTTACTTTTAAAAAGAAAGAGACTAAAATGTGTGATGTAATACCAAAATCAAGATGTGTAATAGCAAGTTTGACAAATACCACACTCATTTCATTAGTAAGAATCCACTACATTTATGTTTAACTATTTGTTATGCAGAAAACGATTCAGTGGTAATATCATCATCTCAAATTTTTCCTTGATCATTAGTTTTCAAACTTGATAGTCAAGATTATTACAATTTTCTTATTGAGCAACCAATGACCCCATCATGATATTCATATTTCTTATATGGATTGTATTGCCTAGAGAATAATGGTTGTAAGGGATCTGATGGAAGTACATTTGGTGTTCAAAAGATGATGGTGAATATTTTATATTGTGAAGTTATAACAATTTTTGACAAAGGTATAGGAGTAGTTGGTGATATGAAAATAAGCAAATTTATGATATGGATTAATAATATATCAGATATGAAATAATTGACATGTTTTCCCGAGATGGAATCCTTCTCAATTTCATGTGCCACCCAGCTCTTTCTGTAATACTACCTCAACAAATAGACTTATGAGTTACTAATTAAGTAACTAGATCATTCAAAATAAAGGTGATAAAACGAGTGAATTCGCTATTTTTCATGACTTTGAAGCATATTCCCTAACCAAATCATCCATTATTTTGTAATGTTAAATCTGGATACCACATCTAAGTGATGTTGGGATTATTATAAGAAGGCGTTGATCGTATTGCAAAACCAATCAACCTTTCATACCAACAATTTCAATAATTTATTTTAGATTTTTTTATATGATTTTATCTTAGTCTCATGACCTAGGTCTTGAATTTGATTAGTTAACTCGGGTTATTTTTTAAAATAATATTTTTTAAATCTCAACTTTCAAAATTGAGTTGATTAAGAACTAGGCTTTATAATTTATTTTAATTTTATTTCTATAAGGTTATCCAAGTCCCATAATCGGAGTTAACTTAAGTTGACCCGGGTTATTTTTTTGTCTTATTTTTTTAATTGATTTTTCTCAATTTTATAATTTTACGTTGTGTTGATGGGTTATTAAAGTTGATAATTTGCTTCAATTTATTTTTTATAGGGTTTTCTTGATCTAATGATCCAAGTCATGGGTTTGAGGAGTTAATTTGGGTTGACAAGAGTTTTTTTTTTTTTTTTGTAATTGAATTGTTTTCAATCTAATTATTCAACACCTATAATACTTTGTTTTAAAAAAGAATGAAGATAAAAACAAAAAGATTGGTGATAAATGTGTCAAGTCTAAAGAAAAAATAGAAAAAAATCTAAATAGATTTGTCACTGCTATAGTACCCACTATAATACTTTTTTATTATTTTTGTGTCCACTTTTAAATAATGCCATGATCATAGCATGAGGGGGGGGGGAATCTACCTAACAGGGGAAGAGCAGAATTGCTAAGTAACAGAGGTGCAGAAAAACCAGGAAAATACACAGGGGAGAGAGGAGAATTTGCAGAGAATTTTAGCAAAGAACAACAAGCAAAGACAAGGAAATATCACACAAAAATCACACCATCATCCCTCATCTCCCCGGCAACCAGCTCTCTCTCTTTTTCTCTCGGTCTGCAAGTCATTTCTCTCTCTAAAACCAGCTCAGTCGAGCTCTCTCTCTCCACCAAAAGTGGTTGGCCGACCACCTAACACCTCTCTCATCATCACCGTGAGCTTCCCCTCCACACCAGTAACCTAGCCACACTCTCCGGCAAGGCAATGGAGACGGTGGGAGTAGTAGTGACGTGAACCTATGGAATTCTGACGCCTCCTCCGGCCAGCACAGGCCACCGTTGACGACACCACTACCAATGGGATAATCACCTCGACCTCCTCTACCCAAAGGTACTAACAGGTATGTCTTTCATCACACTTGAAAAATCGCATTATTCATAATCTTCTTTGGCTCGCTGTATGCAGTGGGACGTAATTTACGTCCCACTGTTCATGCAGGCCGGGTTTGGGTGAGTGGGTCGGGCTTTGTGCCCGGCCCAAATGCATAAGGGAGGTGGGCTACCAACCCACTTGGACTGGAGGCCCAGCCTATGTAGAGTGGGCTGTCAGTCCGGCCCATCAGGGCTAGATAGTCAGCCCACGGATTTTATTTATTTATTTTATTTAAAAAAATGGCAAAAAAATATAAAAATACAAAAATTTCAAAAAACATAAAACGGTATTGTTTTCATGCATACGACCAAATTCCAAGGTTTTTTCCATAATATTTTTTGTAAAAACAATATGTTGCATCTTTCTCATATTTTAAAACGAAAATTGGATATTGTAACTAGTTTACGATTATCAGTTGGAATTTGGCTAAAATATCAAAAAAAAAAATATTTTTTTTGTTTTAACTATCGGGGTGTAAAACTACATTGTAAAGTACACTCGCAGATAAAAATGATTTTTACTATGAAGTAAAATTACATTGTATAATACATCTGTAGATAAAAAAAAGTTTTTAACTACGGAGTAAAATTACATTGTAAAGTACATTCGTAGATAAGAAAAAAAGTATTAACTATGGTGTAAAATTATATTATAAAATACACCCGCAGACAACAAAATGGTTTTTTTTTTAAAATACAGTGTAAAAATATTTTTTAACTTAGAAAAAAAACAATTAAACAACAATGCAACTTACCTTAGGTAGGGCACACTGGGGGTGATGCGTCTCCCCCTTGCACAATAAGTCCCCTTACCCAGACTCTCGCAGACCAATAGGTTCTTAGTGACCTTAATACTAGGTAGCGACTTCTGATATTTATAGTTGTAAATTTTACGGCTATAAAACACGTCTCATTTTCACCGTGCGTCGTTGTCTCCCCAAACCCGGGGATGGCGGGGCGCGAAGCGCGAAAAAACTGTCGTCACAATAGACTTTACGAGTCCAAAAGCAACACATACAATCCATAAAATATAAATTGACTAAAAACATTCAAGATATATTTTTTTAATATTAAGATAACAACATATTGGATTGACTTGGGTCAACTTTGGTTAACATGTCAAATCAACACCCTACGTTATGAGACTATAATAATATCAGAAAGAAAATCAAAATAAATATGAAGTATAATTTTCAATCAACCCAATATTGAAGAACAAAATTGAAAATATAAATTGAAAATAGATCTAGAAAAACAACTTGAGTTAACCTATCAAACTTATTACCTAAGTCATAGGATCAATATAAACTCATAGAAATGCAAATTGAAATTAATTATGAATTATAATTTTCAATTAGCTCAATATTGAAGTATGAAATTAAAAAAGAAATCAATAAAAAAAAGAACATATAAAATAATCTGAGTTAATCTAGCAAACTCATTACCGAGATCATCAAACCTAGATAATCTCATAGAAAAAAAAATAACCTAATTTAAGTCAGGTTAACCTGTCAAATCCGTGAATTTGGTTATAAGGCTAAGATAACCCAATATAGAGCAGGTCAAAATAAATTATGAAGTTCAATTCTCAGTTATCCCTATCAAATCTAATATTGAATAATGAAATTTGTAAGAACATTAATTAAAAACATAAGATAAAAAAATAAATCAAGTCAACATGAATTAATTGTTAAGCATTATTCTAAGGTCATAAGACTAAGAAATTATTTGAGTTGATTTGTAAAACCTCCAATCCAAATCATAAAATCAAAATAACTCATGGAAATAAATTAAAATAAATTACGAATTACATTCCTCAATCAACCTAATATTAAAGGATGAGATTAAAATTTCAATTAAAGAAAATCAAAATAAATCATGAAGCTCAACTATCAACCTACTTAGTGTTGAATGATTAAACTGAAGAAAAAAAATCAATCAAGAAAATAGCACAAAAAACAACCTAAGTTAACTTGGGTTAACCTCTTAAGTGTTATTCTCAAGCCATTAGACCAAAATAACATAATATATAGTAAAATCATAAAGTCTAATTCTTAATCAATATAATATTAAATGATGAAATTAAAAAACAAAATAATCAATAAAAAAAGCCTTAGTCAATTGGGTCACTTTACTAAAACCGAGTTAACTCATTAAACACGTGATCCATGTCATAAATGTATAATAACCAAATAAACAACAAATCTAATATTAAAAAATTAAATTAAAAAAAATATTGTTGGAAAAAAAAGAAGCAAAGCACCATTTCAATAAATAATATTTTATGATAAGGGTACAAAAAACCTAATTATTTTTTAGTTTATAGTTGATTGCGATTATAATATTTATTGGTTGTTACTAATAAATTAAATTAATTAGTTAGTTAGAGATTTACGATATTTTAAGGATGCTTTTTTGAAAGGTTATATATTCATGAAAGGCTTGAAAGTTGAAGCTTAAATGAATAGAGAACCAATCTCTGACCATTGGTAATGAAGTTACAATTTAGTGAAATTTATTCATTGATTTAAAAAAAAATATTAATAAAACTATTAAAATGACCCAATAGAATAGTTTAGTGTGTACTTTTAAGATATAATTAGGGGATCATTTTGGTACATCAACTTGAAAGTCTTAACAACCAACGTATTTGTTTAATTTTAAATTTATTTTCATAAACTATTTTAGTTTATTTTTTATAAAATTATTGTGATTTTGAACTATTATGACATTTGATTTATACTTAATTTTACAAGTTTCTACTTTGTTATTATATAATTAAGTAAAAACTATTACAATGCTCTTAAACTCAATGGATTTCTTCACCTTCCCAGATTTAGCAGGTTAAATCATGTCATCTAGATCAATTTATTATATTATTATTTTAATTTTTAAAAATAAAATCATCTTGAATATTTTTTAAAATCAAATAATAATTTTCACTAGTTGTTAATATTTAATCAGCTAAGTTAAATGAATGAGTCAAAACAATTCTTATACAATTTAATTTTACAACTTAAATTAGATAAAGAGTTCAGTAGTGAGCTTTGAAAATTATCTTGTTTTACTAAATATACTCAGTAGATTCGTTGACCTATAAATCACTAATTTATCAGATTAAATCATGAAATCTGGATTCATTTAATATATTATTGTTTTAATATTAAAAAAATAATCTTGAATATTTTATAAAATGAAACCATGATTTTTTGGATTAACTAAGTAACAATTCTCATATTAATTTAATTTAACAACTCAAATTAAATGAAAAGTAGAGAAACGAAGATTTCAAGATTTTCTTGTTTAACCAAATATAGTTTCCTAATCAAGGTTTTAAATTTTATTACATCATCTCCAATTACCAAATCACACAGCTTTACACAACCAAAACCACAAGTTAATCCTCTCTCTTTTTTATAAATAAATATAAAAATAAAACTGAAACAGTCAACCATTTACATGAAAAAAGTCCTCCATTTTCTTGGCTGTTTATTTTTTTTTCCCCGTATCTTTCTCCCTCTCGAACGAGCCAGAACAAACAAAAACATTCCAGTTTAGGGTTCCTCTCTCTCTCTCTCTCCCTTTGTGTGTGCGTGTGTGTGCAGAGAAAAATCACACGCACAATATTGACCTTCCTTCGCTTTCAAAAGAAGGAAGGAATTATATTATTATAAAAATGGTTCGTGTAAGCAACACCATCTTGGCCATCTTCAACTGCGTTACCTTACTAACAGGTCTGGTGATCATGGGTTTAGGTCTATATATCGTTGCAAGAGGCGGTGCCACAGGTTGTGATAAAGTTTTGCAAAACCCATTGATTGTAGTGGGTGTAGCGATTACTGCAATATCATTGCTTGGATTGATAGGCTCATGTTGCCGGGTCAACTTTGCGTTGACGCTTTACTTGATTCTCTTGTTCTTGTTGCTTTTGTGCCTAATTGGTTTCACGGTTTTCGCCATTTTGGTCACAAATGAGAGCATTGGCAAGGCCTTCTCGAAAACCAAAACCATGGATTTCCATAATTGGTTGAGGGACGAAAAGCATTGGAATGATATGAAGAGTTGTGCGGTTCAAACAAAGATATGCCAGGATAATAATCACAAGAAGCTCTCTGATATACAGGTTCTTTTCTAGGTTTTCTCGGTCATTTGAAATTCTAACATCTTGTTCTTCAAACTCTCTAGGGTGGATGCTGGATTTTCCTTATGGACAACTTAATTTCCACATTTTTCTGAATTCTCCTTGTCAAAGAATAAATGCAAATACTAGATAAGGTTTGATGTTGGCCAGCCTGAGATACTTTTGACAGATCCTAGTTTTATGATCCACGCACATGTATATATATATATATACATGCTGAGAAATCATTTCTCTGGGTATGGATTTTTGCTGAATTAGTGGAGACGTTTTCTCATCATAATTTGGTTCAAATACCATTTATTCCACCTAAGAACATAAACCATTTACGTAGTACGTTATCACTCACTGCAATATTGCAGATTTTAATAACAAAAGTTTAAAGAATCCCCTGTAATAACTCTCTTTTAGGGCATTAAATCACGCGTTACTTTCTGTCATGCATGTTTTACTGATAAAATATTGCCTTTCTGCTTTCCTTTTTGCTCGATCCCTTCCAGTCTGGATGTTGCCAGCCACCAGTTTCCTGCGGATTTGTGCCAAACAACGCGACGTTCTGGAACCGTCCAAAGACGAGAGCAGCCGTGAAATACGACAGCGGGGACTGCACAGCATGGAGCAACCAACAGGACACCCTTTGCTTCAACTGCGAGTCTTGTAAGGCTGCGTATGCTGCCACGAGCAGGAAGGAATGGGGACAATTGGCCGTAGCCAACTCCTGTTTCGTTGCCTTCGCTCTTCTTTTCTATTCCATTGCTTGTTGTGCAAGAAGTAACAACAAGAACGACGACAGCCACCACAGATTCAGAGGTTATCCTTGAGCTTTCAATTCTACGAGTAATTAAGATGGTCACTCGATCGGAGATTATGCGTACGTGTTTCCAGTACGGCTATTATTTATCGGAGCTGACCTTGTTATGTCTCTCTCCTGTGACTCCAATAATCAAAACCGTGGTTCATATATATATATTTTTACTGAAATATTAGTATAGCTATCAATTGCTGTTTTGGTTTTCTTCTGCCCATACGATATATTTCCTCCCGTGAAGAATTTGCATATACGTACGTACGTGAGCCAGCATCAACAGTCAGCCAGCAAGGATTTGCATCCTGTGATCACCAGCTTATACGAGCTAGTCTTCACATGAGGTCCAAACGGTGAGCCCTATTTAGATCTCTAAAATCCATACACATTTCGACTTTCCCATGCTTATTTGAAATTGATAAAGTATTCAATACCAATTAAAGGTAATCAACCAATTCCAAGAACTTAGTTTCTCATTGCTTATGCATTTTTTTCTTCATTTTGATCAAAATGTGTTGACTTCATTCTTGTTATCTTTTATTTTATTAGCTTACAGTTTAGAATTAATGGTAGCTGTATTAGATCATGCAAATACATCTATATAGTCTTTTAATAAGGCAACCAGTTTATTTATTTCATCTTTAAAAATCAAAATCCTAATAAATTTAATTGTTTTTCATTATCTACAATTCCTACATTTATCAACTTCAACTCTTTTTAGTTTGGTTTTACAAGCTACCATATTCTTCTTCATCATTTGAAATTAAAGTATCATCAACATTAGGACAAATGTTTTCAAAATAATTATTTTGTATTTTAAGGTATTAGTCGTTTTGGTTATTCCTGTAAATTAGGTAGTGCTAATAAAAAATGAGAAAAAATAAATGCACAAATAAATGAATTGCATTACCTCATTTTAATATTAAATGGATAAAAATAAGTTCATACATAAAAACATATTTTAGCATCATATGTTGTAATTATTAAAAATGTAAGAACAAAGAAATGAGAATTAGATAGACTTAAAAACAACATTAATTTCATTGACATTTCTTTACAAGCTTGGATGCAACCATGTCTTTGCTTAATTCATTGATGGTAAAGTGTTCACTATCAAGTCCTAGAATAATTGGTTCTAAGTTTAATCTTTTTTTGATGAGTTGATGCTATGTTTTAATGTTCTGAAATGGATTGGTGAATGCCTACAAGATTGAGCTACCTATATATCTAGACATTTTAGACACCTAACGAGAATGAGTTAACTCTTCACTATAATGATGATAATACATGGATAAGTGCTTTTCAACTATGACAGCATGACATAGGAATGCCTTTTATGTTTTGTATTGTAGTTGCTTGTATAGTTGTGTTTTGAAAAAAGCAGTATAAAAAAAACATTTTTTGCTGATTTTTGTTTAATAAAGTTAAGTGTTTGGTTAAATAGGTGATTGAAATTGAGGTTGCATAAAAAGCAATATGATGTTTTTGGTTAATCTGTTTTTGACATTGAGATTTAGCTGTAAAATGATCTTGAAGGACACAAATATACAATAAATATATATGTTTGTGTATGTGCTATGAATCACTTGCAAAATACGGTAGAAATTTAATTGTAATTATTGAAGTGAATATTTGTCCATTGTGATGTCTCAATTGTTCATATGTATATTTTTTAGCTCTTAATTATTTAAGATTCCATGTCATTCCTTTTCTGTTTTTTTATAAATTATTTAAGATTCCATGTAATTCCTCGTAATTATTACATATTATATGTTTACGATAAATGATATCTTTTAAAACATCGTAATCACTCAAGACGATATCTGTAACAGATAAATTAGCACTCAACAAATAATTTGTTAAATTACAATCTAAATGAAGGTAAATATTAGAACCGAACACTCAAACAACTCATTAAACTTAAGAACTACAACAACATCTATTAAATTAAAATATATTTAAAACAACCAAATAACTATATGCAGCATAAC
This sequence comes from Salix suchowensis, assembly GCA_029030765.1. Classification (NCBI taxonomy): domain Eukaryota; kingdom Viridiplantae; phylum Streptophyta; class Magnoliopsida; order Malpighiales; family Salicaceae; genus Salix; species Salix suchowensis. The sequence continues at coordinate 7,235,267 of CM054994.1, forward strand.
TTGATATCAGCACAAATACAAGTCATTTTTATTAATGGAATCATTAGGATGAGGCAACAAAACACATGATCTGGAAAAAAAAATCTGATTTTATTTTCTCCAACAGGTTACATAAACAATAAGTTGAATTATGCCTTCAAATTAGTTGCAATACCCAACTTAATTCTTTTATCCAAAAACCAAACAACTGCAAATCTCTCTCTTTTTTATACTTTCCTTCAGTTTTCTCGGTAATCAAACAAGTAATCATAGCCAACAAAAATAGTCACATGAAAAGTAGGCAAATGCAGAAAGCTTCACAATGTTATTGGAAAGGATTTGGAGGTGCTGCCCATCTTGGCTTCCCACCAGTAACAAGAACCTAATCTTCCTTGTTTATCCAAGTAATCCTTCTTAACAAAAAAGTTATCCAATTTTATTAGCCACACTTCCTTGTTTACAAAACTCACGGCATCCTAACAAACACACCATAGAATTCATGTTAGCTAGTCTCTTGTTCAAATTTTAATCAATTTTGTTGAAAGAAAATAAAGCAAGAAAAAAGAAGGGTGAGAATTGTTGACTTGCAATGAGAGGCCTGTGTGCCAACCGACATGGCTAGAAGATCTTAGGTCGGGCTTGTGGATATTGGATCTGAGGTGGTCACCACTAAGAGGATCACCATTCTCTTCTTTCTTTCTTTTGAGTACAGTTTCTTTGCGGCAAACGAATTCTTTGAACTGGGCAACCGGTTTCCATGTGACTATCAGCTCAAAAAGAGATAAGGATTGAATTGGTTGAAAACTTACAAATCCTCTTTGATTATAGATCTATATGTGAAGCAACAGCACACAGTGATAGATCAACAGGAGCAGCATGATCAATTTTTGAATTCTATCAATCAGAGCAACCAAATCTCATAGATCTGCTTGTTCAAACAATAACGATAAATGTTGATGTTAAGGGTTATTTGGCATAAATTTTCAATGGTAATTGTGGGTGAGTTTTCTGTCGGTGGGAGATGTTTTCTATGAAATGAAAAGTAGGCAAAGTAGTTTGGTTCTATTTTTGGCAAGTTATGATCCAGAAGCAATTTTGGTGGGTCCCATAGCAAACTTAACCTGCAGTTGTAAAATAACCAAACAAAATTTTACATGTTTTCCCTCAAACCTCACCCACAAACACAATACTTGTTATGGGATGGATTTGTGGGATTTGATTTGCTCTATTTTAGAAATTGTTTTTCATTATGACTAGATTGTATATAGGAAATAATTAGGCAATTGATACTTACCTTGTATAGCATTTAGGCGTTGAAAATCATGTCATTATTGTGTAAATTTCTTTTATATAATGAATTTAAAACCCAATGAAATGGGCATTCAGTCCAATTTGATATGGTATCAGAGCCCCTACTCTGCTATACTTTTCTATGGTTTTAATCACCCGTGTGAATATTTTTTTCTTGTTCTTGGTACGTCGGCACTGTCTGTGGTCACCAACTTTGTGGGATTATTGTTTTGTGTGGTTGTCGATGTATTGTTGGTGGTCTTCGGTGTTTCTCTATGACAATCGATAGTCTCTGTGGTGGTGTTCGACATTTTCTGTGGCATCGGCTTCCTCTGTGGTAGTCGATCTACTCTATGGCGGTGTCCAACGGTGTTCCTGTGGTGGTTGAGTGGTGTTCATCTCTCTCTGTAGTGTCTGTTGCTCTGTTTCTGGACTGCCGTAAGCACATTGGCTCTCTTTGTGGTCACTGGGAGGCTCTGTGGTGGTTGGGATGTTATGAGCACATCGGCTCTCTTAAAGGTGGTTGGACGACGTGTTTATTGTGCTCCCAGTGTTTTCTAAGCTCTCTCAATTTTTCTGCTGATAAAATAATTCACCATTTATGGGTTGATAATTGTTTCTCTGTGGGTGTTAAATTTGGGTTGATTATTGTTTCTCCATGAATGTTAAATGTGGGCCTTGGATTTAATTAACTTGGGCTTTAATAAACATAAGCCTAAGTCATCTGGGCCGGCAGCATTTCAGGGGCCTTTTATCTTGGTCTAATTTATTAGGCCGGTAAAATTAAATTGGTCAGCTTAAAATTTTAACTACTTGGGCATCATGTCTATGGAAAATGATATTATTCAATTTACTGGGAAGAATTTTTCTATGTGGGAATCCCAATTTAAAATGTTCTTGAAAGGGAAAGAATTATTGAATCTTATTGATAGTTTTATCCAAGTTCCCACTAATGAAAAGGAATTTGCCCAATAGGAGGTCCAGGTTGCTAAAGTGATTTCTTGGCTATTAGGAACGATTAAGCCTCATCTTTGTTACCAATCTTCAGTATTTCACTACGGCTCAAGCTATATGGGCCTATCTTACACCGTATTTATCATCAAGATCACTACGCTTGGAAATTCCAATTCGAGTTGGAAATTAGCAGTTACATTCAAGGTAACTTGACCATCGAGCAATTTTATTTTGGTTTATTAATGTTTCGAGCGAATACTCTACTATTGTCCATGCTAAGGTTCCCACCATGGCCCTCATGGCTCTTCAAGCGATTCACACTGAGAGTAAACGTGATCAATTTTGATGAAACTTCACCCTGAATTTAAACATGTTCTAGCTAGTTATTGAATTGTGATTCGGATCCTTCCTTGGATATCTATTTGGGAGATCTATTGTGTGAGGAACAATGATTATCCACTCAAATGGGTATGACTTCTGAGAAAGTTTTTTGAGGCTTTGAATGTAACCTATGTCGCACAAGGAAGAGGGACGCACAAGTTGCAATGTTTCAGTTGCAAGGAGCTTGGTCACATTGCTCGCCACTGTCCAAAAAAAGTTTGTAACTACTTCAAGAAACTAGGCCATTTCATCAAAGATTGTTGCGTGAGGCCTCAGAATCGCCAATCTCAAGCTTTTCAAGTTACTTTTCAGGCCTTGTATTGTCCTGCGCTTCCCACTGTCACCTTTGATTATGGTCCAACAAATGATTGTGTCGGCTTTTACGGCTTTAGGCCTACAAGGTACAACTCCTACCTTCACTTCTTGGATTGTTGATTCGAGTGCTTCTAATCATATGACTGATAGTATGACGGTTTTCCATGATGTTCATGAATATGATGGCACGCAAACTATTCAAATTGTTGATGGAGGTACAATTTCTATTACTATTGTTGGCAATTTGAGTCCTTCATTTCAGAATATTTTTGTGTCTCTTAAATTATCTACCAGTTTGATTTCTATTGGACAATTGGTGGATAATAATTGTGATGTTCATTTCTCTCATGGTGGTTGTCTTGTGCAGAATCAGGTGTCGAGGATAGTGATCGTGAAGAGGCCTAAAGTGGGATGTCTTTTTCCACTACAATTTTCTATTCCTAACATTGTTTCTTTTGCTTGTACGGCTACTACCAATAACAATGAAGTATGGCATAATAAATTAGGTCTTCTTAATTCTGGTGTCTTCACTCATCTTTTGAAACATGGTTTTTGGGCAATAAAAATTCTTTTTCCACATCCTTTGATTGTGCTACTTGTCATCTTGGTAAAAGTAAAACTTTATCTTTTCTTGTGCATGATAATCATGTTTCCACTTGTTTTGAGATTGTGCATATTGATTGATGTTTGGGGTGTCAGTCTTATTATTTTTAATGCCCAATATTTTTATTTTGTGACATTTATCGATGATTACAGTCGATTTACTTGAATATATTTTCTTTGATCCAAAGCTAACGAGTTCTCTGATTTTTAAAGATTTGTTGTGCTTGTGGAGACACAATTCAATACTTGTATCAAAATCTTACACTCTGACTCAGGGGGAATACATGTCTCATTCTTTTCAGAATTATTTGCAGCAAAAAGGGATTATTTCTCAACGTTCTTACCCTTATACCCCTCAACAAAATGGAGTCGCTGAGCATAAGAATATTCATCTCTTAGATGTTGTTCGTACTTTGCTAATTAAGTCGCATGTACCTTCTAAATTCTAGGTAAAAGCATTATCTATGGCTGTTTATTTGATTAATTGTTTGCCTTCAGTCACTCTAAACTATGACTCCCCCTATCTTCGATTATTTGGCTTACCTCCTGAGTATAAATCCCTTCATACTTTTATGTGTGTTTGTTTTGTCCATTTGCCACCCATTGAACATCACAAACTTGTTGTCTAGTCTGTTACATGTGCTTTTATGTACGCAAAAAGGATTTTTTTGTTATGATACTCATGCAAACAAAATCCGGATCTCTCAGAATGTGATTTTCTTTGAAAATCAATATTTCTTTAAATCTCAGGTTATTTTCTTATCCTCTTATTGCTCCTCTGCCAGCTTTTGATGATGTCCCTTTTATCAAATGATTTAAACTAGGTATAGTGTATCAGAGACGTCCTTCTTTAGTGCCTCTTCTAGACACTACTTCATCGTCTGATTCTACACTTTCGTTACCTCGGCGCTCTACCCGGGTTCCACATCCACCAGATAGGTATGTTTTTCTCATACCTCGCTTATTGCCATTCCCGATATTGTTTTTGTTCCTCACTCTTATACTCACGTCGCCACCCAAGCTTATTGGTAGTAGGCCATCACACATGGGATCTTGTGACTTGTCCCTCTAGTGTCAAACCTATTGGTTGTAAATGGGTATAGTCGATCAAGTTTAGGTCTAATGGCTCACTAGACCGATATAAGACCCGTCTCGTGGCTCTTGGGAACCAATAGGAGTATAATATTGATTATGAAGAGACTTTTGCACCTGTTGATAAAATGATTATTGTATGAACTATATTGGCACTTGTTATGTCATAGGGGTGGCCTCTCCGACAAATGGACATGAAGAATGCCTTTCTACAAGAAGATTTGAAGGAAGAAATTTATGTCTCCACCTCCTGGCATGTTTACTAACCTTCTTCAGAGGTTTGTCAACTACGATGATCTTTGTATGGATTGAAACAAGCTCTGCGTGCATGGTTTGATAAATTTTATTCTACTTTGCTTGCTTTTCACTTTATTCAAAGTCAATTTGATCCCTCTTTGTTTATTTATAGGACGTTTGCAGGAATTGTATTACTTCTAGTATATGTTGACGATATTGTGATTATACTTCGGATACTGAGTTACTTAAGCACTTATAACAGTATCTCCGGACCTCTTTTCACATGAAAGATCTTGGTTCCTTGTAGTACTTTCTTGGTCTTGAGGTCTAGATTACTCCGATTGATACATTGTTATAACAGCACAAGTACACAGAGAAAGTAATTTCATTAGTTGTTCTCTAATTGGGTAATTATGTTCTTACTTCGTTGAAGGTCAATTTTAAGCTTCTTCGGGAGGAAAGTGAGCTTCTATCGGATTCATCCTTGTATCAACAACTAGTTGGGAGTTGAAATACTTAACGATTACTCGTCCTAACATTTCTTTTGTTGTACAGCACGTCAGTTAATTTATGCAGGCCCCTCGACACCTCAACCTTACCTTTGTTCGCTACATTATTTGATATTTAAAGGGTATCTCTCCACACAGGTTGTTCTTTCCTAAGGAATCTTCTTTACTATTGGAAGGATATAATAATGTTGAATGGGCCAATTGTGCAGATACTCATCGCTCTGTTACTGGATGATGCATGTTTTTTGCAAAGCACTCATTTCTTGGAAGAGTAAAAAGCAAGATAGAGTTTCTAAGTCCTCCACAAAATCTAAATATCGTGTTATGTCTTCCGCCTGCTCTAAGTTCACATGGCTTCATGGGTTATTGGGTGAACTTGGTTTTCCTCAGCTTCATTCCACTCCTTTTCATGCTGATAATATCAATGTTATTCAAATCATTGTTAATCCTGTCTTTCATGAGCGTACGAAACATATTGAAGTCGACTGTCATTCTATACGTGAATTCTTTAACAGACATGTGATTACACTTCCTCACATCTCCATCGAACTTCAAACTGCTGATATCTTCACTAAAACTCTCTCTCGACACCGGCATCAATTTTTACTTGACAAATTGATGCTTCTTGATTTTCCAGCATCAATTTGAGGGGGGATGTTACAGGATAGATTTGTGGGGTTTGATTTGCTCTATTTTAGGAATTGTTTTCCATTATGACTAGATTGTATATAGGAAATAAATAGGCAATTGATACTTGTATAGCATTTAGACACTGAATTTCAAGCCATTACTGTGTAAATGTATTCTATATAATGAATTCAAAACCCAATGGAATGGGCATTCAGACCAATTTGATAATACCAAACGGCCACTTAATGGTCTTATTGTTGTTGGGTTATTTGAATTTGGGTTTGATATGTAAATGAATGAGGTTCTTAATGTTGTCTACTACCAACTCATGGCCTAACTTTGAGCCTAAATTTGCATGTCTTTATTGCATGCGAAAATAAATTTATCTTATGTTATCTTAAAATTTAGAATGTTATCTTTTTAAATTATTCAACCATATATGTATAGGAGTAATATGCAAAAAGTTATGATTGTTTCAGTTTTTAAGTTTCCAACAAGTCAGATTTTGTTTCCAACAAGTCAAAAACACGTGTTAGATTTTATTTATCTAGTTTTCTATAAAAATAATATATTATGATCTCAATTATGTCATTTTAGCTCTATGTATTGACTTCAAGGGTTATTCTCGAGCTTATAATGGTTATGTAAGCCATGTATTATGTATCTTTCGAAGAATTTGAATTGAAAAGCCTTGGAATTTGCTTTTAGACATTCTATTCAATTTCGGTATCACCATTTGAGTGACTTATTCTTGTCCCCTAACTTTCCATCTCTAAACTACTGCAGCTTTAGACTAAAAGGTTATTTGCATTTATATCTTTATACCCTAAGAATTGGTAACCATTTGTGTAAGAAAACCGTTCTTACCTATATAAACTACCATCTCGGTATCAAATGCAAGCCTTGATTTTCTAATAAATCTAGGGATTTTTTTGTTTTAGTTCAATTTCTGTTACTTAGACAGCTCTTCAATTGCCAATCAAAATGTGATGATAGGGGAAAAGATGGAGACAAAATAACCCTACTATAAACTAATTCGGTACCATTCATTTTAATATATATTAGACCCATAATTCAATAATTCAGCATTTATCTCTAGCCAGATATGTTTACAAGTTTTAGCATGGTTCGATTGTACACCATTTTTTCCATCCACAACACAGCAGTTTTAGCATGGTTTGAGCATTGCACCTTGATAAGTTTTCACATCATTTTCCTACTGAGCAGGAATCTCTTATAGTTTTGAGTTTTGGTCCTGCTGAGAAAGTTGCTCCCGCAAAACCCTTCTCATGACCTTGTTTGTAGCAGTCCTTGGAAGAGAAGAAAGGGGCACAACATGAGAAACCTGCACATTTCAGAACGATGAACACAAGTCAATTCCATGTGCTTGATTTTGGAAGTTAAGAGAGACATGCCAAGCAGAAATTATTATTATTAATTACCCTGAACAGAGGATTTAGTTTCTTTTGCACTGCTGAATTGAAAGAAATCCTCAACTTATCCAAGTCAACAGTAGAATCATCTGAATCCTTGAATACAACGGCAATTACCAGTTGCTCAGGCCCACCTTGAGGTGGTGGCACCCCAATGGCAGCTGTCTCCAGGACATTGCTATCAACGGCATTACAGATGCGTTCAATCTCAACAGAGCTAACCTGCAGAAACAGAATCATTTTATTGAAGAAAAAAAATCAGAAACAGAACAAATGAATGTAAGGATCATAATGTATAATTGATAAACACTGTAATTCTTCAAATCAGTCTGTAAACATCCATATCAACTTCAATCGTAGTTTCATACACAACCCTTGTTGGGCGCGAAGGAAAACCATGTCTTGAGGAAAATTAAATAAAAAACAGCAGAAGCTATAATACTTGGATGACCAAAAGGGTCCCTTTTTCAGCAATATTAGGTTCATCCTAACAACAATTTTAAACCCTGCCACTCTGAAATGAATTTGTTCATCTACCAGCCCATGTCCTGCTTGACTCACTGCTAAGGTAACTAATACTTTTGAATTGCTACTTAGTCTGGGACAAAAATTAAGCAATTCAAATATGATTGTCTTGACTGGAAAACTGTTTATTATGCTCAAACTTGCAATGCTGTTGCTTGAGGCTTGCATCTGACTCGGGAGATAAAACTCAGTCAGTATACTAGTAATACTTCAGAACAGAATAGCTGGCCATGAAAAACAGGTGAAAGAAATGAAGTTAAACTATCCAAGGAATGATTTCTTAACAGCGCAATTTGCTTGCAACAGATGACTTATGAATCAAAGGAAAGTTAGGGGACAGGTTAATATGACGAATAGGAGATGAGAGATTAGCTTGTTTTATGTGCCTGGTAAACACACAATTGCTTTACAAAGACTTTATTCAATCAAAAGATTAAATGCACACCTTGATACCCCCAAGATTCATTGTATCATCTGCACGGCCATGTGCATGATAATAGCCTCTAGAAGTACGCTCAAAAACATCCCCATGCCTTCGAAGAACCTGCATTAATGAAATCAAAAGCCCACAATTCAAGTGGCTGCAACACCAAATTAGTAGAGAGATACAGAGGAGCACTTACTTTACCATTCCAAAGGGGCATTCCTTTAAAATACACATTGTAATGGTCAGCGTTCAGCAGTGTGCTTGAAGCTCCAAACATGAGAGGCCCAAGTGCCAGTTCACCCATCCCTGGAACATTTTGCGGCTGTGCTTGAAGAAACAGGAACAATAAGTTGTGAAATTGTTCATTGGAATATCAGAAAACTCCAATAAGTAGTGAATTTAAAGTTCATTAGAACCTTTTTGTCAAAACACAGATGAGCCAGATAACATGCTTGTCAGAGGTTTTTCTTTGTAATCAAGAAAGAAAAAGAGATTTTCAAAGTCTTTGCAAAATTTCTTAAGCATGACACGACACAAATTTAGAAGTGCCCTGGTTAGGAAGGATTCCAAACTACAAGAATCAGCTAAAAGATTCTGTAATTTCATACTAACAGCATATGCTTAGTAGGAAAACAATCAATGTTCTTCATTAGGGTACAACTAGATAATGTTCTGAAAAGATATGCATAACCACTCATGGATAGTGTTTTTGATTTGCACAGATTTCAAAATTTGAGTACAAAACAGAACTTCATATACTGCTCTTGTTATAATTGTTAAGGACTAATATTTTCTAAAATTAATGTAAGGTGCAGTAGTGCTCACTATAGGATGACCATCGTCACCAAGAATAAACAAACTGCATCCCATTGCTGGCGTGCTAAAAGCAGCCAGTGATTGAGGCTGCAACAAGGACCCGGAAATGAATCCGCCACCAATCTCGGTGCCACCGCAATATTCAATAATAGGTTTGTACTGAGCCTGTCCCATCAACCATAGGTATTCATCTACACTTGATGCTTCACCAGTGGAGGCAAAGCAACTACCATAATTGACAATACCATAATGAATATATCTTGAATCAGTAACACGGAAAAAAAACCCACAATATACAATCTTCAATCAAACAGGAAAACACAAGTAAACCCTTGCATATCTACTGCACTTTACAGAGTGAGAGCAAACAGAACTAAAGTAAAAGTCTAGACCTTACACTTACCGAATAGCAGACCAATCATAGCCCGATGTAGAGTTTGCACTTTTCCATGACCGGACTATACTTGGGATCACACCAAGCATCGTTACTCTAGCATCCTGGCCAAATTGTAGGAGAAGTGTATGGACTTCAAATATCTTAAATTCTTCAAATATATTATACAGAATATCTTAACCAATAGTACTTTTCAAATCGCATGTCTTTCAAAACATTCTCAAGAAAATTGTGTCAGAAAATAAAATTCACTTGTAAAGAAATCATGTCTTTGTCAAACCATTTAACAATTGACTAATGTAATCAGCACATGAAAGTAGCAAACATGCATAATTGCTTTTCACACTAATGTCTTCCCATCCACGCTTTCCACCACTGCATTACGTATTGTTTCCAAGCTTAACTAAGGAGAGAAGTTTATTGGAAAACCAATCTGTTTTCTGTGTCAACTAAATATAAATTCACATTGCTTCCTAAATCTAATCAATGTAATCCACATCATGATTATGAATTACAGGAGGGTTATCTATTTTAAGAGGAAACTTATAGCAAAACAAGGTCCAGACGAAGAAACCAGAGGGTGTAAGAGTAACTTGAATTACATCAACAATATCTTATGGTAGAACATAATCAAGGAAGAAATTTACTGTGATTACATTACAATGTTGATTACACTGTTTGGTTACTCTTTTAACATGTCAAGGAATGATATTACCAAAAAAATAAAAGGAATGAAATGATGATTGGAATTGTAATGCTCATCAAATTACAAGTCATAATGGTGATTACATGCAGGTAGTGTAATGACAGTTGCAATTTAAAAAAAAAAAAAACTAAAACAATTATTAAACCATAATTAAAAACAATTATAATCACATTTCTCAAACAATTTCTTGAAAAATAAAAATAAAATTGATTATGCCACCCCTCTTTAGAGTGTTATCACATTAAAAAAAATGTTATTATTGCTCAAAATATTTAAAAGGGGGTAAGTTCAATAAAAGATCAGCTTTAATTTCATTTTCTAACTGATTATATCAATGAATACTCTCGTCACAATAACATTGAATTTTAGAAACCAAAGCAAGGAGTGGAACGATTATGTTCTTCATTACATTACATTACAACATACCAAACATGATGTAGGTGTAATTTTTAATAAACTGTTTTAGATTGCGGCTCGGTTGTTGTTGATGTTGTCTCTCTTTCTTCACATTAATGAGAAACAGAAGTTCAGTTAATATATGAACAAAAGTGAGTTCACAAGGAAAAAGTGAAGTTCAACCACAGGTCAGAAAATTTACAATAGTTATACACAGGATGACAATAGCTTACAATTGATGGAGAGACTAGAAGTTATTAAAGGAATTAAATTGAACATCAATTGCAGAGATGACATAGAATTGAATTTTCCAAAAAAAAGAAGAAGAAAGAGGACTGCAAATAGTATAGGAGTTATGATGATCTGGACAATTGAACTCACAATATAACACTACATTTTGGAACAGGGAGTTAAGCTGCAACAGAGGCACTGTGATGTAGGACAGCTGGCTACAGAAGATGAACTCATAGAGGAGGCAAACAAGGCATAAGTCAAGATGAGGAGCTTATCATGGAAGGATCACGATGAAGAGTCCATTATGGAATGAATCACGATCAGATCACTACCATGCAGGAGAAGATCAGCTGCAATTACTTTCCATTTCAATTATTTCTTTATTTAATTCTTTATTTCTATTGTTGATTAGAATTCTATTTACGGGGATTGTCTATTACCTCGTTTCTTTCCTATTTTAATTCCGTATTTCATTATGACAGTAATGTTTGGTAGCTTATAAATGTAAAGCAACCAAACCACTAGGATTTCATCTTGCTTTTGATAAAAACATCTTGAATAAGAATTGACTTGTTCTGGAATCGTTGTTCTTAAATTACTCGTGGATTCAAGTTCTTGTATTGCTTGAGTAATCGAGCAACTTAGAATAAAGACGGTGTTCTTTGTTCACAATCCAAATACAGGTTTCCACTACGTCAGTTGGTATCAGAGCCTTTACTGCTCGATGGCAAACCCACGGGAGGAACCAGAAGCCCTCAATGGCAGAGTCCAGGAAAACAATGTAATTTCCCAAGCTGAGTTTAGAACTTTCCAGCACGAAACTCAGCAAGCGTTGCAAGCCATTCAAGCAACACTTGCTAGGCTGAACACTGGGATTAATCAGCCACGGGAAGAGGAGAGGATTCGAGAGCACCATGGAGGTAGAATCGACCGTATTCATGGTCACCACCCAATTCCACGGGGACAGTTAGCCCCTGAGGAAGAGCTGAGTGATGACGAAGAGTATGCTGAACGCTTGTTACGCCCCAACCGACCTGATTACCATCAGGGGAGGGATAGGGAACAACAAGCATTCCGGATGAAGATGGATCTCCCCAGTTTTAATGGGCAACTCCAGATCGAGGGGTTCCTTGATTGGTTGGCTGTAGTGGAAAGGTTCTTCGACTACATGGAGATCCCCGAAGATAAAAAGGTGAAGTTAGTGGCCTATCGACTGATGGGAGGAGCATCTGCTTGGTGGGAACAATTGCAGCTCACTAGGTTGAGGCAAAGGAAAGGAATGGTCCAATCTTGGGCTAAAATGAGGCGCCTCCTACGGTACAGGTATTTACCACCTGATTATGTGCAAATTTATGTGGAGGAATTCCACAGGCTATCATCTCGCAACAACTTACTGGAGACAGACGCTCAACAAGTCGCTAGATTTGTTGGAGGGCTACGTTGGAATATACAGGACAGGGTGTCCATGCACACCATATACTCTTTAACGGAAGCCATCAATTTAGCCACGAAGGCTGAAACACAGTTGACGAGGACAACAAACACGCCCAGACCCCCTTTTGATCCCACTCAGAACTCGGCACACAAAGGGAAGTTCCCCTTGAACCCCCACAACCATTCCATGTCATATCCCACGAAGGGGCCAAGCAGCAGTAGAACACAAGCGTCCCAGACAACACCCACTGTGGGAGTACCCCCCGAAGCACCAAGGAATCCATATTCCAGACCCACTACTGACAAATGTTACAGGTGTGGCCAACAGGGACATCGATCACACAATTGTCCAAGGCGTGGAGTAGTGAACCTAATTGAACAAGGAGAAGAGTCAGACGTGGAAGAAGAAGGTGCTGAGGCTGAACTTGATTACACCTACGGGGAACAAGAAGTCACGGGAGGAGATGAAGGAGAGTTGCTTTCACAAGCACTGGTAGTTAGAAGGATTATGCTGGCACCAAAACTGGAGAACCCATCACAGCGAAACAACATCTTCCGAACACGATGCACCGTAAATAGGAAGGTATGTGATGTTATTATTGACAGTGGCAGCAGTGAGAATATTATCTCTAAAACCATGGTGGCGAAACTTGGTTTAAAAACAGAGAAACACCTTGCACCCTATAAAATTGGTTGGATTAAGAAGGGGTCCGAAACTAAAGTAATAGAGACATGTCGTTTTCAATTCTCTATTGGGAAGAATTATGTGGATGAAATTGTTTGTGATGTTGTAGAGATGGATGCATGCCACGTAATCTTGGGTAGGCCATGGCAATATGACGTGGATGTCACTTACAAAGGCAAGGATAATGTCTATATCTTCATGAGCAAAGGGCAGAAGGTGGTACTGGGTCCTCTCAAAGAGGATTTCGCTGCAATCGGTCCGAGGGTGCAAGAACGGTCAATACTACTGGTAGATGGGAGAACATTCCTAGCACATATCGACAAAGACAGTGAAGTTTTTGCTGTCATAATGGGGGGGGGGATTGAGGCCAACAGCCCCAATATTCCAGAAAAACTTCAAGCTTTACTCGCAGAATTCCAGACCATAATACCCGAGGATTTACCAGAAGGGTTGCCACCCATGCGTGACATACAACACCACATAGACCTGATTCCCGGAGCTAGCCTTCCAAATCGTCCTCACTACCGGATGAGTCCAAGGGAAGGTGCCATCTTGCAAGCGCAGGTGGAAGAGCTAATCAAGAAGGGGTTGGTTCAGGAGAGCATGAGCCCTTGTGCAGTACCAGCATTACTAGTACCAAAGAAAGACGGAAGCTGGCGTATGTGCATCGACAGCAGAGCTATCAACAAAATCACTATCAAGTACCGTTTTCCCATTCCGCGACTAGAGGATATGCTTGATATGCTGGTCGGGTCAAGAATCTTCTCAAAAATTGATCTAAGTAGTGGATACCACCAGATTCGAATCAGGCCGGGAGATGAGTGGAAAACCGCTTTCAAGACGAAAGAAGGATTATACGAGTGGTTAGTGATGCCCTTTGGGTTATCCAATGCCCCAAGCACTTTCATGAGGTTAATGAACCAAGTACTCAAACCGTTCACGGGCAACTTCGTGGTGGTATACTTCGACGACATATTGATTTATAGTCGAAGTGAAGCCGACCATATTGGACACTTGAGGGAGGTATTTTCAGTTCTGCAACATAACAAGTTATTTGTTAATTTGGCCAAATGCAGGTTCATGACTTCCAGTCTAGTATTTTTGGGTTTTGTTGTGAGTGCCGATGGGATTAAGGTTGATGAGGAGAAGGTGCGGGCCATTCGGGATTGGCCTACTCCGAAGAATATTGGAGAAGTCCGGAGTTTCCATGGACTGGCTACATTTTATCGAAGATTCGTCAAGGATTTTAGTAGGATTGTTGCGCCAATCACAGAATGCATGAAGAAAGGGAAATTCTGCTGGGGACATGAAGCCGAACTCATCTTTGCACTAATCAAAGAAAAATTAGCCTCAGCACCTGTACTAGCTCCCCGATTTTGACAAGCTGTTTGAGGTAGATTGTGACGCCTCTATAATTGGCATTGGAGTTGTGCTTTCACAAGAGAACAAGCCCGTGGCATTCTACAGTGAGAAGCTTAGCGAGGCTCGGAGAAAATGGTCCACATATGAACTTGAATTATATGCAGTATTTCGGGCTATGAAGGTCTGGGAGCACTACTTGGTACAAAGGGAATTCATCCTTTTTAGTGATCACCAAGCACTAAAGTTCATCAACAACCAAACAAATGTGAACAGAATGCATGCTCGTTGGATTGCATTCATCCAGCGATTTAACTTCACCTTGAAGCATAAGTCGGGACAGCTGAACAAGGTAGCAGATGCCTTGAGTAGAAAAGTGTCTCTGCTCACCACCTTACAGGCCGAAGTCATAGGCTTTGAGTGCATCAAAGATTTATATGCAGGGGATGAGGATTTCGGCAACACTTGGGACAAATGCCAGCAAGGATTATCGCATGAAGGGATGCACATACACGATGGTTACTTGTTTCGGGGCAACCAGTTATGCATCCCCAGGAGTTCATTGAGAGAACAAATAGTCCATGAGCTACATGGAGGAGGGTTAGGGGGACATCTCGGAAGAGACAAGACCGTGGCACTTGCGGAAGAACGCTATTACTGGCCGCAGTTGAAGCACGACATTGGGAACCATGTCAAACGATGCCCAACCTGTCAAGCATCTAAGGGACAAACCCAGAACACGGGTTTGTATTTACCACTGCCCATACCCGCAGGTCCATGGGAGGATCTATCAATGGACTTCATCCTGGGGCTTCCTCGAACACAAAGAGGAGTTGACTCCGTATTCGTAGTGGTGGACAGATTCTCTAAGATGGCCCACTTTATCGCCTGCAAGAAGACTTCAGATGCTGTGCATGTTGCTAATTTGTTCTTCAAGGAAGTGGTTCGCCTACACGGAGTACCCAAATCTATCACCTCAGATCGGGACACTAAGTTCTTGAGTCATTTTTGGAGGACCCTATGGCGTAGGTTTGATACAACACTCAACTTCAGCAGTACCAGCCACCCCCAAACCGATGGGCAAACCGAGGTGGTCAACCGCACACTAGGCAACTTGATCCGCTGTTTATCGGGGGAAAGACCAAAACAATGGGACCTCACCTTAGCCCAGGCTGAATTCGCATACAACAGCATGCTGAACAGGTCAACCGGGAAAACACCCTTCCAAGTGGTTTACTGTCAACCACCTAAGCATGCATTGGACCTGGTACCTCTGCCAAAACTCCCAGGTATGAATATTGCAGCCGAGCATATGGCTGACAGGGTTAGAGCTATTCAGGAAGAAGTGCGTAAAAACCTAGAGGCTTCCAACGAGAAATACAAGGCAGCAGCAGACAAGAAACGACGCCTTAAATTGTTCAAAGGAGACCTCGTCATGGTGTATTTACGAAAAGGGAGAGTGCCAGGGGGAACACTTCACAAGCTAAGTGACAAGAAACATGGCCCTTACCAAATTCTACAGAAAATCAACGACAATGCCTACCGAGTGGACCTACCCGCAGACATGACAATCTCGCCAACATTCAACGTAGCAGAACTGTTTGAGTATCACCCACCTGACAAAGCACCTTCCAATATCAGCAACTCGAGGACGAGTTCTTTTCAAGCTAGGGGGACTGATGTAGGACAGCTGGCTACAGAAGATGAACTCATAGAGGAGGCAAACAAGGCATAAGTCAAGATGAGGAGCTTATCATGGAAGGATCACGATGAAGAGTCCATTATGGAATGAATCACGATCAGATCACTACCATGCAGGAGAAGATCAGCTGCAATTACTTTCCATTTCAATTATTTCTTTATTTAATTCTTTATTTCTATTGTTGATTAGAATTCTATTTACGGGGATTGTCTATTACCTCGTTTCTTTCCTATTTTAATTCCGTATTTCATTATGACAGTAATGTTTGGTAGCTTATAAATGTAAAGCAACCAAACCACTAGGATTTCATCTTGCTTTTGATAAAAACATCTTGAATAAGAATTGACTTGTTCTGGAATCGTTGTTCTTAAATTACTCATGGATTCGAGTTCTTGTATTGCTTGAGTAATCGAGCAACTTAGAATAAAGACGGTGTTCTTTGTTCACAATCCAAATACAGGTTTCCGCTACGTCACACTGAGAAATATTAAATAGACAAATGGGAAAGGAATTCTTACCTGTACAAACTTGGCAAAGCCAGAACCAAGAGGGGATCCATTATATAAAGCAATGGACGCCCCATTTAATAATGAAGCATATACTAGCCAAGGACCCATCATCCACCCAAGGTTAGTCGGCCAAGCAACAATATCACCCTTGCGGATATCCATGTGGCACCATGCATCAGCAGCAGCTTTGAAAGGAGTCATATGGGTCCATGGAATTGCCTTTGGCTCCCCTACATGAGCAAATGGCCCCATTCACACTTGTCACTAAGAATTTGAAACCTTTTCTCAGTGTTAATGTCAGTTCTGAAACCTCTAGAATAGAATACAGTTTATCTGAATAGTTCATGGTTAGGATTAGTTCTGATGTATCTCTTATTGATTTATGAGATCAAAGGTTATTGGTACACAGCAGTGATTAAATCATATCCAGAACTTCAAAAAAATTGATGGAAACAAGCTACCAAAGATCTTGTCAAGTCAAAGAATGGCTCCAGCTTATGATTTGGTTTCTGCAGTTAGATTACAGCGAATTTGTGTTATTTTCTTTGCTTGGAACCACAATTTTAAGTTCTTAAGGCTGCTATGGTGAGTGCTAACAACTGTGCCAAATTGGAGTCATTACGTAGAACATGCTAAAACCACAGAAGAGCATAATATCACAAAGCTATTGTAGGTCAATATCCTCTTCATGATAGATGTTAAATGGATGACATTTGATCCATGTGATTCATGAAGTTGGTATGCAAATACTTGCATACAAATCAGAGCCTGAACATTTACATTTTCCTCTGGCATGAAAACCCAGAATTCCATTAAAATATTGAAGCTTCTTCAAGTGATAATGAAGAAATTGTGTACACAATAATAGGCTTCTTGAAATTAACTACGAAAACTAAACTAAGCATTAAAAAAGAGGACCAGCATCAAGTTACCACCTGTCATTCCTCATTTCCAGCGAAGTCATGGTTGAAGTCCACTTTACAACATTAATCTTACTTGATTCTCCAAAAATATCAAATGCCTTGTCTTTTGCACTTACATGACATTTTACAACTTTTAGTGATAAAAGCAGTTTTTAAAAAGATTTGCAATTTATATCATTATTATATAGCTAAGGACACAAAAAATAATTCTCAACTAGCTCAAAGAAATACCATTTTGAATGTGAACAATAAAATAAAGAGTCAGAAAGCTAAATGAGCCTAAATACCAGCAAGTTACCTGTAGTTCCAGATGAGAAAAGGATATTTGAAAATGCTTCTACTGGTTGTTCAATGGCTGCAAATTCATCTCCCCTGCATTTTTTATGTTATAGGTGAGCTTGTATAGAATCAATAGTTTCAAACTAAAGAAATTGCTTATCAGGAAGCTCTTTGATAAATTCCTATTTGATAGTTTACTAAAGAATTGACAAAGGTGAAACAGAAAGCAGTTGATATGCTAATGTCAACATTAAGTTGCTCCAGCAAGAAAACAGAAAAACAAGATCAATTTTTCTTCATTTTCTCCGAACTGCATATGATTTAATATCTCAAAAAGACATTCTTAAAGTTACAATCAACCAAACAGCCTTCAGTTTGCACAAATAATCCATTTTTTTCTAAAAAGCTGCTTACAAAGAAACTCCTTCAACACTCAGGAGAAGTGAAACTATTAAATGCAAGAAGCAACTGACAAGCATATATAACCTCAGAAAAGAATGCCAAGTTAAAAACAATGATCTTGACATATGATGAATTACTTCTCCATCAAACTAGGAGTAATTTCATATCAAACAAGATGAGAACGAACACCACGGGATTCAGCAAAACATGAAAACTCAAGAAAATATTTCACAAATATTTTAAATTCTTGGTTGGAGAGCAATGCATCCATGCATTCATTACCTTTCTGTCACAAAGTCCCAAAATATCACATTTTAATTGCTTATGTGAAACAAATATCATGCCCTATCCAAATTATGAGCAAGAGCAACCATAACGTGTACCCCATGCATTTAATCAATGTGAAGCTTAAAAACAAGCTAAAGCTAATTCCTATTTAAAGTTGAAAATATAGAACAAAGGGAAAGACAAAAATATAACAAATCATACCTTAAACCTGTTGCTTTTTCAATGAAATCATGCCAGGAAATGTCACCATCACGCAAGTTCATGCTGAAGCTACAGCCTTTGGTAGGAATGACAATTGCCATGGGTGCTTGAGCATGCACAACTCGACTGTAGAATTGAAGTTATGCGGCAAGTTGAACATTCACACAAAAATGCATGAGCCTGAATTTTTTACTATATGAGTAAAGAGTAAAGAGAATTTCACCTGTACAATGGAATTCTTTTATCACCACGAATTATAAGATCCTGAGGAAAAGGGTTTTGAAGAATGAGAAGAAAGTCAAGGACCAAATGCTTACATGAGGAATGGATATCAATCATAACATTATCGGAAGAAAATAAAAATGAATAAGTCAGAGCAGATCACCTCAGAGATGTTTATTAAGCTAAGAGTTCTGATACTTGCACAAATATTGAGATGAAGCCTTTCATTTTCACCTTCCAAATCTCCAAAGCACAAACTTTCCATAAACTTACTTAGTAGTATAGCACAGTATCTAGTGAAGATAAAAGAGGGCGAGCTCAAACACTTTTTGATAGATTGAACAATAAATAACCCAGGGAAGAGATCATCACAAGCCTTTTATCACTTATTCTTCCTTCTTATATATATCATTCAACCCAAAAAAATGAACCCTCCACCATTTTACAAACATGTATGATCAGTACTAGCGTAGAAATAGCCCCTATTGAGTTCATTTATATTGAGAACCACTAAGATAGCATCATATTGCAAGACTAGAGAATAATAGATCCTCAGAATTTTAACACCTTAGTGACTAACTTAGACCATATGAATTTTTATTTAATAATAGATGTGTGAAACCTGAAAGAAATTCCATAGAGCAAGGAGCTTCTGTGAGTTAAGGATCTTCATGGTATCCTATGTAATTGATTTATTGTCGCCTTGACGTCTAATAAAATGGTTAACCAGAGTCATTTAGGGTAAGCTTCTACACAGGTTGTCCTGACATTTGCTGCAAACCAGAGTGCATTAAGCATATCTTAAGGAACTTAAATATCCTATAATGCTACGCTTCTCACAAAGAGGTGGAAAAGGAATAGTCTAAACCAGAGCAGCTTTCAATGGTAGATTTAAATTACCATTGGAAGATATCATGCTCACAGCAAAAACAATTTGGGGGGGAAATTGTTAAATGAGATACAGTGCACAACAGTGCTTAAAGATACCCCTGGAGCAAAATCTATCACTAACTCAAGACTAAAGTAATCATACAAAGATGAAGTTGGGGTTTGCAGAGAACTCGTTTTAGTGAAATGCATTAGACAAGGAAACATAGACTTAAAAATCCACTAGGTTACTCAGCTTGAGAAAATTCAAGAAGCACAAACATATCAATGTAGAAAGTGAATGTTTTTTTATTCCTATGGGAGGAAATAAGTTATTACCTGAGTAAATATGGCTTTCGCTTCTGAGATTTTAAGCCTTGTTGATATCTCAGGTGGAGCAAAGCTATCAGCAATAGATACAACTACATGTCCTGCCAGAACAATAGCAAGGTAGATAGCCACAGACTCCATAGTCATTGGCATATCAATTGCAATTGCAGATCCTCTGTCCAAACCCAGAGCATTGAGTGCATGTGCAACTAACCTGCAATTTGTAGTGCAGGGAAAAATTTGCTTCAGAGTTGATGAAAGGGGAGGAGGTGGGGTATACGAGAAGAATATCAATCAACGAATTTTGAAGAAGTCAAGATAAGCCCCAGCTGATTATCTCTTACCTTCATGATATCTAGCTCATCAGAAAGAACTAAGCTGCAGTAAATTATTTCCAATAAAATATTACAGTGGTTGTATATGATGAAAGATTATGATACTCCTAGTAGTACAACTCACATCGACTAAGTCTTAAACCCAACTAAAAATAATGCAGCACAGGAATCTTTTTTTGTCGTTTCAACTATATCAAGAACAAGAAATACAAACTTTATATAAAGAGGTATAATTATAGGACAAGTAAGACAATGTTGAAAACACATTAGAAGATTGACAAAGTTATTCCAGAACCTACTTCAAAGCATGTCATTGCAAGGTGTGATATAATTACACAATATTGCAATATCTTTTTTTAAAGAAGGCCATTTCCATTTTCCACCATGAAGTTATGCATCCAAATTATGGCAATGAAAATTTTTAGCCAACACATAAAACAACTTGTAATAAACAAAACTTGTACATGAAAACCAGCATACCAAACCTCTGAACGCAATTCCTCAAGTGTCATGCTGCTTACAGGCATATCATCATTTCCTTCATCACGCCATCTTATAACAACATCATCCAAAGTTCTCTTACAATTCACGGTCAAACAAGTTTTTGCAGGATTTACGTATGCTCCAGGAAGCCATTGACCACCTGGTCTAGATGTATTCTTACTTAAAATACAATGGGGAGGAACTGAGAATGATATACTCATTTCATCAAGTACAGTTTTCCAGTACACCTGACCAGCAAAGACACAGGAAACCAAACCAAAAATTGACTCACGGTTCAAGTTTGACAAAATAGAGGGGGGGAGTCATAAAGATGCACCGACAAATTCATGCACAAATACTACCTCAGGATTGGATACTGAAAATTCTTGAAAGTGAGAGAAACTTGATATGGGATCCTTATATGTAGAGCCCAAGAGCTCTTTTCCACGCCTCTCTAAGAACTGACCCACATTCGTCAGCATTGCAGCCTCCCTGTCCAGGTAACAACATTCAAAGTAACGGGCATGCATTACAAAATAAAAATAGGATAAAAGGGGCAGAGCGTGTCTTCAAGACAAGCTCGGGTGATATATTTAATCCGACATGTCATATTTCAGTTGTTCTCTCTCTCCTTGCACAATTTCAAGAACTACCTCTATAGTTTAAGGTTAGCTTCTGTATGAATTTTGCATGTTAATTTTTACTTTTGACTTGCAATGAAATTTTAAATTTAATATATACAAGTTGAATTTCCTTAACTTTTAACTGATGTATTATTATAACTTATACCGCATTGCTTCCTTTTAAAAAAAAAGTTGCTTTCAAGTCATTTTTATCAAACATATTTCTAAACTAAATTCATTTTAACTCATTGTTGTCCTAACTTGTTTTTATAGAAAACAGCCTTTTAAATTATGACAAAAATATGTATATGAACAAAATTGCCAAACTGATCCTAAATGAATCTAATAATTGTTTTCTTCAATTAGTGATACTAAAACAAAAATGGAATTGATAGTGGTAAAATTCTTACGGGTCGGGTGACCATGCAGGCGGGTCGGTGCCAAAGTCCCTGAAGCAGCCATAATACATCATCTGATGGAAGGAGAAAGGAAGAAGAGGATGAAGTAGGCGTTTGGAGAGAAGAGTCCACGTTTGAGGAGAGGAAGGACCATGAGTGTTGATGATTTCAGAGACATCTTTGTAGAGTTTGAGTGCGATTGATGCAGGAATCCCAAGAGCTTCGATGTCTGATACAGAGATGGAGTCTAAAGCTTTGTGGTGTAGAGAAGCCATCTTATTACAGAGATTAATAATCTGAAAGAAAACAGGAATGAGGGGTGGGGGGGATAGCTGTTAGGGGTGGGAGTTGTGACTTGTGAGTGAGACATCAATCCTTCCTCCTCGTTTATTTTCTTTTTTTTTAAGCTAGCTCGTAATTTCATTTTTAGCAACGGAGAATAGATTGGTTAAATATTTGGTGTAAAAATATATTAGTTGAGTTCTAATATTTAATTTGAATTTAATTAATAAATAAATTGAATATTTTTTAAAAAAAAATAAAAACTCATTTATTTTGTTTATACTACTCATTATTTTTATTTTATATTTCCAAAAGTCCCTTTAAAAAAAGGTAGATAAATATTTTGAAAAGCATTTGTTTTAATATTAAATATTATCTTTTACTAGTATTATTTTAGAGATTGAGTTTAATTCTTAATACTTAAAAAGATTATAAAGATAAAATTTAATTAAAATTTCCAAGTTTAAGTTCAATTTATACGGTTCCAATCTAGTTATAGGTGATTATAAGTTTCTTTAAAAAACAAGAAAATTTTAGTACTAGATCATTGATTTGAATAGGCTTAGTTAATTTAATAATATAATTATAAAAAAAAAATAACAATGACATGTCAAAAAACATGTATCAATATTACAAAAGGATAGCTTTGAATATTATTAAATTGTCTAAATAGTCGTATTTGATAGAATTGATATGATAGCTTACAAATTATGAAAAATAAAACAAATTTAAAGGTCAATTACCAACAAAGTAAACATTGAAGGACAACCTCCAAAAATAAAATAAAATAAAATAAATGGCAAAAACAAACATGAGAAAAATTTGTTAGACTATAGAGGAATAAATGTATATTCTAGATTACTGTAAATACTCTAGATTACAGTAGAATGTATTACAGTTACAAAATAGAATATAAGAGAAGGTGTAATAGCTGTATATATAGTCACTGTGCTACACACAGTAAAGGCATGAAAAACAGAATAACAACACTGTTAAAGGGATATTCAGTAAAGTTGGTTTTCCCTCTCTTTTCTCTCGTCTCTCTCTCTTTCTGTCTAAACACCTCCCTTTCACCTTCAATTTCTTCAATTACTTACATTTTCCCAAGATTAACATGGTATCAGAGCTAAAACAATGCTCACGCAGATCAATTAAGTGATCCAACCTTATGCTTCCGCAATCTTCATCTTCTTCAAAAAACATTTCTCAGCCATAAATTTCTGTCGTCAGCTACAGCTAAAGCTATTTCTTTGGGTAAATCAATTAAATCATTGATACACCAAAAAGAGTGATTGAAGCATCTCACTCTCTATTTCTTACTTCTTATTTCCTCTCGATTCTCCAAAAAAATTCTCACCATGGTAACTGCAGCCCAACTCCAAATTCTTCAATCCCCTATCACCAATCTTATCTCAACTATCTCCACTTCTGTCAATGTTAAATTAGATGATTCTAATTACCTGAATTGGCATTTTCAAATCCAATTGCTACTAGAGAGCAACGACATCTTTGGCTTTGTTGATGGCTCACACTCGTGCCCTCCCTCTGCCATAACTGATGAAAATGGTACGCACGTTCCTCACTCCTCCTCTTCTGTTGTCAACTGTGATGATATTATAGTGTGGAAATTACATGATAGAGCTGTAATGCAATTGCTTACTGCCACATTATCTACAGTAGCTATGTCTTGTGCTATTGGTAGTAAGAGTTCTAGGGATTTATGGAATTGGTTGAAGGAACAATTTTCCATTGTATCAAAGACAAGTATTTTTCAGATGAAGTCTAATTTGCAGAATATACGAAAAGGAACTGATAATGTAGGCCAATATCTCCTTAAAATCAAAGAAGCTAGGGATTATTTATCTGTTGCCGGGGTCTATTTTGCAAACGAAGATATTGTGATTTTGGCACTAAATGGACTTCCATCTGAGTATAACACATTTAGATGTGTAGTTCGGGGTAGAGAAAGTGTTATTTCCTTGAAGGAGTTTCGGTCTCAGCTGTTGGCTGAGGAAATAATTGTTGAAAATGTTATTCCTGCTAATTCTCCATATATGGCTGCTATGAACACTATGTCTAAACCATCTCTATCACCTGTGTCCTCGATGTCATCTCCACAATTTTTTAGACCCTCTCGTAATCACCAAAATTATACCTCATATGGCAGTAATGGTTATAGACAGATGAATAGGAACAGAGGCAGGGGTCGTTTTGCTCAAGGAAACAAGAATTTTATGCCCAGAACCTCAAACTATGTTAAACCTCAGCCTTCTTTCACATCTAATCCGGGTGTTCTTGGTTCATACTCTCCTCCATTCACATCTGCCCCTCTGTCAGGTGGTATTGTTTGTCAATTATGTAACAATGAAGGCCATTCTGCTCCTATGTGTGGGTTTCATAATTTTGACAAATTCAGCTGTCATATTTGTGGGAAATCAAGTCACACTGTCTGGTATTGCTATTACAATGAGCAGGGCCCCAATTTTATAGGCAATTCGAGTGAATCTCATGCTTCTCCTTCCATTCAGCCTCATGCCATGAATGCCATACACATGGCCAGTCAATCCACTCAGTCATCTTCTGTTCAACCTCAGATGTGGATCACAGACTCGGGTGCTACCAACCACATGACTGCTGATCTCTCCAATTTATCATTAAGCACTGCATATCCCATGAATGACACAGTGCAGACAGCAAATGGTGAAGGTTTGTTGGTGTCCCATATTGGTTCCACCATTGTTCCTACTCAATCAAAACCTATACAATTGAACTCAGTCTTATGTGTCCTAAATTAACTCAGAATTTGTTGTCAGTTCATCGCATCTGTTTAGACAACAACTGTTATTTAATATTTGATGCCTTTTGTTTTTGGATTCAGGACAAAGTCACGGGGAGAATAATGTACAAAAGGAGCATGCCGTAATGGACTATATCCCCTTTCCTTTGTGTCTCCTTCAGCTCAACCCTCCTCCAGATTTCCCATTCAAGCTTATATTGGTCAGTTAGTGTTATCCTCTACTTGGCATCGTAGATTAGGCCATCCCACAAATAAAATTGTCAGTTTGATGTTAAAGAAAGCAAATATTCAGTGTTCCTTAGATTCAACTGCTGATGTATGTGTCAGTTGTCTTAAAGGCAAATTCACTAAGCTTCCTTTTCAGCCTAGTGCTCATTTGTCTGTAACACCTTTTCAAATAATACATAGTGATCTTTGGGGCCATTCCCCTAGTATTTCCATTGATGGTTATAAGTATTATGTTGTCTTTATTGATGAGTATTCTCGGTACAATTGGTTATATCCCCTTATTAATAAGAGTGATCTTTGTTCTGTCTTTATCTCCTTTTATAATCACATTCAGACTCAATTTTCACAATCCATTCGTGTTTTGCAAAGTGATGGTGGGGGGGGAGTATGTCAACAAATCTTTAACACATTTTCTTACAACAAAAGGGATAACACATCACAAATCTTGTCCATATACTCCTGAACAAAATGGGTTGGCTGAAAGAAAACATAGACATCTTGTGGAAACCACTATTACTCTACTACAACATGCAAATTTGCCATCTTCTTTTTGGACATATGTTGTACATACTGCTTCTTTCTTAATAAATAGAATGCGCTCTGCAGTATTACACTTTAAATCACCATTTGAACTGTTATTTGGGAAAATACCTTCTGTTGACCATTTACGCATATTTGGTTGTGCATGTTTTCCATCATTAAAGCCTTATATTCACAATAAACTACAGCCAAAGACTACCATGTGTGTTTTTCTTGGGTATGCATCTCAATATAAGGGCTACCTTTGTTACAATGTATCTAGCAAACGTATATATGTCTCTCGGCATGTTGTGTTTATTGAATATGTGTTCCCTTACAAAGAATTAATCATTAAATGCACATCTATGCCTCAAAACTCCATTCCTTGTCAAGTGTCTAGTCTGCCAGTCTCTATTACAACTTGTAATGAGGTTTCCATGCCATCCACTACTACTTCATCTGTTTCCCCCCATATTGCCTCATCTTCATCATCCTCCATGTCCATATTGCCTGCTCCATTGTCTCTTACTTCTATACCTGTGGCTCCTGTTTCAAATGATGAAGGTATGAATATTGAATCACCATCAGGACAATCTTTTCAACCTGAAAATTTGTCAGTTGTTTTTCCAATTCCTGCCATGAACTCACATGCTATGCAGACTCACAGCAAGAGTGGAATTTGCAAGAAGAAAGTCTGTTTCAATATCATCAAGCCATTTACTGAGATTGATTCTTCTTTGCTTGAACCTGTTAGTCACAAGTCTGTTGTGAAAATTCCAGTGTGGTTAAAGGCTATGGAAGAAGAGATTGCTGCACTTCATGCTCAGCAAACATGGAGTTTGGTCCCTCTACCTTCTCACAGAAATTTAGTAGGATGCAAATGGATATTTAAACTGAAAAAACATGCTGATGGGTCTATTGCTCGTCATAAAGCAAGGCTGGTTGCTCAGGGCTTTAGTCAGGAACCTGGTCTGGATTATGGGGAAACTTTTAGCCCTGTTGTAAAGCCAACAACTGTTAGGCTTGGTCTTGCACTTGCTGCTCATCATAACTGGGTGATTCGGCAATTGGATGTTAAGAATGCCTTCCTTCATGGCATATAAATGAAGAGGTGTATATGGCTCAGCCTCCCGGATTTATAGATCCCCTTCATCCCCAGTTGGTTTGCCAGCTTCATAAAACATTGTACGGGCTTAAACAGGCCCCAAGGGCATGGAATGACAGGTTCACCACTTTCCTACCATCTCTCGGTTTTACATCTACATATGCTGATTCATCTTTGTTTGTTAAGAAACTTGGTGCTGGCATCATAATTCTGCTAGTTTATGTAGATGACATTGTCATCACTGGTTCTAATATGCCTGAGATAAACTCAATTATTGCTTCCCTTACTGCTGAGTTTGAAATCAAAGACTTGGGGAATTTGCATTATTTTTTGGGACTTCAGGTTTCTCATCTGCAACATGGTCTGTTTATATCACAGGCTAAATACATCCATGACTTATTATGCAAAACTGAAATGCAAAATGCCAAGGCTTGTAGCACTCCCTGCCTGCCATATCAAAGGTTATCTAAAGATGATGGTGTTCCATTTGATTCTCATACCCTATATCGCAGCATTGTTGGGGCACTGCAGTACTTGACTTTCACACGCCCTGATATAGCTTTTGCAGTCCATCAAGTATGTCAGTTCATGCAACTTCCAATGGTCAGTCACTTTCTTGCCGTTAAGAGGATTTTTCGCTATCTCAAGGGGACTGCCACTTATGGTCTGAGTTATCATCGTGATTCATTGGATCTTAAAGCCTTCAGTGACGCAGATTGGGCAGGAGATCCCAATGATCGACGCAACACCACTGGATTAGTTGTGTTTGTTGGTTCTAATCCAATTTCATGGTCTTCTAAAAAGCAACAAACTATCTCTAGGTCATCTACTGAAGCTGAATACAGGGCATTGGCTTCCACAGCAGCTGAAATCGACGTGCTTAAACAATTGTTGACATTCATGTGTGTTCCAGTTTCCAATTCACCTATAATTTTCTGTGATAATATGTCTGCCATTGCTTTGTCTCTTAGTCCAGTTCAGCACCAGAGGACCAAGCATATAGAGATTGATGTGCACTTTGTTCGCGAAAGGATTGCTAACAATAAGTTATGTGTACAATTTGTCTCCTCCACAGAACAATTTGCAGATATTTTGACGAAGGGTCTTAGTGCACCATTGTTTCACAGTCACTGCTCCAATCTCATGCTCCGCTCATCCGACCATGAGATTAAGGGGGGATGTTAGACTATAGAGGAATAAATGTATATTCTAGATTACTGTAAATACTCTAGATTACAGTAGAATGTATTACAGTTACAAAATAGAATATAAGAGAAGGTGTAATAACTGTATATATAGTCACTGTGCTACACACAGTAAAGGCATGAAAAATAGAATAACAACATTGTTAAAGGGATATTCAGTAAAGTTGGTTTTCCCTCTATTTTCTCTCGTCTCTCTCTCTTTCTGTCTAAACACCTCCCTTTCACCTTCAATTTCTTCAATTACTTACATTTTCCCAAGATTAACAAAATTAACATACCAAACTCATAACTCGATCATAAGATCGGAGCAAGTTTGGATAGAAGAAACTACATAAAACAATAGAGGTCAAGTAAATTAAACTACATAAAAAATTTGGGAAAAAAATCATTAGAAAAACAAAAAATTACAAATCAAGAATTAAAATACAAATCCCTGTGATTTTATTTGTTTTTCCTGTGAATATGTTTTTATATAACAATATAATTAATTAGAAAAATATTCGTAAAACACGCAAGCATTCTATTATCAAAAACATGTTTTTTATATTTTTATTATTTTTATAAGAATTGCTTTTATGATTCTAATAAGTTGTTATTTAGAAAGCAATATCAACAAATATTTTTTATAAAAATATTATTTTAATAAGATGAATGGATTTTCATTATAGAATTACCTTTTATACGTATTTCAAGTCATTAAAGCTCTTAGTTTTTATGGAGTAAACAGCATGGTTTAGAAAGGTACATTTTAGATGATATACTAATTAAGGAAATGAAAAACTATGCTCAAACACAATGGTGTCATTAGAATTAGAATTTCTACTCTTCTTACTATAAAATATTATTCCCATATAATTAGATATAAGAAATTAGAGTTTCTTGTAACACGAGATTGAATATTTTAATTTATATTTGTCGCTTAACTTGCCGAAACTAACAACTCTTTTGATGTTTATTTACCTGTTTTTTTCAAGTTTTAATCTTTTCATTTAACAATTATAGCTTTTTTATGCTAAAAAATGCTTTAACACATTTTATTTTATTTTTCATTCGAAAAAAAATTAATCTTGCCCATATCAATAATATATGTATTTTCTCACCACAATTCAAATTTAAATTTTTAATTGTTCTCAATTCTCAAAATAATTATAATACAGAATTCACAATAGATTACCATCAACAACTGAAAAACATAATAAAATAAAATAAAAAAACTCAAAACAAATTGATTTAGTCTAAGAGATTTTTTTTTAATTTTACATCTTACCAAAAAACTATTTGTAATTGATTTAAGTAAAACTAATTTACAATATATTTATTTAAAAAAGTTGTAATTCAAAGTTTTTAGTTGAGAGAAACTAATTTTAATATATTAACACAGATTAATATTTTGCATTTGCAGTGAAATTCAATAAAATCAATGATAGTAACTCTCACAGTGCCCGCATTTTTCAAATGGCTCGAGGCAATTGGTAACACCTAGCCTAAGTATTAGTCTACTAGATGCTCTGACTTTGAATTCACTTTTGAGAAAAAAAATTATTTTATTTTATTTTATATTTTAAATTAGTTTATGGTGTTTTCAAATAATTGATATAGAAAATAATTTTTTAAAAAATAATATTTTAATAAAAAAACATTTTAAAAAATAATATAGCCACCTCCATCTCCTTGGTGCAGAGCATCAACAAAAGCGTACGATTGGCAATTTATTTAAGAAAAGAAAAAAAAAAAAACACAACTGCTGCACCAGATCCGCCGGCACTTACATTGAAAAAATTGTGATTCGCCAAAGGAATATTCTTACAACTGGCACCTAATAAACAAAACCTGTAACTAAAACAGGTCTGCTCAGACAGAATCATGACAGAAGAGCCAATTATTAAATCAACTCAGCCCTTTTCTGTAGAAAATTGAACTAATTTGTAAGCTGAATCGTCCATCATCCCCATCATGAATCCATGGGAAAATTCAATAAAAGGGGGTGGGGGCAAATAAGGAGAAGAAAAGAAGTGTATGGCAAATCTTGGGAAAACTCCAACCACTTGGTACAGTTTGCAGTAATATTGAAAAATCAAGACTTGGACCACGACATTCATCTACCACCTCTTCCCAAACAATCCTTATTTCAAGTTGAAACCAATTACCAAAGCCATATGTAAACATCATTGCGAAATGAGACTGCAATTATTCTCCCCATTTACTACAAAATATGACGGGGAAACTGGCTCAGTTAGGGATTTCGGCAGGGGCAAATTTATAATTTCAGAAGTTTTTTTCAAAGAGAAACAATTTGCAGTCCTTTAGGAAGCAATGAGTGTCTTCCAAGGAAAATTTATATTTCTTATTTAGGTATCTCTTTCCTAGTCAAACAGGATTTCTTGTTCAAGAATCAAACTCTAATTAGGATTAGGAATAACTTCACCATTATGTGCCCTTGTGTTTTTAGATTTCAGTACGAGTGAACTTCTGTTGAATAAGTGCAGCCTTTGCTTGCTTAAATATTGAGGAAGTGTGATGCTTCAATCAAGAAGTGATTACTTGAATCTAATAGTGTGAGGCTAGTAGCTTTCTACCCTGTTTTCTTTCTGTGGTCTAATCCCAGACCTGTGTTTTCACAAGTCCCTACAAGGACCACATTCTACAGCCCTAGCCCTAAATACAGCCAATTTCATAAAGTTCCCCTAGACTTGTCCTGCTTAAGAGCCCCAATGTATCTCTACACATTCAACGAAGTATACAAGACCAGATCATATTTCTCAAGAACGAAATCAATGGCCTATATTAAGAGATTGAACAGCCTCTATTTTTTTAATGAGACATTAGCATCCAACCTCCTACATTCCTATTGCAAGGTCTCTCTGGTAAGCAAGGGCCAGAATATAGCTTAGAAGAAGATCAATCAAAGAAGTACGCAGCATGTGGAGAAATTGGCCACGAAGAGGGAAAATCAGATAATCAATTATCAAAGCGGAAGACATTGTACCCTGTCAGGAAGAATCCTAGGCATGGGAACTGCAGTGACATATCTCCGAAGACAAGATTTGTGAGCATT
The DNA here is from genome assembly GCA_029030765.1 of Salix suchowensis. Lineage (NCBI taxonomy): Eukaryota > Viridiplantae > Streptophyta > Magnoliopsida > Malpighiales > Salicaceae > Salix > Salix suchowensis. Next base: position 7,266,419 of record CM054994.1, read on the forward strand.
TGCAGATACATCTGAGGATGAGCTCCCGTTCCCATCAGTATGACCCCGTCCATGGAACTTAGCAAAGCGATTGATAACAGAAAACCTCTCTAGATCTTGGCATTCCACTCTCAGGTCTGAAACTGATGCTCTTTTGTCCAATCTGCATCATCAGCAGGCAAATAAAACCAATGAGTATATCTCTGTACCAAATATGTTTTATCTTTGGACTTGTGATGCTAAGGATGATGCAAGCAAGCAAACTCTATATCCGCATGATCAAGTTCCAGCATATTCAATTGTTCTCATTGCAACGTGTATCTCTTGGAAACTCGTTTCTAGGCATAACATTCTAGACTTATTGAGCAAATCATTTCAGTTTTTTTATTATTTATACATGGTTCCTATGTCATTCTTCTCATTACAACGCCAGTTTTCTTATTGCAGAGAAATGTAAAAATACTAGAAGTTTTACAATTTGTGAAACAACTATAATGTTTGAATTCAAGAATCCAATAAGTAGACATATAGAGGTAGGATATGTTAAAACACGTTGGACATCAAGATTAAAACTAAAATATCAAAGACAGGCAAAGATGAGAATAAGTTAGCAAGCAATCAAATATTACCACCAAAGAAACCAAAGTCTACCTCATCAAATCATTCTCCAGCTTCCTCGTCCTACTGATAAGGTCTTCTATGACCTTTGAGAAGTATTGATCCCTATTCTTCTCCGATGTTTTTATCTTCTCGGGCAGGCTGGGAGGGGAAAAACAGATATTTTTTTACGTTATCATATGGATTTAATGATATTTCCAACTTAAAAAGATCAATCTTACTTCCAGTAAAAAGCATGCTTAGAAAACCAAATGGCCTGTACCTAATTATGGACCGCAAAAGTAGGTCCTTGAGTGAGATTTTAGAGGCAGCTCAATTCTTCAGCATTTTGCATGAAGTGGCTGCTCTTAAGACTCAAGCCGCACCTTTATGGTTGCAAGCCCAAGACATTTATCATGGTAGCAAATAAATGCTCCTAAGAGAATGCTAGAAAACTCTTAGATAATAATAAAAGTGATTCTTACAGGTCTCCACTGTTAGAAGGCACAGGAGCATCACTTCCAGCACAAGAGAGTGAGCTGCATGCATCTCCTAGTGTTGATCTGGCAACAAAGAATGCAGCACTCTCATGATGTAAAATAGCATCTGCAGAAAGAATTGATGCCAGAGAAGGGTGGAGAAGCATCTGCATAAGCTGTGTAGTCAATATAAGCCTTCTCTTTGATCTATGGAATTGCAGTCCATCTACCATTTCATCGTCATCTTCCACCTGTTATCAGAAATGAATACATTTGCACATGAGGAAATTGTAAAACACCTAAGAGGAGAAAAATATAACAGATGAATATAGCTGGTAAGCTGCTGTAGCTATGAGCACACCTTCTCAGTCAATCTATTTGCTGCCAGAGCCCAGACCTCTTCTGCTGCACTGCAAACAACAAACTCTACATGTCATAATCACCAGGGAAAATAACAATAAAATGAATGAAACAATCAGCCCTGCAAATAACATCAAAGAAAAATAGTAATGAATTTATGCACTGAAAAATATGATAACCCCAACATGAATAACTAAAATACGTGTAAGGTTCATTAATAAAGATAGACAGGGAACTTATAGTTTATGCCAGTCACCTGTGATTCTGAAGCCTTTGAGGACCCAGTGTCACTTCCTTATGCAATGGTACAAGCTTGAATATGGCACTTCTGCGCTTCTTTGGTCTCATGATCACCAAACTCACATCAGCAGAATCAGGCTTCAATGACTGAGGGGTGGAGAAATTCTCACAAGCGATTGATGGAGTGATTGAACTTTTTTGAATAATACCAAATTGACTAGGAGCAAAAACATTTCCTTGCTCAAGCGAATTATGAGCTTGTGATCTATCAGAAGGTCTTCCAGATGTGGAGGGCAGTTCTAAAGGCTTCATAGAGACAGCTTTTCGTGCATCATTCATCAGTAATATCTGTCCATTTTTGAAGGTTTCATAATGATCAAGCCAGGATGGAGCCATCTGGTTACTCATTTGAGAATGCTCATCATTGACAGAAACTGTAGTATCGCTATGAGAATGCTCAAAATGCTGAAAATCATTCCGACCAAATGCATGCATATCATTAGAAAGTGCATTTATGTCCTGATTATCAACTGTTTTTTCTGAAAAGCTTGGCATCTTGGTGTGATTCGCTGGTGCATCTCTGACCATATTATTGTGTCCATAAAACTGCTGACCTCCCTGAGCGGCAACTAAATCAGCATCCACAGAACCATCAAGACTTTTAAATCTTTTCAAACTTCTATTAACATGTTCTACCTCCGCATTTTTCATTCCCTGCATTTGATGCAGCAGGGAATAATTTTGATACAAAATATTATTGGGTTTCAAAGATCGGCCAAAAGCTTCAATCTGTTTCTTAGTACTGGTTAGGTTTGGAGCAGGTTTTTCAGTAAGATGATTCATAACAGATTCTTTCTCATGTGAAGCACTCATTGTCTTCTGGGCTCGATCATTCTCAGGTAGAACTTGTTGCAAGTGGTCTTCATTTGCTTGTTGCTCTTTCCCAACAAAACCATGGGAATTCATGGAACATTCACCAGATTCAGCTAGACTGCTCCCTCCATTTTGCATAATTTGATCATCTAGCTTCTGTGGCTGAGAGAAAGTTATGCCTGAACTGCTATGTGATTGAAGATTGGGTTTAAACAAATTGGATCCAGTCTGAAACAGCTGAGTGCCAAATGGATGTAAATGAGTTGGAACATTGGTCCACATAGTAGGTGGCATTTTTGAAGAAAATACATCTTGTGATGAAACATATCGCTGAGGGGTTGATGAAGCTTCCAGCACTGGGAATTGTTGGGAAGAATCTCGTGCATGGTTTTGGTGGTCATCACTTGGCTGGGGCATCTCAGTAGAAGAGGCAAAATCATTATGTGAAGTATGCCTGGATGTGTCAGGAACCAATGGCCCTGCTGATTGATTTGTTTGACCTCTCTCAAAAGACTCTTCTGTATGTTTTGATTGAGATGAAAATTTATCAAAAGAATCATCAACAGATTCACAGGCTGTTGCTCGTCCTCCTGTATCAGGCATTTGCTGATTTGGAGGATGACTTTTTGAATAAGGAAAACCAGGGGGGGAGGCAGTAGAAAACTTTCCTTGGGCACTATTGCCAGCGTGTATTAAGGTGCCAGAAGTAGTATTCCTCAAATGTCCATGAGATGTATCACGTGAAGGAGCTAAAGACTGAACAGAGGATGTAGGAGCCAACAATGCATGTCCCTTCTCCCCTGTATTTGAAATAAATTGAGTTGAATTAAGAGAACCAGTTGCTAGTGAGGGGCCGTGGGAAGAAAAGGCATGCTCTGGAGTTAGCAACTGCTGGGATGGATGAACTAGAGGAATGACCTGCGGGTTTCCAATTGCAGATTTTGCATGTTCCAATTCAGCAACTGAATTAGTCTTCCATATGCCAGCACTGCCACCCATTACCTCAAACATAGGACCTTTTTTATCAACATTATGAGAATCTTGGAATGTGTTTTCATTTCCATGGTTTTTGAAAGCAACAGCGGTTCTATGAATAGCAGAACCCATAAAATTCCAGCCACTTGGACTATTTAATGGTTGCCCATTGGAGCTATATGATGGCATGCCCTGTTGATTTGCCCAAGAACCTGGAATACTTTTAGCATTTGATCCTACATCAGAAGAATGGGTAGCTTTTCCATAAAAATTACTGCCCTCGACAGCTTCTTTTTGCATGGGGCTCCTATCAGACCACTTGGTTCCATCTTCCGGAAACTGCTGAATATGTGTATGAGGAGAAACAGACTGCAACCTCTCCATGCGTTCATGTGAAGTGTTGACTCCAGATTGCTGAACCCCTGGTAAATTATGATAGTTCATACCTGTACTGGTATCATGAGACAAAGGGAAGGATTGAGAGTTCAAGTAAGATGAAGACTGCAAGCTATTACCATCCCAATTTGACTGATGCTTGCTACTTGCATTCACAGAGGGAGCCTGCGGATTATCAGCTGGAGGTTCACTATTTATAAAAGTCAGACCACTCCACTTTTCTTGTAGCCCTGTGTCGCCACTAGAAGTTTCTGCTACAGCAGATTGCATAAGAGCACTCCAACTCCCACTTTGCACAGAAGGCAATGAGCATAACAAGTCTGTATCATCCAACATATTGCAACCTCCAGAACCCCGGTTGGCACCCCTGCCAAAGGTATCCCACATATTATCATCTGAACCAAATAAGATCTTAGCCTCAGTTGGATCTAGGGTAGCCACATCCTGGGAAGGAGCAACCTGTATCTCTGTTTGCTCTTGTGATGTTTCTGATAGACCACCCGGGTCTTGCCCAGTGCAAATTTCTTGCAGTGGCCCATTGCTTTGCTGGGGATACGCTAGCTGCATGTTTTCCAAATTAAATCCAGTATTTATACCCTGAGCATCAGAAGAAGCAATCATATTTTCCCCCTGATGTCCCAGCCTAGAAACCAAAGGTCCATCCTGCACACTAACCTGCTTTGGAAATCCAGTATATTGATTGCTTGTTAAGGAATCATTGGTGCTTGATATCTGCTGCATTGACGGCTTATCCATTTGGACAGGACGATACTGGCTTGGAGTGACTCTTGCTCCAGGGATAGGGAGACCATAAAGAGATTGGTCAACCGGCTGAGGTACCATACCCATCAAGCGTGGTGTTCCTTCACCCTGCTCAGGGGAAAACACATGGCCTCTAAAGGATCCTTGCATAACTGGTGGCTCACCAGGCTGCGGCCAGCTTGTGTTAGCTTCCGTGAACTCAGGTTGCCATGAATAATTAGATGTTTCGTGAAAAGGAATGCCATTGATCAAAGCCTGTGAGGGATTGGCAGATGCCTGCTTTGCAAAAGCAGAAACTTGATTCATTGAATTCAGCTTCCTTGCTTCTTGTTGCTTCTGAAGTTGTTGCTGCCTCTGCATTTCTTGCATTTGCTTAAGCATAAACTGTTGCTGTAATAGCTGCATGTCACTAATCCCAGACTGCTGTCTTGGCAAAGATTGCAGCATGCCAGGATGCTGGCCACTAATTTGCTGCTGACCTCCGAAAAAGTCATAATTCACTGGAGACTCATTAAAGTCCATTTTGACTGAATTTTTCTTGCGAATTCAGGACCAAACATTCAAATCCAAAGAAGAAAGCAAATACATTTATAAAAGAATACATAAGCCAGTGAAAATGAAACACGCGCGCACACACATGGCCTTTCCTTCTCTTTCAATCAACAACCTGATGTAACCTAAAATCTCACATTTATAAGCAAAAAACTCGCAAAAGATCAAGAAACACCAAACTCAAAAAATCCCAAGATAGTCTCTTTTTAGCACAGAACAGCGAAACAAGTAGCAACACACTTGTCCATTCCTATAGCACCAACACCTAAGCTTAGAATTTAAGAGACAAAAATTTAGGTTTTCCAGAGAGACTCACGGTTTCACTTTGACGCCTCAATTTGAGCTCCAACTGAAACGATCCTCTATACAATTGGAATTGTTTAATTTAGGGTTTTGAGTCGAGTGAGAGATGGAGATGTCAGGTTTGGCGTGTCCCGAGCAGAGGGGCTAAAAAGTAAAAGGGAAAGGAAGAGCTCTTTTTTTGTAGAGGTAAACAGGAGAGCATGTGGGAATGTGGCTGAGAGCAGAGGGGAAGTTTAGTGCCACGCTATTAAAAACCGCCACGTGGCAAATAATAATAATAAGCCAAATTTCGTTTCATGGACTGCCATCATCCATTTATCTTGACTGGTCATTTCACGAAGATTTGGGTATTTGAAGATTATTGTATTTTAACTTTTATAATTGTTTTTTTAAAACGCATCAAAAATATAAAATACTTGTTAGTATCTTTATTGTCGAGATTGATTTAAAAGTATTTTTATTTAAATAATATTTTTTTATATTTTAAATATTTTTAACATCAACACATAAATATAATTTAAAATAAAAATAAATTTATTTTTTTCAGCTTTTAAAATGTAATAAATATTTTAATATTAATTACTTAGTTTTTGAAAGAGAAATTCGATTATTTTGTTTTACAAAATCAGCTTTCAAATATATGAGAATTGGTGTATTTAAAATAAAAGCTACATTTTTCATTTTAAAAAACTAAAATTTTAAATCACAAAAATACCAACATTGCATATTTTACCTTAAAATAAAATAAAATGATGTTTTGATTATGTTTAAGTCCAAAAGGTTCACACCTTTTTTGAAATTTAAATCATTTGGGAATCATTCCTTCAGCTTTTCAATTTCGATGAGCCTCTCTCCAACTATTTTCAATTTAGTGTCTGTTTGGGAGTGTGGTTACGGTTATTTTTAAAAGTATTTTTTGTTCAAAAATATATTAAAATTATATTTTTATTTTTATTTTTTAAAATTATTTTTGACATCAACACATCAAAATAATCTAACAACACCAAATTTTATTAATTTAAAGTTAAAAATAAAAATAAAAAATTGAAAAGGACTAATATCAGGTTCTTTTTTTAGGTTTCATCAATTCTATGCTACAAGTCGCTTCCTCACCAACAAAAATCGTACCAATATTTATGAATGATTTGTTTTTTTTCCTTTCAAAGGTCATTTCTTCCCTTCTTAAAATGTTCTTTGACTGCTAGCTTCTTCTTCCACCGTTTTGGCATTGTATTTAAAATATTATTTTTTATATTTTTAAACTATTTTTAAATAATTTTATTTTTCTTTTTAAATGTATTTTAAAAAACAATCTTCAATGTTTAGATGGTATAAAAAAGGTACAAATTGTTACTAGTATATTTTGTTTTATCAAATTTTATTATGTTAAAAATAAAACTACTAAGAAAAAATATGATTGTTTTAATTGATACAAAACATTAACCCAACAAAATAACACCAAATGCACGAAAAGAAAAAATAGTCAAACTATAATAAACAAACTAAGAATATTATGAATATTTTAATTTAATGCATGTTGAGAACCAATCAACGTAAATAGAGTCCGTTCACATTAAAATCAAATCTTGAAAATGAATAAATAAAATCAAAATCCTTTCTAAGAGGTCCTAACCAAACCACACCAAGTTTTATTTTTCTCTTCTTCTTACAAACCCTAAAGTGCTTCCATGTTCAAGTTAATAATGTCTTTACCATTCAGACGAAGGGTTTTGGACCCTTAATCTTTTGAAAGTACGACAAAATTTATCATGATCATTTTTTTAATATATATATATTAAAAAAGAAGTTCGACCACGTCGTTTAAACATTATAGTAGTAGACTCAACTCATTGTGGATTGTAATAGTGTAATTATTGTGTTTGCTTTTCAGTGCATTGAAATTTAACTCTTGGTCTCAGGAGTATTTATAACTTTTTCTAGGGCCCGGTTGACATTATCTGATTGTTGGAGGTTGTTTTTGTCTTTTCCATATTTTTTGCACAGAAAAACTATTAATTTACCCCCGGAAACAAACAACAAAATGAATAAGGGGTAAGGGTATTTTCGGTTCTACTCATTGACCGTGAACGATAAATTCACTTCTTTACCATTAGATGGGACAAACAACAGTGCGCTAACGGTGAGGCCATATTTGGTTTTTTTTATGTTAGGGTGAATAGTAAAACTATTAAAATACCCTTAGAAAAGACAAAATAGAGCATTTAGGCTGGGGTCAAAATGGTATTTTGATACCAGGGTTTTTTATTATCTCGTGTTCGACTAGTGTTGAAGTAGTTTCATGCTTGTTTATTATTTTTTATATTTACCTGCAGACGCGTCTGTCATTGCCTCCATTACGTGCCTTTCAGGAGGCGTGTTCTGTGTATGGAGGCTAAGGAAACTACCCGATCGTTGTATCTTCGGGTGTGCCGCCATGTTCTATTCCACATGGTGGTGCGTGTGTTGATTGAAGGTGGGTAGACGGTCGTCATTGGTTTGTTTTGTTGTTTTTGTATTTCTCTATCTCTCTCATGCAATGTCAAAATATATTTTAGTCCCTAATCTTTTATTTTGTTTTTTTGCCCTGATTGCTTCTATAGAAATTTTGATTTTTTTTCATAATTTTTTTGATTTGCAGGTTTTGATTTGTTTCAATTTTATCCTCCAATTGAAATTAATCATATATGTTATTTTTTTTATTTTGACCCTTATTATTTTGATTATTTTTTTTTAAATTCTATTTATTTTTTTAGTCTCAAGGTTTGAATTTGTTATAGTTTTGTCATCTAATTGAAAGTGATTATATATTTTATTTTTCATTTCGGACCTTATTTTTTTTATTTTTAGTTTGATATTAATTTTTTAAATTTTTTCGATCCTTCTTGGGCAGTCTTTATTATTTGTCCATACTTATGCGTCTATGATTTGAAATTTAGTTTTTGATTTCTATCATTTTCTTTTTTTTGTTTGGTTTTTTCTCTAAATTTTAATTTATATTGGCGATCAATTTAAAATTAATATTTCTTCTTTTTTCTCTTAGTTCTTCTTTGTTCTCATGTTACTTTTATTTATTCTTTAGATTAGATAAAAAAAATTATTCTCATAATATTTATTTTGATTTTGTTTTTTGCTCTTTTGTGAAGGTTTTTTTTTTATTCTTCAAGATGATTTCATGGTTTTATTTTTTATGCAATAATAATGATAAGTTTAGTGATTTTTTTTAAAAAAATTTAATTGTTAAAGTTGTTTGCTTTTTTTCCATGTTTATATATATATGCTCTTAGTTTTAGTTTTTTATTTTTATTATTTTCTCTTTTGTTGAGGTTGTGTTTTTATTCAATTTAGTCCTTAAATATTAATTTGTATTGGTGATCATTTGAAAATTTGGGCATAATTTTTATTCTTTGGGGTAATTTTGTTATTTCCATTATTTACATAATAATAATAATAATTTTAGTTTGTTTGTTTCTTGCTTGCTCTTTTGTTAAGGTTTTTGATTTTTTTTATTCCCCGGATTAATTTAATAATTTTTATTGTTTTAACAATAATAGTAATAATCATTTTAGATGTTATAATCATGGTAATCATAGTGATATTATTAATCATAATGATAATAGCAATAGTAATTTATTGTAATGGTTATAGTGCTTATGGTGTTAATAATTATGGCTTTGATAATAATAATAACAATAACTCATAAAATAATATGAAGAATATCAATAATGACAAAAACAATTATAATAATAATAATAATACTAATTATAACTTAAATGATATTAATAAAAACAGCAGTGTTGATTATCGTAATAATGACAATGATAATAACAATAATCATGGTGGCAACAATAATATTTCCAATAATAATTAGAATATTGATTATTTACAATAATGGTTATTATAACTGCTATAATAATTGTGATAATTTAACTATTGCAATAATAATCGACATAATTCATTATTCGATGTTGTATTTGTTGAAAATTGACTTTTACAGCTATCATGTATATGATATTTCAGATCTAATATCATGAAAACAAAAAATAAATGAAATCACACGTAAACAAAATGGGTGGGAGAACTGGGGCAAATGATCTACAATGAAAAAATATACTAGTCACTTGTCTTGCGCTTCACCGCGACCAAAACCAAATTTTTTAACATGGAAAAAAATGTTAAGGGTGTTAGATATTTTTTATGATGCTATATATCTGAGCGAAATAATCAATTTGGGCATAATTTTTATGAGGTAATGTCAAAAAAACTAATTATAGGATAATTTTTTGTGTTTAATGCTAATGTTAAATAATATAATTTTAAAGAAATAAGGTAAAAATTTAAAAACAATATTGAATTATAGGGCTTTTAAGGAGTACAACATTGAATGAAAAATTATATTTCATATGATTTCTTGTTTTGTTATGAGGGTAGTCATCTCTTGTTAAAACAAATCTATTTGATTTGTTAAGAGAGTAGTCACCTTTCAACTAGAATTATTTGATTTGTTTATTTATTTTTAATGATAGTCGCCTCTCAATGAGACTATATTTTATCTGATTTGTTTATTTTGCTATAAGAGTGGTATCATATTAACAGGACTAACTTATTTGATGTTTTGACCATAGTCACCTTTGGATGAGACTTTGTGTTTCTTATTTGATTGTGAAGGTAGTCTCCTATAAATGAGACTATGTTTTATTTATTTTGTTTTAAGGGTAGTAGCTCTCAATGAGACTATTTGATTTGATTTGTTTTTAGGGTAGTCACCTTAGACTATGTTTTATTTTAGGATAGTTATCTCTTGATGAAATTGTATATTTGAGGTTATTAACTAGGTAAGCTTAATAAAAATAAAGAAATTAGAGATGAAGATAGAGAAAACATGAAATAGACAACTGCAACGGTAATACCCCCCTGGCACCACCACCCATTTACTGCTCCTCTTTTCCACACCGATAACTTTACCAAAGGATGACGTGTGCTGATAGCAAAGCTCTGATGTGACTCCAAAAGCTCATTCTTCTCTCTCTTTTCCTCTTCCCCTCAATGTGGATGTCAATCGAAGACAAAATGGTCCATGGTTGTTTTGTCACGAAAATGTCATTGGCTTTAGTTTATTTTATAATAATAATCATAATTTGTAATTACAAACGTGCAGGCACACAACTTTGTTTAACCATAAAAACAACTTCTCCAAGAACAAGGAAAACCAACTTCTCCAAGATAATGGCTCTCTATAATATAAGATTCTTTTTTCCATGTGCTGCTGCTATAGAAGATAGTTCCCACGTCTAGTGATGTCTCTTTAAATCTTGAGCTAGCATGCTGATATCCTTTTATAATTCACTTGCATAGTGAAATCAAAATACAATGCCGATGGAGACCACCGCCATCTTTGATCACCAAGAGTCCAGCACCCTTTAATTAAAAAATTAAATTTAAACATGCTGTTCATACAACAAAAAAGATGTATTTTATCGAAATGGGAGGAATAAACAAACTTGAATAAATCATAGATGTCAAGAAGATGGATACAGTCAAAGAGGATAAAGAGGATGTGGCATGGCTTAGTGTTTAAGAGAAATTAGGTCTTTCTTTGTCTAATAGTTATGCGGTTAGATAAATTAGTGTTTAAGCAATTTGCCTAGGTTTCAGTGGTTCCGATCAGGTTTAAGCTGGTGTCCATCAGGTTTCAGGTCCTAAAACTAAACTCCTCCTGTTGAGGTGAGGAGCCATTCTTCAGAGCTTACCAAGGAACAGTGTAGTTAGTTAGATTGCATCTCTCCTTGATTTGATTAAACCATTAAGAAGTTCAGAAAGACTAGATAGTAGGTGGCCATCAAAATCGAAATTGCAAATCAAAGAGATTGTTAAAGTGATTAAACACATTACTTTGATTACAGAAAACAAAACAACGCTGCTCAAACAAATCAGAATACTAGGTGGTCATGATACAGAAATTGCAAACCCAGGAAAAAGATAAGAAATCCAATAATGTCGGGAACATTTAGCTACTCTTTAAATCCATTTGCCAAATTTGACTACAACCGATTATAGTGATTTTCCAATAAAAAAACGACCATCCTACAGCCACCATTCCTCTTAGTCTCTGATTGAAAGAATCTCACTCTCAACTTTGTGAGCCAGGTCGAGCTGGACCCAGGTAATTTGTAACCAATCCCATGATTGCAAACCTGGTTTTCAAACATGTTAGAAACCAGTAAGTAAAATCAAAAAGGAAAATCAAATCCATTCAGAATCATATTCAGTGTCTTTAACTGCTGGATCTATGCTAACAGAACGAGGTTATCGTATAAACACACAAACACACATATGTATAGAAAAGGAGAGGACTTGAAAACTCATTGAACCCCATCACATCTAGTTTAATTCTATTTTCTGACAACATAGCTTCTAAATAGCTGTTGATAGAGTGAAAATCCAATAATAGTACTTTGTAATAAATCACCAGTCTCTTAAACAGCTGTACCATTGCAGGTATCCAATTCTTCAACATTCACACATGAGAACCCTTGTTTTCTTAACTTACTAAAGAAAATCATCAGGAAGCTCAAAATCAGGTTTACCTCCCTTGAACCACATTATGCTCCTTCAAAGTGTTCAATTATGGAAAAGTGCAAGCATGATAAGACACAATCAAAATAGAGTACATGATGAAGCAAAGTAGTGTTAACCAGGATCCCAGAAATACATTCTGATTAACTCTGATTATAATCGACGACAACTACTTCATCCTAATGAAACTTGAAGACCCTCTTCCAGAGGATAAACATGGTATGCTTGTTATTTTCTTGCATTTATGGGCTAAGATGGGGATGCTCAGAGCATCTAATCTAAGAGAACCATAAGGTTATTTCATTTTAAAATTGAAAATTTTAGGTCAGAACATCCCCTTATATGCATCCAGGTAGTTAATAATTTATGCTCAAACATAAAAGATCATGATTTTATTTAAAATAGCTCAATTGCAGTTGAGCAATAGTTGTCGTACTCCAAAACTTAAGAAAAAATGTAGTCAGAGTACAAGTATTGAATTGAAAATCAATTTGGAGAAAATTTAACCCACTTTACACAAACCAAGTTATAGATCACCGTATTAAAACTTCTCCTATTTTACCTCAGATTATTTATGAAACAATAAAAGTAAAAGCACACGATGAGACAAAAGAATAGAAATATATCATCGTAAGTCATAAAGGATAATAGAAATATTCTGAATGCACCTGCATCCCTGTTATAAAACATCTCCCACTACTATCCATCTACTAAGAACATACTTAAAAAAAACTTGGATGGTGTTTACTTTCAGAAAATAGTTTATTTTTGTTTCCATCTCTAGTTTTCATATTTATCTGAAAAGATCTCTCCATGTTAAATTAAGAAAACATGTTTAGTAAAATACAAATTCTCAGAAAAACAAAACAAACAAGGGCTTTGTTTGACTTAATTTGAAAAAACAAATGTCCATAAATTATTACATGTACCAGGACCATTATTTTTATTGTGGAGAATTTAAAAAACAACTTTTTAATGTTTTTCAATTTTATAGAGAAAATAATTTTCATTTTCAATTAGTTGATACATATTCTTTAGTTTCTGTTCCCTACAATTTTTTCTAGAAAACTAAAAACTTTTCACAAGCAAACCGAACCTTGGACACTCCACTTAGAATCACATTAATGCCACATGGCCACAGCCATTAATCTACTTACATCAAAGCCCTTTCTCTCCAAAAGCAAAATAATTATTTAATCAGTTCATGAGCCTTCTCGAAGTCTAGTATAAAAAACACGAGTTTTCTTACACAAAAAACAATTGCATTCAAAACAACAAAGTTCTGGTTTCCCGATCCAACATGTCCAGTTCAAACTTCTATGAGCACTAGCTGACTAAGCTCAGGAGCAACAGCATCTAAGATATCCCATTTCCCTTTGATGTCCTTGGATTCAAGCAACACCAAAGGAAACTAAAGGTTAAAACTGCTAAGTCTTGACAGAACAGTGCTTACAGCCATACAGCGACACCAATCTATGATTGGTAACCTTGCAAAAATCTTGCCAGAATAATCCCCTTATCCCTTTTCACCTTGGGTAGTTCCAGAGGTTGACAATATGAGAATCAACAAGGGCATATTCTTACCAATTAGCCTTGTGCAAGAACTCCATGTAAAACCCAGTATCTATCACTAGTTAAGCTTTGATAACCAACCATGGATCCAAATTTGGGTTCTAACATAAATTGAGATTCAGACCCAACAAATATTTTTGGAGTTTCTCTAGTGAGATACATTAATTGATGACAAAGAGAAAGGTTCTCTTACTCCAGATTCTGTGATCCAAGGACTTTAACACTGTTTTTGAACTTTTGACTTGACAAATTGAGACAACCAAGGCAGAACTTAAAGCTACAAAGCATATCTAGAAATTAAGAGAATCAAATCAGATGACTTGCATTGCTTTTACAGAAACACACCAGCTTGTCTTGACCACTTCATGATAAAAATAGGAGGAATGTGTTCCTTTTTCTGAAAAATATCATTGCCTGACTTGTAGACAAACCCATGACCTTTAAGTAGGCTTACTTCCTTGCCCCCTAAATTTTGGAAAGTATATGATAATGACACACAACCCAGCATTGAATGACCTTCATATGCTATATATTAGTCTTGCTCGATCTTTAAATCTATCTATCTATAAACAGTAGAAGTAAAAAAAATCTAGGAAAATCACATAATCTGAACAAGAGGATAAAATCAAGGGTGAACTCACATGGATGCCATGGAAATCTGCTTAAGATCATTTTCCATATTCTTCATGTTTGAAAGCGATTGGGCACAGAATATGAGAGCAAGCCACGAGCACAGCTTGTACTGCCACCCAGTCAGTACCAAACATCAATCAACTTGTTAGTACTAGTTTCGATGATTAGATTAGATTAAAAATGTGCTGAATAAATAATTGAATTGAATTAATTACCCTAAACATGACGCCTGCCACGCCGAGGATAACCGCAATGAAACCTGAGTAATCAACGGGTAGATCCTGCGGTGAAACCATCGGTGCAACAAACGCTTTCGCGGCCGATGGCTGCCGTGGATCGTTCGCCGTCGCCGTGCTGTTGTGTGATGACATCTGTCTCTTTCTCGATCTAGAGAAACAAGTTGATTACTGTGTTTAGATTTGTGTCGACGGTCGGGTGATGAAGTAATTGAATCACAGCCACATCATCGGATGGTCTCTTCAGATTTAATGTGTTTCTTGAGAGTGTTTCCTATTTCGGCGTAATTCATCTACCGATGCCAAGCACAGGTCAGGCTACTGAAAACCCGATTTTTTTGCAAAACGGCATAGTTTTAAAGAGAAGAATTTTTCCCCAAAGTTTAGGTTAATCTGGATGGACTCATCCACCACATGATCCGGCCTTTGGCTAAAAAACACCCGGTCAGAAATTGTGATTTTTTATATGATTTTCAAAGAATTTTATTTTTTTGAAAAGATACATTTTTTTTATATTATGATCATAGTTGTATGAACAAAAAAAAATGATTTGGGGCTGACTTGAAAAAGAGTTTGCGTCACCAATTAATTTGAATTAATTATTATTTTTTATCAAAAAAACATATTTTTAATTTTAAAAAATATAGTCTAATTGAATTTAAATTAAGTTTGGTATGATCAATCACATGTTAACTAGTCATATCAATTAAATTTGATCGAGTCAATATTTTTCTAATTCAAATTAAAATATGATTTACATCAAGGGGTCTAGGGCATAAATACCTATCATTATGTTGTATTTAATTACTATAATTTTAATATGAAAGAAAAAATTAAAATAAAAAATTAAAGTAAAAGTAGAAAAAACTTTAAAGCATATCAATGTAATGTAAAACATATTTTCTCAATCTGCTCCCCTCCAAGTAGTTTTGTTAGACTAACACATCAACTAAATATTATATAACCGGTAAACATGAGACTTGGCACAGGTGAAGTTTCATGTTGAATTAGATATACATTTAATTAGATATACCTTGTGGAAGTAAGATTTTAGTTTGAAAAACTCAATATTTATGCGATGGTATCTTGATTTGTTATCTTATATACATGATTTTTAATAGATCTATTTACTAAATAGAAGATTGACATTTCTTTTCTTAAAATTAAGTACACAAAATACATTCATAAATAGCTCGATACAAATTTCACACATTTAGTCTCTATTTTTATTTTCTTTTGCGAAAGCTTGCATGGTTTGAATAATTGTCTCATCACTGAAACTTAAACGCTATATTATCATGCTATTTTCTTATCAGTACATTAGACTAAGTACCCGTTTGGCATTGAGGCTCTACCTGTATTTCCTCCAAACACAGGTAGTTCAGTGTTTGGTAAATGATGTACTACAGTTTTTTAAACTATGAGTCCTACTAAAAAACAAGATTGAGCCTCACTTTTGGAGAAGTAGCTTGGCACGCACCACAATCTCTCTCTCACTAGCATGAAACCATTCCAGGGTAAAATTGAATCAATTAGCTTATAAGCTGTGCTCCTAACACAGAAAACAGGGTAGTAGAGAGAGACCAAGTTGTGTAAGCATCCTCACGAACACCGACAACAACAAAAGCACCGTGCACGAGAATCACCATGAGGATGCTTCCCCTCCACGCCATAAGCTCCGCCGTGACCTCCTCTCCTCAGCAACAGTAAGCCCCGACATAAGCAGCGGCAACAACAACAACCTTCCAACTCTTCTCTCGGTCACCATAGGCCACCATTTCTGACGCCCACATCACAGGAAGAACCATCTCGGTCTTCTCTACCCGTCGACATCGCCTATTGAGCCTTTCGTTATCGTCAACCGATTGCTTTTGTTCACGCCACTGCGCTGTTCATGTTTTAAAAAGATGTGGACAGTGCAGTGCACCATTTCACTTAACAAATTTAGGTACTGGATTGGGGTTGAACCTGCTCTCAGCCCTACCCAAGTCCGATAGAGTTGGGCCTTTTGACCCACCTTGGCTGGGCTAGCCCATTTAGTTAGGTCAGGTCCAGTCTTATTTTTTTTTAAATATATATTTTAAAAAAATAAAAAAATATGTAGATAAAGATTCATCCAGCAGTTCGAGCATTGAAGTCAATGACACGAAACTCAACTAGTTAATGCGTTTCGGCGAGTCCAGGATGAGTGAATAACTTCGTTGTTGATGCATACCCTTTTTTGGTTGAATTCCGTCGTTTAGACCTCGAAATCATTGTTTTTGTCATTTTAGGAAAGTTTCATTTTTGCCACAACTCTTAATTTCCAGTTCTGAATCAACTTCCATCATTTCCAACTTGCTCAAGATTTCTAGTAGTTTTAATTTTTATAATTATCTCAATTTTGCTATTTTTGGTAATTTTAATAATTAGTTCCATTTTCTTATTCAACAAGGATTAGGGCTAGAGTTTTTGCTTTAGATTTGGTTGTAAGCCTTCTAGCTGAGGCACAAAATTATTGAATAAAATTGCAAACTTTCTCGAGAGTTTCTCTCGTTTCTGTAAATCCCAGAATATTATATGGAATATTGATGTTGGTCATATTCTTTTGTGTTTTTCGCTGCGTCAAACTTGATTTGGCCTTGAAATTTTATCTCTACTATTGGGTCATAGAAGCTGTTATTGTTACCAGATGTTGCTCCTCGATCAAATAGCAAGAGATCACAGAAACATTCATGTATCGATTTAGTTCGTGATGAAATTGCAAATAGTTTGATGGGAGAATAAAAACAAATGTCTAATTTACTTGAATTATTAATTACATTTTATTGTTATGATTATTAATCTATAATATTTAAAAAACAATATATATATATATATGTGTGTGTGTGTGTGTGTGTGTGTGTGTGTGTGAGTGCGCGCGCCCACACACATGTCCTTTAAAGTAATTTTATAAGTTGACAACAATATAAAAAACATGGTACCCAAACACACAAAACTGCTTTTCATTTACCTCAGACTCAACCACAATTTTAACCAAACACTTCAATTTCAGTTATGAACCACAACTAAAAATACTTTTCATGAAACTATTTTTTTTAAACCCAAACTACAAAAATAAACCGCAATACCAAACACACCTTGAATCCTAACAAAATTTAACAGGAGCAGCCTAACAAAATTTAACAGGAGCAGCATCAGCATATAAAAAGGACAGGACATTAACCACAAAGGACTCCCATCATAGGCTTTAGATTGAATCCTAATTTAGCTCGCAAAAATGACAATCCCAAGTACTAATCCTCGGATCATTAATTTAGCTTGTAATGTGTCGAGAGAATCATATCAAAATTACAATTTGCTAGACTCCAGTTTCTTCTCAATTGGGATAACGATTTACACCGACAAATTGCTACATCGATTGTAAATGAACAAAATCAAACTAGTTTATAAGGCCACAAAACAATCTGACTATTTACCTCGTCCGAACTTCAAATGTAAAAAATATTTCAATATAAACTTATTAACTAGGTAAGCTTAACAAGAATAAATAAATAAATAAATAAAACACGTCAAGTTAACCTATCAAATCTATGACTCTGAATTAGACTCTATTAATTAAAATTAATATTTTCCTTATTATTATTTAATATAAATACAAGTTAATTTATCATCAATTCAATATTAAAAGATAAATAAATAAAAACTCGTGCTATATATAAAAAATTAACATAACCATATGCCCATACAACCCAAAGCGCCAACAAAAACAATAGTCATGCCTATTCAACGAACTAAAGCAAGTGGGTTTGAGGCAAACCGCCCACTTGAACCTATAATTTTTCTTTTTATTGGTCATTTTAAAATACACACAAAAGATGACCTGTTAACTACATAATGCGAAAAACACTGCCTATTAAACACGCCAACCACTTAAACTACAGCACAATATCAGTATCCAAACAATATAAATTAACTTGTTTCACTGCAAATAAAATAAACTTACGAATTTACTATGATAACTCATTTTACTGCTATGTTCTGCTGTGTAATCCTTTCCCTTCCGTTTTCTTTTTACAAGCAGTGAGCCTACTATAATATCAGAGCTACTGAAATGAAGGTAAGACTAAACCCAAATGCCATATATCCAGCAAGAGTAATTTTTACGTAAATTGAAGCAGAAACCTTGTTAGAATTTCTTTAAAAGAGAATAGAAGAACAATAATAGGTCTGAAAACCATACCAGGTTTGGTCCTTGCTGTTAGAGAATGACCAGGCTTATAAGAGATTCATACAATTGGAAATTAAGTTTTGAAAGGAAAAAAGAAAAGAAAAGCCTGCCACCACACCAGATCCGTTCTTTTTACTCGAGAAATTAGTAAATTCAAAAAATCACTATTCATATAATTGGCACTTTGGAAGAACAGCAATGAGAATGCCCACTAAAGCAGGCATGACCCTTCTATAGAGAACAATTCCTTGGCAATTCTTTCAGGACCGAGGCCCTCATTAATGTTGCACTCCTCATCCCTCATTTTTTTCTCTCACCCTTTTGTTGATTTAGCATGGCAGTGAAGTAGGTGTGATTGCATTTTGAACGCACCACCAAATTCCTTGGCATGCAAGATTTTATTACTGTTCACTATATGTTTTGCCCGGCACACATTAAAGAAACCAAATCTCAGAATAAAATTTGTGAAGCATTTTTCACTACTGTGGGGTATTAAAAAATTTCAGATGTTCTTTCGACCTTGTGAATTTAACAAGTGGATAAAAATAAACAGAAACATGACAAATTAATCAAATTTCAAATTAACAGAACCACTAACAAGATAATGCTTATAGATGATCCATGTGCCATTATCATGAATCTCCATTAAGTGCCAATGTCTGCAGTAAATGAGAAAGCATGAGAGAATTTTTGAATAAGTCCGAGCATAATTAACATAATTAGAGGGGATAAGATCTCCAAAAGAGCATTATTTCTAGAAGTACATCCGCCACAGGACCAAAAATTAAATCATGACGAGGCATTTGTTGGAAAGACAATTGTGGAGAATCACAACAATTCACGAAACTGACCTCGGCACCATTGCATGTTACTGGACTTCTGGGCAAAAAATTGTATGACCAATCCTGGTGAAACTAAACCAATTTGTACAGAAAATCTGGAAAAACGACTAGTGATACCATCATTCCAGAAATATGGGAAATTCAAGCTTTTGCACCACGGCATTCATTTACCACCTCTTTCCCAAACAATCCTTTATTTCATGAATAGAAACCAATTAACAAAAGATTTAAGCAAGAGCACGACTAAATTTTTTAAATGTGTAAACATCATTGCTAAATCAGGCTGCACATCTGTACTCCCCATTTACTGTAAAAAATGATGGGGAAACCCAATTTCTCTCTAGACATTCAATTTACAAGTCAATGTTATTTTCTCAAGAGTGACATCAATGGCCTACATCAAAAGATCTAGCAGCCTCCGTTTTATTTAATGAGGCAATCCAGCATCCAACCTCCTATATTCCCAGTGTGTGGTCTATGGTGAGTAAGGGCCAGTATATAGCTTAGATGAAAATCGATCAAAGTATACAGGACATGGAGAAATTGACCAAGAAGAGAATCAATTAATCAATTATCATAGAGAAAGACATGGTACCCTATCAGGAAGATTCCTAGGCATGGGTTGTGCAGTGGCATATCTCTGAAGACAGGATTTCTGGGCATTTACAGATGCATCTGAGGATGATGAGCTCTCGGCCACATCACCTTGACCCCGGCCATGGAACTTCGCAAAACGATTGATAACAGAAAACCTCTCTAGATCTTGGCATTCCAGTCTCAGGTCAGAAACTGATGCTCTTTTGTCCAATCTGCATCATTGGTGGGCAAATAATAAAACGAATGAGCATATCTCTATACCAAATATGTTTTATCATTAGAAACTCTTGCTAAGAGAGATGCCAAAGAAGAAAGAAAGAAACAGAGGTGAAACAAACTGCAGTCATGCCCACATAAAACCCAACATTAAGGAAGCTAAATCTACATCTGCACAATCAAGTTCAAGCATACTCAATTGTTCACATTCTAATGACCAATGTGCTCTGAAACTTTTTTCAATACGCGACATTCTAGACTGATTGAGCAAAACTTCTTTCAATTTTATTCAGATTTACATAAGATTCCTATGTCATTATTCATAGCATATTACCTCTAAAGAAAGAGAAAATACTAGAACTCTTGACAATTAGAGAAACATCAAAAATGTTTGAATCAGAGTAGACATACAGAGGAAGTGTACCATAACATATACCAGACACCAATATTAAAAACAGAAGAATTCAAAGGCAAGCAAAAATGAGATCACTGCTAACAACACCAAAGTTTACCTCAACAAATCACTCTCCAGCTTCGTTGTTCTACTGATAAGGTCTTCCATGAATTTTGAGAAGTATTGATCACTAATCTTCTTAGATGATTTTATCTTCTCAGGCAGGCTTAGAAGAGAAAAATTTCTTGTCATCATACAGATCAAAGAAACTTCCCCCAAAAAACTATCATTTCTACTACCAGTAAAAAGCATGACGAGAAAACAAAAGGCCCAGTGCATACTTATTGACCAACAAAGCAAGGTCCTTAATGGTGAAGTTAGAGACAGCCCTATCCTTCAGCATTATTTTAATGAAAAAAATGCTCTAAAGACTTATGCTTTACCCTTTGGTTGCAAGCCCAAGAAGTTTACCTTTGTACCAATAACACCCCCACCCCCTAAAAGCATGCTAGAAAACCATGGATAATATTGAAGAAATTCTTACTGGTCTCCACTGTTGGAAGGTGCAGGAGTATCCCTTCCAGTATAAGAGAGTGAGCTGCATGCATCTCCAAGTGTTGATCTGGCAACAAAGTAAGCAGCATTCTCATAATGCAAAACAGCATCTGCAGAGAGAATTGATGCCATGGGAGGGTGAAGGAGTATCTGCATAAGCTGTGTAGTCAATATAAGCCTCCTCTTTGATCTAAGAACTGACAGGCCATCATCTAGCATTTCAACTTCATCTTCGACCTGTTATTGTATATTAATCCATTTGAACATTAGGTAACTGAAAGACAACTACAAATAAATAAATAAATAAATAAATAAATAAATAAATAAATAAATGATGGATATAGTTTGTAAAGCTGCTTTAGCCATGAGCAAACCTTCTCTGTCAATCTATTTGTTGTTTGTGCCCAGTCCACTTCAGCTCCACTGCAAATAACAAAGTCCACATATGTTATAATCACCAGGACAAACAAATATAAAATGAAACAAACAAATCGAGAAGATCATGTCAAAGGAAACATATCAATGAACCTCTGCAGAGAGGAAAAAAAAGATAACTAAAACGATGCATCAGTTTCAACAAAAAGAAAGATATGGCACTCAGTAAATGCATAGTTTATGCCAGCCACCTGATATTCTGAAGCCTTTGAGGACAATGCATCACTTCCTCATGCCATGTTAGAAGCTCAGATATGGCATTTTTACGTTTCTTTGGTCTCATAACCACCGGACTCAAATAAGCAGAATCAGGCTGCAATGACTGAGAGGACGAAAAATTCTCACAAGCTATTGATGCATGGGTTGTACTCTTTTGGACTATACCAAACTGGCTAGCAGCAGCAGCAGCAGCAGCAGCATTTCCTTGCTCAATTGAACTATGATCATGCAATGGATCATCAGGTCTTCCAGTGGTGAAAGGCAGTTCTGAAGTCCTCACGGTGACAATTCTTTGAGCATCATGCATTCGTAATATCTGTCCATTTTTAAAGGTACCATACTGATCAAACCAGGATGGAGCTAGCTGGGGACTAACCTGGGAATGTTCACCTCTAACAGAAACTTCACCATTACTATTAGCAGAACTCTGAGAATCATTCCGACTAAATGCAAGCATTTCCTTTGAGGGTGCATTTGTGTCACAAGTATCGGCTGTTTTTCCTGAAAATCTTAGCATTTTGGAATCTCCAGAAGGTATTGAAGTGTGATTCGTTGACGCATCTCTGACCATATCATTGAGTCCATAAAACTGCCGATCTCCCTGAGTAGCTACCAGCTGAGGATCCACAGAACCATCAGGACTTTTAAACCTATTCAATCTTCCATTACCATGATCTTGCCCTGCATTTTCCATGCCCTGCATTTGATGCAGCAGGGAGTAATTTTGATGCAAAGTATTGTTCGGTTTTAAAGATCGGCCAAAAGCTTCAATTTGTTTCTGAGTACTGGCCAGGTTTGAAAGAGATGTTTCAGTAAGATGATTCACAATAGAGTCTTTATCATGTGAAGCATTCACTGTCTTCTGGGCCTGATCATTCTCAGGTGAAGCTTGTCGTGAGTGATCTCCTTTTGTTAGTTGCTCTTTCTCAACAAAGCCATGTGAATTCCTTGAACAGACACCAGATTCAGCTTGACTGCTCCCTCCAGCTTGCATAATTTGATCTTCTGGCTTCCGTGGTTGAGAGAAAGTTGTGCCTGAACTGTTATGTGATTGAAGATTGGGTTTAAACATACTGGACAGAGCCTGAAACGGCTGAGAGCCAAATGGACGTAGCTGAGTTGGAACAGTGGTCCACATAGTAGGTGATGTTTTTGAAGAATCGGTGTCTTGTGATAAAGCATTGAGCTGTGGAGCTGGAGCTGGTGCAGCTTCCAGCACCAGGAATTGTTGAGCAGAATCTCTTGCATGGTTTTGGTTGTTGCTACTCGGCTGGGTCATCTCAGAAGAAGAGGCATTATCATTGTGTGAAGTATGCCTAGATGTGTCAAGCACCAATGGTATTGCAGATCGATTGGTTTGGCCTCTCTCAGAAGACTCCCTTGTCTGTTTTGGTTGAGAACAAAATTGATCAAAAGATTCATTAACAGATTCACTGGTTGTTGCTTGTCCACCTGTATCAGTCCTGTGCTGAGTGGAAGGATGACTTCTTGAATAAGGGAAACCAGGGGGAACAACAGCAGAAAATTTTCTTTGAGCACCACTGCCAGCATACATCAAAGTGCTGCAAATAGCATTCCTCAAATGTCCATAAGAAGTTTCATGTGGAGTTAAAGACTGAATAGAGGGTGTAGGGACCAACCATGAAGAATTCATTGCATTTGAGGGGTTCTGAGAAGGACGGACATGCTCTGGAATGAGCAACTGTTGGGATGGAGGCGCAAGTTGTAAACCAAAAGCTTGAGAAGCAGAAGATTGATTCTTCTGAACGTGAAAAGATGCATCAAGAGTTTCAGCTTCAGGCATCTCAGTAGACTGGGTGCAGTCTAGAGAGCTAAAGTGCATTTTTTCATTTCCCTGTTCCCTTGACTGGTCCACCTTGTGAAGAAGCTCCAGCATATTTTGACTTCTATGACTGAACACAAACCATCTACCAGTCATGTTAATGATCAAAAAGTGAATCAACAACACATTTGACAGCTAGCATGAAAAGGACCATAAAATTGGATAGTGAAGTGATTGTACCACATGCTCAATGAGTTTCACCATCAAGATAAACAACAGCTAACAATGACAAAATATATTGATCAACAAATTTCAAAATAACAATAAAGGACAATAACACAATCCAAAACATTCAACTACCTTGAAATAGTTGTATTTGGTGAGAAAACAGATCTGTCGACAGGAGTAGACAGGCCAGGTGCAGAATCTGAGGGAATCTCATCTAAGCCTTTTGTTTCTCCTTGAAAGCCAGATAAATGACCCTGTAAATAAGTATTGAAAGAGATATCATTAAATAGTATTTGGCTTGTTTTCATTCCATGAAGTCACAGCTTAGCATGACCGAGAAAATTTAAAGAGAGATTATTAAATAGTATTTGGCTTGTTTTCATTCCATGAAGTCATAGTTAGCTTAGCATGACCAAGAAAACTTTCTTAAGAGTACAGCAAGAAAAATCTGGAATAGAACTCAAGTAGCAATCTCCAAATTACCTTCTCAATTTCAACAGAATCTCTAGCTACATGACTAGGAATGTTTGGCCGCTCAATATACCCTTGGTCAAGACAATTTAACCTTTGAGAAAACTGCTGATGCGGGAACTTTGAATTTGCAACATGTTTTGTTCCATAAGAAGGTTCCATGTCAATATCCAGATCCCCCATAGGATGATATTGAAATTTACGAATTCCAGATGGCTTTCGACCTTTATTACTGGGTGACTTTTGTTTTCCTCTAGATAAAGAAAAAGAATCATTTGCACCTAACCATGCATTTTCCCTCGCACCAAAAGTAGAAGCCTGGTGGGTTGTATTGGGGACACTAGCAGTTGTGTTTTCATCTGTATTTGAGTTCTGCATTCTGTGGGTTTCAACTGCCCCATTTGCTAAACTACTATTTCCTGGTGACTCGTAAGGTTGATCATTCTTAACCATACATGGTTGGTACTTTCCAGGAATTTCAGTTCTGTTATGGTTCACTGACAAACCAGCATGTTTCCAGATATCAATACTGTTATTTTTTGGAAGCTGTTGGCTGCTTTCTGTATCAGCCCTCTCAGTGCTTGAATCTAGCAATGCCTCAACATTATTCCGGTTAGTATCTTCTTGGTTGACCAGTGGGCTTCTCATAGAAGATTTTGCACACTCCAATTCAGCAATAGAATTAGAAACAGTTGCCTTCCATTTATCAGCACCATGACTTGTCACCTCAAACATGGGGCTTTTTTTATCAGCATTCTGAGAATCTTGACATGGTTTTTCGTTTCCCTGACTTTTCAAAGCAGGAGTTGTGATGGAAGATGCAGAATCCATATAGTTCCTGCCACTTGGACTACATAATGGTTGGCCACTGGAATTATAAGATGGCATGCTTTGTTGATTTGCCCAAGGGCCTTGAATGCTCCTTGCATTCAATTCTGCGTCTGAAGAATGGGTAGCTTTTCCATAAAAATGACTGCCTTCAGCAGTTGGTTTATGTAGGAAGCTCCTATCTGAACGCTTGGTTCCATCCCCCTGAAAGTGTTGAATATGTCTATGAGGAGAACCAGTCTGCAACCTCTCACTGTGTTCATGTGAAGTATTGACTCCAGATTGATGAACCCCTGGGATATTATTATAACTCATACCTGTATTGGTTTTATGCGACATGGGGAAAGGTCGAGAGTTTAAGCTAGAGGCCGATTGCAAGCTATTATCATCCCAGTTTGACTGCTGTTCGCTACTATCATTTACAGTTGGAGTCTGCTGATTTCCAGCTGGAGGATCATTATTTTGACAAGTTAGACCACTCCACTCTTCCTTTAGCCCGGTATCACCACCAGAAGTTTCTGCTACAGCAGATTGCATAAGAGCACTCCAACTCCCACTTTGAACAGAGGGCAATGTACTGAAAAAGTCTGTGCCATCCAGCATATTGTGACCTCTGGGACCCATGTTGGCACCCCTTCCAAAGGTATCCCATGAATTATCATTTGACCCAAACAAAATCATTGCTTCAGTTGGATCTAGGGTAGCCTTGTTCTGGGAAGGAGCAACCTGTACAGCTGTTTCCTCTTGTGATGTTTCTGATGGACCAGCCAAGTCTTGTCTCGAGCAAATTTCTTGCACTAGCCCATTGCTTTGCTGGGGATTCACTTGCTGCTGCAGTTTTTCCAAATTAAATCCACTATCTATACCATGACCATCAGAAGAAGTGATTGTATTTTTTCCCTGATATCCCTGTCTAGAAACCAAAGTTCCATCTTGCACATTAACCTGCTCTGGAAATCCAGTATACTGATTGCTTGGTATGGAGCTACTGCTGCCTGATATCTGCTGCATCGAGGGCTTATCCATTTGGACAGGAGAATACTGACCTGAACTGACTCTTGTTCCAGAGATAGGGACACCATAAAGAGATTGATCTGCATGGTGCGGAACCGTACCAATTAAGCATGTGGTTGCCTGGCCCTGTTCAGGAGAAAGCATGTGTCCTCTAAGGGATCCTTGCATAACTGGAGGCACACCTTGCTGTGGCCAGTGTGAGCTAGCTGCCATAAGCTCAGGCTGCCATGAAAAATTTGATGTTTCATGAATAGGAATTCCATTGATCAGAGCCTGTGAGTAGCCAGCTGCTTGTTTTGCAAAAGTAGAAACTTGATTCATTGAATTCAGCTTCCTAGCATCTTGTTGCTTCTGAAGTTGCTGCTGCCTCTGCATTTCTTGCATTTGCTTGAGCAAGAATTGCTGCTGTAGCAGCTGCATGTCACTAATCCCTGACTGTTGTCTAGGAAAAGGTTGCAGCATGCCAGAATGCTGGCCACTGATTTGCTGCTGACCTCTGAAAAAATCATAATTAACTGGAGATTCATTAAAATCCATCCGGGCTGGATTCTTCTTGAGAAAATCAGGACCATTTCCTATCTGTGAATCAAGCATTGAAAAGCCTTTTGATGACATATTACGCCGATCAGATTCTATATCCACTCCCACAAAGTTTGCTTCATCCTGCCTTGACTGGAGAACTTGATGACCATGCATATAGCCATTCAAAGGTGGCTGTTGGCTTTCAGGCTGACTTCTGGCAAACTCAGGCCCAGGATTTGAATGGGAAAGGTACATATCAAGCTGCACACTTGATGATTCACCTCCTCTCTCAGTATCAGCTAATTTCAAAAGAAAATGAATGATAAATGACATAAATCCAACAAACTTTATCACACACAATAACTTCAAACCATAATATCCATAATCTAGTTTTATAAATGGGAAAGACCACACCTGCTTTAATACGATATAACTCTACAGGAAACAATACAGGTCCCTGTAAAGCAACAAATTAAGAAATGCATAATTAATACCTGGTTGATGTACATTGCCATTTTTTAAGTTAGAAATAAGGGATGTGCCAATCTGCCAGTGACTTCCAGCCCAGGGATTATTATTATTTAAGCCATTCCATGTCCCATCAACAGCCTGTGCTTGGTGCTGGCCTTGGGACCAGTTATCCTGCCCAAAGAAATTGTGGATCCTATCTCCAGCTTCGTTGCCAGGCATAGATAAACCACCCCACCAGATATTCCGCAGCTTAAATTTTGTCAAGAGGAACTCACTACCTAAAAGGACATCAAGTTTAAATTCTATATTACAGCAATTCAATTAAACAGAACTTCACTACATGAGAAACTTTAGTATGTTCATACCTCTTCTCTGTTCATCAACTGTCACCCAAATAGCTACGTTCCAGTCACTCAAATCTCATTCTGCATAAAATCAAAATCTGGGGTGAGGACTTGATGAGCTAGTAACATTGAAGGTGAATAGATGTACCAAACAAATAAAGTCAGCCCTCTAAAAATTATAGTTTTACCTAATAAATTGCATTAACAATGATATCTCACAGTTACAAATATACATATAAATATTAAATTTAGTAATCTCTTGTAGTTAATCTTTGCTTATCTACCCAAGGGTAATCAAGGGAACAGTAAATAATATTTTCTTTTAAGCTCAACAATTTTGCCAACAACCATCTTTACAGGAATTTGAACCCTCATCTTTTACCCTACTTTTGTTTAGCAATAGGAGGTGCATCACTCGGTTAAACAAGCAGGTGCACAACACTGATCCCTTAGAATTAAAACATACCATTATTTACAAAGATTATTACTAATAGTAATTAATTTTTTTGGAATTAACATGACTTGCAAACAAAATGAGAAATGGAAGGTATGAATGGACACAACAACCTCAAGCTAAAGGATGTTGCTTTAATCTATGAGATTAAAACCAACCTTTCAATGACCAAACAAGGTAATATGATGGTTATTGAATATTACAACATTATGAAAAGCTTTTGGTTGGAATTAGATTACTATCAAGATTTTAAAATGAAGTGCAATGATGATACTGTAGTTTTAAAGAATTATATGGAGAGGGAAAGGATTGTTGAATTCCTTGCAGGACTCAACATGGAGTTTGATCAGGTGAGAGTCCAAATACTAGGAAAAGAATATAAGCCCTCACTCAATGAAGTCTTTGTTAAAGAATCATCTCACCTAAAAATTTAATTTGATAGGTAAGACCCCAGAATATGATTTATATTATTCTCTAAACCCCCCCTCAAGTGAAAGCCTTTTGGGCTTGAAACTTACACAAGCCCACACTACCTTGTGCTTAATTTTTATCAAATAGAATGGGGGTGATGAGATTCGAACTCATGACCGTTGGGTCAACAAGGCTCTGATACCATGTTAAGGAACCATCTCACCTAAAAGCTTAAGCTGATAGGTGAGACCCCATAATATGATTTATATTATTCTTTAACAGTCTTCTCATTGATTAGGGCAGTAGAAGGAAGGAGGACAATGATGATTGAGGCCACTCAGGCAGAAGGTTCTACTATGATGATAAATAGCAGAAATGATGTCAAGAATGATGCAAAGGAAATAAAGACTGAAGGAAGAAGATTCCCTAAAGAAGAGCAGTTCTATAACTACTGTAAGTAAACAGGCTATACAAGGGAGATATGTTGGAAATTGCATGGAGGACCAATGTCAAGGAACCATATAACCCCAACAAGGATGGGGCATAATGGAGGATCAGATGGAATCAATCAAGAGGGCATGCACGCTTAGCAAGTGCTGAGGAGCCAACCTCTGAAACTAACACCCTAGAGGTAAGAGGATTAAACAAAGAGGACATTGAAAGCATCCCTCTTTTACATTTACAAGAGTACTACATGTTCCTAATCTCACTACCAATCTACCGTCTATTCGAAAACTCATTAAAGACATAAACTACAATGTAACTTTCTTCTTTGATTACTACATATTTCAGGACATGTACCTTTTAAGACTCTTGGGAACATGTTTCCATCTCTATTTGAAAACCTTAATGTTCAAAACTTTCATTGTGAAATTTATGAGTTTGCAAAGCACCATAGAGTGCCTTTTCCTTCAAGTGAATAAAGATCTATGTCTCCCTTCTCCACAATCCATATCTGATATATGGGGATCATATAACATCCCAAATATTTCAGGAGCAAAAGGTTTTGTAACATTTATTGATGATTGCACTAGAATGACTTGGGTTTATCTAATTAAAAGGAAATCTGATGTAAGCCACATTCTGCTGAACTTTACAGCAATAATAAACAGTTTGGGGTTAGCATTAAAGGGTTTAGAACTGATAATGCTAGATACTTTAATCAGAATCTATCACAATACTTTGACAAAGAAGGAATTATCCATCAATCATCTTGTGTAAACACTCCCCAACATAATGGTTTTGCCGAATGGAAAAATAGACATTTACTTGACACTGCTAGGGCTTTATTTTTCCAACATAAAGTCCCAAAGAATTATTGGGGAGAAGTTGTGTTAACAACACCTATTTAATAAATAGAGTAACTTCAAGAGTGATTGGCTTCAAGAGTCCTATAAAATATTTGTCAGAGTTCTTTCCAACAAATATTTTTTATTCAAAACTCCCTCTTAGGATCTTTGGATGTGTCTCCTATGTTCACATTCACAAACATCAAAGGGATAAATTGGATGCTAGGGCTTTTAAGTGCATTTTTATAAGGTATTCTATCACACAAAAAGGTTACAAGTGTTATCATCCTTCTTCAAAAAAATTCTTTGTGTCAAAAGATGTTAGTTTCAATGAAAATCAGTCTTATTTCAGCAGCACCTCTTCTCTTTAGGGGGAGGAAAATATAGAAGAAAAGGCTATTGTTTTTTCTATGGATGACATGTTTTCATTCCCCATTTCATCTATATAACAATCATCTTCTATTTTACAAACATATGAATCTCCATCATCAATTTCACAAACATTTGAGTCCCCAGACACTACAAATCCACAAGGAGAAACTATTGCTGCTAACAAACCCCTATAGGTGTATAAAAGAAGAGTACAACCCGAATTGACCCTTCTACAAGCCCAAGAATCTGAACCTGAGCTAGGTAATGAAATCTCTCCAAATCTTTATGAACTCTCTCCAAATATCTATCAGCCAATTGCTATTAGAAAAGGGAAAAGAGAGTGCACTAAGAAACCTTTATACCCTATAGCTAACTATATGTCATTCCAGAAATTCTCACCATCACATAAAGCATTCCTCTAAAAAATAAACATCATATATATCCCAAAAACCTTACATGAGGCCTTAAATAATGAGAATTGGAAAATTGCCATGAGAGAAGAGATGAATGCACTAGAAAGGAATCAAACATGGGACATAGTTGAACTACCGAAAGGAAAGAAGGCAGTAGTGTGGAAATGGGTGTATACCTTGAAATACAAAACTGGTGGCAACCTAGAAAAATATAAAGCCAGGTTAGTTGCAAAGGGGTTTACACAAACATTTGGGATAGACTATGAGGAGACATTTGATCTTGTTGGTAAGATGAACACCATACGAATTCTATTTTCTTTATCTGCTAATCTTGAATGGTGTATGCAGCAATATGATGTTAAGAATGCCTTCTTACATGGAGAGTTGGAAGAAGAAGTGTACATGGATCCACCACCAGGATTCAGTCATTCTTTATTGCCTAATCAAGTTTGCAGCCTAA
The DNA here is from genome assembly GCA_029030765.1 of Salix suchowensis. NCBI lineage: Eukaryota > Viridiplantae > Streptophyta > Magnoliopsida > Malpighiales > Salicaceae > Salix > Salix suchowensis. The sequence goes on from CM054994.1 coordinate 7,297,477, forward strand.
AGAAGGCACTCTATGGCTTGAAACAATCTCCTAGAGCATGGTTTGAAAGGTTTACTAGAGCCATGACTCTTATGGGATATCGGCAGAGTCAAGGAGATTATACTTTGTTCATCAAGCACTCTAATTCAGGGGAAGTAACTATTTTAATTGTCTATGTTAATGACATTATAATAACATGAGATGATTCTATGGAAAGGGATAAGCTAAGGAAGAGGTGGTCTGCAGAATTTGAAATCAAAGAATTAGGGAAATTAAAATACTTCCTTGGGATAGAAGTGACCCATTCAGAGAAGGGCATTTTTATCTCCCAGCATAAATACATCCTGGATCTTCTAAAAGAAACAGGAATGGTGGATTGTAGACCATGTGAAACACCTATTGACCTAAAGCATAAACTGGACTATGATGAAGAAGGAGCCACGACTGACAAAGGCCAATACCAAAGGTTAGTTGGTAAGTTGATCTACTTAGCACACACTAGACCTGAAATTGCTTATGCTATGAGTGTAGTGAGCCAATTTGTGCACAATCCAAAGGACTCACACCTTCAAGCAGTATACAGACTTCTCAAATATCTAAAGACTACCCCTGGAAATGGAATCTTGTATAAAAAACATAGCAAACTAGAGCTGAAATGCTACAGAGATGCAGACTATGTAGGAGCCATAACAGACAGAAGATCAACCTCGGGATATTGTACACTTCTAGGGGGAATCTTGTGACATGGAGTAGTAAAAAACAGAATGCTGTTTCGAGATCAAGTGCAGAGGCAAAATTTTGATCAATGGCACTTGGAATTTGTGAGTTATTATGGATGAAGATTATTCTTGAAGACTTAAAAATCAGGTGGGAAGGACCAATGAAGCTATACTGTGACAACAAGTCTGCTATATCAATAGCACACAATCCAATACTGCATGATAGAACTAAGCATATGGAAGGTTGATAGACACTTTATCAAGGAAAAAATAGAGAGGCCTGATATGCGCCCCTTATGTGCCTACAGGAGAACAACTTGCAAACATACTCATTAAAAGAGTTCAGAATCCTACATTCAAGAACACACTAGACAAGCTTGGAATGAAAGACCTCTTTCATCAAGCTTGAGGGGAAGTATTGAATGAATTAAACAAAGGCAGATTCTTAGGAAATATAAAAAGAAAGTCAGTTATACTCTCCTATAAGTTAGGATCTAGAAATAATAGCTATTTATGTATAATTAATAACTATCCTAAATTCGAAATGTAGATGTTGCATATATCCTAAGTTTTATGCAGTAACATAATGAGAATTACATAATTTTCCACAAATATCGCTAAAGACCTGCATTGGATGCAATATCTCCACTTATTATAGTCTAAATGACCTACATTGGATGCTCATGCAATATCACTAAGCTTGAGATGAAAAGAAGGGGATTGATTTCTATGGCTTTATTTGTTGTTGTTGTGCAGTCTATATTATCCCCCAACCACAAACATGAAAGTGTTTGGTTAATCACAGTCCCCTCTTGAAACTTTGGTTAACATGAAAGTGAGGATTTGTTTTGAACTGCCATAACTTTGTCAGATGATTAATTTTTCATTTTTAGTGACTCTATATAGGTGGAAAGGGTTGTAGCTTTTCTTAAGCCTAAGTTTACAAGCAGCAACTGAAAAAGCTACCACAATACCAATCACATGCCACGTGTCAAACAACATTTTTAAACAAACATAAATATATCTCAATCAAGAACCTAGTAATTCAACTACACCCCTCCAATCTGACAAAGTTATGGAAGTTCAAAACAAATCCTCACAGACACCCACATCCAATCTGAAGTCTCATCACAAGGAAAGTTTTCAGGCACTTCAATCCTTCTCATGACTTATATGAATTTAATATTTCCCTTGATATATATATATATATATATATATATAAGTGATCTCAGAGTTTGTCAACTAATCTAACTTCAAAAGGTCACAACTAGCTTAAAGGAAAGCTCTATAAATTTCCAAGGCAATAGGCATTCCTGCTACAGAAAAGTGCATTCAACCAACCCACAAAAGATATCCTTCAGCAACAAGAAGCTTAAACTCAAATTGCAAGAACTTAAAAGATGAACCTCTTCTTTCTGTTGGTTCACACTAGGAGATGCTTAAATTCAAATTAAAGATGAAATTAATTGTTGAACCTCTTCTTTTCATTGATTCATGAGAGATGGATCAGCTGTTGGGAAAAGGACCTCTTGAACCAATGGCCCTAGTAAGTAGAAACCTCCCAAATCCCAGTAAACTTCATTGACTTGATGGAATAGAGAGTTTTCTGCCATATGGCTTGATGTCAAGCATTCAATTGTAAAAGAGGGAGCTAAATCAGAGAGTTATTTGAAGTTGGATTAGAGGATTTTCTTGTTTGTCAACCTTGAACTGGAAAACTTGGAGGGGCAGATGAGCAAGGTGTTGCTTGCAGTCCTCCCATAATGATTTCTGACATTTCTCATAAATGAACCTCTTTTAAGTCACTTTCAAGAACACTGAAGCTGTCGACCAATATTTTTCCAATTATTTGACGAAAACAATTAGAAATGTCCAATTTAAGAAGCCAAATTTACCTCTAATGATATTTTTTTTCAACAGCTTTAACGTTTATTTATAAACAAGAGATTTTCTGTATCAATGTTAGAAATCAAAAATGGTATCATAATATGCACAAATTCAGATCATAACAAACCAAATGGTATTTGAAAATCTCTATCTATCTATCTCTATCTCGCTCACTGAAAAACAAATGCTTTCCAAACATTCAATGCCCAGAGACCAAACAAGGAAATGAAAACATAAACCATCAGATATGAGACACAAAAAAAAAATCCCCTCTTTTTCTATCAACATCCAAACAATGCCCGAAGCCCTAAATTTAAATAACAAGCTCACATTTATAGCAATATTACAAAAGATCGAGAGCAAAAGAACAAGACTTAAAGCTTCAATAATCCCTTTCTAGCACAAAACTAAGAAACAAGAAGCAATAAAGCTGCGCATCCGTAAAGTACCAGAACCTAAACTCATATACGGAGTCAGAATTTAAGAAATATCAAAATTAGGGTTTCTAGAGAGAGAGTTAGGATCGCACTCTCACGTTGACGCCTCAATTTGAGCTCCATATCGATCATCCAAGGGTTCGAAAGTCTCTGAATCTAGGATTTTGAATCGAAAGAGAGATGGGGGGGGGGGGTTAGGGAATGAGAGAGAGATGAAGTTATTCAAAATAGTGAGCGAAATTTTCAACGAACAGAGGAACAAAACTGAGGTTCGGGTCCGAGGCCAGGCTAGATATGGAGTCCGAAGCTAAAGGCTGAGTAGAGGAAAGCGTTTTCCGGGAGAGGGAAGAAGAGAGAGCAAATGGGAGTAGTTGAGGATAGAGGGGAAACTAGGTGGTCCTACAGTTAAAACCTGCCACGTGGCGAGATAATCAGGTGGAGCCCACTTCTTCTCATTGAAATTCGCCAATTCGGTTTGATGGGCTCTTATGATTAATTGATCTTCCTGCTTTCATCTGTAGGATTGCCTGTATTTTTAATTTTTTTCCTTCGTTTTTTGTCCTCTGGATTTGGTAGACCATAAGAGGGAAAATAAATTTGAATTGCGATGACGTTTGACATGGTCGGGTCGAGATCAAATGTTTTTTTATATGAAATATTCACATTCATCACCTTGTCACATTTCTTAACTTGATTATATTAATTTGAAGCACATGCATACATCATAAACATTTTAATATTCAGATCAGATCTATACCAAAAACAAATGCAAAACACATTTTAATTAGCACAATAATCATAACGAATGATTCAGAAAGTTTTTTTTTTTTTTTTTCATGTAATAACATATTATAGGTTAATGATTCATATTATAACACTTTCTTTACAAAAATATGAAGAGACAAAATATATATAAACCGAGGGAATATATTTTTAACATAATTGCCGCGCGTTGCCGCAGGCATTCTTGTGTATATAATTTAACATAATTAAATCCACAACAATAAATTTATATGATATAACTAAATAAAAATTATAGATTAGGAGATAAAATATATAAAATTTTAAGTAGAGTTTGTTAAGCACGCATAGATTACATCTTTTAGAATGTAGGTATTGCGTCATAAAATATCACAAAAGAGCGCAAACTAACATTAAAAAAAAGAGCAAAATATTTTTATGAGAAAAAAAAATTAATCACTAAAATAATTATTGTGCAGATAGTAAAATTATAAAAATCATTTAATACAAAGAGCAAAAAAAATAAATAAATAAAAGGGAAAAGGAAGCGATATTAATTTAAAATATTATAACAATAGCAACATCGGAGTCCTAACATCTAAAATTATTATTGTTGTTACTATCAAAACAATAAAAATTATCAAATTATACCGAGAGAAAAAAATAAAAAGCATGAACAAAATAACAAGCAAGAAAAACAATTAAATTATTATTATTATTATTATTATTATTATTATTATTATTATTTTCATTTATTTGTTTTATTTTTGTCTTAATAATGATAGGGAAAAAATGGAAGAAAAAAAATCCTAAAAACTTCAACAAAAGATCAAACAAAAGAATAAAACAAAAACAAAAACTATCGTTGCTATCACTGCCAAAATAATAAAAATTATCAAATTATTCCGAGGAAGAAAAAACTAAAAAACATTAACAAAAGAGTAAGCAAGAAAAATAATTAAATTATTATTATTATTATTATTATTGTGTTAATAATGAAAAAAATAAAATAAATGAAATACTAAAAAAACATAAAAACTTTAAGAAAATTTAAATCATAAAAAGAAATCAAGGGATTAAAAAAAAACTTTAAAAGTATAAGGTCCGAAAGGAAAATCAAATATTAAAGGATTAAAATCCAAAATTAAAAGTATAAGGACCGAAATGAAAATCAAATTTATTATCAATTTCAATCAAAGGACAAAATTGCAAAAATTGAAACTATTGTACCGAATTTATTGAGTTATTTAAACCCAATCCAGAAATTAAAAGAAGGAGGATCGAAGTGAACATTGCACATTAAATTAATTTCAATCGAAGGACCCAATCGAACTAAATCAAAACTTATATAACAAAAATCAGGACCATAAACAAAATTCAAAGTACAGGGACCAAAATGAAAAGGCATAAAAACCGGGGGACTCTCCTGCACTTTGACGTGCAGGAGAGAGAGAAACGGTTGCAGCGGCTTTAATCGGCCACCGCCACGTCCACGGACGTCGGAGGCCAAAACACGCCGCACCGGGAGGAAGATCAAGTGGAGGCGCATCGACTGAGACGCCGGAAGACCATCTCCGGCGACTCCATCACCACGCACGCGCCACTTAAAGAGGGCGTAAGGCGGAATACTGTCGGCTGTGTGTGACACACGCGCCGACAGTATAAGGAAAAAAAAATAAAAAAAGCATGGTCAATTACCGGTATGTCCCTGTGCGTAAGTCAACAATTTTGTCTTATTAGGGGGCAAACCCGTAATTAGCCATTTCCGGTTAAATATAAAATAATGAAAAGGTAGGCGGACCGGACCGATCCTGTCCGAAATTGTGCAATTACCGCGGAGCCCCTCCACCCATAACTGGTTTTTTTTGTCTTTTTTTAGGGCTAAAAGCGTTATTTCACTGTGCAAAAAAGATAAAAAAAAAATGGGAAAATCGGCAAACCAACCGAACCGAGAACCGAACCGACCCAAAAATATACTATTACAATCCACGGTGCATACACTCACATGCTACAGTACCGGAGCTACAGTAAAAACGCCACGGGAATTATATATTAGGTAATGTTTGAAAACAAATTAATATTTTTAATTTTTGCTTTAAATTAATGTTTTTTAGTGTTTTTAGACCATTTTTATATTAATGTTTTTTAGTGTTTTCAGATCATTTTGATATGTTGATGTTAAAAATATATTATTTGATGCATTTCTGAACCAAAAACATTTTTAAAAGCAACTTCATTCATACTCCTAACACATTCATTACGTTGGTTCATCACCATTCTTTCTCTAAGTCTTGAGAGTAGACTAGCTTTTGTTGGATCATTAATCTAGTGTTGGGCTTATATGTGAATAATTATGTGTTTGTAGACTGTTAAATAAAGGGAAGCCTAATTAAAAATGATCCGCTAAGTATTTTTAGGCAATTGGTTTTTTGGTGTATCTAATAGGGTGTGGACATTTAATGTGTAAAGATTAAATACTTATTCCTACTTTAGTTATGAGCTAAAATAAAAATACCAAAAAGTATGAATACCAAAGAATGGGAATGCCAAAAGGCATGAGTACCAAAAGGTACCTTGTTACCTATATATTGTTAAGGAACCATCTTACCTAAAAGCTTAAACTGTTAAGTGAGACCCCAGAATATGATTTATATTATTCTCTAACACAACTCCTCAAGTGAAAGTCTTTAGGCTTGGAACTTGTACAGACCCAAATAACTTTGTGCTTAATTTTTATCAAATAGAATGGGGGTGGTGAGATTCGAACTCGTGACCGCTGGTCAACAAGGCTCTGATACCATGTTAAGTAATCATCTCACCTAAAAGCTTAAGCTATTAGGTGAGGGTCCAGAATATGATTTATATTATTCTCTAACATGTATATGGTCATGGTCCTCAGATTACACATTCTGCTTCATTCTCATTTTGATATCCTATCATCAGAGAGAAAATAAGGATAAGGTAGAGAGAATCAAATGGCTCTCAAAGGAGAACATGTTAATCTAGAAGGTCATCTGTATGACTCTAAAGAGTGACTTTCAAATATGGATTCAGGTACGCGTCCGTTTTATTTCGTATGCATTCTTGATAATTTGACATGGATATTTTTATATGTTATGAAATTCCGTCCTAATAGCTTTTCCATAATCATTATTTTTTATGGTATTGTTTTTACAATTTTGTTTTTCAATAATCCTAGATTTAGGCTTTGTGTTTTTATATTTGATGATTTTTTTTCTTTGTAATAACCAATAATATTGGATTTTTTTTACCATTATAGTTTTTTTTTTTGTTTAAGAGTGTGTTTGCTTTTATAGTTTTAGGTTTTAAGACATGCCACAATTCAATGTCATCTGGTTTAACTTGAAATACAATTTAGAACCTATGAGTCATGTAATTTATGGTGTTTTAACCACGAGTTATGAAAACACATTGTTAACATGCTTTTTATTGAGTTTATAGCTCCAATCTTCTACAACAATAACCTTTAATTCCCAAAAGACCCATTGGTTTTTATACCTACCAAAATATCCCTATCCTCTCCACCTTTGTCATCTTCTGTTCATATTGTGTGTTTTTTCATTCATGTTGTCCTCTCATCTTTTTTCTTAGAACTAGCATGACTTTCATCAAACAATTTTCATAGATCTACCATCTAGTATTTTTTCGTCAAATAATTTTTATTAAGGAGTTTGTTTGAGAGATGATTCTTCTTGACTGAGATCTATCGTCAAAAAAATAAAATACTTGTTTGCTTTCAAGCTTCCCAAAATACCTCTCATTCGTCTCCATCAATTCATCCAGACATCCCATCTATCTTTTTTTTTGTCTTTCATTATATCATTCACTTGTCCCCAAAACTGTTGGCTTGGCATCCCTCAAACCAGTTTTCCAAATCTTCCTTCCACCACATGTTTTGTGTTAAATCATCTTTAAATTCTGATTTGGATAACCCAACCAAAAATATAATTAATGGGTCCACAAGAAATAAGTTTCCTTCTTTTTAGTTGTTTTTACGACAATGTATTTTTTAATACAATGCAAATTGATAAATAAATTAGTTTTTCTCTGGTAATTTAACATGCAACAACTTCAACTATAGTTTCAAACAAACACTTATTATTTTTCTCTCTTCATAGCATGTTCAACCATAATTTTAAACAAACACTTATTTAAATCAAACACAATATAATAAAAAGTAATTTTGAAAACCAATTTTTTTTTAAAACCACAACCACAAAAACATATTATAAAGGTCATAGTTATTCTCTCTTCTTTACATCTATAGAGTTTCTTTATAAAGGTTCATTCAACTAATGGTTATAGTTTTTCTCTTTTCTTTACATCCATAGAGTTTCTTTGTAAATGTTCAATCAATAAAAGGTTATGGTATTTTTTATAGCCATTTCATAAGAACAATTATCATTTTTATAATTTTGGACAATAATGTGGATCTGTACTAGAAATCACAAACCATATAACGATAAGTTTGGATTTTAAGCTGCCACTTAAAAAAAAGACAGGAAGGGAGAGACTTATAGCTTATTCCATATGCTAAAATAGTGATAACGAGCGGTTTACCCGCGCGATGCGGTGGATTTTTTTTTATCTATGTAGAAAATTGATTGTTTTTTTATGTATTGTATTTTATTATTTTAATATTTAGTTAGTATAATTATATTTAAGAATATTGATACGAATCTTTGTCTTTCAAAAAATTCAAAGTCATTTTTCCTCTCTCTCAATATATTTTTAGGCGATAATATTCAATAAATATCTAAACATATAATTAGTTTTACATATTTTAATTTGACATAAATATACAAATATATAATTAATTTGACATAATTTCAATAATATATTTAATTCAAAGGATAATCTTAGGCTATTTTGTTCTCGCTCTATATATTCTTAGGCGATAATATCCAATAAATATTAGAACATATAACTGGTTTCACATATTTTAATTTGACATAAATACACAAATATATAATTAAAAAGTCAAAACACTGCAAATTTATTTAAAGAAACAAACTTAAACAAAAGAGCATAAAATTTAATTTTGAAGCCAATATTTTTTTTTATTTTATAAGATTTATTCATCGTATTATTATATTAAATGTATTTAAGAATACTGACATGAATTTCTGTCCCTAAGAAAATCCTAGGTCATTTTTCCTCTCCCTCTATATATTTTTAGGCGATAATATTCAATAAATATTTGAACATTATATTAGTTTTACATACTTTAATTTGACATAAATATAAAAATATATAATTAATTTGATATATTTTCAATAATATCTTAAGTTTAAAAGACAAAATTGAAGTAGACCCAAACATTGAAAATTGTGTATTTATGTGTATGTAGAAAATTGATTGTTTTTTTATGTATTGTATTTTATTATTTTAATATTTAGTTAGTATAATTATATTTAAGAATACTGATACGAATTTTTGTCTTTCAAAAAATCCAAAGTGACATATTAGAAATAAATATATTGTAATTTGTTTTGAAAACTTAAACTTAATTTTTTTGTGCGCTATAATTATTTATTTGCCGTCTAAAAAGAACAATCTAATGGAAACGGGAAGTGACTTGTAGATAATGCAGGTAAATTTATCAACAATTTTTTTTTTTGAGATGTTTTTTTTTTCCAGTAATATTAGATCAAAAATATTAAAAATGAAAACATTGGAAATTCTTGTAAAGAAATCAACTTGAATGAAAGAGCACAAAATTAAATTTTGAAGCCAATATTTTTTTTATATAAGATTTATTAATCATATTATTATATTAAATATATTTAAGAAAACATGATATGAATTTCTGTTCTTCAAAAAATCCTAGGTCATTTTTCCTTGCTCTCAATATATTTTTAGGCGATAATATTCAATAAATATCTAAACATATAATTAGTTTTACATATTTTAATTTGACATAAATATACAAATATATAATTAATTTGACATAATTTCAATAATATATTTAATTCAAAGGATAATCTTAGGCTATTTTGTTCTCTCTCTATATATTTTTAGGCGATAACATCCAATAAATATTAGAACATATAACTGGTTTAACATATTTTAATTTGACATAAATACACAAATATATAATTAAAAAGTCAAAACACTGCAAATTTATTTAAAGAAACAAACTTAAACAAAAGAGCATAAAATTTAATTTTGAAGCCAATATTTTTTTTATTTTATAAGATTTATTCATCGTATTATTATATTAAATGTATCTAAGAATACTGACATGAATTTTTGTCCCTAAGAAAATCCTAGGGATATATAAAGAGGATGTACATATAGGGATATATATAGAGGATTTAAAAAAATACAAATTTTTTTTATGCTATCCGATTTATTCATTATATTATTATATTAGGTATATTTAAAAATACTGATATTTTTTTTTCAAAAAAAAATCCCAGGTCATGTTTTCTTCTCTCTCTATATATTCCTAGGCGATAATATTCAATAAATATCAGAACATATAATTATTTTAAAATATTTTAATTTGACATAAATATAAAAATATATAATTAATTTGACATACTTAAAATAATATATTTAATGTGAAGAATAAAACTGAAGAAAATGAAAGCATTGAAATTAAATAATTTAAAACAAAACCTAGAACCAAAAGATTTGGGACCAAAATGAACTCAAATCTATAATTAATTTGCATAGAAGGATGAAATTGAAAGAAACCAAACTTTGATACTGAAAATATTAAGGATTTATAATAAATTTGCATGGAAGGATGAAATTGAAATCAATGAAAACTTTGATACCAAAATTATTCCGAAATCCAGCCCAATCCACTAAATTAAAAGAATGAGGACCGAATTGGAACTCCAATATATAATCAATTTCAATTGAGGGACGTAATTGAAACAAATGAAAACCTATTTAATAGTATTAAGGGCAATTAAAACAAATTAAAAAGTTTAGGGAATCAAATGAACTTTGACAAAAAACAGATTAGCTGACGTCATCTTGCGCAAGCAGGAGAGAGAAATTGGGGGTGAAAATTCAAACGATCATTGACATGTTTCCGGACATCATCTGGTCACACGCGCCGCCCCATGTGGAAGAGAACATGTCTGAAAATCATTCTAGACGCCGGTTGGGCATTTTCCAACGCCGTATGAAGCCGCACGCGCCGTCCGAAAAACGCGTGAGCGTTGCAAACGGACGGCGTGTCCAGTGACGCGCCAACAGTTGTCAGCGAAAAAATAAAATAGAAAAATGGCTAATTACCATAAAGCCCCTCATCCCGAGGGCTGGTTTTTGTCTTTAACGGAGGGCTAAACCGTCAATTCACTGTTTAATCTAATATTTAAAAAATAAAAAAACCGACCGGCCGAATCGGTCCGGTCCGGCCTGGAACGGTCAATGACCATCCAGCCCCCGAAAATGACGGCGTTTTTTGTCGTTTTCGGGGGCTAATTTCGGTCAAACACTGTTCAAAAAAGCAAAAAAAAAAAAAAGAGGATGTACACCCGCGAAGCATCGGGTCAAACTGCACATGAATAGTGCACATGAGTCACGGTGAACAGTAATTTACTATTCTTTTCTCCGTTTTGTTTTAGGTATATTGATAATGATATTTGAATTTAAAAATAACATAAAAAACAAGTAAAACATGTATTGTATAAGACAACCTGATAATCACAAAAAATATAAAAGAATAACTTTCTCTTTTTATACAATATAAGACATCATATATACAATATTAGTTTTCTTCAGGTGTGAACATAAATTGCTTCAAACTATTTTTAGATTTCCACTTTTATATGCTTCTTTAACAATATGAGGCCTTCCCAAAGAGTTGAATTATTCTTTATAAAGACTTACAAATTATCATTTAAATTAAACTTAAATATCATCTCAATAAATGAATTGTATCTCGTTCGAGACTGTCCAAGATACATCAATATAAACATCTTGAAATAGACTTGTAAAATGTAATGCTTATAATAACATAAGTGAAGATAAGAATCAATACATGATTAATGGTTTGATTCATAAAATTTAAAAGCAATGACTGCTCTTGGACCAATATATTTTCTTTTTTAATGATGACAAACCATTAATACTTTTGTAATTACTAACCTAAATACTCCCCTTAACAAACATGTTATATATCCATAATAATAAGAGCATCTCCAATGGCGGGAGCCATTTTGGAGAGCCAAATCTTTAAAATGGCTTCCTGAATAGTAAATATATGGCTTTTTTATTGATGTGTGCTTTAATAATAAAAGCTATTTTGGAGAGCCATTTTTTTAATATTATTTTAAATAAACTCAATTATTTTGTTTATAATTTAATTATACAATTAATAAGAGTAAATTATATAATTAAATAATTGCTTTTGAAAAACCCTACAACAATAAAATTATTATTGTTTATTTATATTTAAATAAAAAAATGAATTTAATTATAATTAAAAAATGATTTTTATTATAATTAATAATAATAATTAATATAAAACCCCCACCCACCCACCCAAACCCTACATTCCTTCATATTTTCCTAATTGTGTCGCCCCCACTCCCTCTCCAGCCCTCCTCCCTCGCCAGCCTTCATCCCTCGCCAGCCTTCCTCCCTCTCCAGCCCCCTCCCTCTCCAGCCTCCATCGCTAGCCCCCTCCCTCACCAGCTCTCTAGCCTCCCTTGTTCTAGCCCCCTTCGCCAGCCCCCTCCCTCTCCAGCCTCCATCGCTAGCCCCCTCCCTCACCAGCTCTCTAGCCCCCTTCGCCAGCCCCCTCCCTCTCCAGCCTCCATCGCTAGCCCCCTCCCTCACCAGCTCTCTAGCCTCCCTTGTTCTAGCCCCCTTCGCCAGCCCCCTCCCTCTCCAGCCTCCATCGCTAGCCCCCTCCCTCACCAGCTCTCTAGCCTCCCTTGTTCTAGCCCCCTTCGCCAGCCCCCTCCCTCACCAGCCAACCTCCCTTGCCAGCTCTCCAGCCTCCCTCGCCAGTGAATTGATATTGCTCTTCACTGTGTTTTTTTGTGTCGATGTTGATTTTGTTCAATTCATTGTTCGTCTTGTTGCTGTGTTGATGTGGTGATTTGTTGGTTGATGTGTGTTTTAATTCCAACGGTACAATCCAACGGTAATATTTGATATTTGGCTTTGTTGGAGAAATCTGTAGGAATAGCTCTCCATTGACAAAAAAGCTATTTTGGCTCTTCATTTTGCTCCTCCCACTGGAGACGAAATTTACCAAAAAAAAAGCCAAATATTTGAAATTTTACCTTTGGCTCCTGGGATGGCTCCTTCGCTGGAGATGCCCTAAGATGCATGAAAATAAATAAGGCAACAAGTTCACCCTAACACAATATCCAACATCCCCTAGTTTAAAAGGTATGTCTTTATTTACTTTCCACAATAATATTATTTCGACGTAGTTTCCTATATACTAAAACATATTATTTTATCTATAACTTCTTTTATATCATAATTTCAAACACATAAATTAAAGTTCAACCGTATTGGACTCTTTCCTCATCATTATCACTTAAGAGTAATCCACATTTATTTATCACGATAGTTGATAATAAATTTAATACATAGATTACATAAAATTCCATATAGCACATATCATTTAATAAGTAAAGGACATTGATAATCTGATATGCAATCATCTTTATATATACCGTCTTAATTAATATAAGTTTCAATAACGATGATATTAATTCTATTATTTGAAAAAAGAATGTAAATAAAATGTATCCCTTTTTAACTTTTAAAATATTCAAATATCTCGATAATCAAAAATATTGTTACCACTAACCCTTCTAAGTTTCAGTTTACCCAACCTCATAAAATTTATCTTGGTCATCTAAATATAAAATGTCATTAGCTCACAGCTAGTCTAATAAAACTTATCTCGATTATTTGAACATAGATAAATGTTATTAGCTTCTAGTTGGTCTAATAAAATTTATCTTGGTCATCTTAATACATGACTCTAATTCTCAACTAATCTAATAAGATTTATCTCATTCCTATCTTTTTTCTGAAAGATGAGGTGAATTTGATAAAGCAACAACATAGCAAAGCTAATCGCTGAGGAAATACGGTCCGTATGGCCGTACATAATAACAGATCTGATTTTGAAGAGTATGTTGATGAAAGCGCAGATGTGGGTGAAGATGACTGATTTTGCATCTGTTGGCCAAGGAATCAGGACTAGGCCGAACAGAGCTAGGAGGAATATGAATTTCTGTGGCATAGGGAATTATGAAGATATGGATGGGGACACCATTAAACTAAAAATTCCGAACTTTCAAGGTGAAAATGATCCCGAGGCTTACTTGGAGTGGGAGAAAAAGGTAGATTGGATTTTTGATTGTCATAGCTATTCTGAACAAAAAAAGGTGAAATTGGTGATGATTGAGTTTATAGAGTATGCAATGATTTGGTGGGATCAGATTGTTATCAGTAGGAAGAGGAATGGGGAGCGACCCATTTAGACTTGGGGTGAGATGAAAGTCTTAATGAGGAGACGATTTGTGCCAAACCACTATTACAGAGACTTATACTTGAAGCTCCAAGGTCTGAATCAAGCTATTGGACAATAGATGAATATCACAAAGAAATGGAGATAGCAATGATTCAGGCCAATGTTGTTGAGGATAGAGAAGCCACCATGGCTAGATTTCTTAATGGGTTGAATCGGGACATTGCCAATGTGGTAGAGCTACAACACTATGTGGAGCTAGAAGACATGGTTCACATGGCTACGAAGGTGGAGAGACAACTTAGGAAGGGACATGTTCGGGCAGGGTTTAATTCGGGTTCTTCATCATCTTGGAAGACGAATTTGAAGAGAGAGGGTACTGTCCAGCCAAGATCTTTTGTTCCTTCTAAAACTGAACCATCAACAGCTAAAGTTGATGTCCCTACAGGTGCCAAAGGTAAATCTAAAACTCAGCCTAAATGTATTCGTGATGTTAAATGTTTCAGGTGTCAAGGGCACAGACATTATGCTTCGTAGTGTCCAAACAAGAGAATAATGATGATTAGAGATGATGGTTATATGGAATCTGAAAGTGACAAATTTGATTGCAAAGGCGTGCCACCATTGGAGGATAGTGATGGGGATGAGTTAGCATTACCAGTTGCGGAGTCCTTGGTTATAAGACGCAAACTTCAGGTTCAGCTCAAGGAAGATGAATCTAATCAACAAAGAGAGAATATCCTTTATACACGCTGTTACGTACAAAGCAAGGTGTGTGGTTTAATTATTGATAATGGAAGTTGTGTTAATGTTTGCAGTACAACCCTTGTTAGTAAACTGAATTTGAGTACTGTTAAGCATGCAAAACCATATAGATTGCAATGGCTGAATGATAGTGGTGAAGTGAAAGTGACTAAGCAGGTTGTGGTCCCATTTTCGATTGGGAAATATGTTGATGAAGTTTTGTGCGATGTGGTACCAATGCAAGCAAGTCACATCTTGTTAGGGAGACCATGGCAATATGATATGAAGGCAGTTCATGATGGGGTTACAAACAGGTAGACCATTGTAAAAGATGGTAAAACCATCACTCTTGTACCTCTTACACCCAAACAGGTGTATGATGATCAAATAAAGCTAAGAAGTGAGCATGAGGCGATGGGGAGAGAAAATCAAGGAGAGGAACATGGGGAGAGAAAACTATCATATTCGGCCAGAACCCAAACCGCTACAACCCAGTCAGACACCCATCCAAACACAAACAAACTAGATCATTTGACAACAACTAAAAAACACCCAAATCTTGCCGAGAGTGGAGATAAGACAAGAGGAGTGAAGAAAGTAAGGAAGAGTGATGAAAATTATGTGGAAAAACTAAAGAAGCACCCCAATTTTTATGCTAGAGAGGGTGAGGTCAGATCTGCATATTTCACAAACAAGCCAATGATTTGACTTGTGTACAAGGAGGCTTACTTTAATACTAACGATATTGATCATATTGTTCCTAGTATTTCTATTTCTTTGTTGTAGGAGTTTGATGATGTGTTACCTGACGATACTCCTAGCGGATTACCACCATTGAGGGGGATCGAGTATCAAATTAATTTTGTACCCGGAGCTTTAATTCCTAACTGACCAGCTAGAAGCAATCCAGAGGAGACGACAGGGCTTAAAAGGCAAGTTTATGAGTAGATAAGGGATATATTCGTGAGAGTATAAACCACGTGTTGTACCTGTGCTAGTCATGCCGAAGAAGGATGGAACATGGAGGATATGTGTTGATTGTCAAGCCATCAACAACATAACGATTTTGATTCGAGGTCGAATCCTTTCGAGGAGAGAGGGGATGATGTGAACCAGCCCGGAAACACCAGCAAGGACTTATGGGCTACCCTTTCCTTTTGTTTCTAAGATTAAAGGGCTGGATAGAAGGCTACAAATAAGACTTATAGGCTTTATTTAATTTTGTTAGCTACAGCCCAAGGCTTGTTTGGTCTTAATTAAGACTTTGTTTTCAGCTAGGATTCAAGGCTTGTTTGGATTAAGTCATGGGCTTTCCAGCTTAGGGTTTTGGATTCAGTTTTGAGTGGACCTCATTTAAGCCCACAAAAGGGGTCCATTAGGGTTAGTTTTTAAAAGACTATTGATTAATTTTAATTCTGAACTTTTCAGTTTATGTGTGAGAGTGATTCTTGCATTCTTTATTTCTTGAATGAACTGAATCCGACTTATCGAAGATTAACTGGCTTCGTGGCGTCATTCTACTCATTCCAATAGTGCTGGTGCCTTGGGGCAGGTTTCCATTGTGTCACACTCCTATCAGACCTATTTCGGCTTTCTAGGATCAGATCTCATTCTTGGTTGTGGGTTGCGTGACCATGTGATCACAAGGTTCGCATCATACATCCTTCATCATCAAGAGTAGATAGTTATATCTTATTTGCCACTGATTACTTCAACAAATAGGTTGGAGCTATTTCTTATTAATCGATCAATTGTTGTTAAATTCATTAAAGAATTGATGTGGACCGGCCCAGAAGCACCAGCAAGGACCCATTACATGTTCTAAATGATCCAATGACCCACTCTAAGACAAAGACATTGAAAGAAACATTGAATGCATTGGTTTTCAAGGTTACAACCAAGTCATAATTGCAAGGTCCATTGGAATATCAAGAGGAGACACTAGTACATCTTATCCATATGCAAAAGGGGTCCAATACAATCTTATTTGGGCCATGAAGTGGGGACAGCAAAGGAAACAAAAGAATCCTACTACAACTTGGAAACAACATAGGTGGGATACCTTTTCCTTTTGTTTCTAGGATTAAGGGGCTGAATGGAAGGCTATAAATAATCCTTGAATCAACTCTAAAATATTTTACTTCTCTTCTTCTCATGATAGTTAAGGGATTTAATATTATGGCTTTATTTAATTTTGTTAGCAACAACCCAAAGCTTGTTTGGGCTTAATTAAAATTTTATTTTCAGCTAGGATCCAAGGCTTGTTTGGATTAAGTCACGGGCTTTCCAATTTAGGGTTTTGGGTCAGTTTTGAGTGGACCTCATTTCAGTCCACATAAGGAGTCTATTAGGGTTAGTTTTTCAATAACTATATAAACTCATGTAAGCTAAATTTCAACAGTCATTGATGAATGTTACTTCTGAATTTTTTAGTTTTAAAATATGCGAGTGATTCTTGCATTTTTCAGTTCTTGAACAAACTGAATCCGACTTATTGAAAATTAGCTAGCTTCGTGGAGTCATTTTACTCATTCCAATAGTGTTGGTGTCTTGGGGCAGGTTTCCATTGTCTCACACTCATATCAGACCTATTTTGGCTTTCTAGGATCAGATCTCAATCTTGATTGTGGGTTGCGTGACCACGTGATTATGAGGTTCGCATCAAGAACATATCATTCATAGATTTGGAATCCTAAAAGTTATCACCACTAACTAAGAAACAATATTCTCTAGAGAGGATATGAATAATTCACATAGGATTATGGATCAAAAATAGTTTGCTCTACTCCTTATTATGATCCAGTCAATATACAAACATATCAACCAATAAAGCCACAATCCTTGACATTTCATAAGTTGGCAAGGTTTAACACGATTAGTAACTTGAACATCAATCAATCACATTTATGCATAATTATTAAAATAATTATGAATGTGAATGTGTTATATTTATATCTACTTGTCTAGCCCATATGTTTGTGGAATTGTGTTGGTCATGCAATTACAAAACTGATTTATCATCAGACTTAAAAATATTGTTAACTGGTCCTCTCGATATTTATGACCTCCTCCTCTAGTTTGTATAATGACTCAACACATACTTGTCAAGACAAGTTTTTAATATTACCAAAAAATTGAGCACGAATTTATTATTTTAAACCAAAATAATAATAGTAATAACAGAAAACAATTTAAAATGTATGCATATGATGTCCATTTCGACATTTTTTTGTTTTGATCCTTTTCACCACATCCCTTTCAATCCTTTTCACTTCTTCATCTAGTTGAGCATTCTTCTACCGCTAGCATGGTATATTAAGGTCATAGTAGCTGGTAAAGTATGGGTTGAAAATAAAGAGCATATGATTTTTTGTACACGGTGTTATAAGGCTTTAGGAGAGTATCAAAGCAAATAGAAAGAAGACTTTCTTCATGATTATACTTTCAAAAAATATATAGAAACTTATCGTCCTTACTTATTATCTATACAAATAGGATTTCTTCAATTCATAACTTCCCTAATGATATATATTATGAATAAATTTGGTATATACATGATAATATTCAACACTCTATAATAGGTAAAAAAGAAGTATTCAAAGCAAAAGATCACTATCTTTAAGAATTTTAAAGTGAACAAATTATTTCTAACATTGGGACATAAAATAGGGTTCTTCATAGTAAAAATCGATTCTCTTTTATTTATTTTGTTACTACCACCACCACCACAACGACCACCACCACCACAATAATAACAATTTTATTATAAACCATATTTATTTTATTTTTCTTTTTCTTCCTTGTTGAACATACTTAATCCAAGTTAATTCATTTTTGCTTCTCTCGTGCTACTGAGTGTGACTGGTGAGTATGATGGTTTATGTGTATCCTTTTATATTTTCTTTTATGTGGTCACATTGAAATAGATAAAGGGGAGCAATGTAGTAATGAAACTAGTTTTTTTACTCGCGATCTAACATTGATATGAATTCAAAGTGGTAATAGTGTTTATAAAAGCATGTTTTTGTTTTTACACAATATGCGTGAACTCATAATATATAAAGTTGAACCAATCAAACCCAGTCTTACTAAACAAGATTGCAAGCAATGTTGTTTGGCTTTTTTTAAAAAAGAAAATTACATGATGTTTTGTTAACATTGAAAAATGGGTAAGCATGCGAACTTGTTTAAAATGTCATTAAATCAACACTAATAGACAACCTGGAAACCGTTTGGTCTAATTTTTAACTTAATTTTTACACAATATGCGTGAACTCATAATATATAAAGTTGAACCAATCAAACCCAGTCTTACTAAACAATAGTAAATTTGATAGCTTTAAAAGTAACTCAAAATAATAGTAAACATATGGTTTATTTTAAATCAATATGACATATTTTTAAAAAAAATATTAAGACAATGACATATTATATTGACTTATCAACAAGGGGTTAACCCATTAAATTCATGACTTGGCTCGTGGATGTGATCATAATGAGTTATCCTGGTTGGCTATCAATTTTTTTCCTTTTCATTTTCTTCTTCTCTTCATGGATGGGGTTTCATTGCTCTCACATAGGATCAAACTCTAGATGAAACTAAAGTGTTATCATAAAATTCAATGGCTAAATTAAAAGAAGAGGTTTTTGCCTCATATGGGATAAAATTCATGATGGAAATGAAGAATTATTAGAGAATCAAATACTAAATTGGACGAAAAAAGGAACAAAAAATAAATGACATGTTTTTTAGGCAACTTATGAGAGGATTCGTTGCATTAGAGAGTCATTTACAACTTCCTCAACCTTAAATAATAGCTTTTCTTTATGTTTTTAGAATATTCATTGAAAAAGCTGAAAGATTGTATTGAAGTTGTAATTTGTATTGCAATTGACAGAGTTTAAATACACATGTACAGTCCTATAATGTAGGACGTTATACTAATCTAGAGCCTGGAATTATGCTGATTGCATATCAGTTACAGATTTTAATTTGAATGCTTGAATGAGAATCCTTGATTTCAGGTAAGTCATTGATAGACCCCCTCAAGATGGAGGTCGGTTGAGAACACCAATCTTGGACTTAAGATCAAGAAATCGAGCACGTGGAAGGGCTTTGGTGAGTGCATCAACTAATTGATTTGCTGAGGATACATGAGCTACCCCAAGGCTGCCTTTCTGGACTTGGTCCCGAATAAAATGGAAGTCAATTGCTACATGTTTCATCCTAGAGTGGAACACTGGATTGGAGCAGAGTTGAGTGGTCCCAATGTTATCACAGTATATGAATGGGCACTGTGAAATTGAAATTCCAAGATCCGTGAACAAGTATGTGAGCCAATTAAGCTCAGCAGCAGTGTTGGCTACGACTCTGTATTCTGCTTCAGTGGATGACCGTGCGACAGTTTGTTGTTTCTTTGAGCTCCATGATATTGGGTTACGACCAAGATACACTATATATGCACTTGTGGAGGTGAAGTCATCCTTGTTACCTGCCCAATCTGCATCTGAATAGGCCTCTAGTGACAGTGGTGCAGCAGTGTGTAGATGATCCGAAAATGCATGGAGATTAATTGGAGAATGCCGATATATTTGTAGACCATCATTGATAGTCCCACTAAGATACCGAAGGAGGCATTTGGCAAACGTCCAATGTTCTGTGGTTGGTTGATGCATAAATTGTGACAATTTGTTCACCGCAAATGCAAGATCGGGTCGGGTGAGAAGTAAGTATTGGAGACTGCCAACCACGGTTCTGAATTCAGTCGGGTCTTGCAGGGGTGTTCCTGCATGTAGCACCAGAGTGGGGCTTGTTGGTAGAGGAGTGAGGACTGGTTTAGACTAAGTCATCTTGGTCTTGGCTAACAGGTCGATGATGTATTTCCTCTAGGACAGGAGAATGCCATGTTTGTTGGGAACCACTTCCACTCCAAGGAAGTAGGAAAGTTGACCAAGGTCTTTGAGTGAAAACCGTCGGGCAAGTTGGATGATAAACAAATTCACTGACTCAGCATTGTCCCCTGTGATGATTAGATCATCTACATAGACTAGTACGTAGATAACATGACCGACTGTTTTCATGATAAATAATGAGGAATCTGCATGTGAGTTGATGAAATCCATTTGAAGTAGAAAACTGCGAAGCTCTTGATACCATGCCCTTGGTGCCTGTTTAAGGCCATAAATTGCTTTCTTGAATTTGCATACATGAGAGGGACGATCCTTATCAACAAAGCCTGGTGGTTGCTGCATAAAAACTGTGTCTGCAAGGTGGCCTTGAAGGAAGGCATTGTTGACGTCCAATTGCCTTAGTGTCCAATTCTTTGAGATGGCAAGGCTGAGGACTACTCGTATGGTGGTAAATTTGACTACCGGGCTGAAGGTGTCGAGGAAGTCCACTCCTGGTCTTTGATGAAATCCCTTTGCTACTAGCCGCGCCTTAAACCTGTTGATAGAGCCATCAGTGTTATGTTTGATACGAAAAATCCATTTGCACCCTACAACATTTTGAGTTTCTGTGGGTGGGACAAGATCCCAGGTGCCATTGTATACTAAGGCATCATATTCTGCTGACATGGCCTTGTGCCAGTGTGGGTGAGTGAGGGTTGTGGAGATAAAGGTGGGTTCTGTTTCATTTGGGGAGGAGAGTTGGGTAAGGAGGTTGAGTTTCTGTATAGGTTTATGAATGTTGTTTTTGGCCCGAGTTTGCATGGTGTGGGTTGAGGTGGTGGGTTTCTCACTGTGTGAGATTAGTGGTTGTGGGGAAGATGTATTTTATGGGTTGGGTTCTTGTGTTTGGGTTATGGTTGGGAATGAGTGTTGTGTGAGTGGCTGCGGGATGGGTGGAGAGGTAGATGGTGATGAGTTGGCATGCAAAGATGTTCCACGTGGGATATGTGGAGAGATGGCCACGTCATCTTGAGAAGTTGCTTGGAGAGTGTCGGTGGCAGTGGCTGAGAACGACGACGCACAAGGGAGTTGCGGAGAGAGTACCACGTCAGATGGGGAGTTGCTGGCCAGCAGTGGAGTGGAGTGAGACACTTGGAGAAGAGGTGGGATCCATGTATTTATGTGGCTGAGGGGCTGACTTGTGGGTTTGTGAAGGAGAGCAGTGTATGGAAAATTGGTTTCAACGAATTTGACATGTCTGGAGGTGTAAATCTTGGAGGATTCAGGATCTAGACAGAGATACGCACTCTGTGTGAGTGAGTAGCCAAGGAAGATGCAAGGTTTTGATCTGGGTTCCAGTTTATGAGATGTGTATGGGCGTAGCCATGGGTAGCACAAGCAGCCAAAAATCCTTAGTTTAGAGTAATTTGGGGTAGTGTGGAATATCTTCTGAAATGGGGAGAGTAGTTGGAGTGTGGGTGTGGGCATTCAGTTTATAAGGTATACGGCTGTGGCGAATGCATAGGTCCAGTAGATAGGTGGAAGTGATGCATGGGATAGTAGTGCTAGGCCTGTTTCAACAATGTGTAGGTGTCTCCTCTCAGAAAAGCCGTTGTGTTCTGGTGTATATGGTGGGGTGGTCAAGTGGGATATACTAGAGGTGGAGAGAAATGTTGCTAAGGCAATGTATTCTCCACCATTGTCTGAGTATAATGTTTGTATTTTTGTTTGGAAATAATTTTCGGTGATGGCTTTGAATTTTATGAACACTGGTTTTACTTCTGACTTAGCTTTAAGTGGGTAGAACCATATGTATCGAGTAAAGTGATCGATAAATATCACATAATATTTGTAGCCATTTGTTGAGACAACAGGGGAGGTCTAAACATCAGAGAAGATAATTTGTAGTGGGCGAGTGGATTTTATGGAAGATGTGGAAAATGGTTTCTTATGGCTTTTATTGAATAGGCACGCGTTACATGAAAAACTGGAATTGATAGAAGAAATGAACCCGAATTGTTGTGATGACAGAATTTGTTTGAGGATAGAGAGAGCTGGATGGCCAAGCCGGTGATGCCAGTCACGGGTAGAGATTTTTATTGTGGAGAAGGCAACCATGGGAAAATTGGATGGCCATACATACACCCCATCTTTAGTGCGTCCCTTCAGTAGCGTGTCCCCTGTGCGCAGGTCCTTCACAAAGAAACAATCATGTAAGAGTATGATTTTAACATTGTTTGTCTTGCAAAATTGAGATATAGATATGAGATTTTTGTGTATTGAGGGAACACATAAAACATCATCTAGCTGAAAAATGGTATTAGGGGTGGGGAGAGAAGTGGAACCCGTGTGGGTGATTGGGATTGTGGATCCATCTCCGATCATCACATCATCGTTGCCTGAGTACGGGGAGTGTAGGGACAGATTGTCAAGATCTGCCGTGACATGGTGAGAAGCCCCACTGTCAAGGAGCCATGAAGGAGTGGCTGTGGTGCTGGTTGCAACATTGGCTTGGGGTTGCCACGGATGGTTTGGATGGTTGTCTGAGTTATTTCTCCGTTCAACAGGTACTAGACGGAATGAGGGGCACCTTTTGGCAGTGTGACCTTGGTTTCGACAGATTTGACAGTGACCAAGGTGTGGTCTGGGATTTGGTCGATTGCCAGGATTAAAGTGGGATCTTGGTTGCGAAGGAGATGAGTGGTTCGATTGTCTCCATGAATTGGCTTGGTTGTGGCTGTGCTGTGAAGGACGCCACTGTCGATTATTATTCCTGTATGTGAGATGCGCTGATGCTGGGAAGTGGGTTTCAGTCTGCGACTGAAGAGATGCTTCAAAGTTCAATAGTTTCTCATGAAGTTCTTCGAAACTGATGGATGTATCTCGTGCTTGAACTGCACGGACAAGTTCTTTATAGTCTTCGCTGAGACCATCTAATATCTTATCTGTGATTTCTTCATCACCTATGGGGGCTCCAAGAAGAGCTAAGTCATCTGCTCTGGATTTGATGAGTTGCATGAACTCTGAGATGCCAAGTGGTCCTTTTGTTGTGTTTTTGAGTAGGGTCTTGAGTTGTTTCACACGGCCACGTGATGGTTTGGCATATGTGTTGCCTAAAATTGACCATGCTTGTTTGGATGTTGCAGCTTGTGCAATGAAGGGAATGATGTTGGGTGTGAGTGAGCCAATGATAGCGTTGAGTAGGAGTTGGTCTTGCCTAGTCCAGAAATGGTGAGCAGGATTTGGGACGGCTGTATTGGACTGCATGATTGTTGCAGGTGGGCATGGTTTGGTTCCATCAATATAACCAATGAGATCATATCCAATGAAGAGTGTCTGGAATTGAAGTTTCCATGATAGATAATTGGTTGAATTGAGTTTGATTGGTGTCTGTGCAGTTGTGTTGATGCTGATTAGAGTATGACCTGTGTCATTTGTGTTTTGGATGTTTGGGTTTTGCGTGACTGAGTCATCGGTGGTTGTTGCCATTTGTTTGAGCCGAGAAGAAGTTGAAAAAAAATTTGATTTAGGTAGATCGTGTAGGCTCTGATACCATGAAAGATTGTATTGAAGTTGTAATTTGTATTGCAATTGATAGAGTTTAAATACACATGTACAGTCCTATAATGTAGGACGTTATACTAATCTAGAGCCTGAGATTATGCTGATTGCATATCAGTTACAGATTTGAATTTGAATGCTTGAATGAGAATCCTTGATTTCAGGTAAGTCATTGATAAAAGCTTCATTTCAAGGTGATGCATGGTAACAATAGAGCTCTAATATGGTTTTGGTAACTAGGTATTCCTCTCTTTTCCTTTTGATTTTCGCATCTAGTTCTACTTTGTTAAAGAATTTTGCTATATGTTTTCCTCAATTTTAGTTCTATTCCATTTAGTTTTAGTCTTTTATAAAAAAATCATGAATTGGTTTTACAAAATCAAGTGCAAACCCAGTATTAAGATGTATTCTCAATACCATGAACATACTAAGCATTTCAATCAAACTATAGACCCCAATCTCATTAAACACACCAAGTAAGGATTGAATCGTGTAAAAAAACTATGGTAATGAAAAAACAGCTAAAAGACCAAGAAAATATATGAAATGGACGATATAAAAAGCAAACAATGAATGAAAAGTAGAAGAAACAATAAAATGCCTATATCTTTTAGTTTTTTACTACATCATTTGCCTAGGCTATACGACAAGTTGAATTATTTGTTTTTAATATAAAACTAAAATGTTCAGCATTGACAACGTGTTTTCTAGTAGAATTTTAAAAACATCACGGGGGTTAACCAATCATGACTTTATCATCTTAACAGGTCCAAAAGCAACCCAAACAATCAAAAAATTATAATCTATCTAGAAGAATTCAAGATATATATATTTTTTTTATATAAAACAACATTATATTGTATTTACCCACGTCAACCCGGGTTAACATGTCTAGTTTATGATTTAAGTTTTGAGACTATGATAACCCTATAAAAAATAAATTAAAACAAATTAAAAAGCTCAATTCTTAATTAACCCATTGTTGAAAGTTGAACTACGTTAAGAAAAATGAATTAAGAAAGAGGAGAAAAAATTATTAGAGTCAAACCGAGTAGACCTGCCAAATCCATGACCCAAGTCTTGAGACCGATATAATTCCATATTGAAGGCTGGAATTAAAAAATGAATTCAATTAAAAAAAGATAAAAATCAATTAAGGTTAACTTTTCAAACATGTGTCCCAAATTATGAGATCAAAATAACCTTTTCTAAAGCAAATCAAAATAAATTATAAAACTCAATTCTCAATTAACCCAACATTAATGATTAAATTGAAAAAATGTCTCAATTAAAAAATACAAAAAAACATCAAGTCAACTAGGAGTAACTTGCCAAACACGCGATCTAGGTCTCGAGACCAAAATAACTATGATCAATCTAATGTTAAAATGATGAAAGTGTTTTTTTGTTCAAAAATCCATCACATTGATATTATTTTTTAAATAAAAAAATATTTGACATCAGCATATGAAAATGATCTAAAAACATCAAAAAAATTTAATTTAAAGTAAAAAATAAAAATAAAAATAATTTTTTAAATTTTTTTCAAAGCGCTTTTGAAATGCAGTACCAAACAACCTTTAATGCACATTTGAGAGTGTGGTTGAGGTTGCTTTTGAAAGTGCTTTTCAATGAGAAATGCATCAAATGATGTTTTTTTAAATTATTTTTGTCATTAGCACATGAAAATTATCTAATATAATTTTTTATAATCTAATATAAAGGACCGGTGTCTTTCTCTAGAGCAGGGTTGCTGATTTTATTCCATTTAGTACTGGTTAAAAAAACAAGATAAAACATAGTAGTTTGTCTTAATTAAAATTTTGATCCATTCCTGATCTTTTGGCCGAATTGCAGCCGAAACCCACCGGTCTCACACCACATGTTCCGTTCCAGCCATAAAAAAAGAATTAATTCATGTAATTGAAAACTAAAGCCCCCAATTCCCAAATCGTTTTGTCTGAAGTTCACAGCAAATCCCCAACTTATCTTCCTCACAGCCTCCATTCTCAAATTCCCAAATCTCAACCAAAACAATCGACACAACCCCTCCAATCTTTCTTCTTCAGTCTTCACTCTTCACTCTTCACTCTTGCAAGCTGCGTTACTGTTATGTGCCTCATGGAGATGGAGACACGAGGCATAGGAAGCTGGTTGGATGCTGGACACGCGGCATGTTGGAATGGGGAGCATAGAGGATTGAGGCATTATGGATGGAAGACACGGGGCAGGTGGGATGATGGACAAGGGGCACCTCGATCTGCTTATTTAATTATTTTCTTAGTATTTAATTTATGCTTTGTTTTATTTCACACGTTCTAGTTCAGTTATAACCATGAGGTTAGTGGGAAGTTAAGATAGTAGTTATTTCTTAAATTCTATATTTAAAGACTGTTTGAATTAATGGAAGATAAGCTTGAAAATCCAAATATTGCCTAAAGCAAAGGAGGTCCCTGGAACCTCAACATTCCAGAATCGTTCTTTAGCAAAAATACAATTTAAATCATAACAAGTGGTATCAGAGTCGACGTTCCTAGCATGACTGAAGGAACACGTTCAGCCTAAATGGCTGAAGCCATTACTACTCTAAGAGGGGAAAACAATGTGTTGAAGGAGGAGCAAACTCGACAAGGAGTCCTTATGGGAGAGTTATTACAACAACTCAACCATCATGCATCAAGCTATGATAGCTTGGTCCAATTGACGACAAGATTAAGTGCTGGTGAGGGTACTTCTACCAACCCACGTGGAAATATGAATCCACTAGTTGAAGGATCAGGAGGAATTCAAGCAAGAACCCTCCATTTAGATTTTCCCCATTTTGATGGGTGAGATCCACATGATTGGATCCTAAAGGCTCAACAGTTCTTTACCTATTGTCATACACCAGAAGATCACAAATTACAGATTGCTTCCTTTCACATGGAAGGGAAGGCGCTATCTCGGTTAATGGATTCCAGTCCGCCAGCTAATTGGGAGGAATTTTAGGTTGCTCTATGTGTAAGGTTTGGTCCTTCAGCATACGAGGATCCTGTGGGAGCTTTCACAAAACTCAAGCAAACTGGGAGTGTGGA
Organism: Salix suchowensis; assembly: GCA_029030765.1. Taxonomy (NCBI): domain Eukaryota; kingdom Viridiplantae; phylum Streptophyta; class Magnoliopsida; order Malpighiales; family Salicaceae; genus Salix; species Salix suchowensis. The sequence continues at coordinate 7,324,991 of CM054994.1, forward strand.
GGAGTATCAAACCGCATTTGAAGTCCTGTCAAACAAAATAACAGGGGTGAGTGAAGATTTTCGCATCAATACATTTTTAAGTGGATTAAGAGATGAATTAAGGAACATTGTTACCATGTTTAAACCCAATACCCTTTCTGCTATTTTTGGCTTAGCCCGATTGCAAGAAGAAGGGGTAGGCAGGAGACTTACACCTACACGCACAACAAATAACCACTACACTCAAAACCCAAATTACCCGAAACAAACTACCCTCAGATTACCTAGTCCAAACCCATTACCCAAATTTCCAGCACCTCTAGCTTTACCTCAGCCTAACCTAAACCCCCCAAGAAAATACCCCATTCCCATTAAAAGACTTAGTGTTAGTCAGATGCAAGAAAGGAGAGAAAATGGCTTATGTTATAACTGTGATGAGAAATATCAATTTGGGCACAAGTGCAATCGGCCTGGTCTATATTTGTTGGAGGGATTGGAGTTGGAGGCAAGCAGTTTTGAAGTTGAGAGGGACACAGAACAGTATGACCAACCCCCCTAAACAGCCGAATTGCTGGTCATATCCTTGAATGCTATAGCTGGGGTACTCTCCCCTAAAACCATGCGATTGGTAGGTCGCATTGGAAAACATTCACTTATTATTCTTATTGATACGGGTAGCACACATAGCTTTGTGGATGTGAATGTAGCCAGAAAACTCAAACTACCAGTGGAAGATAGCCACTTGGCAATGCAAGTTGCTGATGGAGCAAAGTTTCCTTGCCAAGGTTATTGTAAGGCAGTATTATTGAAGTTGCAGAATTTTGATGTGTGGGTTAGTTTATACCTACTGACTTTAGGAGGATGTGATGTTGTATTAGGGGTTGATTGGTTGAGGAGTCCAGGTACTATTCAGTGGAATTTTGATGTGTGGGTCAGTTTATACCCTTTGAAGTGGTGTATGAACAGGCTCCGCCTCCGCTCCAACCATATGAACCTCGTTCAACGATTGTTCAGGCAGTGGAAGACGAGATGAAAAGTCCTCATTTCATCTTAACACTTGTTCGGGAGAACCTGTAGGAATCACAAGCACGTATGAAATATTTTGCTGACAAGAATCGAACTTGTTGCACCCCATCGCGAGAGTGCGGCGACCCTCCCCATGTGCGGGGGAAATCAATGTTGGGGGGGATCATCTTTATTTTCGTGAAAAAGGGAGTCGCCACCTAGTATTATGGTTACTAGAAAACCTAAAACTGGTCTTTAAGAGATTCTAAGGCAAGTGACTGGTTGCGTAAAGGGAAGGTTTTAGCACCCCTAATACGCCCTACCTAAGGTAAGCTGCTTGACGTTTTGGTTTGCTTATGATTTGTTATGGCTTTGATCTTTTAGAGCATATGTTGGTTAAATGGTGATGGGATATTACCCCGCCGAATATTTTCGATACTAACCCCTTAGGATTTATTTATCCAAACACCGACAGTGAATAATAACATATCATTCCCGCCGAATATTTTGGATATTAACCCCTTAGGATTTATTTATCCAAACACCGACAATGAATAATAGCATATCATTCCCGCCGCATATTTTGGATATTAACCTCTTAGGATTTATTTATCCAAACACTGACAGTGAATAATAGCATATCATTCCCGCCAGATATTTTGGATATTAACGTCTTAGGATTTATTTAATCAAACACCGACAGTGAATAATATCATATCATTCCCACTGAATATTTTGGATACTAACCCCTTAGGATTTATTTATCCGAATAACGACAGTGAAAAATAAATTCCCAAAAATAAGATTTTTATATTTTTTGAAATATTGGCCAATACCCTTTGGATTCTTACAACCATGTTGTAAAATCTCAAGATGCAAGAAATGATTTTTCTTTACGAAATCCATGCTAAAATACATTGTTTGACACAGATATTGTGTCGAGGTTGAATCTTTTCGAGGAGTTGATGGAGAGTGATGCAGACCAGCCCAAAAACACCAGCAAGGACCCATTACATGTTCCAAATGGTCCAATGACGCGGTCTAGGACAAAGACATTGAAAGAGGCAATGAATGCATTGGTTTTGAAGGTTTCAACCAGGTCAGAATTGCAAGGACCATTGGAGTATCAAGAGGAGACCCTAGTACATCTTATCCATGTGCAGGAGGGGTCCAATACAACCTTATTTGGGCCATGAAGTGAGGACAGCAAAAGGAGCCAAAAGAATCCTACTACAAGTTGTAAACATGGGATTGATGGGTTGGATGGAAGAGAATAAATAAACCTTATGAGCTTTATTTAAGTTAGTTAGCTACAGCCCAAGGCTTGTTTGGGCTTAATTAAGACTTTGTTTTCAACTAGGATCCAAGGCTTGCTTGGATTAAGTCATGGGCTTTTCAATTTAGGATTTTGGGTCAGTTTTTAGTGGACCTCTTTTAAGTCCACATAAGAGGCCCATTAGGGTTAGTTTTTAAAAGAGTATTTAAACTAATGTTGGGAAAATTTCGGCAGCCATTGATTAATTTTAATTCTGAACTTTTCAGTTTATGTGTGAGAGTGATTCTTGCATTATTTAGTTCTTGAAAGAATTGAATTCGACTTATCGAAGATTAACTGGCTTCGTGGCGTCATTCTACTCATTCCAATAGTGCTGGTGCCTTGGGGCAGGTTTCCATTATGTCACACTCCTATCAGACCTATTTCGGCTTTCTGGGATCAGATCTCATTCTTGGTTGTGGGTTGCGTGACCACGTGATCACGAGGATCGCATCAGGTGGTATCAGAGCTAGGCTCCAAAAGAAGGTCATATCATTCTGTTATTTTCGTGCTTTTTTTTTGTGTTCCTTGAAGTTTCCTAGTGTTTGTGTTCATCTCCTTGTTCTTCGTGTCAGCGTCATCTAATAAAAAAAAGAGGTTATATTTCATCATTTTTTGTCTCTTCATTTCAGTATATTAAGCAAAAAAAACACAGAAAAGAAAAGAAAAGAAAGAGAGATAGAGGCATTAGTTGAAATTTGAAGAATCATTGAAATCTTGCCGCAGAAAACACTACTCTGGGGAAACATAAGCAAACTACCTTGGAATAACTTGAAAATTCATATTCCATCTATTGGGGTTGAGATAGTATCATTTGTCAACTTTGGGCTTATTCTAATGTTGATTTCTTGAGAGGTTATTTCGATATTCATTTCAGCCGTAGAAACACTACCTTAGTGAACCCATATAAAACCACTTTAGAATCAATTGAAACTTTACATTCTGTGTCTTGGGGTTGATATCAAATGATATATTAAATTGGGGCTTATTTTGATATCGTATACTAGAGGTTTCAATTGGAGGTTCATTTCTGCCGCAAATTGATCACACAAGGGTTTGTGTACCTAAAAGTACGAGAATGACCAAGAAATTGAGTGTTGTTTTTTGTTTAGTATTAAAATACTAAATATTTATTTTGAAGTCATTTGGTCTGGGTTTCAATTCTGTTACGTAAAAATTGTGTAGGAGGTTAGATTTTAGTCAAGTCTCAAAACGTGATCCTTACTGTTTTGTTTTGTTCAATTCTTTGTTTTTTTCTATTTTCAGTTATCTAGGAGTCAAGTAATTGTTTTCGCTAGTATTTGCTTATGTTTTATTTTGTGTCTTCGTATTGTCCACAATTCGTACGAATTTGCATTGCTACTCGCAAAATCGTAATTGTAGTTTTGTTTTTGCTTTGTTTTCAGTATTTTTATTACTTTTTGAGTCTGCAATTCATAATTAGAGTGTGCTGCGAAGGCTACTAACTTTGATTTGTTGATTTTAGTTCTGAAAGAACCAAAAGAAAGCAAGTTGTGAGGTAAAAGGCGTAGTGAGCTTATAAGAGTGAAAAACCTTAAATTTTTTGTGTGATACACGAGAGTTGTGAGGATATATTTTTTTGCTACTAACCAAATTTTGCAGATTCAAAGGATGTCTGAAAACAACGAATCAGCGACACAAAATGCTGACGTAGCGTTCAAATTACGAGCCATGGGTCAGCAACTTGAGTTGTTGTCTAGGACATATAAAGATCTGAAAGATGAGGTGAATTCGATAAAGCAACAGAATAGTGGGGCTGATCGCCGAGGAAATACAGTCCGTATTGCTATACGGAATAACAGATCTGATTTTGAAGAGTATGTTGATGCAAAACACAGACGTGGATGAAGATGACTATGATTTTATATCTGTTGGCCAAGGAATCAGGTCTGGACTGAACAGAGCTAGGAGGAATGTGACTTTCCATGGCATGCGGAATTATAAAGATATGGATGGGGACACCATTAAACTGAAAATTCCAAATTTTCAAGGTAAAAATGATCCCGAGGCTTACTTGTAGTGGGAGAAAAAAGTAGATTGGATTTTTGATTGTCATAGCTATTCTAAACAAAAAAAAAAAGAGAAATTGGTGCTAATTGAGTTTACAGAGTATGCAATGATTTGGTGGGATCAGATTGTAATCAGTTGGAGGAGGAATGGGGAGTGACCCGTTCAGACTTGGGTTGAGATGAAAGTCTTAATGAGGAGACCATTTATGCCAAACTACTATTACAGAGACTTATACTTGACGCTCCAAGGTCTGAATCAAGGCTATAAGACAGTAGATGAATATCACAAAGATATGGAGATAGCAATGATTCGGGCCAATGTTGTTGAGGATAGAGAAGCCACTATGGATAGATTTCTTAATGGGTTGAATCAGGACATTGCCAATGTGGTAGAGCTACAACACTATATGGAGCTAGAGGACATGGTTCACATGGCTACGAAGGTGGAGAGACAACTTAGGAAGGGACATGTTCGGTTAGGGTTTAATTCGGTTTCTTCATCATCTTGGAAGACGAATCTGAAGAGAGGGGGTACTGTCCAGCCAAGATCCTTTGTTCCTTCGACAACTAAACAACCAAAGGCTAAAGTTGATGTCTCTACTAGTGCTAAAGGTAAATCTGAAACTCAGCCTAAACGTACTCGTGATGTTAAATGTTTCAAGTTTCAAGGAAACAGACATTATGCTTCGGAATGTCCAAACAAGAGAATAATGATGGTGATATGGAATCGGAAAGTGACATATCTGATTGCGAAGGCATGTCACCATTAGAGGATAGTGATGGGGATGACTTAGCATTACCGGTTGCGGAGTGCATGGTTATAAGGCGCACACTTCAGGTTCAGGTAAAGGAAGATGACTGTAATCAGCAAAGAGAGAATATCTTCCATACACGCTGTTACGTACAAAGCAAGATGTGTGGTTTAATTATTGATAGTGGAAGCTGTGTTAATGTTTGCAGTACCACCCTTGTTAGTAAACTGAATTTGAGTACTGTTAAGCATGCAAAACCATATAGATTGCAATGGCTGAATGATAGTGGTGAAGTGAAAGTGACTAAGCAAGTTGTGGTCCCATTTTCGATTGAGAAATATGTTGATGAAGTTCTGTGCGATGTGGTACCGATGCAAGCAAGTCACATCTTGTTGGGGAGGCCATGACAATATGATAGGAAGGCAGTTCATGGTGGGGTTAAAAATAGGTAGACCATTGTAAAAGATGGTAAAACCATCACTCTTGTACCTCTTACACCCAAACAGGTGTATGATGATCAAATAAAGCTAAAAAGTGAGCATGAGGCGATGGGGAGAGAAAATCAAGGTGAGGAACATGGGGAGAGAAAACCATCAGATTAGGCCAAAACCCAACCTCTGCAACCCATTCAACCACCCATCCAAACACAAACAAATATTTGGCCACCACTCCCACCAAATCAGACCATTCGACCACTGCTCAAAAACACCCAAATCTGGCCAAGAGTGGAGGTAAGACAAGAGGAGAGAAGAAAGTCAGGAAGAGTGATGAGAATTGTGTGGAAAAACTAGAGAAACAACGTAATTTTTATGCTAGAGAGGGTGAGGTCAGATCTGCATATTTCACTAACAAGCCAATGATTTTATTTGTTTACAAGGAGACTTACTTTAATACTAATGATCTTGATCATATTGTGCCTAGTGTTGCTATTTCTTTGTTGTAGGAGTTTGATGATGTGTTCCCCGACGATACTCCACGCGAATTACCACCATTGCGAGGGATAGAGCATCCGATTGATTTCGTACCTGGAGTTTCAATTCCTGACCGGCCGGCATATAGAAGCAATCCCGAGGAGACGAAAGAGCTTCAAAGGCAAGTTGATGAGCTGATGGAAAAGGGCTACATTCGTGAGAGTATGAGCGCCTGTGCCGTACCCGTGCTACTTATGCCTAAGAAGGATGGAACATGGAGGATGTGTGTTGATTGCCGAGCCATCAACAACATAACAGTAAAGTATAAACACCCTATTCCTAGGCTTGATGACATGTTAGATGAGTTACATGGATCTTGCATTTTCTCTAAAATTGACTTGAAAAGTGGGTACCATCAGATTAGGATGAAAGAGGGTGATGAGTGGAAAACTGCATTTAAGACTAAGTATGGTTTATATGAATGGTTAGTAATGCCATTTGGACTTACAAATGCACCAAGTACGTTTATGCATTTAATGAATCATATGTTGCGTGCATTCATAGGTAAGTTTGTGGTTGTGTATTTTGATGACATTTGGATCTATAGCAATAACTTAACTGAGCATTTTGATCATTTGCATAATGTACTCAGTGTGTTGCGTAGTGAGAGATTGTATGCTAATCTTAAAAAGTGTGCTCTCTGCATGGAAAAAATTGTGTTTCTTGGCTATGTTATAACTGCACAGGGTATCGAGATGGACGAGGAGAAAGTTAAGGCCATCCAGGAGTGGCCTACACCCAAATCGGTAAGTCAGGTAAGGAGTTTTCATGGGTTGGCTAGTTTTTACAAGCGTTTTGTGAAAGATTTCAGTACAATAGCTGCACCCTTGAATGAAGTTGTTAAGAAGTCAATTAGGTTTAAATGGGGGGAGGAACAAGAATTGGCTTTTGTTCTTTTGAAAGACAAATCATGTTCTACACCTGTTTTGACTTTACCTGACTTTACAAAAGCATTTGAAATAGAGTGTGATGCGTCTAGAATGAGAATAGGTGCTATTTTGATGCAGGATCGGAGACCTATTGCGTATTTCAGTGAGAAGTTAAGTGGCGCGACCTTGAACTATCTCACTTACGATAAAGAACTCTATGCCTTGGTAAGAGCACTTGAAACATGGCAGCATTACTTGTGGCCAAAAGAGTTCGTAATCCATTCAGATCATGAGTCCTTGAAACATCTGAAAGGACAAGGTAAGTTGAATAGGAGACGTGCAAAATGGGTTGAATTCATTGAAACTTTTCCTTACGTGATCAAGTATAAGCAAGGCAAAGAGAATATCGTAGCTGATGCACTTTCACGCAGGTATGTTCTTTTACACACCATGAATACTAGATTGCTAGGCTTTGAATATGTGAAGGAATTGTATGGTAATGATTGTGACTTTAGTGAGATTTATAATGCATGTGGAAATTCGACTTTCGGTAAGTTTTATTTGATGGATGGTTATTTGTTCAAAGAGAATAGAATGTGTGTTCCTGCTAGTTCTTTGCATGAATTACTTGTTCGTGAAACACATGGGGGTGGTTTAATGGGTCACTTTGGGGTTGCGAAAACCTTGGATGTATTGCATGAGCATTTCTATTGGCCAAAGATGAAAAGAGATGTGCAATGAATTTGTGAACAGTGCATCGCTTGTCGAAAGGCAAAATCTAGAGTACAACCACATGGTCTCTATACACCATTACCTGTGCCTGCTGAACCTTAGGTAGATATCTCTATGGACTTTGTTTTAGGTTTACCTAGGTCAAAGAAAGGTAGAGACTCTATTTTTGTTGTGGTTGATAGGTTTTCTAAAATGGCGGCACATTTCATTGCATGCCACAAAACAGATGATGCATCTCATATCGCAGACTTGTTCTTTAGGGAGATTGTACGTTTGCATGACATTCATAAGAGTATTGTGTCAGATTGTGATGTTAAATTCCTTAGTTACTTTTGGAAGACCTTATGGGGAAAGTTGGGAACCAAACTTTTATTTTCGATAAAATGTCATCCTCAAACAGATGGGCAAACTGAGGTAGTCAATAGAACATTATCTCAACTTTTGCGTGCTGTAATACAAAAGAATTTGAAAAGTTGGGAAGAATGTTTGCCTTTTGTTGAGTTTGCTTATAATTGAACTGTGCATTCGACCACTCGTTTTTCTCCTTTTGAAATTGCTTATGGTTTTAATCCACTAACTCCTATGGACTTAATTTCTTTACCTTGTGAAGAAAGGGTAAGTTTAGATGGTGAACAGAAGGAAAAGATGGTGAGACAACTCCATGAAGCAGTTCGACTGCAAATAGAGAAAAAGAACAGACTTTATGCTTCTAAGGCAAATAAGGGACGTAAACTGGTTGTTTTCCAACCTAGTGATGGGATTTGGGTGCACATGCGGAAGGAACGATTTCCTAACCAAAGGAAATCAAAATTACAGCCTCGTGGTGATGGTCCATTTCAGGTTTTGGAGAGAATAAATGACAACGCATACAAAATTGATCTTCCAGGTGAGTATAGTGTTAGTGCTACCTTTAATGTTGCTGATCTTACATTGTTTGACACAGATATTGTGTCGAGGTTGAATCCTTTCGAGGAGAGAGGGGATGATGCGGACCAGCCCAAAAACACTAGCAAGGACCCATTACATGTTCCAAATGGTCCAATTACGCGGTCTAGGACAAAGACATTGAAAGAGGCAATGAATGCATTGGTTTTGAAGGTTTCAACCAGGTTAGAATTGCAAGGACCATTGGAGTATCAAGAGGAGACCCTAGTACATCTTATCCATGTGAAGGAGGGGTCCAATACAACCTTATTTGGGCCATGAAGTGAGGACAGCAAAAGGAGCCAAAAGAATCCTACTACAAGTTGTAAACATGGGATTGATGGGCTGGATGGAAAAGAATAAATAAACCTTATGGGCTTTATTTAAGTTAGTTAGCTACAGCCCAAGGCTTGTTTGGGCTTAATTAAGACTTTGTTTTCAGCTAGGATCCAAGGCTTGCTTGGATTAAGTCATGGGCTTTTCAATTTAGGATTTTGGGTCAGTTTTTAGTGGACCTCTTTTAAGTCCACATAAGAGGTCCATTAGGGTTAGTTTTTAAAAGAGTATTTAAACTCATGTTGGGAAAATTTCGGCAACCATTGATTAATTTTAATTTTGAACTTTTCAGTTTATGTGTGAGAGTGATTCTTGCATTCTTTAGTTCTTGAAAGAACTGAATCCACCTTATCGAAGATTAACTGGCTTCGTGGCGTCATTCTACTCATTCCGATAGTGCTAGTGCCTTGGGGCAGGTTTCATTCTACTAATTCCAATAGAGGCACACATGTGTTCCCCAAAACATGCATGAAGCAGCATTGGCTTTGCAAGCTTTGCAAACCATTCCCCATGGTAATGTCTTTGTTGATTTAGTACTTTCACATAAAAAGCTTTTGCCATCCATTTTACAGGCCCCCGAGTTAGAATTGAAACCTTTGCCTGATAATTTGAAGTATGTATTCATTGGCGACAACAATACACTTCCTGTCATCATAGCAAAAGGTTTGACAAGTGCGCAAGAGGAAAAACTTGTGAAGTTGTTGTGTGATCACAAAATAGCTATTGGATGGACTTTAGCAGACATCAAGGGCATTAGTCCCTCAATGTGTATGCATCATATATTATTGGAGGATGATACGAAACCAACAAGGAAAATGCAAAGGAGGTTGAAACCACCCATGATGAAGGTCGTAAAAGCTGAAATTTTGAAACTATTAGATGGGTGGCGCCAATCCATGTGGTGCCCAAAAAGACTGGAATCACATCGGTGAAAAATAGAGATGATGAATTCATTCGTACTCGCATCTCGAGTGGATGGAGAATGTGTGTTGATTATATAAAGCTTAATCTTTCTACGCATAAAGATCATTTTCCCGTTACCATTCATGGACCAAATGCTTGAACGTCTGGTAGGTAAGTCTTTTTATTGCTTTCTTGATGGATAGAGTGAATACAATCAGATTGTTATTAATCCCGAGGATCAAGAAAAGACTACATTTACATGTCCATTTGGTACATATGTATATAGAAGAATGCCCTTTGGTCTCTGCAATGCACCTGCAACTTTTCAAAGATGCATGATGAGTATTTTTTCTGACTATGTTGAAAGAATAATTGGGGTTTTCATGGATGATTTCACAGTGTATGGTGATTCTTTTGATAGATGTCTAGAAAACTTATCTTTGATCTTGAAAAAGTGCATTGAAACTAACCTTGTCTTGAACTATGAAAAGTGTTATTTTATGGTAGATCAAGGAATAGTTTTTGGGCATGTTACGTCTTCACGTGGATTGGAGGTTGATAAAGCTAAAATAGATGTTATTTCATCATTACCTTACCCCTCATGCGTGAGGGAAGTTCGTTCTTTTCTTGGCCATGCAGGTTTCTATCGGTGCTTTATCAAAGACTTCTCGAAGATTACAGCACCCTTGTGCAATCTATTATCCAAATAAGTGGATTTTGTGTTTGATCAAGCATGTAAACATGCCCATGATGAGCTTAAGAGGTGTGTCACATCTGCCCCTATCATTCAACCACCAAAATGGGATGAACCTTTTGAGATAATGTGTGATGCGAGTGACTATGCGGTAGGGGCTGTTCTTGGGCAAAGAATTGGTTAAGAATTTGCATGTTATAGCCTATGCTTCTCGCATGTTAGATGGAGCACAATGCAATTACCATACAACTGAAAAGGAACTTTTTGCAGTAGTGTTTGCTCTAGAAAAATTCAGGTCATATTTACTTGGTACAAAAGTAGTTGTTTTCACTAACCATGCAACTTTGAGGTATCTTTTGAAGAAAAAAGAGTCCAAACCAAGATTAATTAGGTGGATCTTGCTTTTACAAGAATTTGACCTTGAAATCAAAGACAAAAAAGATGCTGAAAACCATGTGGATGACCACTTGAGCCGACTAAGGACCAAGGATATACAAGTTGAAACAATAAGAGAGACATTTCCTGATAAGCAGTTGTGTATGTTACATTCCTCCACAAGACCATGGTATGCTGATTTGGTGAACTATTTAGTCACCAAAGAATTCCCTCCAGGTCTACATCCCAAAAAAATAAGCTACAAGCTGATGCTAAATATTATTTCTAGGATACTCCTCATCTGTGGAAATTTTGTGTGGATCAAGTAGTTAGGAGATGTGTACCACAAGATGAATTTCATTCCATTCTCACCTTTTGTCATTCTCATTCTTGTGGTGGACATTTTGGAGCAAAAAGAACGATCCATAAGGTACTTGAAAGTGGTTTTTATTGGCCTTATATTTTTAAGGATGCATTTCATTTTTGCAAATCATGTGAAAACTATCAAAAAACAGGTAATATTACTCAAAAGAATCAAATGCCTTTATAGAATATTCTTGTAAGCGAGATTTTTGATGTTTGAGGTATTGATTTTATGGGTCCATTTCCTTCTTCTTTTAGCAATCTTATATCCTTCTTGCAGTTGATTATGTGTCCAAATGGATTGAGGCAAAAGCCACACGAACTAATGATGCTAAAGTTGTTATAGATTTTGTCAAGACTCACATATTTGACAGGTTTGGAATCCCTAAAGCTATCATTAGTGATCGTGGCACGTGTTTTTGCAATTGTTCAATGGAAGGATTGTTACGCAAATATCATGTGACTCATCGGATTTTTACGGCATACCATCCTCAAACGAATGGCCAAGCTTAGATTTCAAATCGAGAAATCAAGTCCATTTTGGAGAAGACAGTGTAACCCAATTAGCGAGACTGGAGTCTGCGACTTGGTGATGCACTTTGGGCTTACCGAACAACTTATAAATCACCAATAGGAATGTCACCTTTTAGGATGATTTATGGGAAAGCATGTCATCTACCAGTGGAACTTGAACATAATGCTTTTTGGGCCATAAAAAAATGTAACATGGATTATGATGCTGCTGGATTGCAAGAAAGTTGCAATTGCAAGAGTTGGAAGAGATACGAAATGACGCTTATGAGAATGCAAGGATTTACAAAGATAAGACAAAGAGTCTTCATGACCAAATGATTATAAGAAAAGAGTTTCATGTTGGAGACAAAGTCCTTCTCTATCATTCACGTTTGAAACTTTTTCCTGGTAAGTTGTGTTCTCGTTGAATTGGGCCCTTTGTTGTTTCTAATGTTTTTCCTTATGGTGCAGTTGAAATTACAAGTTTAGAAACAAATAACATACTCAAGGTCAATGGGCATCGCTTGAAACCTTTCTATGAAAGTTGGACGACAGAAATCACCGCTTCTATGGAGTTAACTGAACCGATCTATGAAGAATGAGCATACCACATGTCGAGCCAATGACACAAAACAAAAGCGCTTCATGGGAAGCAACCTAACAAAAAATAATCAGATTTGCTTTCCTTTTCCCTTATCTTTTATTTTTATTCTATTTATATTTATTTTTGTTTTTTGCATTTTTTTTGTCAATCTCTTGGATCCCTTTTCTTTCATTTTCAACATTGAGGACAATGTTCTATTTTAAGTGTGGGGGGTATTGGGAAAATGTCAGTTTTCTTATTTTGTTTTTTCTTTATTCTTCCCAAAAAAAAAGAGAGAGAGAAAATCTATGATTGATCTTTATGAACTCCCATTGGTTTATGAGAATATGAGTATTATGTGTGAGAATTAAGTGAGATAGATGAATATATAAATTGAATGAATGAGTGTGCATGCAAGTTTTAATGTTTAATTGGTTTAGGGATTGACTCTGAAAATATATCATGTTGACTTTATAGTGATACCAATGCAAGCTTTTGAGCCTTCAACATTATATTCTTTGATTGTACTTTCTTTTAATGATATGTATCTCTAGAACTTGCTTCATATCTTGTTGAGATTACATTCACATTACATAGATGCATGAAGATGATAAAGGCATTAGGAATTTTAACCGCTTGAGCGAAAAAGCCAACCTAAAGCATATTATCTTTAGTGAGCCCCTTTTGAGCTTGTTTATCTTTTCTTTATTTTATCCATGTATAAGCCTTAAATTTTTTATATGTTTTCCTCTTTTCCCCTGGCCAAGGATTAGTAGAGCATATACTTGTGATATCTCATGGAATTATGGTTGGAAATGATGTGTAAAGAAAGAAGAAGTGATGTTTGATGAAAAGATGGGCAAAGTTGCCAAAAGTGAAGAAAAAAAAAAACAAAAGAAGAAAAGAAAAAAAAGAAAAAAAGAAGAAGAAAAAAGAATAGAAACGAGCTTGAAATCGAAAGTAGCTAAGCATTGATGCTTAAATATTGAAAATTGATGTGCTTTAATGGAATATCTTGTTTGAAATATCATTTTTCAGAATGCTCTACTTTCTTTGGTTTGAACCATTTCTTTTACTCTCTTTTACCTCACCTTAACCTTAGCCCCATTACAACCGGAAATAAGACCTTTTGATTCATGCATGGTTTGTAATATTTTAGTAATGGAGATGGGATTGAAGAGCAAGCTTATGGTAGAACATATTCATTGATTGAATTTGAGAGATTTAAACACATAAGCCCTAAACACTTGAATGTTGGATGTATATCAATGAGAGGACCTATCACTTTGGCATGGCATAAATTTCTTTTAAATCCCAAAGAGTAATTGAGTTTTGAAGTTTGCATGTAAACAAATTCATGAAGATTTATGTTCTTTATCCTTCTTGATTGTATTCTTATTTATAATATTTGTATTCTTGGATATTGAGGGGAGATTAAGAGATTGGTCATGGTTATTTTTAATTTAAATATTTTTTACCTATCCTTTCTCGAGGACGAGCAAAAGCTAAGTGTGGGGGTATTTGATGCGACCATATTATTTGATAGTTTCATCCATATTTACCTAGTGTTTTGCATATGTTTTGTATATAAAATGCCCTGATATTCTTTGTTTATTGTTTTGAAGGCATTTTTGGATGAAAGATGCAAAAAGGAGGTAATTGGAGCTGATTGACAGATTTGACCTTCAGTCGGTGTTTTGTGTAGAGCGGAAGCTCTAGAGATCGAAATGAAGTGATTCTAGTGACATTCAAAAGCTAACATCCATAAATTTCTGGAAAGCTAAGTCAAAAGAAATAAAATAAGGAATAGCATGGAAATCGCAGCCTTCAAAATCAAAACTTGTAATCTGCCGAGTGGACCTTTGTCCATTACAACTTCAATATCTCAAGCTACAGACGTCCAATTGATGCAAACTCAATTTGCATGGATTAAGGACTCAAAGACCTATAAATTTTCCAAATATAATATCCAAACGATGTGTTATAAAGGAGATATGAATTTTACAAGGGACAACTAAATTCTATCAACTTAAGGAAGGACTATTTTGTAAAATAGATACTAGGGTTTCTAAGCATATATAAAAGAAGAGAGGAGCAAGGAAGTTTCGGTCAGCAGCAAAGAAAACACAAATCTTCCTCCTCCAAACCCTAAATCATGTTTTCTTGCATTTTTTTATTTACTTGTTCAATAAACATGCAAGGCTAGACTCTTTTGCTTGGTTGCAAGGACACGGAAACCTTCAGATTTCAAGAACTGTGAGATCTATTTTTACCTCAATTTTCCAGTTTATATGATGAATATGTTTGTTCTCCTATGCTTATTTTTCTATGATTGTTTATTTAATTGCTAAGAGCGGACTCGAAGTTATTATTGTAGACAATCGATTGCTAAGTTTGATATCAAAACCGAATTTGTGGTCTATGAACTTATGAAGCAACTAAGTTAATAATTGTAGTGGAACTATGTTATTAATCTTAGGGAGAACATTCAATCAAACTAAACATATATTGCGGACAATTATGTTTCTTAATTGATCAATTTATCTAGATTTTGATGATGCCATTGAATCAAGTTACTAGTGCGGACACTGTGGTTGTTTGATGGTTAGGGTAAGTTATACGGCGGATTCATTAACGAACCAATTTTAAGAAGAGCTAAATATTCAGAATACAAATTGATGTGTCGTTTCTATGATCAGTTCTGATTTCTGTAGGTGGATGTTGATTTGCGACCAAGGTTTGTTTTATTGATAAATTTCAGTTTTATATAATTTTTGCTTAGTTTGCTTAAGCCTAACCTAGACAACTTCCAACCCCCCCAATTGCACAACATATAGCACGAAAATCTGAACTAAATCGTCCTCATGGGATCAACCCCTTACTTGCTCTATACTATCTTGTTTGATTTGTTGTTTTAAGCTATGATAATTAATTTGTGCGACCACGACAACGCAACAACAACCTAACTATGAAAAAAACAACAACAGTTGACAATTAGTAGCAAAGAACAAACAAAGGCATTAATGTTAGAGTTAACAAAATTGTCAAAATACCAGCAAATTAAATCAACCAAACCTTAATGTTAATGAAGAATCAACTGAACCAAAGTAGGCGACAAATAACTAACACCAAGTAGAAATCGATGATAGTAAGCATTTCGCTGTCTTTTTTATGATAGTAAGCCCTCAAAAGCGACAGCCCCTGTTGCGGAAGTTTTTTGTGTGACAGAGGCTTGAAAACTGCAGGAAGCAATATTTCCAACTGCAGCAAGATTTGCTGCCACTTGATGACAAAAGCCATTAATTAAATAGAACGATACATTAATTAGATCTGGACGAAGAGATAAATAAGCAATAAATATATTCATTCTTGCTGTCAAACCCCACACCTGCTATAATGTGAGGACAAAATGCATTAATAAACAAAAAGAATACATTAATTACTTGTTGAATGAAGCAGACACGCAACGATGAAAGTTTTCTTGAAGGCGGCATAAAACAGAGGTACACGAACTAATTACCGTGAATAGCTCTCTTATTTCCACGTCAGGTAAGCCTTGGTGGCATGCTTCCTTTATTTTGTCCAATTCTTATCTTTGTTAAATTCAACTTTGCTGGTTCGGCTTATTAAAGAGTACACCCCGCGATACATAATTAGAAATAGACAATTAGCATGACAGTTAAGTGAGCTACACGTGGCACAACACTGCAAATAATTTGCATGTAAGAACACACCCAATATGAACTCCCCTCATCAAATGAAAATATTTGAAATAAACATCAATCATTTTGTGGCCTAAATCGATGTCAACGATATTTTTCTCTCTACCATCAGAATCATGTGATCTTTCTCTCTATTCTCTCAAGTAGAAACTAAAAATAATAAAAATAAACTTCTCTTTCAAATTCTAATCAGATTGTCTAAAATAAAATTTCAAAGATAAAAATGAATCGTCAAAAAAAGAACATAGATCATCCATAAAGGTTACACGATGTCAGTTGCATAATATTCGTGTAATGAAGTGAAGAGTGTCAATTTCATAATGTTAATTCTACAAAGTTTTAGTTTTTACATTTGTTGTTACTCATTTTTAGACCTTACGTACCGGAACTGGCATATACCCCTTTGGAACCAAATGCAAGAGTTTAGCACATGGTTACTAGATGATGGACAAAAGTAAAGAATAAAAATGTTTTTTTCGAACCCTGTCTTTATTGCTTTCTTTTTTCTTATCCTTCTCCTTTGCTGCAGAAATCATCAGGATTCTTATACCAAATAGGATTTCTTTCTTTATCTAGGTTTAAGGTTGGATAAATACCTTAGAATTTGCACTAAAAAAATTGATTTTGCTACTGCTACGAAATTCTTTTTCTTCAAAAATGTTTTGTCCAAGCAAATTGCGGGTAGATTTTGTCTATCAAAACATTTTTTTCTCACTTCAGGTCCTTCATGAAAGCTGTAATGCCACGCGGGTACATGAATTTGCGATTTTGAATTACCTTATTTGAATATCAGAATCTCAAGATATTTGCGGGTAGATTTTGTCCATCAAAGAAATTTTTTCTCACTTCAGGTCCTTCATGAAAGTTGTAATCCCACACCTGTAGATGAATTTTCAGTTTTAAATTACCTGATTTGGATATTACAATCTCAAGAAATTTGTATTTGAATATGTACTATAAAAGAAGAAAATTGTGCCGTGAGGATGATTCTAACCCAAGATGTGCATGTTTTATTCGAGAAACCCAATTTAGGCTTAAGGTTGGAAAAATCGCTTAGAATTTGCACTCAAAAATGATTTTTTCACTGCCGTGAAAATCCTTTTCTTTTAAACAGTTTTGACCAAGCAGATTGCGGGTAGATTTTGTCCATCAAAAATATTTTTTCTCACTTCGGGTCCTTCATGAAAGTTGTAATCCCGCATGTGTAGATGAATTTGTTTTTTTTTATAATTGCTTGATTTGGATATCAGAATCTCAAGATATTCACATTAGAATGTTTGGTATAAAAGCAGAAAATCGTTTTCTTCGGAACAGTTTGGACCAAGCAGATCGTAGGTCAATTTTGTCAATCAAAATGATTTTTTATCACTTTGTGTTCTTCATTAAAGTTGTAGTACTCCATGATTATATGAACTTGGGGTTTTAAATTGACCGATTTGGATATCAGAATCATAAGATATCTCTGTTTAATGTTTAGTATAAAAGAAGAAGGATCCTGCCGCGAGAATGATTCTACCCTGAGATTTGCAAGTGTTATTCGAGAAACCAAATTTAATGATTCAAGGATTTATCGGGATAAATAGATACCAATTTTAAAATTTGGGAAAGGTTAATTAGTCTCACTGGAAAAAGAAGAGGGGGCCTGGTTCCAGAAACATCACAATGATTTATGTTGCTCAACTGTCGCGAGGGGTTATATTTTGTTTCTTTTCGCATAACCAACAATGTTTATTTTATTATTATTTTTTACCATAGGTTTAAGGTTGGATAAATCGCTCAGAATTTGCACTAAAAAAATGATTTTTCCGCTAGCACGAAAATTCTTTTCTTTAAAATAGTTTTGACCAAGCAGATTACGGGTAGATTTCGTCTATCAAAACTATTTTTTCTCATATCGAATCCTTCATGAAAGTTGTAATACCGCACATGTATATGAATTTGGGTTTTTGAATTGTCTTATTTGGATATTCTTAGTGCAAGATATCTTTGCTTTAATGTCCACCATAAAAGCATAAAATCCTACCGCAATAATTTCTGTTCATCGTCACTTTCAAACAACCCCTACGCGCAACTTCCCTTTTCACTACAACTTCCCATTTGATTTCCATGATTTTCTCACTTAATATTTGATCTAAAAATCATGTTTTTTCTGCATCAAAATCAGAATATATCAACCAGAATATTTCTTTCCTTGTTTTGTTTATCTAATTGTAGAAAAAACATAATCTTGATTCCTAGATTAAATGCACTAAATCTTCCCTAAATAAGAGCTATGTCTAGGCGATATATACCCCCTCCCTGCTGACCTAAAAAAAGAGAGAAAGAGAGGAAAATAGTGGGATAAAAGAAAAATAAGGAGGAGAAAGAAGAGAGAAAAGAGAGAGAAAGGTAAAACACGAGAGAGAGAGAGAGGTGTCAACAAAAGAAAAATAGCAGCCCTATCCGATTCATCTCAACCTCTCCATCAGCCAACAACTTCCATTAACAACCCCAATCATACTTCCTACCATGGGCCAACACAAGCTTTGCATCCCTAGAAGTAGTGGTCACCGATTGTGCAGGAGTTCCAGCAAACATCACCTCTGTCCTTCAGTTGCAGGTATGACCCCCATGCATTCTTCTTCCTTTGGATGTTTTCATTCACTGTGATGTTTTTTTGTTTATTTTTCAGGTGAATTATAATTCATGCAAACAATAACTAAGGAGGCATGTGTGAGACACCTCACACATGCCTTTTTGTTTGCCGTCAGGTCATTAGTTTGGAAAAGTGACCCGACACATTTTTTTTTCATTCTAAAAAAATATAAAATAAGAGGAACATATTTATGATTTCCTGGCATATTAGTTCAAGGTATGTATATGCTTTATATTTTGTCGTATTGAGAATACCCAATTTTCAGCGCGATGCGACAAATATACACATATACAGAAAAAATGTTTACATGCATTTTAAGGAAGGTTATTCAAGATGGAGAGGCTTTGCCACTTCAACCACCACTTATGTAGGAGTCAAGTCTCCCCAAACTGAAGAAAGGCCTATTAAGAGAAAAAGGGTTAACAATGAAGAGGAATTGAGAAGACAAATAGAAAAAATCCAGATAGAGTTGAGCAAAAGCAGAAAAGGCAAGGCAATATTGGAAGAAATGGTATTGGAAGGGGATAAGAGGGGAGCTGTTTTAGATGAAGAAATACCGTCTAGAGATGCGAGAATAACAAAGCTTGAGTTAAAGTTGAGTGAGGAGAAGAATGTTAGGGAGGAAAATGTGAAGGAGTTGGGAGAGATGAGCTTGATTTGGGAGCAAAGTTGTTTAGAGCTTGATGTGTTGAAAATTGACTTTAACGAATGCCAAGGGAACATAGAGTATTACCAAGAGAAATTTGCATAGATTCAGTTTGAGTTGATGGATATAATTGGAAAGTATAAAGATTTGAACAAAAAATTTATGGAGTTGGAGAGCAGTTTGACAAGGTTTGCAAAAAAGAATGTTTTGAGGCTATTGAAGTAGAGTTAGCAGTTAAGGAAAATGAGATTAAAATTATAAGGATGAAGCTCGACAAGAAAATCATAAAGGTGAAATATTTAGACGAGAAACTAGCATCAATGGAAAAACACAAGGATCAAATCGATGCCAACAGTACTTGTTTGAACAAAACCAATTCATTGCTTATAGAAAAGATGACAAGGATGGATGAGCAAATGAATGAAGCTACTGCGCATGCACAGATCATTATAATCAATACGCAAAATGTAGGAAGGGATATCATTCGCTATCGCTGAAGTCTATATGAGATTGACGCCTTCTTAGAGAAAATTGAGAACTGCGGTTTTGCCTTCCTCCCTTGGCCAAAGAGGTAGTGGAGGAAATAGATTAATATTTTTTGTATCAACTCTTTATTTGCAAAAATGAAATAAACTTATCAAGCATTAATAAAAAGGGCGATGACCCATGTTTTATGCAAAATATGGCTCTTAGTGAATATGATTCAAGCAAACAGCTCGAAAAGCAATACTCTTAGCGAAGCAATGTGACAAGAAAACCTATGTCTATGAGGTGGTGGCTATTAATCATTCACAACAAGGGTGCATCCATACCCAATATACAAAGCATTCTTATCACAAACTTGCATTATACCATACATTTTCTTATACATTTATGCACGCATAAGCTCGACTACAAAACATAAGTCCCTCTGCCAAAATCCACAACACTCGACTAAGAAAAAGGATGGAAAATGAAGAGAGGTCACAATCGAAAGCTGGTATATGAGGTTGGACACTGTAAGGATCAGGAAGGGGACGGATCTAAAAGATGCTTTCTTAAAGGAATACAAGTTTAATCTTGAGATTGCTCATGATAGGACCAGTCTTATTACCATGGAGAAAGGAGTTAAGAGTTTGTAAGGACTTATGCTCAAAAGTGGTGGGACCAAGCTATTAATGTAAAACATCTACTAATAGAGACAAAAATGGTGACGCTATTTCCCAATACTTTTAGAGCCCCATTCTATTAACATCTTATGGGTAGCTCAACCCAACATTTCTGTGATGTAGTGAGAATTGCTGAGAGGATTGAACAAGGAATCCAAAATGGGAGAATTGCGGAACCTGTAGAGAAGAGGGGTTATGTTGGGAAGAAAAGGAAATTGAGGTGAATAACCTAAAAGACAGATATAGAGGGAAAGAAAAAAATTACCAAAGCTACCAAACACCTACCCCCCAAATCATCAATATCAACTTTTTGAAACCCTCCATCCCAAACAAGCCCTATCAAACAAAATTCCCTGCAAAGAGCCAAAATAGTTACCGAAGGAGAGACAACCGACAACCTGAAGAACAATTACCACCTTTGGCAATAACCCTAAAGGAGTTATATGCCAAATTACTAAGCATTGGGCAGATTTCTCCCTTACCAGTACCATTTATGCAACCACCTTTCCCTACCTAGTCCAACCCCGAGTTGACTTGTGAATACCATGTTGGTAACGTGGGTCATAACATTGAGACCTGTGTAGCTTTTAAGAAGAGGGTATTGTAGTTGATCAAGATCGGATGGGTCACTTTTGAGGACTCACCCAATGTAAATTTGAATCCTTTGCCCAAACATGCTACAGGAAGTAGTGGGGTGAATGCTGTGGAGGTTGGTAACAAAGGAAAGGCTATAAAAGTGACCATGACAAGACTACACAATATGTTGGTACAGTCTAGAATTTTAGTGGAATCAACTGAACAAGGCGAAAAAATGACTTTTGCCCATTTCATAAAAAGAAAGGCAATCACATTGATGAATGTATCGAATTTCATCAAAAGGTTGCAATAATGCTGACATTAGGAGAGTTGAGGATTGAGGTTATAGAGGACAGTAAAGGGATAGCGGTGATAGAGAAGTGTAGGATCCAATCAACACCTAATGGACTCTCGAAGTTGGTATTGACTAAGCCCTCTTATGCAAAGAAAACATACTATAGGGCGATGCCTGAGAAATATGGTTACACCTCAAATGCCGAAACTCCTTTGACTTTGTTCCAAACTGAGATAAGTAGGCTGACTTGAAGTGGTCGTTGTTTCACGCCCAAAGAATTAGAAAAACAAAGGAAAGCTAAAGGCAAAGAGGCAATGGACTTTGATAAAGAGCTAGAGGTAAATAAACCAAGGATCTCAAAGGCCACCAAAATGGCCACTAAAAGCTTTTTGAAGCATGAGACTTCTGTCTGATATGACGTCGAAAAAGGAAAAATTGAGTGGATTAGTGTAGCAAAGCTGAAAGCCACAGAAAAGAGGTTTGGACTGGGATATAGGCTTAGAAAATAGGATTACATGTGAGCTTCTAGTGTAAGAAGAGAGAAGAGAATGACGAGAATTGAAGGAAGGAAGCCTGAAGAAGAAAACTTAGTGATTCCTCCCATCAAGGTTTCATTTCCAAGGGCTACATATGTGATGCAACCTGACCAGGGACATGAAAACTCTCTTTGAAAGCTTTCATCTATGTGCATAACCACTCTAGAAAAGGATGAAGTCGAGGGTGTGGCCGAGAAGACTCAATTTGGAAGAAGGGATGAACTACCACTATTAACCATCTATGCTCTAGATGAAGTTGTTGCTAGTACCTGCATTCAAAATCTATCCAAAGGAGAGAAGTTCTGGAATTGGAAGACCCAAGAAGCTCCATTGGTGTTCAAAGTGTAATAACAATGGTTGTTAGATTAAGATATTTTCTATGTTGTTTGTCGTTTTGTTTTGTTTAGTTTTTTGACATTCGAGTCTCAAGATGTCAATTGGATTTTATCTTTGTTTTTTTTTTGTTTTTTTACCAAATTTTCTTTTAATGAGCTCATGCATTTTTTAGTTCAGTTTTATTTTTTACTGTGCATTTACACTCACTTTCCTCTTTCAGGAACCCTGAAAGCGGATCTTCCATAACAACACCTGCACTTTACACTGAGAATAAATGGTCGAATTTTAAAGAATGCATAATAATCGTAGAAGAGGAAGAAGGGGATGGAAATAGCATTAGGGAGTTCACAAAATTAATAGAACAACATGAATGAGTTTGGAAACCTGCTAAAGAGGAACTTGAAACCATAAATATGGGTAATGAAGAAATCCAGAAAGAGCTTAGGATAGCAACTCTGATCACACCGAAAGAAAGAGAAGAATTGATTGCACTACTAAGAGATTACGTAGATGTTTTAGCTTGGTCGTACAAGGATATGCTTGGTTTGGATACAGATATCGTAGTACACAGGGTACCACTAGAAGAAGGATGCAAGTCGATTAAGCTAAGAAGAACTCATCCAGAGGTTTTGATCAAAGTAAAGGCAGAAATCGAAAAACAATGGAACACTAGTTTCTTAGAAGTAGTCAAATATCCACAATGCGTGTCAAATATTCATAAAGGAAAATCAGTGTTTGTGTGGACTTTAGGGACTTAATCGAGCTAGTCCTAAAGATAATTTCCCTCTACCATATATAGACATGTTAGTTGACAATGCAACTCATAGCTCCACATTTCCTTTTTGGGTTGATTTTCGGGCTACAATCAGAAAAACAAATGGCACAATAAGATAAGGAGAAGACAACCTTTGTAGCACCATGGGGAACCTTCTACTACAAAGTCATGCCATTTGGGTTAAAGAATTCTGGGCCACCTACCAAAGGGTCATGGTGACTTTATTTCATGACATGATGCACAAAGAGATTGAAGTATACGCGGACGACATGATTGCTAAATCTAGAGAGGGAGAGAATCATGTGTAAATATTGAAGAAATTGTTTGAAAGGCCAAGGAAATATAAGTTGAGGCTTAACCCTGCAAAGTGTTCATTCAGGGTGAAATTTGGGGAGTTGTTTGGATTTATGGTGAGTGACAAAGGGATAGAAGTAGATCCTGACAAATTAAAGGATATTCAAGCAATGCCAACTCCCAAGACTAAGAAAGAAGTAAGAGGTTTCTTGGGAAGGTTAAATTACATTGCTCGGTTTATATCCCAATTAACCACGACTTGTGACCCAATCTTTTGTTTGTTAAGGAGGAAGAATCATGAGATTTGGAAGGAAAAGTGCGAAGAGGCTTTTGAGAAAATTAAGCAGTATCTGCTGAATCCACCCCTACTTGTTCCTCCTATACCAAAACAGTCATTGATATTGTACTTAACAGTAATTGAAATAGCGATGAGATGTGTGCTTGGACAACAAGATGAAATTGGAAGTAAGGAAAGGGCCATTTATTACCTAAGCAAGAAGTTCATAGAGTGTGAGTCTAGGTATACTGTGATTGAGAGGTTGTGTCACGACCCGATTCCCGGATCTGTGACCGGCACATAGGCATGGTCCCCCTCCAAGGTTCCACACCTATGCGAACCCAAACTTACACACAAACTTATCATTCAACTTCAGAATTTAACGCAACAGAAATAACAAACGGAAACTTTATAACATAATTCGATTGTCTTAATACAAGAGTTGCTTATATACAATTACAATTGTGGAGCACTAACTAGACATATGAACAAAAATATCAAATACAACCAAAATAGCAGGTTCCAAGAGTTGGACAAAAATGACCTGCTAGCAAGCTACGACCCTGAAAATGATAAATAATGAGGGAGTGAGTTCAACAACTCAGTGAGTAGATAATATCTAATATACACATACGAGATAATATAGCAAAGAGAAGTATAATATCAAATCGGCTTAAGGTTCTTACAACAAATTTCTCAAATAGGTCATAACAAGAATGTATAGGTAAAGCTCGTCAGAAAAATCAGAATATAGTGAGCATAAGGCTCCGTCATCGTGGGATGATCGATCCCACACAGGGTTGGTGACTCCCCGACCAACTAGGGTTTCAGATACGATGTGCACAAAGGCTAACACTACCCTGTTAGCATGGGTATTCTGACTGGCATACCATAGGTATATCTAATATCAAACAAACATGTTCATATCTCAAGGCTCAACTCATGGTATCAATCAAATGAGGAGCTAACAATTCACAAACAGATATAGGTTCATATCAAGGACGGATATTCAACAAATGATTATGCTTTATCGTATCAAGAATATAATCAAGGTATATATTATCCAAAAAAGCATAATCCAATTCATACTAGCAAATTCAAATATTTATACTATTTCTCATGCATATTAAATATTATCCACTCACCTGACTTAAGAACAAACAAGGTTCAGAAGCAGAGTGTTGACGAAATCCTACTGATGTCCCGCGGGTTGAATATCGGGATTATCTGAATATATATAAAAGAAGATATTCAAAAAAAATGACTCAAAGGAATTAAAATACCTTTAATAACATATCTAAGAGTTCAAATCATAATCCTATGTGTTTTTGAATCAACTATCCATTTCTTCGTAAAACCTAAATCAAAGGTTTCTTCCAAAATCTAATTCCAAATACCTAACTCATAAAATTGATAATAATCCATCAAATGAACTTCAATTATCCATCAAACCAATCTTAAATGCTATTATTTCACCTAGGGACCATTCTGAATTTTTTCTCATATTTTTTAGGGCCAAATCGTAATTTTACCAAATTGAAGGACTAAATTGAACTCCTCTTAAATTCACAACTATACTGAAATTTTGTCCATAATTCATCCTCAATTCTGTCCAGAATCTTCAATTTCACCCCAGGGGACCAAACTGTAATTTTTCCAAAGTTCGGGGACTAAACCGAAATTTTCACCAAAAGGACCAAAATGAATTTTTTGTCATCTTCAACCTCCATCCCAGAATTTCCAGCAAAGGATTTCGAATTTATCAACATTATTTCACCATTTTTTCTCAATATTTTCTCAAACCAAACATCTCAAAACTTCAAAATCATCTACAATCAAACTATTTAAACTATTATCCCAACACATTCAAACCCTTAACATCTCTCCTAATTCATCAATCAAACCCAAATAAAATTCTCAAACCCTAACAACCCATTCAAGCAAAATCATAGCTAATAATCATATTTTATACATAATAAACACACACATTACCTTAACAACTTATTTCTCCTTCTTCCTTTCTCTTCTTCTTCTCTTTCCCTCTTTTCTCTTCTTCTTCTTCTTCTTTCTTTCTCTCTTCCCGGTTCTCTCTCTCTCAATTTTCAGATTACCTCTCTTTTTCCTTTTCTTTTCTTTTCTTTTCTATTTATATTTACTAACTTGTGCAATTACTACCCTACTCTTAACCTAATTCTAAGCAACTAAGGGCATTCTTGTATTCTCCTTATAAAAAAATTCAAAACACTACAGGTTGTGTTGTGCACTAGCATGTGCTGCAAAGAGCTTACATCAATATATGTTTGTATCATACTACATGGTTAATTTCCAAATTAGACTCGTTGAGGTACATCTGCGAAAAACCTTATCTATCTAGCCGAATTGCAAGATGACATGTTCTACTGGCTGAGTATGACATAGTATATATGACAAGGAAAGTTGTGAAAGGGAGTTTTATTACCGATCACCTGGCTGACCATGCTATGGAGAATTATGAGCCATTAAACTTTGACCTTCCTGATGCATATATTCTTTTAGTCGAGGAAGGGAAACTAGATTGGTGGACTATGTAGATTGATGGTGCTGTAAATGTATGTGGTAATGGAGCGGGTGCAGTGATAATCTCTCTTCCTCTGTTTTGCAAATCTCCTCCTGTATATTTCTGCCCCTCTTTCTCTCTTTTTTACCTGAATTTGGCTCCCCTCTCCGTCTCTTGTTCCTGCATATTTATAGCAGAGGACACAACCCTTCGGCTGCCCATGGCGTGCAGCCGAGGGCTGCTGCCTCTACATTGCCCAGTAAGGGGCTTTGCTCAGGCGGCATGCGTGCAATGTTCATGTGATTGAACAGTGCATGCTTGTGAAAGATGATTTTGCAGAGGGCAAAAATGCAATTTGGTCCCCCTTCTTATAATTGTTCTAAGCGCACCCTAATTGAATTTAAAATTATGATTTTGTGCAATTATACCCCAGTCAAAATTTCAATATCAGCCTTGACTTTGCGTGCTTTTTTATTTATTTTGGTCCTTGATTTCCAATTTATACAATTTGACTCTGCATTGATTGTTAAATTCTCAATTTATTCAATTTTGCCCTTGTAACAAGATATTTTGGATTTTTGTCTTTTTAAATATTTTTTGTTTTTTTCTCTGAAACATGAAAATAAGTGGGTCAAAATTTGGGTAGCAACAGGCATGTCACTCGATATTGAGACCATTTTTAGAAAAAAACATGGAGTTTTTTTAAAAAACAAGTGAAGATGGGCAACTCACTTGATGGAGTTTTAAGAATGGCAGGTCACCTGATATTGAAACCATTTTTAGAAAAAGCGTGGAGTTTTTAAAAAACAATTGAAGATGGGCAGGTCACCCCATATTGAGACCATTTTTAGAAAAGCATGGAGTTTTTCTAAAGACAATTTAAAATGGGCATGTCACCCGATATTGCGACCACTTTTAGAAAAGCATGGAGTTTTTTTTTAAATAATTGTAGATGGGCAGGTCACCTAATATTCAGACTGTTTTTTGAGAAAAAACATGGAGTTTTTTAAAAAAAAAACCTTAAGATGGGAGGTCACCTGATATTGAGACCGTTTTAGAAAAGTGCGGAGTTTTGCTAAAACAACTAAAGAGGGGTAGGTCACATGTTATTGAAACTATTTTTTGAGAAGCATGAGGATTTTAGTAGGGCCAAGCAATTTATCCTTACAAAACTTACTACACGAAGCACTTGACAAGTAATGGCTTCTTAAGTTTTGTAAAGAAAGGGCGTCTATTGTTACTCATTTTTAGACCCCATGCACTGGAAATGGCGTACACCCCTTGGGAACTAAATAAAAGAGTTTACCTTATGGATAATAGACGATTGACAAAAATAGAGAATAAAAAAAAATCAAACCTTATCTCTGTTGCTTTCTTTTTTCTCATCCTTCTCCTTTACTGTATAAATCATTAGGATTCTTAGAGCTATTAGGAATTCTTTCTTTATCTAGGTTTAAGGATAAATCCCTCAGAATTTACAATACAAAATTGATTTTGCTGCTGCCACGAAAATCCTTTTCTTCAAAACTGTTTTGACCAAGCAAATTACAAGTAGATTTTGTCCATCAAAATGATTTTTTCTCACTTTAGGTCCTTCATAAAAGTTCTAATCTCACTCGTGTAGATGAATTTGGGGTTTTGAATGACCTAATTTGGATATCAGAATCTCAAGATATTTTCATTTAAATGTCTTGTATAAAAGAAAAAAATCCTACCGCGATGATGATTCTAAACCGAGATTTGTACGTTTTATTCGAGAAACCCAATTTATGTCTAAGGTTAGATAAATCGCTCAGAATTTGCACTAAAAAAATGATTTTGTTGTTGCCGCGAAAATCCTTTTCTTCACAACAGTTTTGACTAAAATCTACCCAAGATTTGCAGGTTTTATTCGAGAAACCAAATTTAATGTTTCAAGGATTTTTCAGGAAAAATAAAGACCACTTTTAAAATTTGGGAACTATTAATTAGTCTCATTGGAAAAAAGGAGGGAGCCTAGTTCAAGAAACATCACAATAATTTATGTTTATCGACTGTCGCGAGGGTTATATTTTTTTTCTTTTCGCAGAACTAGCGACATTTGTTTCATTAGTATTATTAAAAAAATTACCATAGGTTTAAGGTTGGATAAATTGCTTAGAATTTGCACTAACAAAACGAATTTGTGAATGCCACAAAAAACTTTTTTTTCAAAACAGTTTTGCCAAAGCTGATTGGGGGTAGATTTTGTCCATCAAAATGATTTTTTCTCACTTTGGGTCTTGCATGTAAGTTGTAATCCTGCACGTGTAGATGAATTTGGGTTTTTGAATGCCTAATTTGGACAACATAATCTCAAGAAATTCACATTAGAATGTCTGGTATAAAAGCAGAAAAATTGTTTTCTTCAGAATAGGGTTGAGCAAGCAAATTGCAAGTAGATTTTGTCCATCAAAAGGATTTTATCTCACTTTTGTTTTGCATGAAAGTTGTAGTACAACATGAGTAGATGAATTTGGAGTTTTGAATTGCTCGATATGGATAACCAAAGTGCGAGATATCTCTGCTTTAATGTCCAACGTAAAAGCAGAAAATTTGCCATGATAGTTATTGTTCATCGTCCCTTTAAAACAGCCCCTGCCTGCATCTTCTTCCTTTTTCACTGCAACTTCCCATTTGATTTCCATGTTTTTCTCACTTAATCTTTTATCTAGAAATCATGTTTTTTCTGCATCAAAATCACAAGATATCAACCAAAATATTTCTTTCCCTATTTTTTTATCGAATTGCAGAAAAAACATAAACTTGCATCCTAGATTAAATGCACTAAATCTTCCCTAAATAAGAGCTTTGTCTAGGTGATATATACCCCTTCCCTATTGGCCTAAAGAAAGAAAGAGAGGAAAACAGAGGGATAAAAGAAAAAAGAGAAGGAGAAGAGAGAAAACAGAGAAAGAAAAGAAGGAAGAGCACGAGAGAGAGAAAGGATGTCAACAAAAGAAAAAAAGCAGCTCTTTCCCCTTCATTTAATTTTGTTAGCTACAGCCCAAGGCTTGTTTGGGCTTAATTAAGAGTTTGTTTTCAGTTGGGATCCAAGGCTTGTTTGGATTAAGTCATGGGCTCTCCAACTTAGGGTTTTGAGTCAGTTTTGAGTGGACCTCATTTAAGTCCACAAAAGGGGTCCATTAGGGTTAGTTTTTAAAAGACTATTTAAACTCATGTTAGCTAAATTTCAGCAAAAAATGATTAATTTTAATTCTGAACTTTTCAATTTATGTGTGAGAGTGATTCTTGCATTCTTTAGTTCTTGAACGAACTAAATCCGACTTATCGAAGATTAACTGGCTTCATGGAGTCATTCTACTCCTTCCAATAGTGCTTGTGTCTTGGGGCAAGTTTCCATTGTGTCACACTCCTCCTATCAGACCTATTTCGGCTTTCTGGGATCAGATCTCATTCTTGGTTGTGGATTGCGTGACCACGTAATCACGAGATTTGCATAAGGTGGTATCAGAGCTAGGCTCTGAAAAAAGGTCATATCATTCTGTTATTTTCTTTTTTTTTAGTATTCCTTAAAGTTTTCCATTGTTTATGTTCATCTCCTTGTTCTTCATGTCAGCGTCATCTAATAAAAAATTCTGCTCAAGTCTCAAAACGTGATCCTTACTGTTTAGTTTTGTACAATTCTCTGTTTTATTCTATTTTTAGTTATCTAGGAGTCAAGTAATTGTTTTCGGTAGTATTTGCTTCTGTTTTATTTCGTGTCTTTGTATCATCCACAATTCGTACGAATTTGCATTGCTACTCGCGAAATCATAATTGTAGTTTTTTTTGCTTTGTTTTTCAGTATTTTTACTGCTTCTTCAGTCTGAAAATTATTAGAGTGTGCTGCGAAGGCTATTGACTTTGATTTGTTGATTTTAGTTCTGAAAGAACCAAAAAAAAGCAAGTTGTGAGGTAAAAGGCGTAGTGAGCTCATTAGAGTGAAAAGCCTTGATTTTTTTGTGTGATACACGAGAGTTGTGAGGGAAAAGGCATAGTGAGCTTATTAGAGTGAAAAGCCTTGATTTTTTTGTGTGATACATGAGAGGTGTGAGGATATCTTTTTTGCTACTAACCAAATTTTGCAGATTCAAAGGATGTCTGGAAACAACGAATCAGTGGCACAAAACGCTAACGTAGCGCTCCAATTACGAGCCATGGGTCAACAATTTGAGTTGTTGTCTAGAACATACAAAGATCTGAAAGATAAGGTGAATTCGATAAAACAACAGCATAGCGAAGCTAATCGCTGAGGAAATATTGTCCGTATGGCCGTATAGAATAACAAATCTGATTTTGAAGAGTATGTTGATGAAAACACAGATGTGGGTGAAGATGACTGATTTTGCATCTGTTGGCCAAGGAGTCAGGACTAGGCCGAACAGAGCTAGGAGGAATGTGAATTTCCGTGGCATAGGGAATTATGACGATATGGATGGGGACACCATTAAACTGAAAATTCCGAACTTTCATGGTGAAAATGATCCCGAGGCTTACTTGGAGTGGGAGAAAAAGGTAGATTGGATTTTTGATTGTCATAGCTATTCTGAACAAAAAAAGGTGAATTGGAGATGATTGAGTTTACAGAGTATGCAATGATTTGGTGGGATCAGATTCTTATCAGTAGGAAGAGGAATGGAGAGCGACCCATTCAGACTTGGGGTGAGATGAAAGTCTTAATGAGGAGAGGATTTGTGCCAAACCACTATTACAAAGACTTATACCTGAAGCTCCAAGGTCTGAATCAAGCTATTGGACAGTAGATGAATATCACAAAGAAATGGAGATAACAATGATTTGAATGTTGTTGAGGATAGAGAAGCCACCATGGCTAGATTTCTTAATGGGTTGAATCGGGACATTGCCAATGTGGTAGAGCTACAACACTATGTGGAGCTAGAGGACATGGTTCACATGGCTACGAAGGTGGAGAGACAACTTAGGAAGGGACATGTTCGGGCAGGGTTTAATTCGGGTTCTTCATCATCTTGGAAGACGAATTTGAAGAGAGAGGGTACTGTCCAACCAAGATCTTTTGTTCCTTCTAAAACTGAACCATCAACAGCTAAAGTTGATGTCCCTACAGGTGCCAAAGGTAAATCTAAAACTCATCCTAAATGTACTCATGATGTTAAATGTTTCAGGTGTCAAGGGCACAGACATTATGCTTCGAAGTGTCCAAACAAGAGAATAATGATGATTAGAAATGATGTTTATATGGAATCTGAAAGTGACAAATGTGATTGCAAAGGCATGCCACCATTGGAGGATAGTGATGGGGATGAGTTAGAATTATCAGTTGCAGAGTCCTTGGTTATAAGACGCAAACTTCAGGTTCATCTCAAGGAAGATGAATCTAATCAACAAAGAGAGAATATCCTTTATACACGTTGTTACGTACAAAGCAAGGTGTGTGGTTTAATTATTGATAATGGAAGTTGTGTTAATGTTTGCAGTACAACCCTTGTTAGTAAACTGAATTTGAGTGTTGTTAAGCATGCAAAACCATATAGATTGCAATGGCTGAATGATAGTGGTGAAGTGAAAGTGACTAAGGAGGTTGTGGTCCCATTTTCGATCGGGAAATATGTTGATGAAGTTCTGTGAGATGTGGTACCAATACAAGCAAGTCACATCTTGTTAGGGAGACCATGGCAATATGATAGGAAGGCAGTTCATGATGGGGTTACAAACAGGTAGACCATTGTAAAAGATGGTAAAACCATAACTCTTGTACCTCTTACACCCAAACAGGTGTATGATGATCAAATAAAGCTAAGAAGTGAGCATGAGGCGATGGGGAGAGAAAATCAAGGAGAGGAACATGGGGAGAGAAAACCATCAGATTCGACCAAAACCCAAACCGCTACAACCCAGTCAGACACCCATCCAAACAAAAACAAACTAGACCATTTGACAACAACTCAAAAACACCCAAATCTGGCCGAGAGTGGAGATAAGACAAGAGGAGTGAAGAAAGTAAGGAAGAGTGATGAAAATTATGTGGAAAAACTAAAGAAGCACCCCAATTTTTATGCTAGAGAGGGTGAGGTCAGATCTGTATATTTCACAAACAAGCCAATGATTTTACTTGTGTACAAGAAGGCTTACTTTAATACTAACGATATTGATCATATTGTTCCTAGTATTGCTATTTAAGTTAGGATCCAAGACTTGTTTAGATTAAGTCATGGGCTTTCAAAATTTAGGGTTTTGGGTCAGTTTTGAGTGGACCTCATTTCAGTCCACATAAGGAGTCTATTAGGGTTAGTTTTTCAATAACTATATAAACTCATGTAAGCTAAATTTCGACAGTCATTGATGAATGTTACTTCTGAATTTTTTCGACAAACTGAATCCGGCTTATTGAAAATTAGCTAGCTTCGTGGAGTCATTCTACTCATTCCAATAGTGTTGGTGCCTTGGGGCAGGTTTCCATTGTCTCACACTCATATCAAACCTATTTTGGCTTTCCACGATCAGATCTCAATCTTGATTGTGGGTTACGTGACCACGTGATTACGAGGTTCGCATCAAGAACATATCATTCATAGATTTGGAATCCTAAAAGCTATCACCACTAACTAAGAAACAATATTCTCTAGAGAGGATATGAATAATTCACATAGGATTATGGATCAAAAATAGTTTTCTCTACTCCTTATTATGATCCAGTCAATATACAAACAGATCAACCAATAAAGCCACAATCCTTGACATTTCATAAGTTGGTAAGGTTTAACATGATTAGTAACTTGAACATCAATCAATCACATTTATGCATAATTATTAAAATAATTATGAATGTGAATGTGTTATATTTATATCTACTTGTCTAGCCCATATGTTTGTGGAATTGTGTTGGTCATGCAATTACAAAACTGATTTATCATCAGACTTAAAAATATTGTTAACTGGTCCTCTCGATATTTATGACCTCCTCCTCTAGTTTGTATAATGACTCAACACATACTTGTCAAGACAAGTTTTTAATATTACCAAAAAATTGAGCACGAATTTATTATTTTAAACCAAAATAATAATAGTAATAACAGAAAACAATTTAAAATGTATGCATATGATGTCCATTTCGACATTTTTTTGTTTTGATCCTTTTCACCACATCCCTTTCAATCCTTTTCACTTCTTCATCTAGTTGAGCATTCTTCTACCGCTAGCATGGTATATTAAGGTCATAGTAGCTGGTAAAGTATGGGTTGAAAATCAAGAGCATATGATTTTTTGTACACGGTGTTATAAGGCTTTAGGAGAGTATCAAAGCAAATAGAAAGAAGACTTTCTTCATGATTATACTTTCAAAGAAGACTGTTTGCTGTGGTGTGTATGGGCAAGATACCCGATGTATTATTCCAGTAGATAGAAAATGTGAAGATAGTTTGGAATTTATGAACTCACCTCCTCCATCTGAGTGGAAGATTTTGATCTTGTTGTTGAACTGTCTGCTAATATGTTATTCAAAGGCTAGATAAGCATTTACAAAGTCAGATTTATTTTTCAAGGGAATGATCCAAGTATATTTAGAAAAATCATCAACAAGGCATGCATAATATTGAAATTTCCCAATGGATAAAACTGGGGCAGGTCCCCATAAGTCACAATGGATTTTATCAAAAATACCCGAACTAAAATGCTTAGAATGAGAGAAAGGTAATCTGCTTAATTTCCCTAATTGACAGCTATCACAGACATGCTCAAGTTTTACATTGCCATTGATATCGATTAATCCTTTATTTTTTAGCAACTGCTAGGCAGAGAACTATGGGTGTCCTAGGCGTTGATGCCAGATGAAGGGGGATCCAGCTTTGAAACAATGGGAGAAATACAACTCTGGTGAATTGGAAAGAACATAAAGGCCACCCTTGCGCCTCCCCGTAATCACCACTTGGCCTGTCTGTCGTTCCTTAACAAAGAAATCAGCATTAGTAAATTCACATTTAACTGGATATTGGTTTATTAGATGACTTACCGATAACAGATTTTTCTTTAATTGAGGAACAAGTAAAACATCACTAAGAGGTAAGACTTTATTTTGTTGTTTGATGCTGGAATCTCCAATACCAATAATTGGTAGAGAAGATCCATCACCAATTAGAACCGAGTCAGATCCTGTGTATTCTTGAATGTTGGTTAACATACCTTGCTCACCTGTCATGTGGTTTGAGGCGCCTGTGTCTGATGTCCATTCTGTTTCAGCAACAGTGTTGTCCAAGGTGAGGGCTGCCAGTGCTTGTGGAATGCTGCTGCGTTGTGGTGTTGATTTCTTTGGAATCCACCAACATATCTTTGCGATGTGTCCCATTGTCCCATAATATTGACATTTTTCCTCACGATAGAGGTCCCTTTCTGTAGTAGTTATGCGTCGTTCTCCAGGTGGTGGAGGTCGTCTGTGTTGGGGATTGGAATCAGCTTTGGGTGGATATCCATGGCTGTAATCTTTTGACTATTGTGCCTGGAATCCTCTCCCTGTTGAATTAAAGCTCGGTTTGCCTTGGTATCCTGTTTTCTGATACCTTTGTTGGTGTTGCCCATAGAAGGCCATTTGAGGTGTGTGTAAATTGGTGTGATTTGAAAACCAATTTCGTCTTTGATCAAGGCTTTGGAGCTGTGATATGAGTTCTGAAAATATGAAGGTCTTGGTGGTTTAAGCATGGTAG
The DNA here is from genome assembly GCA_029030765.1 of Salix suchowensis. Classification (NCBI taxonomy): domain Eukaryota; kingdom Viridiplantae; phylum Streptophyta; class Magnoliopsida; order Malpighiales; family Salicaceae; genus Salix; species Salix suchowensis. The sequence goes on from CM054994.1 coordinate 7,359,807, forward strand.
TGGTGAAGGTTTCATATTGAGGACCAAGGCTGGTAAGAAGGCAGAACACCTTTTCTTTGTCTGGGACTTATTTCCCAATTGCAGCATGGCTGTCACATAAACTCTTAAACATATGGATGTGTTCTCCAATTGTTTTGTTGTCATCTTTCTGAAGATATGTCACCTGTTGTCTGAGTGTGAATTCTCGTTCAAGAGAATCCTCAGCATATGCATTTTTGAGTGCATCCCATACAGCATGTGCTGTATCTAATCCCACAACAAGTCCAAGTGATTCCTCTAAGAGTGTTCCAATTATCCACCCTCAAAGGAGACGATCCTGCTTTCTCCATGTGATGTATGCTTCATTCATACTAGGTTCTGAATTTTCTGTATTTGAGGGATTTGGTGTGGTGTATTTGGTTGGAGGTGGGTCTTCATTGGTGAGGTGGCCAAGCAGTTCTTGGCTTTCTGCAAGACCCATAGCTTGTTCACGCCATAGTGGGTAATTTGTGGGACTGAGTTTGAGTGTGACAAAGTTCCCTACATTGAGTGAGAGGGAAGTCATGTCTGAGTTTTTTTGAGATGGATCTTAGTTGTGACCACGAAGAAGGCTCTGATACCAAGAGAAAAATTAGAAACTGATGCGGAAGGAATTTGAAGATCGTGGACACAGATTTTGAATGAGTGATCAAGAGTTTTTATTACTACTATTGTGTAATAATTCAAGATACTTTCTCGAGTGTACTGCTGCTATTTAAATACAAGCTGAATTTCAATCAAGGGCTACAATAGAGGAGTAAATGATATTTGTTTCCTTCAATTGTTTAAGTTGTCATTCTGGGTTGAAGTTACCGTTGCTCTTTCAATGTTATAGTATGAAGCTTGGGATCCAATATTCAATTGCTGTGATTGTTCCCTTTGATTCTGTTTCCTGTTTTCATCTCTGCATAATGAGTGCTGATAGCCTTGAGATTTCACTTCTTCATTTGGATTGCATGGATTGCTTTCCTTATTTCGATTGCATTCTTCATTTGTAATGCATGGGCTGCATGGATTGCAATCTTCATCTTTGCTGCATTCTTCATCTCTGCGTGGATGTGGTGTGTTAATAGGATTAAGATTATGTTTTTCATAAGGTCGAAATGACTGGAGATTATACTCTTGATTTGATGGATCTCTTGTCAGATGATATCATTATATCCACTTCTAAGAAGTGGGATGGCATCACTCGCAATTGGCATAGTAGAAGTTATGTAACGAAGGTATCTTTCTGTAATATTTGGGTGCTACTTTTGAATGAAATTATTGTTTCTCATTCAATTATTATTTACCTAATTAGACATCAATTTCATTGATAGGCTGGACTTGTTATCTTAGATGAGATTCATTTACTGGGAGCTGATCGTGGACCTATCCTTGAGGTATTAATGGCAAATTTATGTTTCTTGTTCCTGAGCATTTATCTTATAGAACCTCATAATTTGTTTTCTCATTGATTATTTCAGGGTTATCTATTGATGAACAAGATTACTATCTTTTTTCTGGATTTTATTCACATGTTTAATGTAGCGTTTTATTTTGCCTTTGCACCTGTCCCTGTTTTCTGTCAAGTTTTTACGACTTTTTCAAAAAAATTGTTCTAATTCTTTAGTTGGGATTTATTCATATATTATGTGGTGGCCTGATAGCAGATATTTAGGTTTGGGTTCGGTTTGGGTTCCAATTGATAGGGGATGATAGATTTAGGCAATTTCTGTTTTTCATGATCGTACTTTAATCATATCATGGGCTTGGCATTCTAATCAGAGGGTCATTGATGATCAACTTAGTTATTTTGACAATTCCTTGGTTTGACAGCTTTTGAAGTGGTTTCAAAGTGAAGATTTTGTGCCCAAATATGTTAATTTATTCAGTTAGTTGAGGGGAGTATTGAACAAGAGGTCTAGGCATTGAATTGTTTAAATGGTTAGAGCCACCTCGACTTTACATTTTATTTCATTGTTCTATCAATTGTTTGTTGTTCCATTGACAACATTGAACTTTTTGCTTCCAAGTTATCGTTTCTATGATGAGATACATATCACCACAAACAGAGGGCGCGATGTGTTTTGTAGGTCTTTCAACTGCTTTGGCAAATGCAAGGTGTGTGCATCTGATTCAATCTCAAGCACCCAAGTCTTACATTATTAGTTCATGATAACTTGCTCTCCGTTTAACATCTAAGAAACTGAATTTGATCTTTCTTCCTTTTTCATGTCGGTCTACACCTTTTTAACATCAACATAAATCCCTTTATCGGGTTAAACAAAAAAAACTCAATTAACCACAAAAAGGGGTACCAACAACTACTAAGATAGAAAAAGAATGTTTCAACCAAAAAATGAAGAAATGAAATTCAAGATGATCTCAACTAGCCTGTATGTCTGAATTTAAGTTCTTCTAATATCTCAGGTTTATTCAAGTTTTTCTTCTAATTATTTTCTGAATCAGATGTTGTCAATTCTGAAATTTTCTCAAGGTTTTTAATCTTTCACTTCTGTACTATTTTTGTTTTATTTTATCATATTTACTTCTGCTAGTGTCCCTTCATCTTTAATTGCTTTTACTCTTTTATTTGTAATCTGTATTTTGAATTTAATTCTTCCAGAACATAAAAAAAGGCCAAATGGCATGAAAAAATCTACCATTTGAAACCAAGAGATTTGTAGTCATGCTTATACAATATATAGACTTGTTTATTGTTGAGGCTTAACTGATTTGAGTTCCATGTTATTAATATCGTCTCTTTCATGTACTTACTTGTTCTGTAGACTGGTAAGATTTTGATACTATGAGGAAGAAATATTAACTCTGATAAGAGCTTGCTTTCCTTGATTATGATCTTCCAGCTCTTCATTTACTAGTCAGGTTATTAATAGTCCAAAAGGTATATATATATATAAAAAATTTAAACTCGTCTTTCCTACCTGCAAAATTTCCGTGGAAGTCTCTCATCATGTAGAAATATTTTATTAGCTTTTGGAAGTGAAATTTTACCAGTTTCTGTTATTTAGATTGCGATTAAAGTGTTAAAAATTATCAAAATCTTGTTTTGTAGCGTTTCTAGAAAATAATTATTATTAGTATTAGAAAGATGGAAGATTGATATTGCACGACTAAATGATTGGCTTATTTAACAAGCTATGTAGTCAATAATGAATAAAATGAGTTCCTTGAGGTTATATTTGTATCTTTGGTGGTCGAAATTAATATATCAATGTTTGCTGAATGTACTAGCTGCTAGATAAATATTTTCCTAATGTGAGTATTTCATTATTTCTTTAATTCCCATGCTGTGGTAGATATAGCAAGTAAGAGGGGTGCAGGACTTTTAGTGTGTATGGTTCTGTTTTTTTTTGCTATCAATAATTTTCTTTGTTCCTTTCTTTTGTGAAGCACTATACTTTTCTTTCGTGGGTGGCTGAAAGGAAATACTGTAAATTTTGTGTCTTTGCTGGTTGACATTAATGTATCAATGTTTGCTGAATGTACTAGCTGCTAGATAAGTATTTTCCTACTTTGAGTATTTCAGTATTTCTTTAATTCCCATGCTGTGGTAGATATAGCAAGTAGGAGTGGTGCAGGCTTTCTGGTGTGTATGGTTCTGTTTTTTTGTTTGCTATCAATAATTGTCTTTGTTGCTTTCTTTTTGTGAAGCACCTTGCTTTAATTTCATAGGTGGTTTAAAGGAAATGCTATAATTTTTTCGTTCAACTAGTTAAATTCCAATGGTGGTTAAGGCCATATGAGTTCCTTGATGTTAATTTTGTGTCTTTGTTTGTCGACATTAATGTATCAATGTTTGCTGAATGTACTAGCTGCTAGATAAGTATTTTCCTACTGTGAGTATTTCATTATTTCTTTAATTTCCATGTTCTGGTAGAAATAGCAAGTAGGAGTAGTGCAGGCTTTATGGTGTATGGTTCTGTTTTTTTGTTTGCTATCAATAATTTTCTTTGTTGCTTTCTTTTTGTGAAGCACCTTGCTTTAATTTCATGGGTGGTTTAAAGGAAATGCTATAATTTTTTCGTTCAACTAGTTAAATTCCAATGGTGGTTAAGGCCATATGAGTTCCTTGAGGTTATATTTGTGTCTTTGCTTTGTCGAAATTAATGTATCAATGTTTGCTGAATGTAGTAGCTGCCAGATAAGTATTTTCCTAAAGTGAGTATTTCATTATTTCTTTAACTCCCATGTTGTGGTAGATATAGCAAGTAGGAGTGGTGCAGGCTTTCTGGTGTGTATGGTTCTGTTTTTTTGTTTGCTATCAATAATTTTCTTTGTTGCTTTCTTTTTGTGAAGCACCTTGCTTTAATTTCGTGCATGGTTTAAACGAAATTCTGTAAGTTTTTCGTTCAACTAGTTAAATTCCAATGGTGGTTAAGGCCATATGAGTTCCTTGATGTTAATTTTGTGTATTTGCTTGTCGACATTAATGTATCAATGTTTGCTGAATGTACTAGCTGCTAGATAAGTATTTTCCTACTGTGCGTATTTTATTATTTCTTTAATTTCCATGTTCTGGTAGAAATAGCAAGTGGGAGTGGTGCAGGCTTTCTGGTTTGTAATGTTCTGTTTTTTTGTTTGCTATCAATAATTTTCTTTGTTGCTTTCTTTTTGTGAAGCACCTTGATTTAATTTCGTGCGTGGTTTAAATGAAATTCTGTAAGTTTTTCGTTTAACTAGTTAAATTCCAATGGTGGTTAAGACCATATGAGTTCCTTGAGGTTATATTTGTGTCTTTGCTTTGTCGAAATTAATGTATCAATGTTTGCTGAATGTAGTAGCTGCTAGATAAGTATTTTCCTAAAGTGAGTATATCATTATTTCTTTAATTCCCATGTTGTGGTAGATATAGCAAGTAGGAGTGGTGCAGGCTTTCTGGTGTGTATGGTTCTGTTTTTTTGTTTGCTATCAATAATTTTCGTTGTTGCTTTCTGTTTCTGAAGCACCTTGGTTTATCTATTGGGAGGCTTAAAGGAAATGTTGTAAGTTTTTTCGTTCAATTAGGTAAATTCAAACTGTGGTTCAGGCCACATGAGTTTATTAAGGTTAATTTTTTGGTTTCTCTGTAGTTTCATAGAGGTCAGGGTTTGGGGTATCGACATTGGTGCTAGGGTTTTCGTTGGATTTTGGGTCATCGGGTTTTCTTTTGAAAGGGTTGCTATTGGAGAAAAGGGAGGAGGTGCAGGCGGTTTGTTCGGCGCCGCTGAATAGGGTTTTGAAGATATCGGAAGGAGCAGAAACTGTGTGGTTTTGCGCTGTGGAGGTGTCTGGTTCCTTCCGTTTCTTCTTGCCCATTGTTTTTCGAGTGGAGGAAGAAAGGAGGCGGTCAGCCGGATTTGAGAGATTCAATTTTACGTGATGTTATGAACTTATAATGTGGGGAAGGTTGTGTGGGCCTCCAAAGTTCAAACTCTTTTTATAAACCTAAAGCCCATTATTATTATGAATATTTTTTATATAAGCACAATTATTACAATTTATTAATTTGATTGTGGTTGTTTTAGAAAATATTTTTTATTTAAAAATTATATTATTTTTATTTTTTAAAAAATATTTTTGATATCAGTACATAAAAATAATTTAAAAATATCAAAAAATATTAATTTATAGTAAAAAATAAAAATAAAGTTTTTCATGTTTTTTTAAAATTATTTTTGAAACGCAGTGTCAAACACCCCTGCATTTTAAAAGTGTTTTTTGAAAAAAAAATAGAATTTTTTATTTTTATTTTAAATTAATTTTTTGATATTTTTAGATTATTTTGATGTATTAATGTCAAAGATAATTTTGTTAAAAAAACATTATTTTGATATATTTATATACAAAAAATGTTGGATCATTAATTCAACGTTGGGCTTATATGAGAATAATTATGTGTTTGTGGACTGTCAAATAAGGTGAGGCCTAATTAAAAATGATCTGCTAAGTATTTTTTAGGCAATTGAGTTTTGATGTATCTAATAGGGTGTGGACCTTTAATGTGTAGAGATTACGGGGTTATTCCTATTTTAGTGATGGGCTAAAATAGGAATACCAAAGGGTAGGAATGCCAAAAGGCATGAATACCAAAAGGCACTTGGTTGCCTATATACATGGTCATAGTCCCCAGATTACACGTTCGAACATTCTCACACTGACATCCCATTATCAGAGAGAAAATAAGGTTAAGGTATAGAGAGAACAAAAGGGCTCTCAAAGGAGAACGTGTTAATCTGGAAGGTCATCCGTACGACTCTAGATAGCGACTTTCGGATATGGATTTAAGTACGCTTCCGCTTTATAGTTTATGCAGTTTATTCGTTCTTGATAATTTGACATGAATACAATTTCTATATATTATGAAATGTTAGATTTAACAAGTGGTATCAGAGCCATTTCATGTTGAATTATTAGGAAATCAATTAGAAAACTAAAGTAAATAGCACTGGATTTACGTTGAAGAAATAGACTGTGTATTTGAAATATTGGCTGCCAAGCAAAGGGGAAACAGCGCTGGCTTGCAAAGCCAGCGCTGGTGATGAAACTGGCAGCCCGTAGGCTGCCAATGAAGGTGCAATATATATATAACGGTGAAGACAACGCCGGCTTCACCGTAGAGTCGGTGACAATCGGGAAAGTAACCGGCTGGCCTTGCCAACGCCGGTGAAAGAAAATAACCGGCGGCCGTAGGGTCGCCAGGTGATGAGAGATTTCAAAACCTCGGTGTAAGAAATCCCGGTGGCCGGAAAGTGAAGATGAAGGAAAATTGGCCAACGCCGGCGACCCGGTGTAGCAATGTCCGGAAATAAAAAGGGATGAAACGATTGCCCTCGGCAGCTGCCGGTGCAATTAAGAGCAATAAAGGGGGTGTGGCAGCTGTTACGTAACAGCTGCCACATGGACTACATGCAACCATTACTCGCAGAGAATGCCTTTTAACAGGCATGTAATTTTTATGGGTTGTAATTTTTATGGCTTTTGGGCTTCGGCTCATAGCAAATAAATAGTAGTTGTGGGCTTTAGACCCATATAAAATATTTTAAATTATGGGCTTCAGCCCGCAGAAAATTTAAGCCCATATGGATTCAGCAGGCTGATTTACGATCCGAGGTGGCCCAACCCGGTTTAGCCATAAGGTCAAAGTCAACAGTTGACTTTGTAAAAAAAAAAAATCGGTGCAAATTTATTTTTCAAATATTGGTATAGTGATATATATATATTTTACAATGAATTAATTAAAACAATATGTCACCAAAGTGACCTCTTTTGTGGAGATTAATTTTATTTTGAAATATAAAGGGTTATGTGTATGCGATTTATGTTCTTATTGATCGGCCCAAAGGAAGGTCAATATTTAAAGTAAATGTATGCGCACATGTAGTAATCAACATGTGATGATTATTTGGTTTTACATGTGACTAATTAATTGACCCAAAGGCCAATTTATTTTTCGACATGTTCATATTATTAATGTTTGATTACTACATTAAGATATCACTTACAAATTAATCTTTTATCCAAAGATAAAATATTAATGGAGTGCCCGATATCTTAAGATGGGTTTTACCTTTATTTGAATTAATTTTTGCTCTTAAGATAAGCTTTGTTTGTGAGCTTGTTTCAATTGTTGTTGTTCTCTTTTCAGCGATTAATCCTGCTAATATAACTGGCAGTATCAACTCAATTCCTATGCTTAATGGCTCTAACTTCAAATCTTGGAAAGACAATTTTTTTATTATTCTTAGAGTTATGGATCTCGACCTCGCGTTAAGGACTGATTCTCCCCCACTTCTTAAGGATGAGAGTACCTCTGATGAAAAGAGGGATATGGAAAGGTGGGAGAAATCAAATCGCATGTGTATGATGATCATGAAGAGAGCCATTCCAGAAGCATTCAGGGGCACAATGTCTGATCAAATCACTACAGCTAAGGAATTCCTTGCCAATATTGAAAAGAGATTCGTCAAGAATGAAAAGGCTGAAATCGGTACGCTCTTGAAAAGTCTCATTTCAATGAAGTATAAAGGCAAAGGCAATGTAAGGGAGTACATTATGGAGATGTCTCATCTTGCTTCCAAGCTCAAAGCACTTCAGCTTGAACTCTCTGAGGACTTGCTAGTGCATCTGGTTTTAATATCCCTTCCTGCACAATTTAACCAATTTAAGGTGAGCTACAATTGTCAGAAAGAGACTTGGTCTCTGAATGAGCTCATCTCACACTGTGATTAGGAAGAGGAAAGGCTTAAGCAAGATAGGACAGAGAGTGCTCACTTAGCCACTGCCTTTAAAGACAAGGGAAGGAAAAGAAAGAACGCTAAGGATGTTGCAAGTACAGTACCTCAAAAGAAACAATTAACAAAATCACATGATTCCGCTGGTAGTAGTTGTTTCTTTTGTGGTGCTGAAGGGCATAAAAAGAAGCAATGCACCAACTATCACGCTTGGCATGCTAAGAAAGGTATGCTTCTTGCTTTGGTTTGTTCTGAAGTTAATTTAACTTCGGTACCTAGACACACGTGGTGGTTAGATTCTGGTGCAACAACTCACATCATTGTGTCTATGCAGGGTTGCCTGAGTTGCCGAAAGCCAAATGATGTTGAAAGATACATCTATGTAGGCGATGGCAAGACGGTTGAAGTTGCGGGAATTGGAAAGTTTAGATTATTGTTAAAGACCGGACTTTATTTGGATCTTAACGAAACTTTTATTGTACCGTCTTTTAGACGGAATTTGATTTCTATTTCTGCTTTGGACAAATCAATCTGATTATTCTTGTTCATTCGGAAATGGAAAATTTAGTTTGTTTTATGATTCCAAATTATCTGGTTCCGGTTCTTTATCTGGTTATGATAATCTATATTTGATTGATACAATTGCTTCATTTAATGAATCCCTGCAATTAAGTACACGAGGTACCAAGAGAAAATTAACTGCCGAGAATTCAGGTGTATTATGGCACAAATGATTAGGCCATATCTCTAAAAAGAGAATAAAGAGACTTGTGTCAGATGAAATTCTCGATCCCTTAGATTTCACAAATTTTGACATTTGTGTTAATTGTATTAAGGGTAAACAAACCAATACAAGGAGATTTGTAGCCAACAAGACTATGGACATCTTAGAACTAATACATACGGATATTTGTGGGCCATTTCCTACGGTCGCTTGGAATGGTCAACAATATTTCATAACGTTCATAGATGATTTTTTTCAGATATGGCTATGTATATCTCATAAATGAAAAATCACAGTCACTGGATGTGTTCAAAAGTTATAAAGCTGAAGTTGAAAATCAACTCAGTAAAAGGATCAAAAGCATCAGATCTGACCATGGTGGTGAGTACTATGGTAGATATGACGGTTCAGGAGAACAACGTCCAGGACCATTTGCTAAATTCCTAGATGAATGCGGTATCGTCCCACAGTACACTATGCCGGGTTCGCCCACTATGAATGGTGTTGCTGAAAGACAAAACAGAACGCTTAAGGACATGGTAAGGAGTATGATTAGTCATTCTACCTTACCAGAATCACTCTGGGGAGAAGCACTTAAGACTGCAGCATATATCCTTAATCAAGTATCCACTAAAGCCACTACCAAAACCCCTTATGAACTTTGGACAGGCAAGAAACCTAGTCTAAAACACTTACATGTTTGGGGATGTCCAGCTGAGGCAAGGCCTTATAGACCTAATGAAAAGAAACTGGACTCTAGGACGGTAAGTTGCTATTTTATTGGATACTCGGAAAGATCCAGGGGGTATAAATTTTATGATCCCACAACTAGGTCGATTTTCGAGATGGGAAATGCCCAATTCTTTGAGGATGTCGAGTTTGCGGGAGGTGATAAAGATAAAGACTTTGTCTTTGAAGAGGAATATATTGATATTCCCACAGGTGTTATTAGCATTGGTCAAGATTCTATTTTTGACCATGTTGAAAACACAACAAATCAAGACAATGTCGAAGCACCTCCTATTCAAGAAATTGTTCCAGAAGAACAACCTCGAGCACCTCTAGAATCTATGCCATTAAGAAGATCCACTAGAGAGAAGAGAAGTGCAATATCAGACGATTATATTGTATTTCTCCAAGAACATGAGGTAGATATTGGAGTGATGGAAGATGATCCTATCAACTTCCATCAAGCCATTGAATGTTCTAACTCTCAAAAGTGGATTTATGCTATGAATGAGGAGATTAAGTCAATGAAAGACAACAACGTGTGGGATCTTGTCCCATTACCTGAAGGTGTGAAACCTATTGGTTGCAAATGGATATTTAAGACCAAAAGGGATTTGAAAGGTGATGTGGAAAAGTACAGGGCACGTCTTGTTGCAAAGGGCTTTACACAGAAAGAAGGTATCGATTATAAAGAGACTTTCTCTCCGGTATCTTCGAAAGACTCTTTCAGAATTATAATGGCATTAGTGGCACATTTCAATCTTGAGTTACATCAGATGGATGTAAAGACAACGTTTCTCAATGGTAACATTGATGAGACGATCTATATGTTGCAACTTGAAAACTTTGTGTCTGGAGACCCAAAGAATATGGTTTGCAAACTTAAGAAATCCATCTATGGACTCAAACAAGCATCTCGACAATGGTATTTCAAGTTTCATCAAGTGATCATCTCGTTTGGTTTTGAGATGAATTTGGTCGATGATTGTATATACCATAAGTTCTGTGGGAGTAAATATATTTTCCTGGTTTTGTATGTCGATGACATCTTGCTTGCCAGCAGCGATATAGGCTTATTGAACGAAACCAAGAAATTTCTAGCTAAGAATTTTGAGATGAAAGATCTTGGTGAAGCCTCTTTTGTATTAGGTATTCAGATACATCGAGATCGCTCTCGAGGTATTCTTGGATTATCACAAAAGAGCTATATCGAAAAGGTTCTTAAGAGATATGGCATGCAAGGCGTAAACCGGGGAGATACCCCCTGTGGCTAAGGGAGACAAATTTAGTCTCAATCAGTGCCCTAAGAATGATTTTGAGAAAAGAGAAATACAGAAGATTCCTTATGCTTCAGTAGTAGGGAGTCTAATGTATGCTCAAGTTTGTACGCGTCCTGATATTGCGTACATTACTGGGATACTGGGCAGATATTTAAGCAATCCAGGAATAGACCATTGGAAAGCAGCTAAACGGGTCTTACGGTACTTAAAGAGAACAAAAGACTACATGCTCACATATCGGAGTTTGGCTAATCTGGAGATCATTGGGTATAGCGACTCCGATTTTGCTAGATGCCAAGATACCATGAAATCTACATCAGGGTATATTTACATGCTAGCTGGAGGTGTTGATTCCTGGAAGAGTGCTAAACAGTCACTTATAGCCTCTTCCACGATGGCAGCTGAGTTCATAGCATGTTATGAGGCATCCAATCATGGAGTATGGCTGCGGAATTTTGTCACGGGGCTGCGTATAGTGGATGATATTGAAAGACCACTAAAATTATTTTGTGACAATAAGTCGGCAGTTTTATATTCCAATAACAATAGGAGCTCATCGAAGTCGAAACACATCGACATCAAGTTCCTAGTTGTTAAAGAAAGAGTTCAGAGTGGACAGTTGTCTATAGAGCATATCGGTACAAACTCCATGGTTGCGGATCCGCTTACTAAGGGATTGCCACCTAAAATGTTTCATGAGCATACTGCTCGTATGGGTGTTTTGGCAATTGATAGTATTTAGTTTTAAAGGGAGTTTGTAATTTCAGATGCTTTTATAATATAGACAAATTTTCAGTTTATGGATATTTATGAAGTTATTTTCTGCAGAAATAAAGTCTTTGGTTTAATTTACACTCTGATTTTAGTATGGTTTGATCTCACTAAGGTTTAAGGGTGGACCAGTTGGAAATAGGCATGTTAAGATCATATTGCATGAAATTTCCATGCTACACATCCACATCATGATCCATGTCATTTAATTGTATTGGCATACGTGACCTTTGGTAGGTTGAGTTACGATAATTGTAACGAAAACCGCTTAGATCCTATGTTGGTATAATTACTGGACCGGATTGGTTATAGATACATCTGTTAATGACAGCAAAGATTGAGCTCATTTGGTTATTTTTGCAAAACATAATTATAAGGTTATACATATAGCCCAAGTGGGAGATTGTTGGATCATTAATCCAACGTTGGGCTTATATGAGAATAATTATGTGTTTGTGGACTGTCAAATAAGGTGAAGCCTAATTAAAAATAATCTGCTAAGTATTTTTTAGGCAATTGAGTTTTGAAGTATCTAATAGGGTGTGGACCTTTAATGTGTAGAGATTACGGGGTTATTCCTATTTTAGTGATGGGCTAAAATAGGAATACCAAAGGGTAGGAATGCCAAAAGGCATGAATACCAAAGGGCACTTGGTTGCCTATATATATGGTCATGGTCCCCAGATTACACGTTCGAACATTCTCACACTGACATCCCATTATCAGAGAGAAAATAAGGTTAAGGTATAGAGAGAACAAAAGGGCTCTTAAAGGAGAACGTGTTAATCTGGAAGGTCATCCGTACGACTCTAGATATCGACGTCCGGATATGGATTCAGGTATGCTTCCGCTTTATAGTTTATGTAGTTTATTCGTTCTTGATAATTTGACATGAATAAAATTTCTATATATTATGAAATGCTAGATTTAACAAAAAATACTTTCAAAAACAACTTCGACCACACTATCAAACAGACACCTAACCATGTTCTTCGTAGCTAAAGTAATTCATTAATAATTTTTTGTTGGTGTGTGTGTGTATTAAATAAACATAATAAATAACCTTGATTTTTTTCATATTACATTTAAAGTATTAAAGCAAGATATAAATTAAAAATATAGTCATATTATTAAATATCACTAGCTATTCGAATTGGTTGTTAAATTGTTGATGGCTTGTAAAACTACATGTATAAATCATTTAAGGATCCTTCTTATATTTAGACATAATATATAGTATTGAATTATGTGCTTAATATTATTTCTTAAACTACTTGTATATATTTTTTTTATAAAGTACCAAATTGGGTTGAGAGGCGAACAAATGAAAGGGTGACATTACTAACTTAAAAATGAAGTTATTAGCAACCATATAATTCATCGCAGATTACGTGGAAATTCATTGTTTAAAAATGTTACTTGCAATAAATTATTTGTTGTTGATAAATTAGCAATAAAATTACCTTATAGCTAAAACAGCTCGGGGTGGTACTGTGCATGCTGACTCAGGCGCACTGTGGACTGGATTTATGTCCTCCGTGCGTCGCGTGAGTTCGTCCACCTTTTTTTTTTTTTTTACACAGGTGTTCTTTATATATTTTTTATGGTGAAATTGACAAATGAGAACCTTTGGCCGAGCGGTTGTCGCGCGCGCTGCCAACAGAGGCGCGCACGAGTTCGAACCACCTGGGCACCAAGTTTTTGTCTCTTTTTTTCTGTTTTTTCGCAGGTCTTCTTTATGTATTTTTTATGCTGAAATTGACAAATGAATACCTTTGGCCGAGCGGTTGACCGAGCGCTGCCAACATAGGCGCGCGCGAGTTCGAACCGCCTGGGCAACAAAATTTAATAAAAAAAACGGGTTTTTTTTTTCAAATCTGATTTGTTTTTTTTTTTAAAGAACTTCTTTTATAAAAAAAAAAACGTTTTTTTAACCAAAAAAACGTTTTTTTAACCAAAAAAAAGGTTGTTTTTTTTTTTGAACAAATCTGATTTGGTTTTTTTTTGGAACTTTTTTTTTTAAAATGGGTTTTTTTTTAAAATAATTGGTACAAAAAACAAGAAACAAGAATTTGTTTTTATAACTTCTGTGTCCAAACCAACTTACGCGCACCTCGACTAATCTCTGGATTCACTTTTTTTTCATATTTTTTTCTCTATTTTGTTTTGCCACTTATATATTTGTTTTTCTTAATCGAGATGTCCGGTCGACTTACGCGCACCACGATGGTTTTTAATCTTTCACTTCTGTACTATTTTTGTTTTATTTTATCATATTTACTTCTGCTAGTGTCCCTTCATCTTTAATTGCTTTTACTCTTTTATTTGTAATCTGTATTTTGAATTTAATTCTTCCAGAACATAAAAAAAAAGGCCAAATGGCATGAAAAATCTACCATTTGAAACCAAGAGATTTGTAGTCATGCTTATACAATATATAGACTTGTTTATTGTTGAGGCTTAACTGATTTGAGTTCCATGTTATTAATATCGTCTCTTTCATGTACTTACTTGTTCTGTAGACTGGTAAGATTTTGATACTATGAGGAAGAAATATTAACTCTGATAAGAGCTTGCTTTCCTTGATTATGATCTTCCAGCTCTTCATTTACTAGTCAGGTTATTAATAGTCCAAAAGGTATATATATATATAAAAAAATTTAAACTCGTCTTTCCTACCTGCAAAATTTCCGTGGAAGTCTCTCATCATGTAGAAATATTTTATTAGCTTTTGGAAGTGAAATTTTACCAGTTTCTGTTATTTAGATTGCGATTAAAGTGTTAAAAATTATCAAAATCTTGTTTTGTAGCGTTTCTAGAAAATAATTATTATTAGTATTAGAAAGATGGAAGATTGATATTGCATGAATAATTCAAGATATTGCACGACTAAATGATTGGCTTATTTAACAAGCTATGTAGTCAATAATGAATAAAATGAGTTTGAATTAAGCCTATTGTTCACTTGTTCTGTAAAAACTGGGTAAAATTATTTTCAAGTCCGTGAGGTTTTAGTGAGATTCATCTTTTGTGTCTTGGCTTCTAAAACCTAGTTCTTGGGAATTTGTTTTGTGCTAGAACATAACTTTTCCTTACTCTAATATTTCAAGTAAATGCATACACCGCTTGAAATATAGTGTTGGTTTAAAAATACTCTGTTTTCACTAAAACTATAGGACTTAAAAGTAATTTGCTTTGTAAAAAAATTTGAGCCTGTTCTCATGATGTCTATCATTTCAGCATTCCTGGCATTGCTAGCATTGCCAGATTTGCCCGAGACTCGAATAGCAACACGGCATTAATGGAAGGATAGAAACTGGTTTTAAAATACATATCAAATTTCTAGAAGTTAATAGACTACAAGGTTTGTGGCCATTCAAACTTCTAGGAATTAAATAGAGTTCATCAAGTGTTTAGTCACCACATAGGCTTGCTTGCACGGTCTCGATAACATCATGAATCCAAGGGTTTTTGTTTTTCTTCTCTTATAAAACACCATTATTAATGTATAATGTGACATTGTAAAACATGGAATGCATTAAAGATATGGGTCAATATTAAAAATTTTAAAATCTAACTCAACGTTCAACATGGAGGAAGACATGGGTCACACGTCAAGAGGTATAGCCGTGTTGACCCGGGTCAATATAAAATAAAAATAATTATTTTCATGATTTTAAAACTTGATTCAGGAGTCAACCAAGGACAAAACAAGTCACAAATCAAGAGGATCAAATTAAAGATAAAAGTTGTCGTTATTATAGTTTTAAAACTAAACTCGGAGTTGACCCGAGTCAATGTTAGGATAAAAATTATTATTATCATAACTTTAAAACCCGAGTCAGTGCTCAGGTAACGATTCGAGATGATCAACCAACTTACTTTTTTAAAAAAAAAAAAATCAAATCAACCTTGTATGGATCAATTTGTTTTTTTTTGACAATATTTAATCAAGTTTTGACCTCGGTATTTGAGAAAGTTAGGTTGAGTCAATCGTTTTTTTATTTTTTTTTAAACTTGGACAAATGCCTGTCTTAAATCAACATATCATGTCAGTCATAACTTTATTACTAAAATTATTATAATATTATTATAAACCTAAAGCCCATTATTATTATGAATATTTTTTATATAAGCACAATTATTACAATTTATTAAATTTGATTGTGGTTGTTTTAGAAAATATTTTTTATTTAAAAATTATATTATTTTTATTTTTTAAAAAATATTTTTGATATCAGTACATAAAAATAATTTAAAAATATCAAAAAATATTAATTTATAGTAAAAAATAAAAATAAAGTTTTTCATGTTTTTTTAAAATTATTTTTGAAACGCAGTGTCAAACACCCCTGCATTTTAAAAGTGTTTTTTGAAAAAAAAATAGAATTTTTTATTTTTATTTTAAATTATTTTTTTGATATTTTTAGATTATTTTGATGTATTAATGTCAAAGATAATTTTGTTAAAAAAACATTATTTTGATATATTTATATACAAAAAATACTTTCAAAAACAACTTCGACCACACTATCAAACAGACACCTAACCATGTTCTTCGTAGCTAAAGTAATTCATTAATAAATTTTTGTTGGTGTGTGTGTGTATTAAATAAATAAACATAATAAATAACCTTGATATTTTTCATATTACATTTAAAGTATTAAAGCAAGATATAATTTAAAAATATAGTCATATTATTAAATATCACTAGCTATTCGAATTGGTTGTTAAATTGTTGATGGCTTGTAAAACTACATGTATAAATCATTTAAGGATCCTTCTTATATTTAGACATAATATATAGTATTGAATTATGTGCTTAATATTATTTCTTAAACTACTTGTATATATGTTTTTATAAAGTACCAAATTGGGTTGAGAGGCGAACAAATGAAAGGGTGACATTACTAACTTAAAAATGAAGTTATTAGCAACCATATAATTCATCGCAGATTACGTGGAAATTCATTGTTTAAAAATGTTACTTGCAATAAATTATTTGTTGTTGATAAATTAGCAATAACGAGGTACATGCCCTTTAGAGATTGAAGAAAGATAATATTGTTATGATGTTAACCATCTCTTTGTTGATGACCCATGATTTTTCATTTCCATTTATGATTTGATAGTTATTGTCGTGCAACATCCTATTCATAGGAAGTGTATCTGTTATGCTTGTATATATGATACTCACTATTGTTTGGTGAGAAAATACTTGTTTGTGGTAAGCTGTAAATTGTTCCTGTGTAACAGGAAAATTACAATGAAGCATTATCCGGAAGAGTTCGATATATAGTGGATAAGAATGCCTTGGATGACCCACATGTTAAAGCAAATCTATTATTTCATGTAAGACTTCACATTGCCTACTACCTATGTCTCTGTAATGATTTCCTTTTCTTGATAATCCACATTTTCGTTAAAATAACACCTTGTTTCTGGCTTCCAGACGCACTTTTCCCAGTTAGAGTCACCAATCAGTGACTATGTAACTGATTTAAAATCAGTGTTGGGCCAAAGTATTCGCATCATCCAGGCAATGGTAGATATATGTGCTAACAGTGGATGGCTTTCAGCCTCAGTTACTTGCATGCATCTTTTGCAAATGGTCATACAGGTATTTCTCTGCTCCTTTTTACCCAGTATCTGTACTAGAAATGAAGGATTTAACAAGCTAATGGAGAAGCTAATCGATGGTTTCAAGATGTGTCGTGCACATCTGACTTTTGATCTAGCAAGTTATAAGTATAAAAATCAAATATGTTTTATTTAAGCTTATCAACTAAATATTTATAGAATTGCATTTATGTAAAATTATAAAAGCTATGCTAGAATATAAAGGATTAACAAAGATTGTACAAGTGAAAAAGAAGAAGCTGAAGAATGAATATAAAAACGAGTAAAAAGTGTGTACCCTCTATTTCTCTTTGGTGGAAGGGAAGATACATTTTATTATTTCTGAGACACCATGCACACACACACAGAGAGCTAATCTAGTAAGCAACAGACATGACTTGCATAAGGTCATGCACGTGGCAACTTGAAGGTGTGAAGATGGATGGAAAGCAAAAATTATTGTCTGTAGATTCTCTTAGCGGCATTATTCTACCAACAATTGTAGGAACAGATGTGCAAAAATCATTTGTTTTTCCATCCCTGCCATTGTTGTTTATGATTCTTCTTAACATGATGCGATGAATTGAAAACATTGCTTTCCACATCCTCTTTTTCACACACTGGTGTTTTTCCCAGGGCTTATGGTTCGATAAGGATTCTTCGTCGCAAATACTTTATCCATGCCCTTTCTCTGCAAATTAAAAGAGTACTACGAGAAGATCATGAAACATATGCTGATTTGCATCATTCTACCCTGACTGGCCAAGACCGGTTCCAGGTATTATTCTTTACGATATACCTCAATGATTATGCCGATAATATTTCCGTAGTGAGTTTGTGTGGAGGTAGTTCCATGGTATGTCCGTGTGTTGATTGGATAAAAAAACCCAGTGACGATGGTGATAATTTTGCTAATATCATCAATAGATCAGTGATGAATAATCTTATAAGTTTGGAGGATTGATTTTTCTTGTACAAATAGTAAGTAGAATATGAGATTGTAATAATAGGATTGATTTTATGGTAAAGAATAATTACACGAATATTATGCACCACGCATCGTATAACCCTCAACAAAACATTATGGATGATCCATGTTCTTTTTTTGACGACTCATTTTTATCTTTGAAATTTTATTTTAGACAATTTGATTATAATTTGAAATAAAATTTTATTTTTATTATTTTTAGTTTCTAATTGAGAGATGAGAGAGAAAGATCACCTGAAGAGAGAAAAATATCGTTGGCATCAATTTAGGCCACAAAATGATTGATGTTTATTTCAAATAATTTCATTTGATGAGGGGAGTTCATATTGGGTTTTCTTACCTTTAAATTTCATGATAAAAACATATCCGAGCTTGGTTTGATTTTTAAATTTTGGTAAATTTTGGTTTTTGAAATGATTTTTCGAGGTCATAAACAAGTTTTTCACGATTCTTAATGTGGTAGAAAAATAGGTTGGACAACATTTTTTGGGTAAAAAAAATTAAGTCTTAAGTTTTTGACTGTCATAGTGGCTAAAATCTAGGCAAATTAGACGACACGTCGACTGTCTCGGTAGACAGCATGTCTTTTGATTTTTTTTAAAACATTACTTGTAACCAATAAAAATATGGGCTCAATTGTATGTGGGCAGTAACAAAATAAGTTACGAGGCTTACCTAACTTGCCTCATTGCAATATTTGCTTTTTTCTTTATTTATTTTAAAATTATATTTTTCAAATTATTATTTAAAAAAATGGTTTTTATGTTTTTTTGTTTATTTTCTATATATATTTAGATTAATAATCATTCTCTCTTTCATTTTGTTTACATAATGTTTTTTAAATAATGATTATTTGTTGTTATGCTTTTAAATTTTGAAGAGTTTTTCCCATTCATCTATAACCTTTTTTTTTTACCCTTTGTATTGATGAAACTTATTTTTAATATGTGCAACATTGCACAGTTTTTTCCTTTTATTTTATTCAATTAATTTAATTTATGTTTGTATTTCTATCTTGATTCAAAATTATTTTAATAAATAATTTTTTCGAAGACAACATGGTAAATATCCCAGAGTAATAAAAAAAAATGGTTTTAAAAACACATTTCACCTCCTTAAAATTGTAAATTAAAGATGGTGACCTCCATTTTAATTTCGTAACATTGTTAAAGACTAAATTACATTTGAAATTTAGTTCTTAACATTTAGAAGGTTTCATAGAGGTTGATATTTTTGGCTAATGTTAATGGTTAAAGGGAAAAAAAGAGTTACTCGGTCATTAAGGTTGACCGTTGACCAGGTTCAATATAATGACAAAAATGATTATTATCAAAATTTTAAAATCTAACTCAACGTTCAACATGGAGGAAGACATGGGTCACACGTCAAGGGGTATAGCCGTGTTGACCCGGGTCAATATAAAATAAAAATAATTATTGTCATGATTTTAAAACTTGATTCAGGAGTCAACCAAGGACAAAACAAGTCACAAATCAAGAGGATCATATTAAAGATAAAAGTTGTCGTTATTATAGTTTTAAAACTAAACTCGGAGTTGACCCGAGTCAATGTTAGGATAAAAATTATTATTATCATAACTTTAAAACCCCAGTCAGTGCTCAGGTCACGGTTCGAGATGATCAACCAACTTACTTTTTAAAAAAAAAATAATCAAATCAACCTTGTAAGGATCAATTTGTTTTTTTTTTGACAATATTTAATCAAGTTTTGACCTCGGTATTTGAGAAAGTTAGGTTGAGTCAATCGTTTTAGTCGAATTGGGGTTTTGAGTTTGCAACTCTTCGAGTTGTTTCCTCCAATGCTCACCGTCCAGTTTGTGGAGAACGCAATTGAATGGTCCTTGATCAGTTAATCGACGTTCCTGATCAATTTTTACCAGATCGACGCCTTTTGATTTGCAGAGAGAGACCAATGAGGCTTGGATGAAGGTTTGTTGTTTCTTCGGCAACAGCGCGTAGCCAACAACACCTCTCCTATCGTCTGCCATTGGAATTGATTGGCTTTCGCGATGTTGATATTGAAGTGGGCCTTTCGTTTGCTTTGTTCCTGTGTGGGGAAGTATGTTTCCCATTTTTTGCTGCTGATTTCAGCTGGCCTCTTTCTGTATATTCGCTCTTTTTTAATATATCATCTTGTTCAAAAAAAAAAAGATTTTGATCGCATTCAATTCGGAAATGTGATTGTTTATAATTTTGGGTATTTGTTTTAAAAAATTTAGAAATTTCTTGAAACAAAAAAGAATGAAAGGGAGCGAGCGCAAGTGAGATAAAGGATAGGGGTGGTATATATAGATATTGTACTAGGGTTACTGAGATCTGATAGAGCAACCAGAGTTAATGAAAAGTGAGTGCACGTGGCATACTCTTTGATTCTCCCCTAACGATAAGCATGCTGCGATAAATACCTGTTTGTTTGTTTGTTTAAATAAAACATTTTAAATTATTTTTTATTAATGTTTTTAGATGATTTTTGATATAGAAATATTAAAAATAATTTTTGAAATATATTTTTCGAGTGGAAAGAATTTCAAAAATAGTCTACAAAATCCATGAAAGCTGGAATCGGGTGCGTAGAAATACACGGTTCTGATTGGGGTATGAAGAAAGTTGATGTTGATTGGATGACATTCTTTGACCATACGAGAAGAAGAGGTCTTGTTGCATAGAGAGTGCCGGTAAGTGGTATAGGGGGTTAATGTTGATTGATTAGGAAAGGGTGGTGATGTCATCGTCTTTTTTAAAGTATTTTTTACTTTAAAATATATTAAAATTATTTTTTATTTTTTAAAAATTATTTTTTTATATAAATAATGATCTAAAAACATTAAAAGTATTTTTATTTAAAATAAAAATTCAATCTTTTTTTAAAAACATTTTAAATGCATCCCAACCTTGAGGATGTGACATCCTTGGCCAATGGTAGTTTATGATGAAAAATTGATGAGTAATTTTGCTAAATTTCATGTGTGGATTGTGCTGGAAAATTTTGGGTTTATGATGAAAAATTGATGAGTAATTTTGCTAAATTTCATGTGTGGATTGTGCTGGAAAATTTTGGGTTTATGATGAAAAAATGATGAATAATTTTGCTGAATTTCATGTGTGGATTGTGCTGGAAAATTGTGGGTTTATGATGAAAAATTGATGAGTAATTTTGCTGAATTTCATGTGTGGATTGTGCTGGAAAATTTTGGGTTTATGATGAAAAATTGATGAGTAATTTTACTGAAATTCCATGTGTATTTCGGCTGAAAATTTTTGGGGGATTTTGTATACCGAAATTTAATGATTTTAGTTGTGAATTATGATAGAGATTAGTTGTGTTGAACTGGATAATGCAGGTTGGTTGTGTGCTGGAATTAGGTGTGTAATTGTGCCGAGAATTTGTAAGCATGTATCGGCTGAAATTTGTTGAAATGAGTATGTTGATGTATGTGAAATTGAAAGTAGAAATATACTAATTTTTTGACACTGATATCGCAGGTGGTGCGGTCGGGATTGAACCATCGACCAGACAGGAACAACCCAGAAGTAGAGCAGGTAGGTGATTTACACCTCTCCTTTCATATGACATGTATTAAGTATTTTAAATTGAATATTATATGAATACAATGGGGTTTATACTAGATTGTTGAATGCTTTAATGTGATTACTGATTGAGTAACTTTGGCTAATGGCATCCGAAAGGATGACCGGGATAAATGATTGATTAGCTTCGGCTAATGGCATCAGAAAGGATGGCCGGGATAAACGATTGATTAGCTTCGGCTAATGGCATCCATAAGGATGGCCGGGATAAACGATTGATTAGCTTAGGCTAATGGCATCCAAAGGGATGGCCGGAACCAAAGAATGTTAGTTTCGTTTAACGACGTCCAAAAAGTAGGACCATGGGGGAAAAGAATAGTTGACCTCAAATCTGAGTGTTTTATATGAATATTTAGAGTAATGATATTGTTGCTCGAAAAAGAGAAATGGAGTTCCTATATTTCCACCATCGAATTGCTTTATGTATAAGCAGAAATTTCAACTTGCTAGTGTTTCTTTTAACCGATAGGTCATTTGGACAAAATTATTTAATACTACCATTAAGTATCTGCATTTCATTAAATGTTTGTACTGCTGCAGAGACGTCACAGCCACGAGAGGTCTAGAGAACCTAATACAAGGGAACCTACTTTTGCAAAGAACCACGTAGATTGCATTCTAATTTAAGATGTGGTTGGGTTGAAGCAATGTAATGAATGCTTAATTTGTTGTTAAACCCTTTTGTGAAAATTTGTAAATACCACTAGTAGATTAAGAACGTAAACTCATATCCATGTATGTATATTTCTAATCTAAATCTTTAGTTGTGAAAACTGTAGTATTGTACGCTTATGCGAACTTTATTTTCTTTAATGGAACGTTTATGGTATGGATGATATTTTTATCGATGTGAAGGGATATGGAACGTTGAATATCGACAAAAAAAAATTACGGGTTGTTACAAAGAAAGTTGATGTTGATTGGATGACATTCTTTGACCATACAAGAAGAAGAGGTCCTGTTGCATAGGCAATGCCGGTAAGTGAAATAGGTGGTTAATGTTGATTGATTAGGAAAGGGTGGTGATGTCATCGTCTTTTTTAAAGTATTTTTTACTTTAAAATATATTAAAATTATTTTTTATATAAATAATGATCTAAAAACACTAAAAGTATTTTTATTTAAAATAAAAATTCAATCTTTTTTAAAAACATTTTAAATGCATCCCAACCATGCCCTTGAAAATAAGACTTCGCAGAGAAATATGGAATTTAGAAAATGTGGAGTCAATTTTTTTGTGTGGGTATTGCCACATACAGTGGAGTCCATTTTATCTTATGGTGGCCCAGTTTGGTGATGTGACTTGTTTTAATTAAATTTGTTTCCCACGTGGATTTTTGCAGGCCTTTGGACACGTTTTTGGGATCAGGCATTTGGTGCATTTTCTATTGTTTTCTTTTTCATGTGCTCGCAAGATTTGCTTTACCATTATTGTCATTGTAGTAACTTTTACCGATATTTTTTTTAAAAAAATAATTTTTTGTTATGATTTTAAAAAATATATATTTAAGTTGAAGCTACCGTGATGTGGGTTTTTTTATATGCAAAATAATTAAAAACTAAATATTAATAAATAAATAAAAAATTATTTTAACTTTTACAAAATTAAAATTTTAAAAATATTATATATGATACATATTGTAAAAAAAAAATTATATAGTTAACAGAACATTTTCTCTCTTAGAATTTGAACAAAAAAATGAGAGTTATGCTAGAGTAATACCATGAATAGGGATATTTAATTTCTAAGGACTTTATGGTGAAATCAAAATGTATTTTGTTAAGTGTGAGTCAGATTCTAAATATTTTATTTTATAATATCATATTAAATTTCTTTTAAAAAAACAATAGACTTATATTTTTGAATACGTAGATAGATAACTTAACACGGTTATAATTTGATTTAAGGTAACAAGTAAACATCATTTTTTTTTTTGTTAATTAATACTCCTATGCTATGATAATTTTTCATATGAATAAGACACATGGAAAGCACTCTCCAACATCCAAGCATTAAACTTCTTTTTTTTCAATTTTAACTTTGCTTTCATATTTATTTTCTTCTCTTTCTCATTACCTTATATTGTGACAATGGAAGTCTCTTACAATCTCTCTTTTCTATTGTTTTTATACATTTATTGAACTTCACTCATAATTTTCTTTTTTATGCAATAAAAAACACTCACCATCGCCAATAAATAAACCATTAAAACTTTTTATTGTTAATAAACTTTTCTTTTTATTGAATTGGAATCAATAGAAAAATCAATTAATTTTCCTCCCATTCCTTCAAAGTTAAAACAACAAAGAGTTTATTAAATATAAACCACAAAATTATCAAAATTGAAACAATAATAAGAACATGTTTGTGCAATATTGAAGTCGCAAAGCTTTCTAGTATCATTAAGACAACATTTGACATACATTAACATTATGTATGTATGTATGTATGTATGTATTCAGATTGAATGAGGACTTTTTTATGTTGTAATAAATATAAAATATTACTTTCATACCTATCTTTTCATTTCACTCTATTTTTTTTTTACGATTTAATCATTTGACAATATATTGTTTTACATTTAAGTTGGGTGACAACAACATAATTTTTTAATCAGATCATCATTTAAACGAAAAATCGATTCACTCTTGGCTTGCTAGGTTAAAAAAGGCCCGCTGATTTTTTGTTTTGTTTTTATTAATGTGTATGATGATTAACTAATTTGACTTGATATACTAGTTAAGTTTTTTTTATCTTTGTTTCAAATATCTTATTACATGCATAAAAACACAATGACGGTCAAACTTTTTTCCCATGAAATAATTGGTTTTGATTTGGCCCATAATAAAGCACAGACATCATGTTAGTTCATGAACCAAACCAATAAGCAATTCCTTAGAGCATAGTTACCATATTTGGCTTTGGGGTATGACTTAGCTTGGGATATCATGTCAACTTGAAAACAATATAAAAAAAATGATATTATTTTGGATAGAAATTTAAAAAAAAATACTGGAATTGAGATGGTCAGGTTAAAGCAAGTGAACTAATCAATTGGAACCATGTTTCAGGGCGGTGAATTGCCAAGTAAACCTGTCAAAACGGGTTAATAATTATTCTTTTTGGATGCAACGAAACCTTACTTCCCAGAAAATATATTTTATGTGTTCAGATGAGCGAGTAAAACCTCGGTTATTCCAGGCGTTTACAAGAAGTGTACGCCATGACTCGAACTCGAAACCTATTGTGCAGATTACAAGCCCTATACCATCACATCATACTCCTTAATTACGGTTGATAACCATGCTACAGGGTAATGACTAGTTGCTCATTTAACTTGTGTGAAGTAATGGTGATGAGCTTCCCAAGTTGCAAAGCGCCCAGGAAATTAAGGACGCCTGAAAGTTGTGATAAATAGGTTTTTTCTAGTGGCCATCCGTGCGAGAATTAGTTTCGGACATGCGTTATGATCAAGTCAAGACCAACAGTATGCTGGAAAATGAAATGGGACCAATTGAGCTGTTACTATCAGTATCAATTTATAAAGATATGAAATCTCTTCCATTCTCCACCCTCCCTGTCATCAGCCACCACTGAACTCCATAACCATCCAAATTTTAGTGGAGAAGGAGACCTGAGGCCCCCTTAAATTCAGACACTAGACGAACAGGGTAAAGTTCATGTCCCATGTAACTTGGTACTAGCATTTCCATGCCCATGAGTATCACATGATATTCTTTTTCTTTTCTTTTCATAGTGAGTGTTCGGGTCAGCTTCCGTGTATCTCGACTAATTTTATCGGCTCTGAAGTTAACGATCATATAAAACTTCAGTCATCATCATATTAGCAAATACAGGTTTGAAGACCATATAAAAAGCCAAGTTTTTAGTCCAAGTTATTACCACTGGACAAAACACATGATGGCAGACACAGGATTAAAGTGCAAACACCAGCTCTACTATTGAAAAGAATTTGTCAGCCATCAGTAATGAATAGGAGACCATTGCTCGAGTCGAGAAATTAGAGGAGTTGCACAGGTATAATAAAAAGCAAGACAAAGAAATAAATGCCATCTAAATGAGCAAAGAAATAATTGAAATTTATTTGTCGTGCTATCCTATTTATTATTATTATTTTAATAAAATGCCATGCTCAACTATGAATAATTTAATTAGCGGAATTGAGGTCCAGTATGAGGACGCTGATCAATTTCCTTAGTTTGAACCACGAAGACCATGGATCTAGCTTTTGCCGGACGTTTTACTTTCTATTATTTCCCAGATTTGCTTTTGATTTCCAGGGTTTAACTTTTAATTATCCAATTAAATAAATGCCAGATCGTCAGGTAGCCTCCACCAAGAAGTTGGTCACACTATCGTTAACAGTGATGGCAAATCCACCAAAACATGGCCTCGACCTCGAGTTTAGAAAAGGCTTTAAAAGTAGTTTATAAATCTCACATTAATGCACACCCTTTTAAGATGGACCATAACGTTCAAAGTGTGGACCCTACTTTGAGCCCACCAAACCAATCTCCATATCCATTCCAAGTGTGGACCAAGTTTCATGCGTCCATCATCAGTCCAGTCCACTTGTTATTGAGCTTGAATTCGTGTCATATAATAAAAAATAGCACGATTAATCTTATGGACAATTATAAAATTTATGTTGAAATTAAATTAATTAGCAAACCAACAAACAAATACAACTAAAGGGAGAGTATCTCTTGGATGGTCGTACACGTGCTATTTTTTTTTAAAAAAAAAAAAAAAAAACTCGAACGACATGATCTTCTTGGTGGATGCAAAGATTGAGCTCCTGTCGAGAAGATAAATTTAATTGTGCGAAGATTAATTTTTTTGGTGATTAAAATGTGACCATCTAAGGAAAAACATTTGTAATATTTTTTATGATTTTATCTCTTTGGAATATTCAAGGATTAAAGTGTTGAGAAAAAAAGTTTGGTATTGAAATGTGAATTACTAAAATAACAAGGACCAAATGGCAGAAACACTATAACTTAAAAGACTAAATTGGAGTTTTCCATGACAAAATAGTAAGGATTAAAGTGGCTTGGTGGTCAGGTGGCTCTCTCCAAAGTTGAATGAATGGAAAATAACAAATGGATAATTTGGTGGTTAAACTTAAGGGTTAATAAAGTCCAAATAAAATAAATAAATAAATAATAATGTGAGAGGGTGAGGTGTGGGGTGCAGACAGATAAGCGCACATGACAGGACTCTTTCGACGCCCGACAATCATTGTTGTCCTTCTTTGTTCGTGTTGTTTCCACCTATTCACGTGCTTCTCATGACTTACCTCACGTGTGATTAATCTCTTGTACTCTTATATTCACTCTTATTTTTATATCATTTTTTGTTTTAAATTTAAAAAAAATTGATATTTTAAATCATGTTTTCATATCAAAAATAATTTTAAAAAAATAAAAAATATCATTATAAACAAAAATTATTTTCAAAATTAACTTCAATCAAACTCACTAATAAAAATCACACTAATAAATATCCCAGGACACCGGTCTGTTTACCCTAGAAGAGGTTGGGCTTTGTCCGAATGGCTAAGTTTGTCGGAATTGCTAGGGTTGAGGCTGTTCGAGGCATGGTCTTTTTTTTTGAGGTTGTATACAGTAAATAAACCCGTAATTCAAATGATAATAATAAAATAAAAGGTAGGGGCGAAAAATAGAAGATGAAAATAAAGGGGAAAGAAATCTTGTGAGTAGCGGCGGCGATGAGAGTACAAAATAGAGGCAACGGCAAGACCAGGTCGCACAAAAAAAAAACGTTAGCAAGTAGAAACAGAGTAGTGAATGCCGTTCCGTTCCGGCCGGAACGTGTCGTTCCACACATAAAACCGGCACAAAACAGCGATGTTTTTGTGCCGGTTTTAATTTCGGGTTGTTCCGCGAATTCCGGCGGAACGCCTCGGTTCGGTACCGGGCGTACCGTTCCGGGTTCATGAAAACGACGTCGTTTCATGCCTTACAAAATACACTGAAGCAACAACCCCCGTCCATAATTCCCAAATCAATTTCATTTCTTCAACCGCGGAAATCATCCGTAATCCCTCAAAAATCAACCCAAATCTCAACTGAAATCTCATGTTTTCGAACCCTAATCTGTTCCCTCACCTAATTCGTAACTCTCACCTGAAAAACTCTCAATTTCTTCCACATCGAACCTGTTCTTCTTCATCCACACAGCAGCACCAAATCTTCATTTCTTCCCCAAATTTCAATTCAACGGTTGTTCACTTCTTCCCCAAATCATCTCACGGCAGCAACTTCAAGTGAAAGGTACACATTCCAGTCCCCAAATCCTTGAATATATTATGATATTGAAACTGATGAATCATGAAACTGGGCATAAATGATATTGTTGAAACTGGGTTTGTGTTTGATTGATTGTTATTAGTTGTGTTTGATCAATTTCTATGGGTGTAAAATTATTGGGTTTGTTTTTACAACAGATTTCTATTAATTTCTATCTTGAACCGATTGTTATTAGCTGTGTTTGATGATCAGTTTCTGTTGAATTTTTTCTTTATTTCCTTGTTAATAATACTGGGCTCTTTCACATATTGCTTGGTTACTTTGAAGATCGAGGAATGTGGAAGAAAGTGAGAGTTTTTTTCATCTGGGTCTTTTCGTTTTGGCTTTAAAAGGTTAGGATTAGGAAGGTTTGAACTTTGTAAATATGCCACAGGTTTGAAATTTTATGATCCTGTTTTTGTAAAATAGTTATTTAACATGAGAATATTCAAGTGAGATGAGTGGTCTGTAATTGCAATGCTACCAATTTCTGAGTAGAGATTTGCCAAACCCAGAACCCGTGGCATTCAGATGCATATTTATTAACTAGACATACGCACACATGCTTGTATCTTCTTACAACATATTTGATATGCTAGCTATCGAGAATGCTGTTGTTTCTTATTAAAAGTAAGACTTTTTTTTATAACACTTAAGCTTTCTTATGAATTTTCATCTCAGCAAATTGTTGATGTTGATGTTAATGTTAATTACAATCCTACCATGCCAAACTTCATGTATTTATTGAAGTTGATTAATTTACACAAACTGGTGATGAGTACTTGAGTTGATTAATTGAAGCAAGGAGAAGAATAAAGGTTGATTTGAGTGATTTCCTTGCGGGGTTGTAATATAATTGTTGTTATCAACAGTATAAGGTGTTGGTGAACTGAAATGAGTGTGATTGGATTTGATATTGGTAATGAAAACTTGAACTGAAATTTCTAACTTGTGTTATCTTTTTAGAGATGTTTTTAATTTTGAGATTATGTTTGTATTGTATAATTTAAAGTTCATTTATCTTGAATTTAAATTATACTTGTTAAATTAATATTTTATTTTTTTTCATATATATAATTAATTAAATATGAACAGTACAAAACCAGAACGGCACACTGGAATACAACGAAATCGAAACATTCCGTTTCAATCACAAAACCGGAACAACGCCCAGAACGGATTTAACAACTTTGAGTAGAAAGGCTATAAACGCGATGGAAGGGGACCACCGAAGACTGCTGACATACGACAACTGTGCAATTTTTTGTTCTTTTTTTCTCTCTCACTCGATTCTCGTAACTTTTTGGATCTAATATCTCTCTCTCCAACGAATATTCTCTGTCTCTCTCTCTCTCTCTCTCTGGGCGTCATTATCATAAGATAAGAAATGCATACAGGCAGGAAGAGGGAGATAGAGGGAAACAGAAACGTATCTGAAACACAGAGAAGGAAGGATGGAGGGAGTGTCCTAAAAGCAAAGCAGCTCTGACTTAAACCTTTCCCTCCCTTCTCTCTCTCTTTTAAAAGGAAGAAAAAAAAATCAATCGAGAGAGAAAGAAGGGAACTTGTGAGAGATGAAGGGAAAAGGAGGAGATGTGGGATCCAGATTTCCTTTGAGCTCTCGGGAGGTTGCTTGCTGCTGCTTCCACTGTTGTGTTGGGATTCGTTCTGGGTCTTTTGGGGGTCTACCTAACCATGCCTGCATCTGATTACAGTTTCCTCAAGCTCCCTCGCACCCTTGAAGATCTTCAAATCCTCAGGTTTTCTTTCTGTCTTTTTTTTTAACATTCATGTCTATCTTTTCTGTTGCAATGAAGTGTTTCAAGTTTTTCATGATTTTTGGAAGAGATGGGCAACTTTTTGTCTCCCTTTTTTAATAGATTTCATTCATGTGTTCTTGTAATGCACTACTTGATACATCTGTCTTCTTGGGATAAATGAATTTGTACATCTCGTGCGGTCTCAAGGTGCTAACACTTGGTTAAAATATCGCTAGAAATCTGTACTGACCCTGTGATTTGTTCATATCAAAAGATATCGCTTCTGTGTGTTCCTTTCACTTGCTACTCAAATTACTGCAATTGAGTATTTCCTGGTCATATGTGTGTAGTATAATGTGGATGCTATTCTGCAGGGATCACCTTGAAACTTGTACAAGTGACTACACTGCACAAGTCCTGGTGGGATACTGCATGGTCTACATTTTCATGCAGACTTTTATGATCCCTGGCACTGTTTTTATGTCATTGCTTGCTGGGGCTCATTTTGGAGTATTTAAAGGTGTGGCTTTGGTGGTGTTCACCGCCACTGCAGGTGCTTCTTCTTGCTATTTCCTGTCAAAATTAATCGGGCGCCCTCTTGTCTTCAGTCTCTGGCCTGACAAACTTAGTTTCTTCCAAGAGCAGGTGAATCTCAACTCCTGCCTAACGTGTGTTTGTTTTTGCTGGAAAAATGTCAGAAAATTGTTTCTGTAACTCTCAGGTGGCTAGAAGAAGAGGAGGGTTGTTGAACTACATGCTTTTCTTAAGACTAACCCCAACTTTACCAAATACATTTATTAATGTTGCTTCACCAATAGTTGATGTTCCTTATCACATTTTCTTCCTGGCAACCCTGATTGGACTTGTTCCTGCTGCTTATGTCACTGTTAAGGTATTTACTTGTGAAGCTTAGTTTTTGTTTTTTGTTCATTGAATCTCTCTTCATCAGGCAAAAGCAGTGCTAAAAAACAGATTTTGCAATTTAATAAGTTGTACAATCAAATGCAATGTGGGTTGATTGGTTAAGAATTGCAAAGGTGTATGAATTTCTAAATATTTTGGACACCTGATTATCATGCAGGCTGGAATAGCTCTTGGAGAATTACAGTCGATAGGGGACCTTTATGACTTCAACTCCATTGCCACTCTATTCCTTATTGGGATTGTTTCTATTACCCCCACATTAATAAGCAAGAGTAAATGATAGTATTTTTTCTGGAAATACTTGCTTGATGTACATGCGTCTTCAGCCACCTTGCAGCCATTACGGTGCCGCTTCGTTTCTGTACAGCAAATATATGTAAGCCAGCAGCTGTCCCTGTTTATGGATGTCACTGCGAATTCTGCAGGTGCCAGAGATGATGATCTCGGGAGGATGCTTGGTGTGCACAAGTTCATTTTCCTGTTGGTGTTATTTGTACTGGAGTTGTGGGGTGGGTGGTAGCCTGTATATCTCAAAAGATATGCATTCTTTCTGCAAGACATGTTAAAGGTTTTAATGCCTATTTAACCCGTGTTTATGTGCCTGCGTGCTGGTTATACATTTTTTTTCTCAAAAAAATAGAGTATGTAGTCTGTTGCTATGTGTTTTTTAACATAAAAAAAAATTACACTCAATTAATGAAATAAATTAATAATTATTTATGTAAATAAAAAAACTTAATAATAACCAGGAAAGAAATCGCATAACTTGAGAGATGGAGGTCAAAATACTCTAATATAAAATGATATGCCCATTGGATTGTATTTACTAAATTTATTTATTTAAATAATAAAAGATAAATACAATAAAAAAAATTCTAAAAAATATAACAGAAAGCCTAATATTAGCAAGATATAAGAAATGGATATGAAATCATCCGAATAAAATAATAATAAAAAAAGCCTCAAGCGAGTGAACTTGGTAAGTTGGTAGCCAATCCAAGTTAATACGATTAAAAAATAGAAATCAAAAGAAATAGAACGAAATTTAACATAACAATTTAATATTTAAGGGAAAATGATATGAAATTAATTGTTAGGAATGAAATTGAAAAAAAAAATCAATTAAGAAAATGATTTAACAAAAATAGCAGTTAAAATAATTAGAACTAAATTTGACATAAGACTAAATGAAAATAAATGCTCAGGGATAGAATTGAAGAAAAACAAATTAATCAAGAAAATAATTTTAAAAATACCAATCAAAATAATGGGGATTTGATATATATATATATATATAAAAAAAAAAAAGCACAAACAACAAGAGGTGAAATAAAAAATAAAACCCAATTAGAAATAACCAACGCAAATAAAACAATTACAATTAAGAAAAGAGAGACTAAATCAAAAGAAAAAAGAAATTGAAGGGATATATAATGTTTTTGCAAGAGAAAGAGATAGAAGAAAAAAAGATAGCAGCAAATAGGGGCTTAGGCGTTGACGGTCATGCTTCATTCCATGGGAAAACTGCCAATAATTCCGGCTTCAGGAATTCAAAAGGATCAAAAGTGCAAATTCTTTTGAATTTCCAAGAATAATCTTTGAATTCATGTACTTTATAACGCAATTGGAACGGGATGGATGGGATTTAAAGACATTTTAGTCTAAGCAATATTATGATTGGTTTACTTTAGAAATCCAACTTTTTAAAGAATCGCTTTCTCTATCTAACCCTTTGCTTTCTTTTTTGATGTGGAGTTGTTTTACAGTATAACCCAAGGAATATTTCACTTGCGAGCGACAGTTTTCTAGTCGAAAAGCACCAGGATTTTTCTTGAAAAAATGAATTCAAAAAGATCAACTTATTGGCTAAATTTTGATAATCTATGTGATTTTTTCCATTTTTTTATAGTAAATCTTCCTTCTTCT
This sequence comes from Salix suchowensis, assembly GCA_029030765.1. Lineage (NCBI taxonomy): Eukaryota > Viridiplantae > Streptophyta > Magnoliopsida > Malpighiales > Salicaceae > Salix > Salix suchowensis. The sequence continues at coordinate 7,392,703 of CM054994.1, forward strand.
AGCCTGTTCTGGGCGTCTTTGTTCGAGGCTTGAGCTCGAGGTTTGCTGAGCCAGCCATCATCTCTCAAACCTGAAGCTGCATGTCACAGTCCCAGCTCAAAATAGAGACAGGACAGAACAAGGTCAATTATTCATGCTGTTCATATATCGTTTGTTAGAACAGAGTAAAGATACTACCACTCCCTTCTTCCAATTAACCATAAGTTCATAATCCCTACTCTTGTCTCGTGTCTTCATTTCCTCTGGATTTTTTTCAAGGCACGGTCATAAACCAGCAGCACTAGAGCGTTCGGAGCCATAATCGGTTGTTTGTAGCGACCCTTTGAAACACTCATCAAAAGCATAATGCCAGGTTCAAGAAATCCCACGAAGAAAAAAAGACCCTTGCTGTCTTTTGGGATTGTTCACAACACAGGCATTTATATCTATCTCCTCGTTTTCCTAACTAAATTTCCTGGTTTTTTTCTTTCTGTTGGAACTGTCTGGGGTCCGGCTATCTAGCTTGCGTTTTTGCCTGGCTGGTCCTGAAGCACCACCGTCCTTGAGTGCTGTAGCTTTCGCCTTTCTTTGAGCAACAGCTGGTCTTTTCCCCGGCTGTTTTTCTCCTCGTGGCTTAGATTTCATCTTGGCTGCTCCATCTCGCTTTGAATGTGCAGGAACATGGACTTTCTTCTCCACACCAGATTTGCTAGCACGCAAGCCCTGATAGGATTTGGCAGCCTTTCTATCTGGCCAGTTGTTAGGACCAGGTGCCCTTGAATTTGGTGCCAACCTCTTGTTTGGTGAATTAGCCGTCTCTTCAGCAAATGAGTTCTTTCTCTTGGACGGGGTAGAATCCTGTCTGGCATGAGATAGTCTCAGCTCTCTATCACGAAGCTTCAAATTCCATTTCTTGATCGCCAAAGTCACAGCTTCCTGCATGCCATCACATCAGAACTCGTTAACCTTACAGGATAGACCCTGGATTTATTGAAAACACTATGCAAACAAATGAAAGCATTAATGTAAAATTTAAGCTCCTCTTGAGGTAAGAACTTTTAGAAACCCAAATTTTACAATCCTAAACTCCTAAAGAGAATCCTAACTCACCGACACAAAACAATCAACTAACACATAAGCAGGTACTTCATCCTTTCTGTTGGAACTGTCTGGGGTCCGGCTATCTAGCTTGCGTTTTTGCCTGGCTGGTCCTGAAGCACCACCGTCCTTGAGTGCTGTAGCTTTCGCCTTTCTTTGAGCAACAGCTGGTCTTTTCCCCGGCTGTTTTTCTCCTCGTGGCTTAGATTTCATCTTGGCTGCTCCATCTCGCTGGGAATGTGCAGGAACATGGACTTTCTTCTCCACACCAGATTTGCTAGCACGCAAGCCCTGATAGGATTTGGCAGCCTTTCTATCTGGCCAGTTGTTAGGACCAGGTGCCCTTGAATTTGGTGCCAACCTCTTGTTTGGTGAATTAGCCGTCTCTTCAGCAAATGAGTTCTTTCTCTTGGACGGGGTAGAATCCTGTCTGGCATGAGATAGTCTCAGCTCTCTATCACGAAGCTTCAAATTCCATTTCTTGATCGCCAAAGTCACAGCTTCCTGCATGCCATCACATCAGAACTCGTTAACCTTACAGGATAGACCCTGGATTTATTGAAAACACTATGCAAACAAATGAAAGCATTAATGTAAAATTTAAGCTCCTCTTGAGGTAAGAACTTTTAGAAACCCAAATTTTACAATCCTAAACTCCTAAAGAGAATCCTAACTCACCGACACAAAACAATCAACTAACACATAAGCAGGTACTTCATCCTTTCATTTCGTAGCATATCATCATAAAACAGCTATATGAAAAATCCAACCCTGACCATGCTCTTTGCCTGGTCTAACATGCCATCTACAAATGTATTGCCTGAGCAAGAAAATTGAAGGAACTACAGGTCAACGTTTCAATCTATTACAAAGTTACAAGTGATGCTTGACAGCTCCAATGATACATATCTCGACTAGACTAAAAATAATCTACCCAAAAGATCATCACAGCCATTCCCTAAGTAAATCATAGTTTGCCACTACTTAAATCTGAGAAGAAAATAGAAAATAACAAGACCACACTTTCACACATGTGAAATATGCTCTTTCCTTTTATAATTGGATTATTTCTTAATAGAAGTATTTAATGGTCCAACTTGATATAACTTAATTAACATCCAACTTAAAATATTGACTACAGAGTATCACAATAACCTTAAATTTCCAAAATTGGGAAACAAATGGCAGCACATCAGAACATCAGTTTCAATGGTATGTCACATCGGATAAAATAGAGTTACGAATGTGATTGCATGTTATTATAAATTTTAATGATATTTTTTTTTTGAAAAAACTAAGCATACAAAAGCAATGCTTCATACCCTTGTTTTAAACAGCACATAGGCGATGCCCTTTCCCAGACCTACATGTGGAACTCTCATAACTCGAACAGCTTCAATACTGGATGCAAGATCTTTAATACCAGTGAAGAGCTGATATATTTCTTCATCCTGCAGGGAGAAGAAAGAGACATATCCAGATAAGATTAACAAAATTAGTCAACCAATGCATACTGGGAGTAAACGCACATCAAGAAATCATAGGACAGCTGACTACCTTCACATCAAAGGGGAGGTTACCAACAAAAACTGTCCTCTTGTTATCATAAAGGGGAGCATCTGACCCCTTTAACTTTTTGCGAGGTGGGCATGCCCTATCTACACGAATGTGATTGCTTCCAACCTGATTCAAATAGAATAATATAATCTTTTTTACTTGAAACCATGTTGATAAGCCAACTTTTAGAAATGCAACATACCACAGCCATATTATGGGAGAGAGATGCCTCTGCTGATTGCTCATTCTTGAAAACAACATATGCATTGACACTGCAAAACGTGGTATTCTTCAGAAGAAAGTTACAATACTATGAAAATAAATAGAAATTGATATAAAGGATCAAACAAAATCATAACACGAAGTTTAATTAAGCAAAAGTTCCTTAGAAGAGAAGATCCCTGCAGTCAACTACCTTTTAGCAAGTATAAAGGTACATGGTTAAATTATTTGGTTTTTTGTTAGTGATGCAACTCAAGGTTGAGATATGGCAGATATATCACAAAGCATGCAATGGAAATGGATCAGCATTTTCATTGGTTTCTCTTCAAGTGATTGCCAGGGCATCCTTTTTGTCTCCTCAGAGTGATCATTCACTTTAAGTTTCCGTTCATGCATTTAATCAATAGAAGAACCATGTGTATGTACCATTTTGCTTTCGGAGAACTAATTAATTCTTTTCCAGATTATGATACAAAAAGGAAAATTACATAATCTAAAGATATGGACTAACTATCAGAATATATATATGTCCTGAAACAACAAGGCAACAAATCATAATCTAAAGATACCTTAATTGAGTTCACATGAAAAAAAGCAAATTACATCTCAAACTTTTTTTGTAAAAAACAACAGCATACCTGTCAACATTATCATTAAATTTCTTCAACAAAATAGCTCCCTTCCTCGGTATCTTGGACTGCACAAGAAGAAAACCAACAAAGCAAACCATCAAAATACAATACAAGTCAACAGCAAAAACTTCAATCATCATAATCAAAGTACACCTACTTCAGCAATTGGCACGGACCGTATCCTCACGGACTCAACGTCCCCAAACTTACTAAATTCCTTAATAAGTGCCTTCTTCTTCACCTTCAAAGGCAAATTTCCAACAAACACGGTCCTTAACAGCTTACTCTCATCATCAAACCCTTCACTCTCCTTTGAAACAAGCACATCCGCAGCAGCAGCAGCGTTTTTCCTCTTAGCCCCAACAACAACACTCGCATTTTCCCCATTATCTATCACTGGACCATACTTTTTAGCCTCATATTCTCTCTCAAGATCGTCTCGTTTTCTTTTCTTTCTCTTCATTAGCGTCTCCTCTGCTTTTGGCTCAAAACCCAAATTGGTGTTTTCGGTTTTCACTTTTTTTGGTTTCTCTGTAGTTTCATAGAGGTCAGGGTTTGGGGTATCGACATTGGTGCTAGGGTTTTCGTTGGATTTTGGGTCATCGGGTTTTCTTTTGAAAGGGTTGCTATTGGAGAAAAGGGAGGAGGTGCAGGCGGTTTGTTCGGCGCCGCTGAATAGGGTTTTGAAGATATCGGAAGGAGCAGAAACTGTGTGGTTTTGCGCTGTGGAGGTGTCTGGTTCCTTCCGTTTCTTCTTGCCCATTGTTTTTCGAGTGGAGGAAGAAAGGAGGCGGTCAGCCGGATTTGAGAGATTCAATTTTACGTGATGTTATGAACTTATAATGTGGGGAAGGTTGTGTGGGCCTCCAAAGTTCAAACTCTTTTTATAAACCTAAAGCCCATTATTATTATGAATATTTTTTATATAAGCACAATTATTACAATTTATTAATTTGATTGTGGTTGTTTTAGAAAATATTTTTTATTTAAAAATTATATTATTTTTATTTTTTTAAAAATATTTTTGATATCAGTACATAAAAATAATTTAAAAATATCAAAAAATATTAATTTATAGTAAAAAATAAAAATAAAGTTTTTCATGTTTTTTTAAAATTATTTTTGAAACGCAGTGTCAAACACCCCTGTATTTTAAAAGTGTTTTTTGAAAAAAAAAAATAGAATTTTTTGTTTTTATTTTAAATTAATTTTTTGATATTTTTAGATTATTTTGATGTATTAATGTCAAAGATAATTTTGTTAAAAAAACATTATTTTGATATATTTATATACAAAAAATACTTTCAAAAACAACTTCGACCACACTATCAAACAGACACCTAACCATGTTCTTCGTAGCTAAAGTAATTCATTAATAAATTTTTGTTGGTGTGTGTGTGTATTAAATAAACATAATAAATAACCTTGATTTTTTTCATATTACATTTAAAGTATTAAAGCAAGATATAATTTAAAAATATAGTCATATTATTAAATATCACTAGCTATTCGAATTGGTTGTTAAATTGTTGATGGCTTGTAAAACTACATGTATAAATCATTTAAGGATCCTTCTTATATTTAGACATAATATATAGTATTGAATTATGTGCTTAATATTATTTCTTAAACTACTTGTATATATTTTTTTATAAAGTACCAAATTGGGTTGAGAGGCGAACAAATGAAAGGGTGACATTACTAACTTAAAAATGAAGTTATTAGCAACCATATAATTCATCGCAGATTACGTGGAAATTCATTGTTTAAAAATGTTACTTGCAATAAATTATTTGTTGTTGATAAATTAGCAATAAAATTACCTTATAGCTAAAACAGCTCGGGGTGGTACTGTGCATGCTGACTCAGGCGCACTGTGGACTGGATTTATGTCCTCCGTGCGTCGCGTGAGTTCGTCCACCTTTTTTTTTTTTATACAGGTGTTCTTTATATATTTTTTATGGTGAAATTGACGAATGAGAACCTTTGGCCCAGCGGTTGTCGCGCGCGCACGAGTTCGAACCACCTGGGCACCAAGTTTTTGTCTTTTTTTTTCTGTTTTTTCGCAGGTCTTCTTTATGTATTTTTTATGCTGAAATTGACAAATGAATACCTTTGGCCGAGCGGTTGACCGCGCGCTGCCAACATAGGCGCGCGCGAGTTCGAACCGCCTGGGCAACAAAATTTTTTTTTTTTGTTTTTTTAATAAAAAAAACGGGTTTTTTTTTTTCAAATCTGATTTTTTTTTTTAAAGAACTTATTTTATAAAAAAAAACGTTTTTTTAACCAAAAAAAAGGTTGTGTTTTTTTTTTGAACAAATCTGATTTGGTTTTTTTTTGGAACTTTTTTTTTTAAAATGGGTTTTTTTTTAAAATAATTGGTTTTTTTTTTTTTTTTTTTTACAAAAAACAAGAAACAAGAATTTGTTTTTATAACTTCTGTGTCCAAACCAACTTACGCGCACCTCGACTAATCTCTGGATTCACTTTTTTTTCATATTTTTTTCTCTATTTTGTTTTGCCACTTATATATTTGTTTTTCTTAATCGAGATGTCCGGGTCAGCTTACGCGCACCACGATGGTTTTTAATCTTTCACTTCTGTACTATTTTTGTTTTATTTTATCATATTTACTTCTGCTAGTGTCCCTTCATCTTTAATTGCTTTTACTCTTTTATTTGTAATCTGTATTTTGAATTTAATTCTTCCAGAACATAAAAAAAAAGGCCAAATGGCATGAAAAATCTACCATTTGAAACCAAGAGATTTGTAGTCATGCTTATACAATATATAGACTTGTTTATTGTTGAGGCTTAACTGATTTGAGTTCCATGTTATTAATATCGTCTCTTTCATGTACTTACTTGTTCTGTAGACTGGTAAGATTTTGATACTATGAGGAAGAAATATTAACTCTGATAAGAGCTTGCTTTCCTTGATTATGATCTTCCAGCTCTTCATTTACTAGTCAGGTTATTAATAGTCCAAAAGGTATATATATATATAAAAAATTTAAACTCGTCTTTCCTACCTGCAAAATTTCCGTGGAAGTCTCTCATCATGTAGAAATATTTTATTAGCTTTTGGAAGTGAAATTTTACCAGTTTCTGTTATTTAGATTGCGATTAAAGTGTTAAAAATTATCAAAATCTTGTTTTGTAGCGTTTCTAGAAAATAATTATTATTAGTATTAGAAAGATGGAAGATTGATATTGCATGAATAATTCAAAAAAAAAAAAAAGATATTGCACGACTAAATGATTGGCTTATTTAACAAGCTATGTAGTCAATAATGAATAAAATGAGTTTGAATTAAGCCTATTGTTCACTTGTTCTGTAAAAACTGGGTAAAATTATTTTCAAGTCCGTGAGGTTTTAGTGAGATTCATCTTTTGTGTCTTGGCTTCTAAAACCTAGTTCTTGGGAATTTGTTTTGTGCTAGAACATAACTTTTCCTTACTCTAATATTTCAAGTAAATGCATACACCGCTTGAAATATAGTGTTGGTTTAAAAATACTCTGTTTTCACTAAAACTATAGGACTTAAAAGTAATTTGCTTTGTAAAAAATTTGAGCCTGTTCTCATGATGTCTATCATTTCAGCATTCCTGGCATTGCTAGCATTGCCAGATTTGCCCGAGACTCGAATAGCAACACGGCATTAATGGAAGGATAGAAACTGGTTTTAAAATACATATCAAATTTCTAGAAGTTAATAGACTACAAGGTTTGTGGCCATTCAAACTTCTAGGAATTAAATAGAGTTCATCAAGTGTTTAGTCACCACATAGGCTTGCTTGCACGGTCTCGATAACATCATGAATCCAAGGGTTTTTGTTTTTCTTCTCTTATAAAACACCATTATTAATGTATAATGTGACATTGTAAAACATGGAATGCATTAAAGATATGGGTCAATATTAAAAATTTTAAAATCTAACTCAACGTTCAACATGGAGGAAGACATGGGTCACACGTCAAGAGGTATAGCCGTGTTGACCCGGGTCAATATAAAATAAAAATAATTATTTTCATGATTTTAAAACTTGATTCAGGAGTCAACCAAGGACAAAACAAGTCACAAATCAAGAGGATCAAATTAAAGATAAAAGTTGTCGTTATTATAGTTTTAAAACTAAACTCGGAGTTGACCCGAGTCAATGTTAGGATAAAAATTATTATTATCATAACTTTAAAACCCGAGTCAGTGCTCAGGTAACGATTCGAGATGATCAACCAACTTACTTTTTTTTTTTTAAAAAATAATCAAATCAACCTTGTATGGATCAATTTGTTTTTTTTTTGACAATATTTAATCAAGTTTTGACCTCGGTATTTGAGAAAGTTAGGTTGAGTCAATCGTTTTTTTTTTTATTTTTAAACTTGGACAAATGCCCGTCTTAAATCAACATATCATGTCAGTCATAACTTTATTACTAAAATTATTATAATATTATTAATTTTAATACTTAATATAAACCAAAATAAAAAATATAATATTTAATTATTATTTTGAATGTATTCATTTAACATTAATACATAATAAAATAAAATAGATTCTTTTTTTATTTTTCTATCTTTTCACCACAACCAAACATAATAAAAAAACTAATTTCTATCTTTATTTGTTTCGGTCCCAAGTTTTTTATTTGTCTCAATTTTATCCTTCAATTGGAATTAATTATATAGTTTGTTTTAATTGTGCCCTCCAATTGAAATTGGTTATATATGCTACTTTTCATTTTGGTCCTTATTCTTTTAATTTTTGTTAACAAAATTGCATTGCATTTTTTTTTAAATACTTTTATTTGTTAAGTCCCAAGGTTTTTATTTGTTTCAATTTTGTCATTCGATTGGAACAAATTAAATGTTTTATTTTTCATTTTAGTCCTTATTCTTTGATTTTTTTATTTGATATTAATTTGATTGGTTTTTTCGATCCTTCTTAGACAATGTTTATTTTTTATCTGTATTTATGTATTTTTTTTTATCTTTTTATTTGGATCATATGATTTTATTGTTTATTGTTTGCGCAATAATAATAATAACAAAATAATTTTAGTGATTATTTTTTTTTGTTAAATGTTTATCTTTTTTTTAATTTTTTGGGGCAATTTAATGATTTTAATTGTTTGAGCAGTAATGTTGATAATAATTTTAACTGTTATAGTCATGATATTGACGGCAATGCAGGGATGAATTTTCAATGATGTTTTTTTTTTTTTTTTTGTAGATAGAAAATTAATTACTTATTTTTGTTATTTGATTATTGTAGGTGTTTTCACGGTTTATATTTTGTTTATTATATTTAGCTTAAATTAGATTATAAAATGAACTAATTCTAAAATATTGAATTCAATAATTTAGGTATCCGAATCTTCTTGCTTTTATAGAAAACTCGTACTCCGTAGGAATTCTGCGCATATTTATTAGTTTACTTAAATTTATATTATAATACAAAAAATCTCACATAATTAATGTTTTTTGTGATAAAAATAAAATATAGTTTCGACCGGAAAGTGGGTTGTTATTTATATTATAGATCACTACTTTAATGTAACTTTTTTTTCCTTCTCTTCTATTTCGGAAGAGAAGTTTCCCTTCTGGAGCCGAGGATTCGAAACTGAGAACGGTAAAATCGAGAGAGTGCCGTTGGCACTTAGACGAATCAGTTACATAGAGCAAAGATTAGTATTCTTGAAAATAACAAACAGCTCTAATGTTATCATCTTTAGCCGAGCTAAGGTTTGGAACCCTGGTTTTTGAGGGTCCAGAGGAAAAAAAGCTAAAGAGAGGAAAGCAAGATCAAGATCAAGATCACCAATCCTCCTCTTCGCAATCTGTCTTTTCGCTTTTTCTCTTCTTTTCTTACTCTTCTCTCTCTCTAGTCTCTACCCGTCACCCTTCAGCCTCTCCATACCCTAACACTAATCCCAATCTCTCTCTCAAACCCGAAACCTCCTTCGTCGCTGCCCTCGAGCACTTCCTCCATCACAATACCCGAGATCCTCTTCCTCCTCTCCGTTTCTAAAGCTAGCGAAGAGGATGTGTTAAAGATTCGACGATCAATTGTTTTCCGAAGAGCGCGATAGATTTTACAGAGAACCATACTACGCGTTGGATTTGCCAATTAGGGTTTACGTTTATGAAATGCCGACAAGATTCACCCACGATTTGCCATGTGTTTAGAAATACTTATAGAGACACTGATAATCTCACCTCAAATGGCACCCCCGTCCATCGATTAATCGACCAGGTATCATTTCATTTTGTCAGTATCATCACCATCAGAGTAATTTTATATATTTTTGTGGAATTATTTGTTGTATCTGTGATTATAACGTGCGTGCAGCATTCAGTTGATTTCCCCCTATTTTCCTCTCCTTTTCATTTCATTTTTAAATTTCTTTTAATATAGTTTTAAAACGTTCCCTAGTGCGAAATAACATTGATGAATTTTTGAACAAAACTTTAGAAACAGTGCTCTAGGCATGATTTTCTTATCTCCCTGTAATCTTGATTTTCATCTTTGGAAATAAATGAGTTCTGTAAAATAGGACTTGGCACCTTGCTTGACAATATCATGCATAATATATGTGATTATAATTTAGCATAATGGGACCATTATTATTCAGAAAAGTATGTGATTATAATTTTCATCTTTGTTTTTTATTGTTGGTGCTGTCAAAATAGAACACAATATTGTCTCAAATTGTCTGCACTTTGGCCTTTGATTTCTGCTTTCATATATAGAGATCACACAAGTGTTGTATATGGAAACTCCATAAGTTTCTGCATGATTCTAGGCCTAAATATGTAAACTACAATCTGATACGTAATGCTAGATATACAAAATAGGAAATAAAGCAGCTGTACAAATAGGAAAGAAATAAAGGAGCAATGGACAGGTGCTGTCCGTTGACAGGTGCGTGTGGGGTTTATGAATTAATAGTTATCAAATTTACGCATTTCAGAAAGAAGTCATGAAGTCCAGAAACAAAGATCTTGTTGAACTCTTTGAAAGTGGGGCTGGTGTTCATCATGCTGGGATGCTAGGAGCTGACAGAGGTCTAACCGAACGACTTTTCTCTGATGGACTTTTGAAAGTAGAGTTGTGCTTTGTGCTTTGAGATTTTGACTAAATCCATGCTGAAATCAAATCATTTTCTGTTCTAGGTACTTGTTTGCACAGCAACTTTGGCATGGGGTGAAATATACCTGCTCACACTGCTCTCATTAAGGTTTGTGCTCGTTATCAGGCCATATATGCTCATTGGCTTTACTGTTTTCTAAATTCAATCCGTTTTGCAACTATTTTCCGTAGCTGCAAGCATAGACAAAATGAAATCAATCTCTATGTATGTAAATTCTCCGACTTGTTTGGCATTGTGTTAGCTTTTGCTTTTCAAATTGCTTTTTACCTAAAAAAAGCAACAAATTGATGCTTTCAGGTGTTTTTATTTTTTTTAAACATGAAAATTGTAATTGTAATATCTCCGTATCGAAATATACTCGATGCGTTTTATTCACTTGTAATTGCAAGATTGAGTGTAGAAAATTAGGCTTGTTACACTCACTTATTGAGCTCATGACTGCTCTATCACATGATGATTGATTTTAGTTTTGGACCAATGGAAGTTCTCCTTTACTGGGTTTGCATTGCAATTTCGTGTCCTGAGAGGTCATGATTTGACTAGTCTTTTTTTAGCTTTGACATTGTTTCTATTGAGTGCAACTTTGACAGTTTCTAATGAGATGCACAATCTTGTTTCATATGTAACTGAGGGCTAATTAACTATTCAAACATGATTCTGAGAATGATCACATCTATCATTCCGAGGTTTTAACTCTAACAAAGCGGATGATTCGAGGGGAACCGCACAGGCTATCCTTCACTGTTCCAATGATTTGATACATTAATTTCGACCAGAAAAGACACAAAATTAACATCAAGGAACTCATATGGCCTTAACCACCATTGGAATTCAACTAGTTAAATTCCAATGGTGGTTAAGGCATATGAGTTCCTTGATGTTAATTTTGTGTCTTTGGTGGTTGACATTAATGTATCAATGTTTGCTGAATGTACTAGCTGCTAGATAAGTATTTTCCTACTTTTGAGTATTTCATTATTTCTTTAATTTCCATGTTCTGGTAGAAATAGAAAGTAGGAGTGGTGCAGGCTTTCTGGTGTGTATGGTTCTGTTTTTTTGTTTGCTATCAATAATTTTCTTTGTTGCTTTCTTTTTGTGAAGCACCTTGCTTTAATTTAGTGGGTGGTTTAAAGGAAATGCTGTAATTTTTTCCTTCAACTAGTTTAATTCCAATCATTGTTAAGGCCATATGAGTTCCTTGATGTTAATTTTGTGTCTTTGGTGGTCGAAATTAATGCATCAATGTTTGCTGAATGTTCTAGCTGCTAGATAAGTATTTTCCTACTGAGCGTTTTTCATTATTTCTTTAATTTCCATGTTCTGGTAGAAATAGCAAGTAGGAGTGGTGCAGGCTTTCTGGTGTGTATGGTTCTGTTTTTTTGTTTGCTATCAATAATTTTCTTTGTTGCTTTCTTTTTGTGAAGCACCTTGCTTTAATTTCGTGGGTGGTTTAAAGGAAATGCTGTAATTTTTTCCTTCAACTAGTTAAATTCCAATCGTGGTTAAGACCATATGAGTTCCTTGATGTTAATTTTGTGTATTTGCTGGTCGACATTAATGTATCAATGTTTGCTGAATGTACTAGCTGCTAGATAAGTATTTTCCTACTGTGCGTATTTCATTATTTCTTTAATTTCCATGTTCTGGTAGAAATAGTAAGTAGGGGTGGTGCAGGTTTTTTGGTGTGTATCGCTATGTTTTTTTGTTGGCTATCAATAATTTTCTTTGTTGCTTTCTCTTTCTGAAGCACCTTGCTTTACTCTCTTGGGAGGCTTAAGGGAAATGGTGCAAGTTTTTTCGTTCGACATGGTAAATTCAAATTGCGGTTAAGGCCATATGAGATCCTTAAGGTTAATGTTCAACTTGGTAAATTCAAACTGTGGTTAAGGCCATATGAGATCCTTAAGGTTACTTTTCTATGTTTGCTGGTCGAATTTAAGGTATATATGTTTGCTGAATGTAGTAGCTTCTAGATAAATGTTTTTCTAATGTGAGTATTTTATTATTTCATTAATTTCCATGTGCTGGTAGTAATAGCAAGGAGGAGGGTGCAGTTTTTTGGTGTGTATTGTTCTGTTTTGTGTTATCTATCAATAATTGTCCTTGTTGCTTTCTTTTTCAGCTCCTTGCTTTACTTTCGTGGGAGGCTTAAAGGAAATGCTATAAGTTTTTCGTTCAACGAGGTGAATTCACACTGTGGTTAAGGCCATATGAGTTCCTTAATGTTAATTTTGAGTCTTTGCTGGTCTAAATTAATTTATCAATGTTTGGTGATTGTATTTGCTGCTAGATAAGTGTTATTCTAATGTGGGTAATTTATTATTTCTTTAATTTCCATGTGCTGGTAGAAATAGCAAGGAGGAGGGTTGCAGTTTTTTGGTGTGTATTGTTCTGTTTTTTTTATTGGCTAACAATAATTCTCCTTGTTGCTTTCTTTTTCAGCTCCTTGCTTTATTATTTCATTAATTTCCATGTGCTGGTAGTAATAGCAAGGAGGAGGGTGAGAGGTTGAGTCAACACAAACAATGACACGCATCGTTAGACTTTCAGCCACTACCCAATTACATGGAGGTCTTCTCTACAATATAGTGGAAACTTTCTTGTTTATATCTGTGAGCTATTATCCAAATCCTCTGATCTTTACTCGTGAATTTTCCTAGGCTTCTCAATTTCTCAGAGTGAGTCCAGAAACAGGTCTCTTCTTTGATTCTAGTTATTGTCCAGTGCCTCTTGCCCAACAGTATATTGGAATTAGTGAGCAGAACTTTTCAGCTCGCAATGACTTGCTGAATGAAATATGTTATAAAAAGGTATTTGTTTGTAGGTGGACTCCCTTCGGAAGTTTATCAGTCTATACACTGAAAATTAACTCCTTGTTTCAGATTGTTGATTCATTAAGGCAAGGTCATCAAACAATGGTATTTGTTCATTCCAGGAAGGATACAGCAAAAACAGCTTGGAAACTGGTACATTTTTATTTTTAAAATTTTTGATGTTTATTAATAACAGCTATTGCTTGTAAATGTTGTTGACATGTACTTGCTAGATCAGAGTGATTGGTCTAGATGTCTTTCTGCTTTGACACTACTGGTTCTACAGTTTTCTATTTTCATTTGCTGTTTTTTACTCAGTTATTCGCATGTATTTTAATGTTTGCCTGATGTTTACATGTGCCTTAAAGATCTATTTGTCTTCTGCTGCTGGTGAATGATATGCATTCCACTAAGGAATAATTCTTGACTTACTTACAATCAGACACCAAAACTATCACTGAGCTCTTGGATGAGATAGAATATCATGACAACCAATGAATGATGATATTGTGTTGAAATATGCGTGATCCTTTCTGTACTGGATTATAGACATGTAAGTTGACAATGTGTTTCATCTGAATTTTATGAAGAACCTTCCCATCCTACTTAATTTCTGATTTCTAATTCTTCTTGGAAAACCGTTGAGCTTCCAAAGTCAAGCCTTTAATCTAGACTGGGGTTATTAATAAGATTAACACCAATGACTTGCTGCATATTAGGAGGCTTCATAGTTAAGGATGTCAATCGTAGGCCTCCATTTTAATATTTGCAATTCTATTTTAGCGGAAATTCTCAAAACCATCTGGTTGTTCATTGTCAAATTTGTGGGACATGGAAGTAGGCTATTTGGCATTGAAGGTGATTCTCGGATGATCCTGGGTTTATGAATTAATAGTTATCAAATTTACGCATTTCAGAAAGAAGTCATGAAGTCCAGAAACAAAGATCTTGTTGAACTCTTTGAAAGTGGGGCTGGTGTTGATCATGCTGGGATGCTAGGAGCTGACAGAGGTCTAACCGAACGACTTTTCTCTGATGGACTTTTGAAAGTAGAGTTGTGCTTTGTGCTTTGAGATTTTGCCTAAATCCATGCTGAAATCAAATCATTTTCTGTTCTAGGTACTTGTTTGCACAGCAACTTTGGCATGGGGTGAAATATACCTGCTCACACTGCTCTCATTAAGGTTTGTGCTCGTTATCAGGCCATATATGCTCATTGGCTTTACTGTTTTCTAAATTCAATCCGTTTTGCAACTATTTTCCGTAGCTGCAAGCATAGACAAAATGAAATCAATCTCTATGTATGTAAATTCTCCGACTTGTTTGGCATTGTGTTAGCTTTTTCTTTTCAAATTGCTTTTTACCTAAAAAAAGCAACAAATTGACGCTTTGAGGTGTTTTTATTTTTTTTTAAACATGAAAATTGTAATTGTAATATCTCCGTATCGAAATATACTCGATGCGTTTTATTCACTTGTAATTGCAAGATTGAGTGTAGAAAATTAGGCTTGTTACACTCACTTATTGAGCTCATGACTGCTCTATCACATGATGATTGATTTTAGTTTTGGACCAATGGAAGTTCTCCTTTACTGGGTTTGCATTGCAATTTCGTGTCCTGAGAGGTCATGATTTGACTAGTCTTTTTTTAGCTTTGACATTGTTTCTATTGAGTGCAACTTTGACAGTTTCTAATGAGATGCACAATCTTGTTTCATATGTAACTGAGGGCTAATTAACTATTCAAAGATGATTCTGAGAATGATCACATCTATCATTCCGAGGTTTTAACTCTAACAAAGCGGATGATTCGAGGGGAACCGCACAGGCTATCCTTCACTGTTCCAATGATTTGACTAGTCTTTTTTTAGCTTTGACATTGTTTCTATTGAGTGCAACTTTGACAGTTTCTAATGAGATGCACAATCTTGTTTCATATGTAACTGAGGGCTAATTAACTATTCAAACATGATTCTGAGAATGATCACATCTATCATTCCGAGGTTTTAACTCTAACAAAGCGGATGATTCGAGGGGAACCGCACAGGCTATCCTTCACTGTTCCAATTTTTGAACCACATCCCCCATGATATTACATTCGTGTTGTTTCTGAATCTTGGTTGCATGCTGAACTTTCTACGCTATATCTTTCCATAATCTCGCACTACCAGAGGTACTCATTGGACATTAGATGATTGTTTGTGCATTTCTTTATGACATTTTTTCTCTCTTAACAAATTCTGTCTGTCCGGGCTCGTACTTCACATACAGAACTTCTAGATTTGAAACCGCTTCCTGTATCTTCACTTTGGAACAACACGTATGAAGCCCTATACAACTTTTCTCATTTCAATCCTGTACAAATGCAGGTGCAGTCCATTATATATATTTTTTGTTGGTTTTCTTACCTTACTGGAAGTATTCAGAAGTGTGATTTGATTCTCTTTTTTGTTAGTTGCAGATCTTTCATATTCTGTGTCACACTGACAATAATGTTCTGTTAGGAGCTCCCACTGGAAGTGGGAAAACAATATCTGCTGAACTTGCTATGCTTCGTCTTTTTAATACACAGCCTGACATGAAGGTACTATTTTTCACAATTTGTGCGATGCAAAAGACATAATGTGCAAACTTGAGTTATTGAGAAAATGCAAACCTAAAAGGACAAGGGCTGTTTCCAGCTAAATGTGCGTTGTTTTCTGGTATGTTCTGAAGACTATGACCAATATTTTTTGAAATAATAAGAGACTAAGGTCCTTGTTGGATTTAATTATGCTCTGAAAATAACAATAGGTTTCTTGTTATACCAGTTGATCCATTATTTGGAAGATTTTTGAATTGTCCTGTACCCTGGAATGCAGTATGTTTAGTTATTTCTCTAAATGCAGGTTGTTTACATAGCACCTCTGAAGGCTATTGTTGGAGAAAGAATGAATGATTGGAGAAAGCATCTTGTCGCTCAGCTTGGGAAAAAGATGGTGAGAACACTTATTCACCTGCTTTATAAATATACTACATCAAAGCATGAGGGCAAATTTTTAAAATTATTTAACATACTACTAAGTTATTTGAAGTATTAAAATTTTATTTTCTTCAAAATAAATTTAAAGTAATTGAAGACAAAAAAAATAAAATTCTGCAGATGTGAATCCGAATAGTTTGCACAAGGTTTCTATTCAAGGGAGAATAGAAATCAGGGGTCCTAATTAGGAGTGACTCCTTATTAAATAAAATGGTTTTGAATAGTGATAGGATTTTGAAGGATATGTAGCAAGATGATATTTTATCTGTTTTGTGATCAAGTCTTGGAGATAGATTATTTTAAAACAAGAAGTATGCATGTAAGCTAGTAACTGCAAGTGTTTGTTTATTTATGTGTGCGTGGAGTGTTTGCTAGACATTAACTATGCTTATGGGATTAAGATTATGTTTTTCATAAGGTCGAAATGACTGGAGATTATACTCTTGATTTGATGGATCTCTTGTCAGATGATATCATTATATCCACTTCTAAGAAGTGGGATGGCATCACTCGCAATTGGCATAGTAGAAGTTATGTAACGAAGGTACCTTTCTGTAATATTTGGGTGCTACTTTTGAATGAAATTATTGTTTCTCATTCAATTATTATTTACCTAATTAGACATCAATTTCATTGATAGGCTGGACTTGTTATCTTAGATGAGATTCATTTACTGGGAGCTGATCGTGGACCTATCCTTGAGGTATTAATGGCAAATTATGTTTCTTGTTCCTGAGCATTTATCTTATAGAACCTCATAATTTGTTTTCTCATTGATTATTTCAGGGTTATCTATTGATGAACAAGATTACTATCTTTTTCTGGATTTTATTCACATGTTTAATGTAGCGTTTTATTTTGCCTTTGCACCTGTCCCTGTTTTCTGTCAAGTTTTTACGACTTTTTCAAAAAAATTGTTCTAATTCTTTAGTTGGGATTTATTCATATATTATGTGGTGATATTTAGGTTTGGGTTCGGTTTGGGTTCCAACAGAATTTGATAGGGGATGATAGATTTAGGCAATTTCTGTTTTTCATGATCGTACTTTAATCATATCATGGGCTTGGCATTCTAATCAGAGGGTCATTGATGATCAACTTAGTTATTTTGACAATTCCTTGGTTTGACAGCTTTTGAAGTGGTTTCAAAGTGAAGATTTTGTGCCCAAATATGTTAATTTATTCATTTAGTTGAGGGGAGTATTGAACAAGAGGTCTAGGCATTGAATTGTTTAAATGGTTAGAGCCACCTCGACTTTACATTTTATTTCATTGTTCTATCAATTGTTTGTTGTTCCATTGACAACATTGAACTTTTTGCTTCCAAGTTATCGTTTCTATGATGAGATACATATCACCACAAACAGAGGGCGCGATGTGTTTTGTAGGTCTTTCAACTGCTTTGGCAAATGCAAGGTGTGTGCATCTGATTCAATCTCAAGCACCCAAGTCTTACATTATTAGTTCATGATAACTTGCTCTCCGTTTAACATCTAAGAAACTGAATTTGATCTTTCTTCCTTTTTCATGTCGGTCTACACCTTTTTAACATCAACATAAATCCCTTTATCGGGTTAAGCAAAAAAATCTCAATTAACCACAAAAAGGGGTACCAACAACTACTAAGATAGAAAAAGAATGTTTCAACCAAAAAATGAAGAAATGAAATTCAAGATGATCTCAACTAGCCTGTATGTCTGAATTTAAGTTCTTCTAATATCTCAGGTTTATTCAAGTTTTTCTTCTAATTATTTTCTGAATCAGATGTTGTCAATTCTGAAATTTTCTCAAGGTTTTTAATCTTTCACTTCTGTACTATTTTTGTTTTATTTTATCATATTTACTTCTGCTAGTGTCCCTTCATCTTTAATTGCTTTTACTCTTTTATTTGTAATCTGTATTTTGAATTTAATTCTTCCAGAACATAAAAAAAGGCCAAATGGCATGAAAAATCTACCATTTGAAACCAAGAGATTTGTAGTCATGCTTATACAATATATAGACTTGTTTATTGTTGAGGCTTAACTGATTTGAGTTCCATGTTATTAATATCGTCTCTTTCATGTACTTACTTGTTCTGTAGACTGGTAAGATTTTGATACTATGAGGAAGAAATATTAACTCTGATAAGAGCTTGCTTTCCTTGATTATGATCTTCCAGCTCTTCATTTACTAGTCAGGTTATTAATAGTCCAAAAGGTATATATATATATAAAAAATTTAAACTCGTCTTTCCTACCTGCAAAATTTCCGTGGAAGTCTCTCATCATGTAGAAATATTTTATTAGCTTTTGGAAGTGAAATTTTACCAGTTTCTGTTATTTAGATTGCGATTAAAGTGTTAAAAATTATCAAAATCTTGTTTTGTAGCGTTTCTAGAAAATAATTATTATTAGTATTAGAAAGATGGAAGATTGATATTGCATGAATAATTCAAGATATTGCACGACTAAATGATTGGCTTATTTAACAAGCTATGTAGTCAATAATGAATAAAATGAGTTTGAATTAAGCCTATTGTTCACTTGTTCTGTAAAAACTGGGTAAAATTATTTTCAAGTCCGTGAGGTTTTAGTGAGATTCATCTTTTGTGTCTTGGCTTCTAAAACCTAGTTCTTGGGAATTTGTTTTGTGCTAGAACATAACTTTTCCTTACTCTAATATTTCAAGTAAATGCATACACCGCTTGAAATATAGTGTTGGTTTAAAAATACTCTGTTTTCACTAAAACTATAGGACTTAAAAGTAATTTGCTTTGTAAAAAATTTGAGCCTGTTCTCATGATGTCTATCATTTCAGCATTCCTGGCATTGCTAGCATTGCCAGATTTGCCCGAGACTCGAATAGCAACACGGCATTAATGGAAGGATAGAAACTGGTTTTAAAATACATATCAAATTTCTAGAAGTTAATAGACTACAAGTTTTGTGGCCATTCAAACTTCTAGGAATTAAATAGAGTTCATCAAGTGTTTAGTCACCACATAGGCTTGCTTGCACGGTCTCGATAACATCATGAATCCAAGGGTTTTTGTTTTTCTTCTCTTATAAAACACCATTATTAATGTATAATGTGACATTGTAAAACATGGAATGCATTAGTAGCAATATTAACATTGAGGTATCCATAACTCCATTAATAATGATGATGAACTTCCCGTGCGGCATAACGAGGTACATGCCCTTTAGAGATTGAAGAAAGATAATATTGTTATGATGTTAACCGTCTCTTTGTTGATGACCCATGACTTGTCATTTCCATTTATGATTTGATAGTTATTGTCGTGCAACATCCTATTCATAGGAAGTGTATCTGTTATGCTTGTATATATGATACTCGCTATTGTTTGGTGAGAAAATACTTGTTTGTGGTAAGCTGTAAATTGTTCCTGTGTAACAGGAAAATTACAATGAAGCATTATCCGGAAGAGTTCGATATATAGTGGATAAGAATGCCTTGGATGACCCACATGTTAAAGCAAATCTATTATTTCATGTAAGACTTCACATTGCCTACTACCTATGTCTCTGTAATGATTTCCTTTTCTTGATAATCCACATTTTCGTTAAAATAACACCTTGTTTCTGGCTTCCAGACGCACTTTTCCCAGTTAGAGTCACCAATCATTGACTATGTAACTGATTTAAAATCAGTGTTGGGCCAAAGTATTCGCATCATCCAGGCAATGGTAGATATATGTGCTAACAGTGGATGGCTTTCAGCCTCAGTTACTTGCATGCATCTTTTGCAAATGGTCATGCAGGTATTTCTCTACTCCTTTTTACCCAGTATCTGTACTAGAAATGAAGGATTTAACAAGCTAATGGAGAAGCTAATCGATGGTTTCAAGATGTGTCGTGCACATCTGACTTTTGATCTAGCAAGTTATAAGTATAAAAATCAAATATGTTTTATTTAAGCTTATCAACTAAATATTTATAGTATTGCATTTATGTAAAATTATAAAAGCTATGCTAGAATATAAAGGATTAACAAAGATTGTACAAGTGAAAAAGAAGAAGCTGAAGAATGAATATAAAAACGAGTAAAAAGTGTGTACCCTCTATTTCTCTTTGGTGGAAGGGAAGATACATTTTATTATTTCTGAGACACCATGCACACAGACACAGAGAGCTAAGCTAGTAAGCAACAGACATGACTTGCATAAGGTCATGCACGTGGCAACTTGAAGGTGTGAAGATGGATGGAAAGCAAAAATTATTGTCTGTAGATTCTCTTAGCGGCATTATTCTACCAACAATTGTAGGAACAGATGTGCAAAAATCATTTGTTTTTCCATCCCTGCCATTGTTGTTTATGATTCTTCTTAACATGATGCGATGAATTGAAAACATTGCTTTCCACATCCTCTTTTTCACACACTGGTGTTTTTCCCAGGGCTTATGGTTCGATAAGGATTCTTCGTCGCAAATACTTTATCCATGCCCTTTCTCTGCAAATTAAAAGAGTACTACGAGAAGATCATGAAACATATGCTGATTTGCATCATTCTACCCTGACTGGCCAAGACCGGTTCCAGGTATTATTCTTTACGATATACCTCAATGATTATGCCGATAATATTTCCGTAGTGAGTTTGTGTGGAGGTAGTTCCATGGTATGTTCGTGTGTTGATTGGATAAAAACACCCTGTATGAGCTTGAATATTCTTATTCTTAATTTTTTGAATTTACCGGATATGTTGCCTTTCTCAGGGGATGAAATTGATGTTGGTTTCAGATTGTTACGTTGGTTTTGAGAAAAAACATTCAGTTGAAGAACTTGTCGAATCTCAACAAACAGAAGCTGGTAATTGAATAAGAATTTTCTCTATCCAGCACATTCGTGAATTTCCCACCAATATTTGTGGGAGTGCGCTATACATTGCATCCCTCCAAAGCCAACTCGAGGAATTTATTCAAAGCTCTGGTGTGTATAGAAAGTTGTTGTCAGTGCTAATGTTTCCAATTTCAATTTCTAAAAACCCAAAAACAAAAATAATAAAATGCATTTTCCAATTTCTTTTAAAAAAAGAGTACTTTATTTTAGTTTTATTTGATTTTCAAATCAGTTTTTATGCTTTTTTTGTTATAATGCGAAAAGGTAGTGAAAAAAAGGGATAAGAGAAGAAAATGAAGCGAACAATTAAAAAGTAGGGAGAAGAAGAAAATAAAATAGGAAATAAAAGTTATCATGATAATCCTATCTGTGAGTATAAAGGTGCTTGGTTTATTATACAATGAGAGAATTTGAGAGGTACAAGCCTTGTAAGTTCAAAACCTTGATGATAAGGAGTGACAAACAATAGACATAAAAAAAAGTTAACTAAGCCCAGTGATGATGGTGATAATTTTGCTAATATCATCAATAGATCAGTGATGAATAATCTTATAAGTTTGGATTGATTTTTCTTGTACAAATAGTAAGTAGAATATGAGATTGTAATAATAGGCCTAAAAATAGTAATAGAATTAGGGGTAGGGATTATTACTTGTGATGTTGGAGAGTATGTGTAAACGCTCCACTCTAATTTTACACCATAACGTAGTCAAAACTTTATTAAAAGTTTTATTTATTTATTTTTTCGTGGTAAGAAACAATACATCAGCTAGTGACTTGGCTCAACAAGTCTATTTGGGATTATGATTGGGGTTGTTTTTCAAAATATTTTTCGTTCAAAATGATATTTTTATTCTAGTTTTTAAAAATTAATTTTGATATTAGGACATGTTAGAAGGGTCGAAATTGTTTTCCAAAATCGATCTGCGGAGTGGGTATCACCAGATTCGGGTGAAACCAGGAGATGAGTGGAAAACAGCATTTAAGACGAAGGATGGGCTCTATGAATGGTTGGTGATGCCATTCGGACTGTCGAACGCACCTAGCACTTTCATGCGGCTCATGAATCAGGTATTACGACCTTTTATTGGGAAATATGTAGTCGTTTACTTTGACGATATACTGATTTACAGTCGCAATGAGGATGAACACATGAGTCACCTACGAGCTGTGTTGGAAGTATTGTCCGAGAATAAGTTGTTTATCAACTTTAAAAAATGCAGTTGGTTGACCGAAAGGCTGTTATTCTTGGGATATATAGTTAGTTCTGAGGGAATATTGGTAGATACGGAGAAGGTAAGGGCCATCCGCGAGTGGCCAACACCGAATACAGTAGGGGATGTAAGAAGTTTTCATGGATTGGCAACCTTCTACCGTAGGTTTATTCGGGATTTTAGCAAACGATTGTAGCCCCTATAACCGAATGTTTGAAGAAAGGCAAATTTGATTGGGGTGAAGCAGATGGATACTGACTTTCACTGTGATCAAAGAGAAGCTGTGCACCACTCCTGTCCTTGCCCTACCCAGTTTTGAGAAGTTATTTGAGGTGGAATGTGACGCTAGTGGGATTGGAGTAGGAGCAGTTCTCTCACAAGAGAAGAGACTAGTGGCCTTTTTCAGCGAGAAGCTTAGTGAAGCGCGACAGAAGTGGAGCACTTATGATCAGGAGTATTACGCCATTGTGCGTGCTCTTAAGCATTGGGAGCATTACCTCATTCAGCGAGACTTCATATTGTATACTGACCATCAGGCACTGAAATACCTGAATAGTCAAAAGAGTCTGAATAATATGCATGCTCGGTGGTCGACTTACTTGCAGAAATTCCCTTTCGTTCTGAAGCATAAGTCCGGGGTCTTGAACAAGGTAGCTGATGCCTTGAGCCGACGTGCCAACTTGCTGGTGACTATGCAACAAGAGGTTGTTGGTTTTGAATTTCTGAAAGATTTATATGGGGATGATGAGGACTTCGCTGGGGTGTGGGAAAAATGCAGGCTACTACATACGGTGGGAGGGTTTCATATTGTTGATGACTACCTCTTTCACGACAATCAGTTGTGTGTCCCTAGGAGTTCCTTGAGGGAGAAGCTGATACGTGAGCTACACGGTGGGGGTTTGAGTGGGCATTTGGGACGTGATAAAACTATCAGCACTGTGGCCGAGAGGTATTACTGGCCATAACTGAAACGTGACGTTGGAAACTTGGTCCGCAAATGCTATGTTTGCCAGACTTCGAAGGGGCAAGCTCTGAATCTTGGATTATACATGCCGCTGCCCGGGTACCAAATGCGATATGGGAAGACTTGTCGATGGATTTTGTGTTGGGGTTACCGCGAACCCAGCGGGGAGTGGACTCTGTATTTGTTG
Organism: Salix suchowensis; assembly: GCA_029030765.1. Taxonomy (NCBI): domain Eukaryota; kingdom Viridiplantae; phylum Streptophyta; class Magnoliopsida; order Malpighiales; family Salicaceae; genus Salix; species Salix suchowensis. The sequence goes on from CM054994.1 coordinate 7,416,384, forward strand.
TAGTTGACAGATTCTCAAAAATAGGGCATTTTATCCCATGCCGAAAGACCTCTGATGCTTCTCATGTAGCACAATTATTCTTCCGAGAGGTAGTAAGATTGCATGGGGTTCCTCAAACCATCACTTCTGACAGAGATTCAAAGTTCCTTAGCCATTTTTGGATCACATTATGGAGGAGAATGGATACTACATTGAAATTCAGCAGCACAGCCCACCCACAAACTGATGGCCAGACAGAGAATCTGAACAGGACCCTGGGGAACTTAATACGCAGCATTTGTGGTGATAAACCAAAGCAATGGGATGTGGCATTAGCACAGGCCGAATTTGCATATAATAATGCAATTCACACTGCTACGGGTATGTCCCCTTTCTCATTGGTCTATTTGAAACCGCCTAAGCACGCATTGGATTTAGCGCGCCTTCCGAAGATTACTGGTTCTAGTGTGGCTGCTGAAAATATGGCTGAACATGCACGAAGCGTTCAAGCAGAGGTAAAGGCTCGGTTGGAAGGAAAGAACGCAAAGTATAAGGCTGCAGCCGATGTCAAAAGACGTGAAAAATTGTTCGCTGAAGGAGATCAGGTGATGATATTCTTACGCAAGGAGAGGTTTCCTCTTGGAACTTATAACAAGTTAAAACCAAGAAAATACGGTCCATACAAGATTATCAAGAAGATCAATGACAACGCCTACTTGGTCGATCTACCTGCGTATTTGCACATCTCTCGCACTTTTAATGTGGTAGACCTGTATGAATTTTGTGCAAATATTCCAATCTACCTGGAATATAACTCGGGGTCGAGTACTTCGCAGGTAGAGGAGACTGATGCAGAACAGATGGCCTTAGAGTTCGAAGAAGCGCTGGACATGAAGTTGAAGAAGAAGGATCGGTCCAAGACCAAAAGACACCAGCTGGCAGCAGAGTGATTTCTATTTCCTATTTTAGCTTGATTTCTATTTCCTATTCTAGCTTGATTGTAATCTGCTGCAATAAATGTCTCTAATCCTAGGGACCTTTGTAAGCCTATTTAAAGGCTATGAAACAATGGCAGAATACATAATAATATATTGAGTTTTCTTTCACACCAGAATTTGTTTTGTTTCATTGATTTACGTTGGTAAATCGATCTGCTTTCCGTTCTGCGTCAAATAATAGGCCTAAAAATAGTAATAGAATTAGGGGTAGGGATTATTACTTGTGATGTTGGAGAGTATGTGTAAACGCTCCACTCTAATTTTACACCATAACGTAGTCAAAACTTTATTAAAAGTTTTATTTATTTATTTTTTCGTGGTAAGAAACAATACATCAGCTAGTGACTTGGCTCAACAAGTCTATTTGGGATTATGATTGGGGTTGTTTTTCAAAATATTTTTCGTTCAAAATGATATTTTTATTCTATTTTTTAAAAATTAATTTTGATATTAGGATATCAAGATGATCTAAAAATACCAAAACAATTAATTTAAAGTAAAAATTAATTTTTTTTTAAAAAAAGTATTTTTGAAACAGTGTCAAAAATATACATAGTAAATAGGGTGCCAACGCCTTAAATAGTTGTGGAGTCATCCCCGACATAAGTGATCACTAGAATTGTAATGACAAACAAAAGTAAATGTAGATTTTATGGTAAAGAATAATTACACGAATATTATGCACCACGCATCGTATAACCCTCAACAAAACATTATGGATGATCCATGTTCTTTTTTTGACGACTCATTTTTATCTTTGAAATTTTATTTTAGACAATTTGATTATAATTTGAAATAAAATTTTATTTTTATTATTTTTAGTTTCTAATTGAGAGATGAGAGAGAAAGATCACGTGAAGAGAGAAAAATATCGTTGACATCAATTTAGGCCACAAAATGATTGATGTTTATTTCAAATAATTTCATTTGATGAGGGGAGTTCATATTGGGTTTTCTTACCTTTAAATTTCATGATAAAAACATATCCGAGCTTGGTTTGATTTTTAAATTTGGGTAGATTTTGGTTTTTGAAATGATTTTTCGAGGTCATAAACAAGTTTTTCACGATTCTTAATGTGGTAGAAAAGTAGGCTGGACAACATTTTTTGGGTAAAAATAATTAAGTCTTAAGTTTTTGACCGTCATAGTGGCTAAAATCTAGGCAAATTAGACGACACGTCGACTGTGTCGGTAGACAACATGTCTTTTGATTTTTTCTTAAACATTACTTGCAACCAATAAAAATATGGGCTCAATTGTACGTGGCCCGTAACAAAATAAGTTAGGAGGCTTACCTAACTTGCCTCAGTGCAATATTTGCTTTTTTCTTTCTTTATTTTTAAATTACATTTTTCAAATTATTATTTAAAAAAATGGTTTTTATGTTTTTTTGTTTATTTTCTATTTATATTTAGATTAATAACCATTCTCTCTGTCATTTTGTTTACATAATGTTTTTTTAAATAATGATTATTTTTTGTTATGCTTTTAAATTTTGAAGAGTTTTTCCCATTCATCTATAACCTTTTTTTTTTTACCCTTTGTATTGATGAAACTTATTTTTAATATGTGCAACATTGCACAGTTTTTTCCTTTTATTTTATTCAATTAATTTAATTTATGTTTGTATTTCTATCTTGATTCAAAATTATTTTAATAAATATTTTTTTCGGAGACAACATGGTAAATATCCCAGAGTAATTAAAAAAAATTGGTTTTAAAAACACATTTCACCTCCTTCAAATTGTAAGGTGAGAAACAAGATTAAAAACAAGATTAAAAACAAAAGTATTCTGACAAGAGGTAACAATATACTTTTTTTTTTGAATTTCTTATTTTTTTTCTGGACTTGAATCGTGTACCTTTTTTTTTTCTTTTTTGCTTTATTTTTTTATGATTTTTTTTCTTCTACAAGAGGTAACAGTATATAAAAGAAAAAATGAAAATGAAAGATAGTCAAACTTATCTTAGAACCAGGCTCTGATACATAATGATATGAACTTCATCAACAATTGTGATGAAACCCAATAAGAATGATGGTTTAGAACCCTAAGATCGTGTAGACAAGATTGGTTGAGCCTTGACCCGTCACCTAACAAGATGAAAACCAAGACTATGAAAGATTGAAACGCCACACCTAGAAAACCTGAGAATCTCTCAACAATCAAGGTGATAAGTTTGGTTGTTTGAACGCCACAAGATTAACTTGATAAGTTCTAGTAGTTCTTTTAAGAACGAAGAGGAACAAAAGACCTCACAAATATGATAATTTTTCTGAAAATATAATCTACTTAATCATTTTGAAATACCCCTTTTTATACTTGGAACAACCCTCCAAGAATAGGAAAAGTCATAACTAAAGCTTTAAAAGAGCTCAAACAGTAACATAAACAAGTCCCCACGTTTTTAGGTCTCTTGGACTTCTAGAGGCTATCATAAATAGCTAACTGACTAAATTCAATGTATTTAACATATGCATTTAAGACCAACTTCATTCCTCTAATTAATAACCTTGAAAGTCATCAAATTCATGCCCTTTGATGGTCAGATCATGCTGAAACGTTTTTGCATAATTATTACCCTCTTCAATTGCTTTGATGATGTGGACTAAGCCTTGATTATCATTTGATCCCATCTTAGTCTTTTTAGAATCAGCCCAAATCTCTTGGATTAGCCCATTTAGTGCTTCCTTGAAGCGTTTGGCTTTAAGTCTTGTAATTGGGCCACTTGAAAGTGACAAAGGGTCTTGTGCGACATCAGACGCATTCTCGAGTGTATGATCAATATGTCCACCTCCTTGGTTTGCATCAAGCTATAAGACAGTAGATGAATATCACAAAGAGATGGAGATAGCAAGGATTTGTGCCAATGTTGTTGAGGATAGAGAAGCCACCATGGCTAGATTTCTTAATGGATTGAATCGTGACATTGCCAATGTGGTTGAGCTACAGCACTATGTGGAGCTAGAGGACATGGTTCACATGGCTACGAAGGTGGAGAGACATCTCAGGAAGGGACATGTTCGGCCAGGATTTAATTCGGTTTTTTCATCATCTTGGAAGACGAATCTGAAGAGAGAGGGTACTGTCCAGCCAAGATCCTTTGTTCCTTCTAAAACTGAACCATCAACGGCTAAAGTTGATGTCCCTACCAGTGCCAAAGGTAAATCTGAAACTCAGCCTAAACATACTCGTGATGTTAAATGTTTTAGGTGTCAAGGGAATGGACATTATGCTTCGGATTGTCCAAACAAGAGAATAATGATGGTTAGAGATGATGGTGATATGGAATCTGAAAGTGACAGATCTGATTGCGAAGGCATGCCACCATTGAAGGATAGTGAAAGGGATAAGTTAGCATTACCGGTTGCGGTGTCCTTGGTTCAGGTCAAGGAAGATGAATCTAATCAACAAAAAGAGAATATCTTCCAGACGCGTTGTTACTTACAAAGCAAGGTGTGTGGTTTAATTATTGATAGTGGACGCTGTGTTAATGTTTGTAGTACCACCCTTGTTAGTAAACTGAATTTGAGTACTGTTAAGCATACGAAACCATATAGATTGCAATGGCTGAATGATAGTGATGAAGTGAAAGTGACGAAGCAAGTCAGGGTCCCATTTTCGATTGGGAAATATGTTGATGAAGTTCTATGAGATGTGGTACCGATGCAAGCAAGTCACATCTTCTTGTGGAGGCCATGGCAATATGATAGGAAGGCAGTTCATGATGGGGTTAAAAATAGATATACCATTGTAAAAGATGGTAAAATCATTACTCTTGTACCTCTTACACCCAAACAGGTGTATGATGATCAAATAAAGCTAAAAAGTGAGCATGAGACGATGGGTAGAGAAAATCAAGGTGAGGAACATGGGGAGAGAAAACCATCACATTCGGCCAGAACCCAAACCTCAATAATCCATTCAGCCATGATGCGAACCTCGTGATCACGTGGTCACGCAACCCACAACCAAGAATGAGATAAGATCCCGGAAAGCCGAAATAAGGTCTGATAGGAGTGTGACACAATGGAAACCTGCCCCAAGGCACCAGCACTATTGGAATGAGTAGAATGACACCACGAAGCCAGTTAATCTTCGATAAGTCGGATTCAGTTCGTTCAAGAACTAAAGAATGCAAGAATCACTCTCACACATAAACTGAAAAGTTCAGAATTAAAATTAATCAATAGTCTTTTAAAAACTAACCCTAATGGACCCCTTTTGTGGGTTTTCTCGGTTGGGGGTTTCGCATTTGGGGTTTAGGGTTATCGGGGTTGTGTGTTGTGGGGTTCGGGGTTTTCGGGATTCGGGGTTTCGGGTTCGCATTTTGGCGGTTCGGGGTTTCAAGTTTCGAGGTTTCGCGGTTCGGGGTTTCAGGTCCGGGTTTTCGAGGTTCAGGATTTCATGTTTGGGGTTCGTGGTTTCGGTTACGGGGTTTCGAGGTTCGGGGTTCGTGGTTTTCGAGGTACGCGGTTTCGGGTTCGGGTTTTCTAGGTTGGGGGTTTCGCGTTTGGGGTTCGGGGTTATTGGGGTTGTGTGTTTGGGGTTCGCGTTTTGGCAGTTCGGGGTTTCGAGGTTCGGGCTTTCGGTTATGGGGTTTCGAGGTTCGGATTTATCGGGGTTGTGTGTTTGGGGTTCGCGTTTTGGCAGTTCGGGGTTTCGAGGTTCGGGGTTTCGGTTATGGGGTTTCGAGGTTCGGATTTATTGGGGTTGTGTGTTCGGGGTTTTCAGGGTTCGGGGTTTCGCGTTTGGGGTTTTCGGGGTTTCGGGGTTCGGGGTTTCGCGTTTGGGTTTTCGGGGTTTGGCGTTGGGGGTTCTGGGATTTCGAGGTACAGTGTTTCGGGTTTGGGTTTTCTCAGTTGGGGGTTTAGCATTTGGGGTTTAAGGTTATCGGGGTTGTGTGTTGTGGGGTTCGGGGTTTTCGAGGTTCGGGGTTTCGGGTTCGTGTTTTGGCGGTTCGGGGTTTCGAGTTTCGAGGTTTCGCGGTTCGGGATTTCGGGCTCGGGGTTTCGAGTTTCGGGTGTTCGCGGTTCGGGTTTATCGGGGTTGTGTGTTCGGGGTTCGGGGTTTTAAGGGTTCGGGGTTTCGGGTTCTGGGTTTTTGAGGTACGGGGTTTCGGGTTCGGGTTTTCGAGGTTTGGGGTTCGGGGTTTTGGTTACGGGGTTTCAATTTTCGGGGTTTCGTTCGGGGTTCGGGGTTTTCGAGGTATGGGGTTTCGGGTTCGGGTTTTCTAGGTTAGGGGTTTCGCGTTTGGGGTTCGGGGTTTCGGGTTCGTGTTTAGGCGGTTCGGGGTTTCGAGGTTCGGGGTTTCGAGGTTCAAGGTTTCGCGGTTCAGGGTTTCGCGTTCTAGGTTCGTGTATTTCGAGGTACGGGGTTTCGCGTTTGGGGTTCGGGGTTATCAAGGTTGTGGGTTTGGGGTTTGGGGTTATCAAGGTTGTGGGTTCAGGGTTCGGGGTTTGGCGGTTTGGGGTTTCGAGATTTGGGGTTTGCGGTTCGGAGTTTCGGGTTCGGGGTTTTGCGTTTGGGGTTCTAGGTTTTCAAGGTACGGGGTTTCGGGTTTGGGTTTTCGAGGTTCGGGGTTTCGCGTTTTGGGTTCGGGGTTATCGGGGTTGTGTGTTTGGGTTCGGGGTTTTCGGGGTTTTGCGTTGGGGGTTCTAGGATTTCGAGGTACGGGGTTTCGGGTTCGGGTTTTCCAGGTTCGGGGTTTCGCGTTTGGGGTTCGGGGTTATCGGGGTTGTGTCTTTGGGGTTCGGGGTTGTCGAGGTTTAGGGTTTCGCGGTTCGGGGTTTTCGGGGTTTCGCGTTGGGGGTTCTGGGATTACGAGGTACGGGGTTTCGGGTTCGGGTTTTCTCGGTTGAGGGTTTCGCGTTTGGGGTTTAGGGTTATCGGGGTTGTGTGTTGTGGGGTTCGGGGTTTTCGGGGTTCGGGGTTTTCGGGGTTAAGGGTTTCGGGTTCGTGTTTTGGCGGTTCAGGGTTTCGAGTTTCGACGTTTCGAGGTTCGATTTTTTGAGGTTCGGGGTTCGGGGTTTCGCAGTTCGAGATTTCGAGGTTTCACGGTCGGGGTTCGGGGTTTCGAGGTTCGGGGTTTCGGTTACGGGGTTTCGAGGTACGGGGTTTCAGGTTCGGGTTTTCAGGGTTCGGGATTTCGGTTTCGCATTTTGGCGGTTCGGAGTTTCAAGTTTCGAGGTGTCGCGATTCGGGGTTTAGGGTTCTGGGTTTTCAAGGTACGGGGTTCGGTTTTTCGAGGTTCGGGGTTCGGGGTTTCGGTTATGGGGTTTCGAGGTTCGGGGTTTCGTTCGAGGTTCGGGTTTTCTAGGTTAGGGGTTTCGCGTTTTGGGGTTCGGGGTTATCAAGGTTGAGGGTTTGGGGTTCGGGGTTTCGGGTTTGCGTTTTGGCGGTTCAGGGTTTCTAGGTTCGAGGTTTCGCGGTTCGGGGTTTTGGGGTTTCGCGTTTGGGGTTCGGGATTATCGAGGTTGTGTCTTTGGGGTTCGGGGTTTTCGAGGTTTGGGGTTTCACGATTTGGGGTTTTCGGGGTTTCGCGGTTAGGGGTTTTCGGGTTCGGGTTTTCTCGGTTGGGGGTTTCGCGTTTGGGGTTCAGGGTTATCGGGCTTGTGTGTTGGGGGGTTCGGGCTTTTCGAGGTTCAGGGTTTTCAGTTCGCGTTTTGGCGGTTCGGGGTTTCGAGTTTCGAGGTTTCGCAGTTCAGGGTTTCGAGGTACAGAGTTTCGGGTTCTGGGTTTTCGAGGTACGGGGTTTCGGGTTCGGGGTTTCGAGGTTCGGGGTTCGGTTACGGGGTTTCGAGGTTCGGGGTTCGGGTTTTTCGAGGTACGGGGTTTCATGTTCGGGTTTTCTAGGTTGGGGGTTTCGCGTTTGGGGTTCGGGGTTATCAAGGTTGTGGGTTGGGGGTTCGGGGTTTCCGGTTCGTGTTTTGGCGGTTCGGGGTTTCGAGGTACGGGGTTTCGGTTTCGAGGTTCGGGGTTCGCGGTTCGGGGTTTCGCGTTCGGGGTTGGGCGTTTTTGAGGTTTCACGTTCGGGGTTTCGCGTTGGGTGCTCTTGGTTTACAGGTTCGGGGTTTCAAGGTTCGCGGGTTCAAGGTTAGGGGTTTTCGAGGTTCGGGTTCGGGTTTATCGGGGTTGTGTGTTCAGGGTTCGGGGTTTCGGGTTCGGGTTTTGGCGGTTCGGGGTTTCGGGTTCGGGGTTTTGCGGTTCAGCGTTTTCGGGTCGAGGTTTTCCGGTGCGGAGTTTCGGGGTCGGGGTTATGAGGTTTAGAGTTGTCGGGGTTTCGCGTTCGGGGTTTCACGTTCGGGGTTCAGGGATTTCGAGGTAAGGGGTTTCGTGTTCGGGTTTTCTAGGTTGGGGGTTTCGCGTTTGGGGTTCGGGGTTATCGGGGTTGTGTGTTTGGGGTTCGGGGTTTCGGGTTCGTGTTTTGGCGGTTTGGGGTTTTGGGTTTTCGAGGTTCGGGGTTTCAGGTTCGGGTTTTGGGTTTTCGAAGAACGGGGTTTCGGGTTGGGGTTTTTGAGGTTCGGGGTTCAGGGTTTGAGGTTTCGGTTACGAGGTTTCGTTCTAGGTTCGGTGTTTTGAGGTACGGGGTTTCGGGTTCGGGTTTTCTAGGTTGGGGGTTTCGCGTTTGGGGTTTGGGTTCGGGCTTTCGGGTTCGCGTTTTGGCGGTTTAGGGTTTCGAGGTTCGGGGTTTCGCTTTTGGGGTTCTAGGTTTTTGAGGTACGGGGTTTCGGGTTCGGGTTTTCGAGGTTCGGGGTTTCGCGTTTGGGGTTTGGGGTTATCGGGGTTGTGTCTTTGGGGTTCGGGGTTTTCGAGGTTTTGGGTTTCGCGGTTCGGGGTTTTCAGGGTTTCGTGTTGGGGGTTCTGGGATTTCGAGGTACGGGGTTTCGGGTTCGGGTTTTCTCGGTTGGGGGTTTCGCGTTTGGGGTTGAGGGTTATCGGGGTTGTGTGTTGTGGAGTTCGAGGTTTTCGGGGTTCAGGGTTTCGGGTTCGTGTTTTGGCGGTTCGGGGTTTCAAGTTTCGACGTTTCACTGTGCGGGGTTTCGGGTTCGAGTTTTCGAGGTTCGGGGTTTCACGTTCGGGGTTTCGTGGTCGAGGTTCGGGGTTTCGAGGTTCGGGATTTCGGTTACGGGGTGTCGAGGTACGGGGTTTCGGGTTCATGTTTTCTAGGGTGGGGGTTTCGCGTTTGGGGTTTGGGGTTATCGGGGTTGTGTGTTTGGGGTTCGAGGTTTTTGGGGTTCATGATTTCGGGTTCGCGTTTTGGCGGTTCGGAGTTTCGAGTTTCGAGGTTTCACGGTTCGGGGTTTCGGGTTCTAGGTTTTCGAGGTTCGGGGTTTCGGGTTCGGGTTTTCTAGGTTCGGGGTTCGGGGTTTCGGTTACAGGGTTTCGAGGTTCGGGGTTTTGTTCGGGGTTCAGGTTTTCTAGGTTGGGGGTTTCACGTTTAGGGTTCGGGGTTATTAAGGTTGTGGATTTGGTGTTCGGGGTTTCGGGTTTGCGTTTTGGCGGTTTAGGGTTTCTAGGTTCGAGGTTTCGCGGTTCGGTGTTTCGGGTTCGAGGTTTCGCGTTTGGGGTTCGGGATTATCGGGGTTGTGTCTTTGGGGTTCGGGGTTTTCGAGGTTTGGGGTTTCGCGGTTTGGGGTTTTCGGGGTTTCGCTGTGGGGGTTCTAGGATTTTGAGCTACGGGGTTTCAGGTTCGGGTTTTCTCGGTTGGGGGTTTCGCGTTTGGGGTTCAGGGTTATCGGGGTTGTGTGTTGTGGGGTTTTGGGTTTTCGGGGTTTCGGGTACGCGTTTTGGCGGTTCGGCGTTTCGAGGTTTCGCGGTTCGGTGTTTCGGGTTCTGGGTTTTCGAGGTACAGGGTTCGGTTTCTGGGTTTTCGAGGTACAGTGTTTCGGGTTCGGGTTTTCGAGGTTCGGGGTTTTCAGTTACGGGGTTTCGAGGTTCGGGGTTTCGATCGGGGGTTTGGGGTTTTCGAGGTACGGGGTTCGGGTTTTCTAGGTTTGGGGTTTGGGGTTCGTGTTTTGGCGGTTCGGGGTTTTGCGTTTGGGGTTCGAGGTTTCGCGGTTCGGGGTTTGAGGTTTCGCGGTTCGGGGTTTCGCGTTTGGGGTTCTAGGTTTTCGAGGTTTTGAATTTTGCGTTTGGGGTTCGGGATTATCGGGGTTTTGTGTTTCGGGTTCGGGGTTTTCGGGGTTTCGCGTTGGGAGTTCTGGGATTTCGAGGTATGGGGTTTCGTGTTCGGGTTTTCTCGGTTGGGGGTTTTGCGTTGGGAGTTCTGGGATTTCGAGGTATGGGGTTTTGCGTTTGGGGTTTAGGGTTATCGGAGTTTCGGGGTCGGGGTTTCGAGGTTCGTAGTTGTCGGGGTTTCACGTTCGGGGTTCCGGGATCTCGAGGTAAGGGGTTTCGTGTTCGGGTTTTCTAGGTTGGGGGTTTCGCGTTCGGGGTTCGGGGTTATCGGGGTTCTGGGTTATCGGGGTTCTGTGTTTGGGGTTCGGGGTTTTCGGGGTTTCGGGTTCGCGTTTTGGCGTTTTGGAGTTTTGGGATTTGGGTTTTTGAGGTTCGGGGTTTCAGGTTCAGGTTTTCGAGGTTCGAGGTTCGAGGTTCGGGGTTTTCGAGGTACAGGGTTTCGGGTTTGGGGTTTCGTGTTTGGGGTTTTCGGGGTTTCGTGTTTGGGGTTTTCGGGGTTTCGCGGTTTCGAGGTTCAGGGTTTCGCGGTTCGGGGTTTCGAGGTTCGGGGTTTCGCGTTCGGGGTTTGGGGATTTCGAGGTAAGGGGTTTCGCGTTCCGGTTTCGTGTATTTCGAGGTACGGGGTTTCGGGTTCGGGTTTTCTAGGTTGGGGGTTGTGGGTTCGCTTTTTGGCGGTTCGAGGTTTCGCGGTTCGGGGTTTCGCGTTTGGGGTTCTAGGTTTTTGAGGTACGGGGTTTCGGGTTCGGGTTTTCGAGGTTCGGGGTTTTGCGTTTGGGGTTCGGGGTTATCAGGGTTGTGTCTTTGGGGTTCGGTGTTTTCAAGGTTTGGTGTTTCGCGGGTCGGGGTTTTCGGGGTTTCGCGTTGGGGGTTCTGGGACTTCGAAGTACGGGTTTCGGGTTCGGGTTTTCTTGGTTGGGGGTTTCGCGTTTGGGGTTTCGGGTTTGGGGTTCTAGGTTGTGGGTTTGGGGTTCGGGTTTGGGGTTCGCGTTTTGGCGGTGCGGGATTTCGAGGTTCAAGGTTTCACAGTTCGGGGTTTCGGGTTCGGGGTTTCACGTTTGGGGTTCTAGGTTTTCTAGGTATGGGGTTTCGGGTTTGGGTTTTTGAGGTTCGGGGTTTTGCATTTGGGGTTCGGGGTTATCGGGGTTGTGTCTTTGGGGTTCGGGGTTTTTGAGGTTTGACGTTTCACGGTTCAGGGTTTTCGGGGTTTCACGTTGGGGGTTCTGGGATTTCAAGGTACAGGGTTTCGCGTTCGGGGTTTGGCAGTTTCGCGTTGGGGGTTTTCGGGGTTTCGTGGTTTCGAGGTTCGGGGTTTCACGTTTGGGGTTTTCGGGGTTTCGAGGTTCGGGGTTTCGAGGTTCGGGGCTTCGCGTTTGGGGTTCTAGGTTTTCAAGGTACAGGGTTTCGGGTTCGGGTTTTCTCGGTTTGGGGTTTCACGTTTGGGGTTTAGGGTTATCGGGGTTGTGTGTTGTGGGGTTCGGGGTTTACGAGTTCGGGGTTTCAGGTTCGCGTTTTGGCGGTTCGGGTTTTCGAGGTTCGGGGTTTCGCGGTTAGTGTTCGGGGTTTCGAGGTTCGGGGTTTTCGAGGTACGAGGTTTCGGGTTCGGGTTTTCTAGGTTTAAGTTTTCGCGTTTGGGGTTCGGGGTTATCGGGGTTGTGTTTTTGGGGTTCGCGTTTTGGCTGTTCGGTGTTTCGAGTTTCGAGGTTTTGCGGTACGAGGTTTCGGGTTCTGGGTTTTCGAGGTACGGGGTTTCACGGTCGGGCTTCGGGGTTTCGAGGTTCGGGGTTTCGGTTACGAGGTTTCGAGGTTCGGGGTTTTTAGGGATGTGTGTTCGGGGTTTTCAGGGTTCGGGGTTTCGGGGTAGGGGTTTGGCGGTTCGGGGTTTCGCGTTTAGGGTTTTCGGGGTTTCACGGTTTCTCGAGGTTCGGGGTTTCGAGGTTCGATTTTTCGCGTTCGGGGTTCAGGGATTTCGAGGTAAGGGGTTTCGTGTTCCGGTTTTCTAGGTTCGGGGTTTCAGGTTGCGGGTTTAGGGTTCGGGGTTTCAGGTTGCGGGTTTCGAGGTTCGGGGTTTCGCGTTTCAGGTTCGTGTATTTCGAGGTCCAGGGTTTCGGGTTCGGGTTTTCTAGGTTGGGTGTTGGAGGTTCGCGTTTTGGCGGTTCGAGGTTTTGAGGTACGCGGTTTCGCGGTTCGGGGTTTCGCGTTTGGGGTTTGAGGTTTCGCGTTTGTGGTTCTAGGTTTTCGAGGTACGGTGTTTCGGGTTCGGGTTTTTGAGGTTCAAGGTTTCGTGTTTGGGGTTCGGCGTTATCGGGGTTGTGTCTTTGGGGTTTGGGGTTTCACGGGTCGGGTTTTTCGGGGTTTCGCGTTGGGGTTCTGGGATTTCGAGGTACGGGGTTTCGGGTTCGGGTTTTCTCGGTTGGGGGTTTCGCGTTTGGGATTCAGTGTTATCGGGGTTGTGTGTTGTGGGGTTCGGGGTTTTCTAGGTTGGTGTTTTCGCGTTTGGGGTTCGGGGTTATCAAGGTTATGGGTTTGGGGTTCGGGTTTGCGTTTTGGCGGTTCGGGGTTTCGAGGTTTCGCGGTTCGGGGTTTCAGGTTCGGGGTTTCGCGTTTTGGGTTCGGGATTATCAGGGTTGTGTCTTTGGGGTTCGGGGTTTTCGGGGTTTCGTGTTGGGGGTTCTGGGATTTTGAGGTACAGGGTTTCGAGTTCGGGTTTTCTCGGTTGGGGGTTTCGCGTTTGGGGTTCAGGGTTATCGGGGATGTGTGTTGTGGGTTTTGGGGTTTTCGGGGTTTCGGGTTCGCGTTTTGGCGGTCGGGGTTTCGAGTGTCGTTGTTTCGCGGTTTGGGGTTTGGGGTTCTGGGTTTTAGAGGTACATGGTTTCGGGTTCGGGTTTTCGAGGTTCGGGGTTCAGGGTTTCGCGGTCGGGGTTTTGAGGTTCGATGTTTTAGTTACGGGGTTTCGCGGTTTTGGGTTGTGGGTTTCGGGGTTTCGCGGTCGGGATTGGGGGTTTTCGGGGTTTCACGTTTGGGGTTCGGGGTTTCACGTTGGGTGTTCTTGGTTTACAGGTTTGGGGTTTCGGGCTCGGGGGTTCGAGGTTGGGGGTTTTTGAGGTTCAGGTTTATCGGGGTTTTCAGGGTTCGGGGTTTTCAGGGTTCGGGGTTTCGGGTTCGGGTTTTGGCGGTTCGGGGTTTCGGGGTCGTGGTTTTGCGGTTCAGCGTTTTCGGGTCGGGGTTTTGCGGTGCAGAGTTTCAGGGTCGGGGTTTCGAGGTTCGGAGTTGTCGAGGTTTCGCGTTGGGGGTTTCACGTTCGGGGTTCGGGGATTTCGAGGTAAGGGGTTTCGTGTTCAGGTTTTCTAGGTTGGGGGTTTCGCGTTTGGGGTTTGGGTTCGGGGTTTCGGGTTCGCGTTTTTTACGGTTCGGGGTTTCGAGTTCAGGTTTTCGAGGTTTGGGGTTTCGCGTTTGGGGTTCGGGGTTATCGGGGTTGTGTCTTTGGGATTCGAGGTTTGCGATTTCGCGGTTCGGGGTTTTCGGGTTTTCACGTTGGGGGTTCTAGGATTTCGAGGTACAGGGTTTCGCGTTCGGGGTTTGGCGGTTCGGGGTTTCGCATTGGGGGTTTTCAGGGTTTCCCGGTTTCGAGGTTCGGGGTCTCGCGTTTGGTGTTTTCGGGGTTTCGCGGTTTCAAGGTTCGGGTTTTCGCGGTTCGGGGTTTCGAGGTTTGGGGTTTCGTGTTCGGGGTTCGGAGATATCGAGGTAAGGGGTTTCGTGTTCGGGTTTTCTAGGTTGGGGGTTTCGCGTTCGGGGTTCGGTGTTTTCGAGGTAAGGTATTCCGTGTTCGGGTTTTCTAGGTTGGGGGTTTCGCGTTTGGGGTTTGGGGTTTCGGTTTCGCGTTTTGGCGGTTCAGGGTTTCGAGGTTTCGCGGTTGGGGTTTCGGGTCCGGGGTTTCAAGGTTCGGGGTTCTGCGTTAGAGGTTCGGGGTTTCAGGTTGCGGGTTTAGGGTTCGGGGTTTTGAGGTTTGGAGTTGTTGGGGTTTCGCGTTCGGGGTTTTATGGGTGTCGCGTTTGGAGTTCTGGGTTTACAGGTTCGGGGTTTCGGGCTCAGGGTTTTATCGGGGTTGTGTGTTCGGGGTTTTCAGGGTTCGGGGTTGCGGGTTCGAGTTTTGGCGGTTCGGGGTTTCGCGTTTGGGGTTTTTGGGTTTCGCAGTTTCGAGGTTCGGAGTTTCACGTTCCAGGTTCGTGTATTTCGAGGTACAGGGTTTTCTAGGTTGGGGGTTTCGCGATTGGGGTTCGGGGTTATCAAGGTTGTGGGTTTGGGGTACGGGGTTTCAGGTTCGTGTTTTGGCGGTTCGGGTTTCACGTTTGGGATTTTTTGGGTTTCGCGGTTTCAAGGTTGGGGGTTTCGCGGTTCGGGGTTTCGAGGTTTCGCGGTTGGGGGTTTCGGGTTCGGGGTTCAGGCTTTCACGGTTGGGGGTTTCAGGTTCAGGGTTTCAAGGTTCGGGGTTCTGCGTTAGAGGTTCGGGGTTTCGGTTCAGGGTTTCGGGTCGGGGTTTTGGTTCGGGGTTTCGAGGTTCGGAGTTGTCGGGGTTTCGCGTTCGGGGTTTTATGAGTTTCGCGTTGGGAGTTCTGGGTTTACAGGTTTGGGGTTTCGGGCTCGGGGTTTGGGTTTATCAGGGTTGTGTGTTCGGGGTTCGGGGTTTTCAGGGTTCAGGGTTTTCGAGGTACGGGGTTGTGGGTTCGGGTGTTCGAGGTTCGAGGTTTGGGGTTTCGGTTATGGGGTTTCGGGTTCAGGTTTTCGAGGTTCGGGGTTCGGGGTTTCTCGGTTCAGGATTTCGCGTTTGGGGTTCTAGGTTTTCAAGGTACGGGGTTTCGGGTTTGGGTTTTTGAGGTTCGGGGTTTCGCGTTTGGGGTTCTAGGTTTTCAAGGTACGGGGTTTCGGGTTTGGGTTTTCGGGGTTCGGGGTTTCGCGTTTGGGGTTCAGGGTTATCGGGGTTGTGCCTTTGGGGTTCGGGATTTTCGAGGTTTCGCGTTGGGGGTTCTGGGATTTTCAGGTACGGGGTTTCGGGTTTGGGTTTTCTCGGTTGGGGGTTTCACGTTTGGGGTTTAGGGTTATCGGGGTTGTGTGTTGTGGGGTTCGGGGTTTTCGAGGTACGGGGTTTCGGGTTTGGGTTTTCGAGGTTCAGGGTTTCGCGGTCAGGCTTCGGGGTTTCGAGGTTCGGGGTTTCGGTTACGGGGTTTCGAGGTTCGAGGTTTTCGGGGTTGTGTGTTCGGGGTTTTCAGGGTTCGGGGTTTCGGGTTCGGGGTTTCGCGTTTGGGGTTTTCGGGGTTTCACGATTTCTCGAGGTTCGGGTTTTCGCGGTTCAGGGTTTCGAGGTTCGGTGTTTCGCGTTCTGGGTTTTCGGGGTTTCGGGTTCGAGTTTTTAGCGGTTCAGGGTTTCGGTTTCAGGGTTCGGGTTTTCGCGGTTGGGGATTTCGGGTCCGGGGTTTCAAGGTTCGGGGTTCTGCGTTAGAGGTTCGGGGTTTGGGGTCGGGGTTTCGCGGTTCGGGGTTTCAGGTTGCGGGTTTAGGGTTCAGGGTTTCGAGGTTCGAGTTGTCGGGGTTTCGTGTTCGGGGTTTTATGGGTTTCGTGTTGGGAGATCTGGGTTTACAGGTTCGGGATTTCGGGCTCGGGGTTTCGAGTTTCGGGGGTTCGAGGTTCGGGTTTATTGGGGTTGTGTGTTCGGGGTTCGGGGTTTCCGGTTTTGGGTTTTCGAGGTACGGGGTTGCGGGTTCGGGTTTTCAAGGTTCGGGGTTCGAGGTTCGGGGTTCGGGGTTTCGGTTACGGGGTTTCGGGTTCGGGTTTTCGAGGTTCATGGTTCGGGGTTCGGGGTTTCGATATTCGGGGTTCCGTTCGGGGTTTCGCATTTTGGTTTCGGGGTTATCGGGTACTAAAGCAATTTAAACCACAAACTCATCAACAATCAATATAAAAGTTAAAAGTGATCCCCAACTAACAACAATGGATGAAAAAAGCAACCCAATAAAAAAAGAAGCAAATGTGGCCTCACTTACCAACCTAGGACGCGCAACAAAACATTGAAACATCCTTTAAATACAAAAGGAGAAAAAAAAAAGAGAACAGCAACTCATAGGAATCCCATCCACAAACTAAGAAATCATGAACACAAAAGTAAAAAGTGATCCCTAACTAAGAGGCAAACAAAATTAAACTTGGTCTACCAAACAAATTTCATCCATAAACTCAGCATAGAATTGAAAAGTGATCTTCAACTAACAGCAATGGATGAAGCAACCAACCCATTGTGTCCTCACTTAGCAGCATAGGATGCACAAAAAATTCGAGAACCATCATTTAAACGCAAAAAAAAACCAAAAAAAGAGAAACAACACAACTATTATATCCACAAACTCAGCAATCAACAACATAAAAGTTAAAAGTGATCCTCAACTAAGAGGTAGATGAAATTAAACTTGGTTTGATGAAGCAATCTCATCCACAAACTTAGCAACCATCAACATTAAAATTAAAAGCGATCCCAACTAATAGCAATGGATGAAAAAACAAAATCAATGGAAAAAAGCAGCAAATTTGGCCTCATTAACAGTGTAGGATGCACAACAAAACAAAGAAACATCCTTTAAATGCAATAAAAAAAGATAGCGACAACACATAAAATTTCATCCATAAACTCACAACCATTTACATAAAAATTAAAAAGTTATCCTCAACTAAGAGGCGAATGAAATTGAACTTGGTCTACTAAAGCAATTTAAACCACAAACTCATCAACAATCAATATAAAAGTTGTGATCCCCAACTAACAGCAATGGATGAAAAAAGCAACCCAATAAAAAAAGAAGCAAATGTGGCCTCACTTACCAACCTAGGACGCGCAACAAAACATAGAAACATCCTTTAAATACAAAAGGAGAACAAAAAAAAAGAGAACAACAACTCATAGGAATCCCTTCCACAAACTAAGAAATCATCAACACAAAAGTAAAAAGTGATCCCTAACTAAGAGGTAAACGAAATTGAACTTGGTCTACTAAAGCAATTTAAACCACAAACTCATCAACAATCAATATAAAAGTTAAAAGTGATCCCCAACTAACAGCAATGGATGAAAAAAGCAACCCAATAAAAAAAGAAGCAAATGTGGCCTCACTTACCAACCTAGGACGCGCAACAAAACATAGAAACATCCTTTAAATACAAAAGGAGAACAAAAAAAAAAGAGAACAACAACTCATAGGAATCCCATCCACAAACTAAGAAATCATCAACACAAAAGTAAAAAGTGATCCCTAACTAAGAGGCAAACGAAATTAAACTTGGTCTACCAAAAAAATCTCATCCATAAACTCAGCATAGAATTGAAAAGTGATCTTCAACTAACAACAATGGATGAAGCAACCAACCCATTGTGTCCTCATTTAGCAGCATAGGATGCACAAAAAAATCGAGAACCATCATTTAAACGCAAAAAAAAAAACCAAAAAAAGAGAAACAACACAAAACTATTATATCCACAAACTCAGTAATCAACAACATAAAAGTTAAAAGTGATCCCCAACTAACAGCTATGGATGAAAAAAGCAACCAATAAAAAAAAAGCAAATGTGACCTCACTTACCAACCTATGACACGCAACAAAACATAGAAACATCCTTTAAATACAAAAAGAAAAAAAAAAGCAACTCATAGGAATCCCATCCTATAAAAATTTCATCCACACACTCAATCATTAACATAAAAATTAAAAAGTTATCCCCAACTAAGAGATGAACGAAATTGAACTTGGTATAAGAACACAATTTAATCCACAAACTCATCAATAATCAACATCAAAGAAAAAAGTGATCCCAAACTAACAACAATTGATGAAAAAAGCAACCCAATAAAAAAAGCAGCAGAGAAAAGGACATCCATATCAAAGTGTTTAACTGGGTTGTTTTGCAAACATACCTTCTTGAGATGTGCAGCGGTTGGGTCAAGTGAAGTAAAATGCTGAAAAATGTCATTGTTGTTTTTTTGATATTGCTCATTTCAAATCAACCATGTGGATCACATATAAGGTTGACACAACAAATGTAGAAAGTCAAAGAGAGGCGATGGGAGGTTCAACAGCTTACAAAGTGAAAACCAAATACACATTCCAAGTACAGTAAAAACTTCATTTAAAAACAAAAAAATAAAATATGAAAACATGAGAATATATGATTTCATAATTGCCATAGAAAATACCAACACAAAATGTGAAAATTACCAACCTTACTTCACAATAAAAATACCTTAGAATTGTAGATGCTGGATATGTACACCTAAAGACTACAACTGCATATTACAAAAATAAACAAAAAAGGAGAGACGTAGTGCAACCAAAAGATAATTGAATTAAAAGATTGGTGGATGGTATGACTTTGACTTACTTTGACAGGGGCAACACAAGTTGTGCAGTTCCTGGAAAATCATAGCTCCTAATAGATTGATGCTCCATCTAAAAGTAGTTGTTAACAGCAAAGTTGCATTGATCTTTTACAGTGCTAGGCTGGTAACAAGCACCTAGCTAGTAACAATGACCATTTGGCTACAATCGACTCAGACTTCACAAGCATAATCTAAGCTCTTAAATTCTGTTATTAACAAGGCCCATTAAAAATAAAGGCGCTCCTTATAGTGCGTAACTTACAGTTTCAGCCTCGGCTTGCATCACTTTAAATTCTGCAACCAATCTTGCTTGTCTCGTTGATGCTTGCATCTTAGTTGTATCAAAGACTTGCATAAAAACAAGCACCACTATTACTTCATCTATTAACTAAAGAAACTATTCAAATGAAAAAATGAATTTACGAGAGTGTAAAAATTAAAGACAAGGATTAAGGACAGTCACGTACCATTGTAATTTTCATTATATGACCCATAAGGTCAAAAAACAAAACCCATCAAGCTGACAAAATGGCATAAATCAAACTTACTTTGACAGGGGCAACACAAGTTGTGCAGTTCCTGAAAAATCATAGCTCCTAATAGATCAGCGCTTCATCTAGAAGTAGTTGTTAACAGCAAAGTTGCATTGATCTTTTACAATGCTGTGCTGGTAACAAGCACCTAGCTAGTAACAATGACCATTTAAGGATTTGGCTACAATCGACTCCGACTTCACAAGCATAATCTAAGCTCTTAAATTCTATTATTAACAAGGCCCATTAAAATAAAGGCGCTCGTTATAGTGCGTAACTTACAGTTTCAGCCTCCGCTTGCATCACCTTAAATTCTGCAACCAATCTTGCTTGTCTCGTTGATGCTTGCATCTTAGTTGTATCAAATACTTGCATAAAAACAAGCACCACTATTACTCCATCTATTAACTAAAGAAACTATTCAAATGAAAAAATGAATTTACAAGAGTGTAAAAATTAAAGACAAGGATTAAGGACAGTCACGTACCATTGTAATTTTCATTATATGACCCATAAGGTCAAAAAACGAAACCCATCAAGCTGACAAAATGGCATAAATCTAACTAAAAACTACTAATAAAAGGCATCCATTGAAATTTTATCAGAAAAATGTCTCAAATTCATATGCTCTACTTTAAGCCAACAACAACTAAAACTTGAACCAGGATTTTGAAAATAAACAATTCTCCAATACCTTAGAGTTGTAGATGCAGGATATGTACACCTAAAGACTACAACTGCATATTACAAAAATAAACAAAAAAAAGAGACATGTGGTGCAACCAAAAGATAATTGAATTAAAAGATTGGTGGATGGTATGACTTTGACTTACTTTGACAGGGGCAACACAAGTTATGCGGGTTCTCGGAAAATCATAGCTCCTAATAGATTGGCGCTTCATCTAGAAGTAGTTGTTAACAACAAAGTTGCATTGATCTTTTACAGTGCTGGGTTGGTAACAAGCACCTAGCTAGTAACAATGACCCATTTGAAGGATTTAGCTACAATCGACTCCGACTTCACAAGCATAATCTAAGCTCTTAAATTCTGTTATTAACAAGGACCATTAAAAATAAAGGCGCTCATTATAGTGCGTAACTTACAGTTTCAGCCTCCGCTTGCATCACCTTAAATTCTGCAACCAATCTTGCTTGTCTCGTTGATGCTTGCATCTTTGTTGTATCAAAGACTTGCATAAAAACAAGCACCACTATTACTCCATGTATTAACTAAAGAAACTATTCAAAAGTAAAATGAATTTACGAGAGTGTAAGAATTAAAGACAAGGATTAAGGACAGTCGCGTACCATTGTAATTTTTATTATATGACCCATAAGGTCAAAAAACGAAACCCATCAAGCTGACAAAATGGCATAAATCTAACAAAAAACTGCTAATAAAAGGCATCCATTGAAATTTTATCAGAAAAATGTCTCAAATTCATATGCTCTACTTTAAGCAAAAACAACTAAAACTTGAACCAGGATTTTGAAAATAAACAATTCTCCAATACCTTAGAGTTGTAGATGCAGGATATGTACACCTAAAGACTACAACTGCATATTACAAAAATAAACAAAAAAAGGAGACACGTGGTGCAACCAAAAGATAATTGAGTTAAAAGATTGGTGGATGGTATGACTTTAACTTACTTTGACAGGGGCAACACAAGTTGCGCAGTTCCTGGAAAATCATAGCTCCTAATAGATCAGCGCTTCATCTAGAAGTAGTTGTTAACAGCAAAGTTGCATTGATCTTTTACAGTGCTGGGCTGGTAACACGCACCTAGCTAGTAACAATGACCATTTAAGGATTTGGCTACAATCGACTCCGACTTCACAAGCATAATCTAAGCTCTTAAATTCTGTTATTAACAAGGCCCATTAAAAATAATGGCGCTCATTATAGTGTGTAACTTACAGATTTAGTCTCGGCTTGCATCACCTTAAATTCTGCAACCAATCTTTCTTGTCTCGTTGATGCTTGCATCTTTGTTGTATCAAAGACTTGCATAAAAACAAGCACCACTATTACTCCATGTATTAATTAAAGAAACTATTCAAATGTAAAATGAATTTACGAGAGTGTAAAAATTAAAGACAAGGATTAAAGACAGTCGCGTACCATTGTAATTTTCATTATATGACCCATAAGGTCAAGAAACGAAACCCATCAAGCTGACAAAATGGCATAAATCTAACTAAAAACTGCTAATAAAAGGCATCCATTGAAATTTTATCAGAAAAATGTCTCAAATTCATATGCTCTACTTTAAGCCAACAACAACTAAAACTTGAACCAGGATTTTGAAAATAAACAATTCTCCAATACCTTAGAGTTGTAGATGCAGGATATGTACACCTAAAGACTACAACTGCATATTACAAAAATAAACAAAAAAAAGAGACATGTGGTGCAACCAAAAGATAATTGAATTAAAAGATTGGTGGATGGTATGACTTTGACTTACTTTGACAGGGGCAACACAAGTTATGCAGTTCCTGGAAAATCATAGCTCCTAATAGATTGGCGCTTCATCTAGAAGTAGTTGTTAACAACAAAGTTGCATTGATCTTTTACAGTGCTGGGTTGGTAACAAGCACCTAGCTAGTAACAATGACCCATTTGAAGGATTTAGCTACAATCGACTCCGACTTCACAAGCATAATCTAAGCTCTTAAATTCTGTTATTAACAAGGACCATTAAAAATAAAGGCGCTCATTATAGTGCGTAACTTACAGTTTCAGCCTCCGCTTGCATCACCTTAAATTCTGCAACCAATCTTGCTTGTCTCGTTGATGCTTGCATCTTTGTTGTATCAAAGACTTGCATAAAAACAAGCACCACTATTACTCCATGTATTAACTAAAGAAACTATTCAAAAGTAAAATGAATTTACGAGAGTGTAAGAATTAAAGACAAGGATTAAGGACAGTCGCGTACCATTGTAATTTTCATTATATGACCCATAAGGTCAAGAAACAAAACCCATCAAGCTGACAAAATGGCATAAATCTAACAAAAAACTGCTAATAAAAGGCATCGATTGAAATTTTATCAGAAAAATGTCTCAAATTCATATGCTCTACTTTAAGCCAACAACAACTAAAACTTGAACCAGGATTTTGAAAATAAACAGTAGTGGACACAGGGCCAACTACATGATAAAAGACTAGGGTTTTGAACCAAGAGCGAGGTCGAACCAAGAGCGAGGTCGAACCAAGAACGGTCGAACCTACCTTGACTTCTTGTTGTGACCCATTCGACAAAAAAATGTTGATCACAGTAGAAAGCCTATCGGAGTACCTAGGAGAAGCACGTCCTATAAGCATGCCATCAACAGGTTTTCTGTGTTGTAAACACATTGTGCATAATTCACATCTTACATCAGAGAAAGTAGAAAAAAATAGTTAGAGAGCATTATGAAAAATCCATGTGAGATGAACTTTCCTTTCTTTGAAGATATTTCCTTGAAGATTTGATTGTGGTGGACAACCCTAAACCAAAAGCTGGAGTTGGTAAACCAGAGAATAATGTCAAATGAACATTCCAATGCGGTTGCTTTTTAGCAATTGATAAGAGATTGTCAAATGCAAAGCTGAACGTTTAAAGCTTGATAACAACAAATATTCCCTAGACGTGGTGAAACAACAATAATGATTGAATGTACTCAAGATTGGTATCAAATATTCCCCACCTTACATTGATATGTGGACAGGCACAAATTATATAAGTCACTTTAGAAGAGAGAAACGAAACGGAATGAAGTTCAAGCAAATATTGGGCTCGCGTCCTTCTTTCCTCCTTATCGCTGGAATTAAAAGAGAGATCTAAGGTAATTTTTCAAAACACACAATACTCGATACTGTCATCACCGCACTAATTGAAGAGGGCTACAATACTCGCTACACAAGTACTGTTCACAAAGCTTGGTTGCAGACTCATTTGAGGAGTAACAATGCTACAGGTTAAAAACAATTCAGCAACCCTGCCAGTTTACAGGATATTGTCCTCTTCTTCCCCTATAAACCCAAACCACAACAACCCTAGAATTAACATATAATCAAAACCTTGTGTGTCAATCTTATGTGTCAATCCTTCATATCTATACAACACAGGGTCAAAAAATCTATATGTGAAATATACAGAGGGCATATGAAAGTAATGTTAGCCAGTGCGACTAGTCAGAAAAGAAGTGCCAAATAAAACAAATGGAACATAAAGAAACTAATGTAAATGTGATACATACAAGACTCATGGTTTTGAGTTTTAGCTCTCTATGGTGGCAAAGAAACATGTGAGGTCAATATTCTTTGGAATTCCTCTTCAATTTTTTTTTTTCAGTTCACTGATATTTAAAAAAATCCCTACAAATGATCTCGACAAAAATATAATATTTGCATATATGACGATGTGAAAACAAAACAAGAGCTTGCCATAATATAAAAACCAATGACAATACACTATATGCATGTAATCTTGTCATCTTGGGAAACATGGATCAAGGAACTATTTCCACATCAATCTTAATACATCGAACCATCATTACGATTGGATCATAACGTGAGCAGACACCATAAAATCAAGGAAACAACAAAATTCTTGCAAAGACATCATATACAATACACTAGCTATGTTACTCACGCTCAATTGCCGACAATACTTTTGACTGTGCATGAACATAAATTTGAACGGTGTTTTCGTGATGAGAAATGAAAGCAGGTGTAAAATGGAACTTCATTTTATATTTTTCGACAAATAAAACCCAACAATGGCATTTGTGATGCAAAAAAGAAATCCTAATATATTGAAACATGAAAATGCAGCAAAGAGATCACAACCAAAGTGTGTGTGGTTGTTTGGTGATTTTGAAAGATTGAACAATCAACGATCCAACAATGAAGAATGAAAATTATATCTGTCAAGTGATGATAGCAATTTGAGCGCAGAAAATTTCAAGATAGTAAATTGCAGCAAAAGAATGGTAAATGGCTGAGAGGATAAGTACCTGAAAGAAGTTCTAATTTAACCTCAATCCAATTGCAGCATAAACAAAGTGAAAATATATCACAATCGAGGAGCACTATATAAAACATAAAATGCAACGAAAAACACAAGGACTCGAAATTTAAATAGCACGATAACAACCTTCTTGTGATAATGGAGGGGGGAAAGGCCATCCATATCAAAGTTTTTAACAGGGCTGTTTAGCAAACATAACTTCTTGAAATGAGCAGCGACTGGGTCAAGCAAAGTAAAAGGTTGAAAAATGTCATTGTTGTTTTTTTGATACTACTTGTGCCAGAATAATCATTTCAAATCAACCATGTGGATCACATATAAGTTTTACACAACAAATGTAGAAAGTCAAGAAAAGGGGGTGGCAGGTTCATCAGCTTACAAAGTGAAAACCAGATACGCATTCCAAGTAAAGTAAAAACTTCATTTAAACACAACAACAAAATAAAATCTGAAAACATGAGAATATGATTTCATAATTGCCAAAGAAAGTACCAACACGAGATGTGAAAATTACCAACCTTTCTTCACAGTAACAATACCTTAGAGTTGTAGATGTAGGACATGTACACCTAGAGACAACAATTGAATATTACAGAAATATACAAAACATTGAGACGTAGTCCAACCAAAAGATAATTGAGTTACAAGATGGGTGGATGGTATGACTTTGACTTACTTTGACAGGGGCAACACTAGTTCTGCAGTTCCTGGAAAATCATAGCTCGTAATAGATTAGCGCTTCTTCTGGAAGTAGTTGTTAACAACAAAGTTGCATTGATCTTTTACAGTGTTGGGCTGGTAACAAGCACCTACCTAGTAACAATGACCCATTTGAAGGATTTGGCTACAATCGACTCCGACTTCACAAGCATAATCTAAGCTCTTAAATTTTGTTATTAACAAGGACCATTAAAAATAAAGGTGCTCATTATAGTATGTAACTTACAGTTTCAGCCTCAATTTGCATCACCTTAAATTCTGCAACCAATCTTGCTTGTCTCATTGATTCTTACATCTTTATAGTATCAAAGACTTGCATAAAAAACAAGCACCACTATTACTCCATCTATTAATGTAAAATGAATTTACGAGCGTGTAAAAATTGAAGATAGGGATTCAGGACAATCATGTATGTTGAAATCTGAATCAAAGTTAGGAATTTACTAAGATAGTCTTAGTAAATATCAAAATAGCAAATTCGGTTGTTTGTTCCTATGTAGGAAAGATTGTTTTCCTAGTTGAGTTGCTTTCCTAGTTAAACTCTAATTCCTAGCATAGTTATTTAGTTAAACTCTAATTCTCTCATTAAAGAAGAAGAAGAAGAAGAAGAAGAAGAAGAAGAAGAAGAGATTCATTCTCTCATTCAAAATTTCACATGGTATTAGAGCTAGGTTGTGAAACCTAAACCTAATACAAAAACATGGTTGTCGAAAGGCATAGCTCCACCTTAGAGGTCACCTCGAGGTTTGGAAAATCACCAAACACAATTAGCTCTGGAGGAACTGAAAACTCGTCTCTTCTCATCACATGTCACAAGCTCAATGGGTACAATTATCTTCAATGGTCCTCATCAGTGATGATGTTCATCTGTGGGAAAGGCAAAGATGACTATCTCATAGATGAAGTAATCATACCAGAAAAAGGTGACCCTCGGTTTCGAACATAGAAATCAAAGAATCACATATTATGTCATGGTTAATCAACTTAATGAAAAATGAAATAGGAGAAAATTTTCTCCTTTATGGAACAACAAAGGAAATATGGGATGCAGCTAGGGAAACTTAATTGAGTTCTGATAGCACATCAGAATTATTTGAGATTGAAGCGGCACTATATGATCTACACCAAGGAGAGCTCAATGTCACTCAATATTTCAATACATTAATGAAAGAAATTTAAATAGCACAATAACAACCTTCTTGAAATAATGGAGGGGAAAAAGGCCATCCATATCAAAGCTTTTAACAGGGTTGTTTTGCAAACATACCTTCTTGAAACGTGCAGCGGCTGGGTCAAGCGAAGTAGAAAGCTGAAAAATGTCATTGTTTTTATGGGTGAACTGAATAGTCATATTATATCATCAAATCTGATTTTCTTTCATTAATTTAACAACCCAATAAAAAAACAAAAGAAAGAAAAGTTGAGCTGAAATGTGTATGATGTTTGACTACCCAACATTATGTCACAAATCAAACACAACTAGATAGCAATTACTCTAGTAAACAAAACACATGTAAGAAATTTAGGAGAAACAAAGGAGGAACTTACCAAACAACAACACAGGAATTGGTGTTAAACAGTGCATGAAGTCCTTATTGTAGCACTAGGCGCTTGCAATACTATGCAAATCCAATAGGCAAATCTGTAAACCATAAGACACGAAACAACATCCAAAATGCAACAAAAAACCTCATGAGGTATTGGGGTAAAAGAAATACCTCTACAACAGACCTACAAAGACCACCAAAAACCAAGTCTACAACAAACCCTTATGCCCCCTCAAAAACCCAAAGCAAAACAACTCTGGAATAAATGGATTGTAAAAGAGAAAAACATATTCTTAAAACAAAACACAAACAATAGCAAAACTGGAAAGGAAAATAAAATATGGCAGCTAATCATTTCAAGAGCCACATGAAGCGGAAAATACCAACCGATAGGCAAACAAAACTGAACTTGGTGTACCTAAACAATTCCAATGGCAAACTCATCAAACATCAACATAAGGGGGGCAATGATCCCCAACTTTTAGAAAAAACAAAAGTGTTGCAATCAAAGAAAATAAGGGTAATGACCAATGAAAGGATCAAAGACTCCAAGAACAAGTATATCGAATAGTTAAGACAAAAGCAACATGAAAGGTACAAATTTAGAAAAGATTTTAAGAGTTTTGATTGCTGATTTTCTTATAAACAATAAGGACACATAACTCGCCATCATTTTTGGCTATTCTAGGAGCTTCATATGTTTTATCACAGGATACTAGTCAATAACTCGCCATCATTTTTGGCTATTCTAGGAGCTTCATATGTTTTATCACAGGATACTAGTCAAATTCTCTTTATTAGATAAGATATTAGCTTACTGTGAATAGTCAAACCTTGAGTTAGGAATAATATATAGGTACTTTATATGTGTGTCAAAGTTAGCATTATCATTTTTTACCAAACACTTATGCATGATTACTAATGGGAAGCAAAAAAAATTCACTTATACCACTACTTGTAATTAGATTTGTTTTTAGAACTAATGAGATGTGGATATTATATAGTCACAAATTCCACAAGTTATCTTATAATTCTAACAAAGAAGTGGTTAACAAAATTTAAAATCTTATAATTCTAACAAAAACTATAGAGATGTCAGGGCATAGTTATCTCATTAATAAATCTTATAATTAAAGAGGAATCAACTTTATATTGCTCTTTTGACAAGGAAACAAAGAGATAGGAGTTAACTCTTATGGTTTAGATTTATTTGGACTAGCTCTTTCTTCAAACTAAGAATTTTCCAACAATGTACAACATAATTGTGATTCTATTGCTTTTGCAAGCTATGTTACAAATTCAGTTCAAGTCTTAAAGAACTTCATCTATTTCTTTCTTTAGGATAAGAATAGTCTAACTAATTAAAATATTAATATAAAAATTATAAATTATAAATTAATTAAAGAGAAAGTTCAACAACAATGTACAACATAATTGTGGTTCTATTGTTTTTGCAAGCTATGTTACAAATTCAGTTCAAGTCTTAAACAACTTCATCATTGTTGGAAACATGCAACATAAATCTATACTTACCTGATGACATAAGGTCTTTAAATTCCCCTGAGTTGTTGAAGAAGTGTATTTGGGTAGACTAGTGGATAACTTCTAAAAAAGGAAAAAAAAATCAAATGTGAGCATATTTGTATAGAGCCAGAGAGGAAATTGGGGTCGGCCCATGTTGACATAACCTGAAATGAGCGAGGTCCATGAGACCACATTTGGTTCAGGCATTTCATCGAACAGTTGGTGTGCATACTCAATCCCTCGTGATCTCACCTAAGGAGTCAAGTAGATGATTAGTGGTGATAGTATCATTTAAAAGGCCAAAGGTGAACAGATTTGCGTGTCTTGAGATTGCAGAAATGAAATGCTTACAGTTTTTAAGTTGTTGAATGATTTGAACTGCTCTTGCTTGATGATAACTTGACATTTATTATTGGTGCCTCCTGCAATGTCATCCCTCTTCCATACCTTTCTCCTACAAATGCTTGCTGGAGTTCTAACTCGTGGCTTTTATATATATTTTTTTTATTGGTATGGGATGAAGGAATTTGAAAAGACACCCTCCAACTCTTAGAGTATTAGTCATGATTAATTAATCATCAAAAAAAATTTGAATATACTCTCCAAAAAATAAAACATTATGTATTATGCATGCTCACATATATATTTTATTTGAAACAAACTTCATTTACCTAAAGAATACCATGAATGTTGGATAAACTTGAAAACTTTTAGTCACAGACCACCTAGCTAAGAAGTATTATTGAAGTAACAGTAGTATTTAGAGGACTGAAATAAACATGAATGCAGTGTTATTGTCAGCAGAAAAATTCACACACTAACTTACCATAAGTATCATAAATTTATCTATACAATCTAGATATCCGGAAAAAAAAAATCACGAGTTCACATAGCAGAAATAATCAAAATTCCACACATGTTTCAGCTCATCAATCAAAGTGGTCCAAGCAAACTAGAGTTACACCTTCCCTACAGCTTCTTAAGTAGCTAAATTATCTAAAACAATAGTTCTTACTTCCTAGTCATCCATTAAAGCAATATTCTTTGATGCATAACAGCATCTTCACCTCCATAATTACATTGCTATAAGAAACAATTCAAACCATGTTCCACTAAACCATCGTAGGCAAGAAGCAGTTAAGAAAAACTAGAAACATAGTTATGCAGAAATCACATGATCATAACACAGATAACTCACATAACACGCACAAGGCAGGTCCCTTGTTTTTACAATAGCCTGCAAGGTTGGTCACCTTAGTAATTAGTTGAAAAATTCACACACAAATAAGCTAGAAAGTATTATTGAAGTACCAACAGCATCTAAAGTATGAGATGACTACAAAAGCAGTATTAGTGTGGCAGCAACATGCAAGCTGTAACAAGTAGGCTATCACTCTTCCGACAGCAAAAATCCCACCTCATGACTCTTGTTGTACAGCCAAACAGGAATCATACTCCCTTGATTATCTAAGCCCCCCACCCCAACCCCACCTTGTTTCTGACTAAAAGTTCATTTACCTAATGATGGCATAATTTGTGAACATGCAAGTAAACTAGTTCATGTGGCACGATTGTGTAGAGTTCAATATATTGGGCTCGCGTCTTTCTGTCTTCCTAATCGCATGAATTAAAAGAGAGATTTGTGGTAATTTCTCAACAAAAAAAAAAACACGCGCGAGAACAAATTAATGTTGAGATATCAAGATTGCACTGATTATCTTGAAACCTTATCTAAAATCTATCTGAGCACATTGAAAAACTCTCATCAGATGAAAAAATGAGAACCTTACATGGGAGTGATTCATATAAATGCATATTTCAAAGGTTATGATTGACAAGTCTATTTGATATTCATTAACATGAATGCAACTAACTGTAGGATAGAGGTCGGGATGTAACTTGTAACAAACTATAAGGCCCATCTAGAAACATGACAGGAGTGCATTCATAAGAAAAAAAGACAGGAGTGAATCCCGTTATCTAACTGTTTAATCAACTTTTACACCCTCCTGTTAAATGCAATTGAAACTTATACAGGCTACCTGATTGGAAAAATGTTTGTCTAATCGAACTGGGGCATGGAAGAAATAACTTACATATTTCTCTGACAGTATATCTACGAGTGAAAGGAGAATTGGGTGGTAAAAAGAGAAAATATGTTGGACATAATTCTTTACATATTTGGTCCTGATAAATTGACATGGAGGTAGATTTTACTGCCAATTACAGAAGCAAGGAATACACAAAATAAAAACAGTAATGAAGTTCTACAAAGGATCATGCATAAATCGACTAAAAGGATGAGTAAAATACCTCGAGCATCTTCAAAATTTCAATTAAAACAATTAGGTTGACTGATAATAATTTTACATGAAAATGTATACAAGACTGCATTCTTGCATTTTACCAAAAAAAAGAAAAAGAAATGAATATGCCAAGTGTGTAGTAGCTTTACAAATAAACTGGCATGCAGTTTTACAATAACATAGCACCAAGCTCACCTTCAGAGTCCATAATTTTACGAATTCCTGGCGCTGAACTTCAGAGTCGGAAATCAAACTTAAGTGTTCCACTTCATATAGAGAGAAATACCGCCGTGCAAAAGCTAAGATATTGTTTTTAATTTTTCTTTGCTTCTCTTCTACATCAATACCAATCTAGAATTGCAAATCAAAACAGCTCTAGTCAATTTATTACAAACCAGCCGAAACTTTAATAGAGGCATCCAAGGCAACCTGAGGCATCATTATCAGAAAATATAATCAAGAGAATAAAAATAATCAGAGTACATACTGGTGAATTCACAGTCACTCCATAAGCTATCAAAGACGATGTATGTGAGATATTGAAATGTAATGGAGAAGGGCACTGGCCATCATCACTTTCCCACACTAGCTACACCATGAAAAGCCATAAAAGCAGTATAATAAATGAAAATGAGCTTGAAAAACAAAATCATCCACAAACATGTTCCACAAGAAAATATTAAGAAAGAAAATAATAGTATCCTATTCTGAATTAACAAAAGAAAAACCAACCTCTGGTTTTCCATGAAAGTTCTTCCTGAACTTCAAAGATCTTGGATCAACAACATGATTATTTATCTGATCTAGTAATAAAACAAACATTATTAAAAAAAACCTCAAAATCTTATTTCTATCCAATGCATGGTGTGAAACAAACATCGTGGAATGTGTTATGTTATTCAGGTTTAAAAATTACCACCCATCCTACAAAAATCACATCCCTTTCTCCAGGTTTGGTAAAAAATGATAAATAAATTACTTCAAAGTGAAATGAGAGCAAGATCTCACTAATCTTTTTTTTTCCTCGGAAAATTATATGATCCAACTTCACATTCTAAGATATTACATGTACCGCACATACAATTTTTCTCCTTAATTATAGCAAGATTTGTCATATTATCAACTGATATGGGTCTGAATTAACCAAATACAGATTTATAACTCTTAAAAAAGCTTTAATTTTTTACCCCAAAATGCAACAATGGCATCTTGAAGCACAGATGCTACAGACACTGTAACAGTGATGGATTTTGATATGCTTACGCTTAATAATGAGATGTTTTCATTTTTTTTTCTAGTTTGACTCTATAGATTCCTTCAGATTACCATTCACAACATTTATAAAATGAGTAAAGAACAATTCATTACATTTCTTCAATTGGTTATCTATTTTCTTTTTAATCCAAATATGATTAGACTGCCTTTCTTCAAGATCAAAAACCCTAAACTGCAAGCCAAATATATCAGTTCAGTTACTACTATAACTAATTTATAGATTACTCAACTAGTAATGCTACATTTAGCCAAATTACACCTGCTTTTAATAGACAAAATGCTAAAATGCTGCAGCGAGCAAGGTTTTGTAAGTGCAATTCATATGGTGACAGATTTTCTGTAGTCTACAGGAGCAACCAGAAAAGGATGCATTGATGTTTGTTATGTGGAAACGACATTCACGGGCAAACCAATCCAAATTTGAAAGATTCATTTCATCAAACACCTATCGAAATCAGAACTAAATCCAAATTCAAAGCCCATTTATACATCCATTAACATAACGCTAATGAAAAATTAAAAATTTGTAGCAGTAAAGAAGAGGGTATTGATCAAATATGTAAAAGTTAAACTAAAACAGGAATAGCTAACAAAAAACTTACATCTTGCAATAGTAGTGCGAACCAAAGCACGAGCAAGCAAGGCTCTTTTCTGGAGCTGGTCTCCACGCATAGTCAAAACATTTTCTTTCTCACATGGAGATAGAAGTTCCATGTACTGATTCAAAAGAGACACACTCTTGAATTCATCAGGTAAAACAAACCAAACATGGGTTTCCCTAAAACAATAAAAAAGAACAGCATAAGCAATCATTCAGTCCAAATGTATCTAGGAGAATGAAAAAGACAATAAAATATGTAACAACGCCTACATTGGAGATGGAAGCTGTAAGGGAAGTAGAGGACAGGAGGGGGAAACAGAGAAATTCCTTTGAAAGCTACGCATCTTTTGCATAAAAGAAAACATGCGGCTTGCTTTGTGTTCTATACCATCAGTTTTTTTTTCAAGATTCAAAATGGGCTTACACAGGTTGTTTAATACTGTGATGTGATGTTGTTGTTTTTTAATCATTTTTTCTTAAAAACAAAATTCAATATTTTTTTAAATTTATTTATGATATTAATGTATTAAAACAATTTAAAATTATAAAAAATATTAATTTTAAAAAAAATCATTTAAAAAAAATACTTTTTATTCAAAAAAACAACAAAAATTCATATCTCTGTAACTTTCTTTATTTATCCCAGTTTGCTATGCATGATGATGTTTATCGAGAGAATGTAGAATTCATGGATTTAACTTCTTCTTTTCTTTTCTTTTTAGTGTAAGAAAACTGAAACATATGTTTGGTTACCTAATGATGGCATAATTTGTGAACATGCAAGTAAACTAGTTCATGTGGCACGATTGTGTAGAGTTCAATATATTGGGCTCGCGTCTTTCTGTCTTCCTAATCGCATGAATTAAAAGAGAGATTTGTGGTAATTTCTCAACAAAAAAAAAAACACGCGTGAGAACAAATAAATGTTGAGATATCAAGATTGCACTGATTATCTTAAAACCTTATCTAAAATCTATCTGAGCACATTGAAAATCTCTCATCAAATGAAAAAATCAGAACCTTACAAAAGATAATAATCAAGATCGATATAAAGATAGCCCGTGAACTAACCTTGTCTTTATCATCAATGCCATCTCCAGAATTATCCTAAACCAAGACCACCATCTCCGCCACCTCCACGAGAGAACCAGTAAGCCGCGATCACAAATATCACAACCATCAATTAGTTTAAACCAATCCGCCTCGCAGTGTCACCTCTCTCTCTCTCTCTAATTTTCGTCGATAACAAAGATGAATTAGGGCGTTAAATAATATGAGAGAGCGAGAGAGAGCGTTTTGAAGAGTCATGTCCGATCAGGAGGCAAGTATCGAAGGGGAGCCGGAGAGAAAGGGTTTTTCTTCTGTTTTTAAAGTTTTCTTGGAGAGGGAGACAGTATCCGTTGATGTTAATAGCAACGGGAAGACAGCACAGCACGGGAAATTATAAACAACGGTGGTTTTTTATTATGATGTATTTGCCCTTGGTTGTTTTGGGTAATTACGGGATTTCAGAATCCTTAAATAATATGGTATGGCTGTTTTGGAGGGTAATTTTGGGAGAGGGAGCTCAGCAGGCTTCAGTATTTTTGAAAATAATAAGTACAAAAATTACTATAGTATAAATACATGGTTAGATTTCAACTTTAAAAATCAATGGATTACTTGATTATTTTAAAATCATTTTTTTTTTTATTTCCATTCATCTCACATCAACTATTTTTCTTTTGTCTATATTTTACAAATTATGGATATGTTTACTTTCAAAAAATAGTTTTTTTTTAAATACCGTCTCTAGTTTTGTTCTTTATTCTAAAAAAAACATTTTATAAAAAACCTAATTTTTTTATTCATGCACTTATTACAAATATACATATATTTTTATGAGAAATATTTATTTAAAGAAAAAATTAATTATGATTGTAAGAACAAGTGTCAAATAAAAAATAAATGAACATGAAATGATCATTTTCACGCACCTATATAAAATTATAAGAATAGTACATTTGAAAAAATAATATCAAAAGTACAATAAAAAATAAATGGATGTTTTTTTCTCATTTAATATTAATAAATTCTACATATTAGACTAATATATTACTATTCATTAAGTAAATGATAATATATATAAAACAATTACTCTTCTATATAATTGGATATTCACTTAAATACTATTTTAATAAATTCATTTAAAAATAATATTATTTCGATTGAGTCCCCCTCTCCAAATTTATTGACACTAAAATAGTTTTTTGATGGCTAAAATATGATTGACCACCTATTTTTTCTCTTTTCTTCTATTTTTTGTGAGTCTCTCTCCTTTTTCTTTTCAAATTCTTGGGACTAAAACATTAAATATATTAAGTTTAGAAATGTAACATGAAACCCTCAAACATCATGGATCTAAAAATAAAAAATCATTTGACCAAACCAAAGTTTATTATGCATAATGAAAAATAAAATAAAAAATAAAAAATTTATGTGTCAAATTTTATCCTTTTTGTTTTAGATTTTTTAACCAATGAAATTAAATTTTATTTTACAAAATTGAAAATTAATTACTTATTGTTGTGATATTTTTTGACATCAAAAAATACTATGTAAAACGTAAACTAAAACTAGTTAAAAGGTTTAAAATTGTGCAAACATGGTATGGAAGGATGATCCTTGTTGTTTTAAATTTTTAACCAATGAAATTAAATTTTATTTTACAAAATTGAAAATTAATTACTTATTGTTGCGATATTAAGAAACAATGAAAGAAATATAGTATTTTACCATTTTCTTTTAGTTTAATAAATAATAATAATAATAATAATATATGATATTAACATTAACATAAACCAGTAAGCCATTTTAGTGTGTTGGAACTATTCACATGACTCCATGCATTGTGGATTGAAAGTCCATCCACAATGCAATTTTTTTATTGTTCTTGGGTGCAAAAACGTGTGGTTTGATCCTTGTAGTTTTTATTTTTTTCTATTTCGGTCCATGTAATTTTACATATTTATGTTTTGATCCTCAAACTCTATTTTTGCTACATTTTAGTTTCTGCATGCTAAGAAAATAGAAAAAGAAAACTATTAGAAAGAGAGAGATGAGATAGGAGATTATCTAACAACATTCTAAAAGGTTTGTCTTCGTATCATTTAATCCATCTTAGAAATGGAAGTTCAATGATGAATATATCAGGGTTTATAAATGTTTTTTATTCAATTTAATTTTAGGGTTTTAGATTAATTTAAAGGTATTTTTGGGTTAGAACTAAAGTTATTGCGGTTTTTGCTCTTTTTTTTTTTTTGTTATAGTGCATTAATTTGATTGATTTTTTTATTTAATTATGCCTTTGATTAGAAAAGTATATGATTGTAAATGTTAGTAGTGATTATAAATGTAGTAATTTAGAGTTTTTTTTTACTTAAGTGGTAGTAGTGATTATAAATGTAAAAGGGATAATTGTTAAATAGTCATGGTAATTGTTATGAGATAATAATGTTTATATTAGCTATAATTGTCAATGATAATTATAATAATACTAATGAGACAATGGCTATACACACACACATGGAGGTTGTTAGTTTTTTTCATTATATTTTAATTTTAAAATAAAGGAAGTTGAGACTTAATTAAAGAATTAGTGGTGATATTTTATTACTATTTGAGATAAAAAAAATAATGGGGACATTAACTTGTTTCATTGAAAAACAAAGATATAAACATAAATATAAATAAAAATCAATGGATTACTTGATTATTTTAAAATCAATTTTTTTTTCCATTCATCTCACATCAACTATTTTTCTCTTGTCTATATTTTACGAATTATGGATATGTTTACTTTCAAAAAATAGTTTTTTTTAAATACCGTCTCTAATTTTGTTCTTTATTCTAAAAAAAACATTTTATAAAAAACCTAATTTTTTTACTCATGCACTTATTACAAATATACATATATTTTTATGAGAAATATTTATTTAAAGCAAAACTTAATTATGATTGTAAAAACAAGTGTCAAATAAAAAATAAATGAACATGAAATGATCATTTTCACGCACCTATATAAGATTATAAGAATAGTACATTTGAAAAAATAATATCAAAAGTACAATAAAAAATAAATGGATGTTTTTTCTCATTTAATATTAATAAATTCTACATATTAGACTAATATATTACTATTCAAATTCACACCTCATGAATAGCTAAAAAAATTGTTTTGTGTTAATTTTGTCCCCTCAATATTGATTTATTTTTTAAGTAATGAAATTAAATATATTTTGTTAAATCAAGAATTAACTTAATGTTATGATAGTTTTAACACTCTAACAATATAAAAATACTAATTTTTTAATCTAAAATAAAAATAATTTTTTAAAAAGCAATTTTAATACATTATGCCAAACATCCTTTTAGTAGCCGTGATATAATTGAAGCTATAATTTGTAATAATGCAAGCGAGCGATGTAGAATGGAGTCCAGTAGACACAACAAAAGTGTCAAAATAAGTGCAAGCCGTGTGAATACTTACATTAATAATAATAAAAAAAAAGCACAAAAGAGTGCGGCATAAAAATAAAAAATAAAAAACGACCCAGTTTTGGGAGAGTGAGTGAGTGAAGGTGGTTGTCGCTGGTGCCTATTGCCAGAGCGCAAGAGAAATAAATAAACAACAAACCTGTTATTTGTCTTCTTGACTCTGGATGCACAAATGGGAGTTTGCATTTTGTGATAATTTATTGCGAAATCAGTCTTCTTAAACTTGCTCTAGTGTTTCGTATCTCAAGCTTGACTTACTTTGTTGGATCTGTGCACAAGAAGCTGAGAATTAGGGTTTTATTTGAAAGGGTTTAGGGTTTTTGTTATGTTATGCTCATCCTTTTATGTATTAGTATTAGATTTTCTTGAGCCCTAGTGTTTTTTTCCTTCCTGATTTCTGTATTTGAAGCGCCTTGTGTGCACGAGCAAAAATAACATCTGGGTATTTTATAGTTCATCAGATTGTTGAGTATTTAGGGCTTTATAGTGAGGCTTGCATTGGCTATATTGGGAAATTCGGGGCTGCCTTTGAGTATAATATTCAATCGCTGCACTGGAGCGTTTAGGGGTATCGGGGACTATGTCTTCCTTAAGCAGGGAACTGGTGTTTCTGATCTTGCAGTTCTTGGATGAGGAGAAGTTCAAAGAAACTGTCCACAAGTAAGTCTTTTCTTGTTCTTTATGTTTCGATACATCTCAATGCTATCTTCGGATGCTGAGAAAACGTTGGTGGACTATAAAATCAAAGTCCATGCTTGTTAAATGGATACACAAACAAATAAATCTTCATCGTATTTTTGTCTCTGGCGTAGATGAAGGCAGGGTTTGGTTTTCCTGGTTCTGAATTTAACTAGAAAATTGCATTATTTTTAACCTCATGAAGCCATATATATACTTTTACACTGGTTACCACTATGCACCGTCATTCTG
Organism: Salix suchowensis; assembly: GCA_029030765.1. NCBI lineage: Eukaryota > Viridiplantae > Streptophyta > Magnoliopsida > Malpighiales > Salicaceae > Salix > Salix suchowensis. The sequence continues at coordinate 7,453,951 of CM054994.1, forward strand.
TTTCCTGAATTCTTATCTAGGAATGAGAGGCAGAAACTTGGGTAAATTTTGTTACTAATAAATCAAGCTTTGAATGTGGTCATCAGCTATGGTGGTTCAGTGAATCAATCATCATAATAATAATGTTGGGTATAGCAGCTTCAATAAGAGGAGGCGTTGGCATTGGTCGCCGGCTTAGCTTCGCTACCAGAAAGTGTGTTTTCTTCTCTTCTCTTCTCCATTGCATTATATTTTTTTCTTTGATAATTTTTTTTGTTCTCTGTGATTGCCATTTAATTATGCAGGGAATCTTTAACTTGGTACCGTAATCAACTAGTTCAAGACCAGTCGGACAGTCTTAGTTACACACCATCTGTTGTGTGTTATTTTTTATTGGCGCAAAGACATGCTGTTGTTCTTGGAAATTTTGCAAGGCATGCGAGCACTGTGTCATTGGAGCTGAGGACAGACAATGATTTTGTTAGATTTTCGATTACTAAAGATGGGTATCCAGCAAAAGAGAAGAAAAGTAAGAATAAGGTGCCCAAGTATGTTAAAATGTCTAAAAAGGCGAAACTCAATGAACTCCGGTTATATCGTCTCAAGGCCAAAAAGAAGATGAATTCTCCAAATCCTGAAGTTAGGATTAGATATAAACTTGAAAAGGTTGGACATATTTTTTAATATTGTTTTTCAAGCCGGGCTTGCATGTTCTTAAATTTTGTTTTTTGGCTCAGGCCAAAAGGAAGGAAGCATGGTTGATTGAAAAGCTCAGGAAATTTGAAACCCCAGGTGAAGCATATGATCCTGAAATATTAACGGTAGAGGAGAAGCATTACCTCAAGCGTACTGGCGAGAAGAAGAAAAACTAAATTCCAGTTGGCCGACGAGGGGTTTTTGGAGGCGTTGTTCTCAATATGCATCTTCATTGGAAGAAGCATGAAACTGAAGGTTACTTGCAAACCTTGCAAGCCAGGCCAAATTCATGAATATGCCGAAGAGCTTGCTCGACTTAGCAAAGGGATCGTTATTGACTTAAAACCTGACAATACCATTATTTTTTACAAGGGACAGAACTATGTGCAGCCAAAAATCACTAGATCGAGAGTTTTTGTACTTGACTTGCTATAATAAATTTAACAAGAACGGTACAAAGTTTTCGTGGACTAGATATTTTTATTTGTTCAAAATGTTTTTGGTCCAACCGGCAGTATAACACCAGAAGTAACCTTGTTATATAACTAAAATGTTTGGGTTAAATAGCTCGTATTCTTGATTGCCAAGATTATATAAATTTGTAAGGAAAAAGAGGAGAAACTAGAGAGTGAAGAGAGAGGACTAGTCAGAATTGCATGGCATATAACAAGGCGTCTTCTCTAGAAGTCGCAAGGCAATTAAATGCAGTGCACGATTGATTACCTGATCTACAACTTATCAGCAACGTCATAATTTCTCTCGCAACCATAACTCACATGTCCTAGAAATTCCAACAAAAACACAGCACGAGTCATATATGTAGACAATCCTGGTTGAGGACACGACGCCAAGCAGCTGGCTCGTTCATCGAAGACAAATCTTGGTGACATGGCTAAGTGGGAAGGCTGGGGACTGAAAGCCCTTTCCCCCCGGTTCAAATCCAGGTGTCACCCTGTGCTCTCTAACACAAAACTTGAACTCCTACCTCCGAAACATCCCTGAACTTTGAAGTGCTTGGCCATACTCTGCTATGATCGCAGAACTTTTAACTAATTCCCAGATCTTGGCAGAGTTTTTCAGCCACTCACGCTCGGAGACTGTCCTAGCAAAGGACAGGCCGTTCATTGATAAAACCCGATGGAACAGCAACAAACCTTTTAAAATTTGTGCACATTGTAGTTTGTCAAGGGAAATGAATATCAAAATCTTTGCTGATAGGTTTTATTCTATCAGATGAGGAAAAAGTGTTATTACACTTCAGCGTTAAAGAGATGGTGAGGAACCTGATTTCGCAACTTGCATAAAGCAGAGATGTAACTTTTGTACTGAGCTTTAGGAGAGTCAGTTTTTTCCTTTAATGGAATGACAAATAAATTGATAGATTTTGAATCTGGATCGTTATTTTGACTGTTTGAAAGCACAGAAGAATAGATCTGCTCTGTTTCCAAGCTTCCGCCCTTTTCTTTGATGAATGACGAGGAGCTGAAATATTGTGCTAGTGCCTTCCTCAGTTCCACAAAATTACACGGAGTAAAATTTTCATCTTGCAGCCTGCTAAAAACAGAATTAGATGGGTGCTTCTGCTCCTAGAAAGAGATAACTCTATATCACATAACTCCCAGATAGCTTTGAATAAGACGTCATGCAACCAGGAAATGATATCGGAGTCAAGCAACATCGATAACAGTCAATGCACTAGATGCAAAAATATGCACCAGATGCAAAAATGTTGTTACGAGATCTGTATTTCTCCCCATGCATTGTAAATGTACATGCAAAAATTTTAAAATCATTGTCATGCAGTGTAGATGTACCATCATTCCAAGGATTTCATTTCATGCAATCCATAGAAACTGTTCATTGACAATGACAGCTTTATTTCTATGGCTGCATGTGAGCCCTGCAGAATACATCTGGTCAATCAAGAAAGCATGCTCACATGTGCATAGCTCTTAGAGCCAAGTTGCAATTTATTAGAACTGAACAAAATGATAACTCACCTTGTTTTCTTTTTCAGGCCCCACATTAGAGCTCTGCAAATATGCAGAGTTTAGTGAAGATGGATCTGGTATGCCATGTTTCAACAAGTCAACCTGCAAATAAATAGCACCCCAGTAATATTTATAGAGATCATGCAAGTTAGATAAACCAAGTGAGACATTCAAGGAGAAAGCAAAAGGACAAACAAAATGCAAGTGTCACAGTACAAGTATTTGAGAAAAAGGCAACACGACAGAATATCCAGTTTCTAGTGATCTTGAAATATTGGCCATGAAACAATCAATTAATGGTATTTTAACTTTTACTAGAAATCATTCTTTCATACCATGAACAAAGACAGAGTATAGTTTCATGCAACTTCAGTACAGATATTTTAGTCGTGATACAATTTAACTACCTACTTTGTGAGGAAAATAAGCATTCATATACAAACAAAGCATTAAAAGGCAGCTATAGTAAACAAAAATAAATATCAAATTGCAAAAAGTTACAAGAGTATGACCTGAATAAAGAATTACTTTCAGAGTGATAGAACAGCATATTACCATGTTATCATAAAGCACATGCCATCAAGCATCTCAAGAACAATCAAACACCTTGTTTTTGCTCTCTCCTTTGTGCTCATCACATATTCAGGTATACATTAGATTTGGACACTTGTAGAAATAATTTTCATTTTCCCAGGTCATATATGGTAGTTACGTTTTCAATATGCGAGCAGGTTAGTTATCACTAATGCTAGTAGCATACTTTAAGACGTTGAAGTTGCATCCCAGAGAAACTTTTAATTCTAAGCTTGGATGTTTGAACCTTTATCCAAATTCCTCATTTGAATTAAACTCCAATAAATCATCTTTTTTGAAGAAAAAAACATTTAACCATTTCAAGTCCTAGGCAACAACGTAGTTCAAGTACCTTCACATGAGGTTTAAAGATATACATCTGACCTAACATATAGTTTTGAAGTAATCAGTGCATGTGTGACCATATACAAGCACGAGAATATAGTACCCAAAACCATCTAGCAACTATATTACCAAATTCTTAAAGAAAGCAATTTTGTCTAACCAGATAAAGTTAGTAGCCTCAAGCCCAACTTATAAAGATTAAATCAGATTTGAGATGCATTGTTGGATAAGTGATGTTGTACACAACGATGATTGATGTGTGATGATGAAATTAATGAGCAAATAATAGTTGATACATTGCTATTCTGGAAGGAAACGGGCAAGGGACAATTTGTTCACATTCTGCTAGTTACCAGTTGCACTTTGTTGAAATTGAATATGTACTATGGTTGCCTTGCCATACAATATAATCTCTTCCATAATAATCTCCGGATAGGTGACAAATAAGGGCTGGTAACCCAGATTTTTTTGTGATTTTTGGTTTAAGGTTTTCCGTTGGATTTGGGCTTTATACCAAAATTGATATAATATATGGTAGTAGCAAATGTAGAGAAGTAGGATTCCCTATTGGAGAGGGAAAACCTGAGCAAGAAGAAAGAAAAACTTATAGCAGAGGGCAAATCCCTATGGAAGAGGGTTGAAGGATTTGAAAGAATTTCTGACTTTTACAATGGATATGGTTTGTATATAGTGTTTGACACCAAGAAACTATAGTATCCTAAGCTAAATAGAAATTATGAATCCTAACATTATATTACCTTTCAATAATAATAATAATAAAAAACCATAGAAATATACCTAAATAATAATAAAAATCTAAACGTACTAAATTACAAACAAACAAGTAACTTTCTTGTTCCTATATTGTGCATCAAATTGATATTTTTGTCTGAATTTTAACACAAATTAACAAAGAAAAAGCAAATGCCTAGTGACTATCAAACGAAAAGAACTAGATTGTTTGAAGAAAGTTGTCTATTCCCAAATTTTTGGAGCATGCAACATTAGTATGTGAAGAGGCCATGAAATAAGCAATACCGTCAACATTAAGTGCCGCATACTATCATCATAAACTCCATCTGACACCACCAGCAGGACATGACAAATGGAAGCTAGGAGAACACCAAGCTATAATGAATCCTTGCAGCAAAACCAGAAACACAGTAGTTCATCAGGCATTTTATCTTTCAATAACTGTAAGGATGTACATGCAAAAAACAAAAAAAAGATTGACCATGCATAATCAATCAACACAGTTACTAAATTTTACTCCAACCATGAGAATAGAAGCATAGTTCCTCTTCAGTTACCTGAATAGCTGTAAGTTCATGAGCCAACTCAGTAGAAAGGTTTTCACCACTTAGAACTGAAATTGTGGATGAGCCATCAGGTCTCATCATCTCAGCCAAAACAGAAGGGCTAAAAACAGGCTGCAAATTAAGAAGACAAAACAAAACAGTTAAAAAATGTAAAAGAAAAGGAGAAGATAAAATTTTCAGGATAGTATATCTCCCACAATAATAGAGCTATTGGAAAAATTGTTTTGGAAGATAAGGAGGATAGACAGAAACAGAAGACAGCAAACCATTTGGTTTATGGTATCAGAACAATGAATATCAATTAAGGGTGTAGGATTTGATGTTCATAAACCAAACTACTGTTTTATTTGTGTAGACAAGTGATCTGGTTAAGTAGCAAGTACTTTTAGGGAAAGAATTACACAACCATAGTCTTTTACATGGATGATAGTGGGGTGGAAAACCCACAACAAGTGGCCCATCCCATCTAAATGGAGGGTGTAAAATGAACAGGGTAGGTGAATTTTGATGTAATATGTTTTATTTGGTTAGTGTCCTAGGACAAAAAAAGTGATTGGGCAGAAACATGTTTGGTTGCACGGAAGGAGACGGAGACATAAAGATAAATGTGTCTCGAGAATAGTTTTGGAGTTAATTTGTCCTTTCATAATAGAAAGGACAAGGGGACATGCCCTCTATCCTTAATATCTTCGTCTCTTTTGTCTTGAGACGGTAATCAAACGTTACCTAAGAGAAACTAGATCAGGTACCAGACAAGGCAGATTTAAGGATCTCCAGACCTGATTATACAGTGTAATACTCTCCCATATGTGTGTATTCTCTCTTCCCATCCTTATCACCTAGAGTCAGTATCCCATCTATGTTTTTTTATCAATTAGTGCTGATCAATCATCTCCTTCAAGCTGGACTCAGCAAATTTCTACTTGAATCAACAAAAAATTAACTGAAACTGACAGCTTTTTGTGAGAAGTCCGGGATGAGAATCTACAAGATTCTGATGGCTTAAGGCTTCAAATCAGCCAAAGCGAACGCTATTTATATTCATTATGTTTCGCAAACTCATTTAAGCTTTGATTGAATAAACTCATTTTTTGATTGAGTCTAGGAGATGACTTCAACTGAAATATTCGGAACAAATAATTATAAAAAAGAAAATGCCTGACCTGGGTATCAAGAAGTATAAGCCTCTCAGCAGATATCCTCGGTTCAATTCCCACAGTACAATGCCTTGCCATTGCTCGGTTATCTTCAGACTGTACGGTAAAAGGCGGAAGCATCCCTGTATTTATTACATATATAGCATACAGAAGGTACTTTCATCGAATTTGTTCATTCCTTTGTTAATATAACTTGTAAAGAATCAAATATAAGTGGGTAACCTGGTGAGGTCCCATCAAAGCCATAAAGCTCATTCAAGATTGTGGACTTGCCAACCCCAGGCGGCCCAATTATTCCGACCACTGTAAAATCTGTATTCTCCGTAAGGAACTGATCCGATCCCAAAATGTATGAATACATTAGAAATAAATATATATAAAAACAAATAATTTACGAAACTGAGGAAGTTATTATGCTATGTTAGTAGTAGTATTTGCTACATACAGGGAGAAAGCGATCAATGTGGAAGTCCCAAGAATCGGAGAGGAGATTGAGAGAGGTAATTGAAGGGAGACGAGACCGATGGTGATGGTGCGGCGCTGTTTCGTCTTCACGTCCACATTGAGCAGCAGCGGCAGCCACCGCCGGTCCAGCAGTCGCCAATCCGGGAGGCTTTGCTAGTAGGATTTTGGGAGCCTGAGACTGTGATGAAGAACTCCCTGCCATTTCATTCATTAACAAGCAACATGCAGGGACCGCTAGATTTCTGGTTTCGAGTTTTGTTTCTTTCAGTTCATTTAAACGGTCAAACCCTGAAAGATAAAAGAAAAATTAAACGAAAGGAAAGGATGTTTAACAACATGGGCACTTTGGCCTCGTAATAGCATCTCCTATGGTAAAAGCTAAATCTTTAAAATAATTTTTTAAATAATATAGATATAGTTTTGTTTATGTTTACTTTAATGAAAATTCATTTAGAAGAGTACTTTTTTATATATCATTTTAAATATCAAATTTATTTTGTATATAATTTAATTATATAATTAATAGAAATAAGTTATATAATTAAATAATTACTTTTAAAAAACCTTCTATCAATATAATTATTAATTTTTATAATTATATTTAAATAAAAAATGATTTTAAAATTAAAAAAAATCATAATATTTTAAATTTGAAATTATAAAATATTAAAAAAAATCGCCATATAAATTATATATTAATCACTGTTTATAAGAAGAAAAAAACAAAGAAAGAATCTGGAATTCAAATATCCGTCGTAGAGCATCATTAGGATCCAAATGTATCAAAATAATAAAAATGACACTACCGAGCATTGATGATTCATGGAAGAAAAAAAAAACACACAGAGGCAGGGGCTGGGCTAGGCTAGCCATTCTGTGGCACCCTTCTCGTTGTTCAATCCACTTCAACATCTCCCAATTGAACGGTGGAAACTATTTGATCTTATGACTTTTCTATTTGAGTTGCTACAAATAGCAGCTCATGTAGGGAAAAGTTATTTTAACTATCATATAATTTTCCCGTTGGAGAGAAGAAAAGTGTGACAAGCAACTAAAAATATACTTTTTATTTTTATTTTTGTCTATTCTTATGGTACACTTGTTGGAGTTGCCCTAATATGTTACTAACTGTGACCCATAAATAGCATTTTGCATAGTAGTAATAGTTATTTTTTTTAATTTTAAAATATATAAAAATAATATTTTTTTTACTTTATTTCTAAAAATTATTTAGAGCATCAATCTATTAAAATAATTTAAAACAAAAATAAAGAAAAATAAATTATTTTTTTATAAAAAAAAACATGTTTTTCACCACTAAAACAAATTACTCCTGATATGCTAAGCAAATTCAACTCATTTTTCAATGTATTCACTATTGTAATGTATAATATTTGCTAATTAATAATATATTATAATAGTATTTTTTTTAATTGTTTTTATTTTTTTATATTATCACATTAAAACTATTCATAAACACCTTGAAAAAATATCAAATTAATGCTTTTTAGATGAAAAATAATTTGTAATGCGAAAACAAACATTCAAGTAATTATCAACTTGTTTTTCACTTAAAAAATCAAATTAGTTTTTTTAGATGTTTTCAATTGTTTTGATATATTGATGCAAGAAAAATTTATTTTGATGTATTTTTATTTAAAAAGCACTTTTACAAAAGCCTCCTATACTACATCACCAAACTCACACTTAATATGATAACATATATATTCAAAATGATTTGGTTGCTTGAGAAATTTTGAATTCAAATACTATTCATTGAGATTTAACTAATTTCAATATTGTAATATATTATATTTACTTTTTAAAAATTATTAATTTTGATCTTGTGTTTAAAAATACAAGACCAAAATAAAATTTAATAAAAAATCTTAATAAAAAAACACACACCATGCACTACATTACCAAACACGCACTTAACATGGTAACTAAATGAAATTTTATCAAAATGATTTGGTTGCTCAAAAATCTTTGAATTCAAATACTCGTTCAATGATTTTTATCAAATTTCATTATTGTCATATATTAGAATTATTATTGAAGAAATATTAATTTTGATCTTGATATTATTTAAAAAAAAAAGATTTCAAATGAAGCTTTTATAAAATAACATATTTTAAAGAAATAAAACTCATTGTAAGAGAGAATATAAATCATTAACATAAAGAATAAAAGAGTGTATAATAAATAAAAATATGATAGAAAAACATTATAGATTCTTCTCCTTTCATAATACATAAACATATTTCAATGTCCAATATCACTTTTTAAAAGAGAATTTTGTTTAAAAACTTCTAAAAAACATTATTTCTTAAAAACAACATCAATATTTTATTTCTCTCCTTGTATCAAATGCTCAATATTGCCGCTTAAGATAAGAATAAAATGAAAATTAATTATTAAAATCTAATAAACTTACTATGACTATAAAATAGGATATGAAGATATTAAAGCCTAAGAAAGGTGTATTTAAAAGAAAAGTTTTTTAAAGGAAAAGTTTTTTTAAAAAAAGTTGTAAAAGAGCACAAGTAAATAGACAAAACAATACTAATATTTAAAAGAAAGATAAATATAATTGAATTGAATAAGTTAAATTATATTTTATATATCGAGTTGAACATCGTTTATTATAGTTATATGACTCTCTTTATATTGATATAGTTTTTTTAACCATGTCTGAACATAGGATTATAATCTTATACAAGTATTATATATCAAATAAGGATAAATATTAAATCTTAATACAATTTTAACTTTTTATTTATTGGTTCTCATGTGAATCCAAATTCATTTATAACTCTGATTAATTATTTTTTCAATGACTCCTACTTTGAATAAGATTCAACCTTCTAGTTATTTACACGAATTTAAACTCTATGACTAATCATTTTTTCTTGATCGGTCATAACTTTTGATTGTATGAGTCAAGTACTTTCTAGTTTCCTTGGTAAATCAAGATTTTTCTTACTTTGGTCTATGTCACTACTCATAATTGATTTATTTTTTTACTATTTAAATATGGACAATTGTTGTTCTTATTCAATTAGCACATGAATGTTTATCATTGTTGTAAACAATTCCCCATATTCATTTTTTAAATAAAAAAATATTAACCAATTACACTTGTATGGAACCCAATTAATGCAACTAACCATTTATGACATGGAAAATTGATCTTTTTCATCCAAATATCCCGACCATGTTTATAAATTTGTATAATATGAAGGTTAAATTTGTGGTTTCTTTAAAATACACATGATCCGGCTTTTAAGCTCAAAATTTAGGATTCTTTAACATTCAATGTTTAATTAATTCACTTCTCATATGATCAACACCTAACTCATTCATTTGCTTTATAAAGTTTACATCCTTCCTTAGCATAAAATATATTCTTTTTAGAAAAGACATGAGTAAAGAATCCTAAAATTATCAAAAAGGTATCTTTAATCTCTTTCTCTTATCACACCAATTATCTTCTTTTTGTATACCAATATGTGTAAATAATGCTCCAATAACTATGATTATTAAAACCTTTAACTTACACCAAAAAAGAATATATAATGATAAAAAGAGGTTTTTTTTTTCTTTTTAAAATGATCAAATGTACTTCAACACTTATAAGAAACACCCTTTTCATAGCCCTACAGTATGAATATGGACTCCGCAAGCTAAAATGTAATAATGGTCAAGATTGAAATTCTAGAAGATTTTGTTATGTGACTTAATTGTACAAACTTCCTTTTATATCGAAAAATCATAGACTATCAAGTCTTTGTTTCATGTTTAATCGATGATATGTTATTCCACACTATATTATCTATTAAGAAACTACTTTACTTAGATTGTTTGTTTCATGCTCTTAACCTTTTTATATTGTTCTAATAAATGATCTTATGCAATAAATCTTATCTCATACAAATCCTTTAGCTCCACTAGCATAACAATATGGTATTTTTAACTATTTATGTTACATTTTGCAACATAATATTATAGTATTATTGATACGGATCGGCGCAAAAACACCAGCAAGGATCCATTACATGTTCAGGGGCTTGATTTGTGGTTTTAAAGGTTTCAACCAAGTTAGAATTGCACGGACCGTTGGAGTATCAAGAGGAGACTCTAGTACATCTTATCCATGTGCAGGAGGGGTCCCAATACAACGTTATTTGGGCCATGAAGTGAGGACAACAAAGGAGACAAATGAATCCTACTACAACTTGGAAACAACATGGGTTGCTACCTTTTTCTTTTGTTTATAGGATTAAGGGGCTGAATGGAAAGCTATAAATAAGACGTATGGGCATTATTTAATTTTGTTAGCTACAGCCCAAGGTTTGTTTGGGCTTAATTAATACTTTGTTTTTAGCTAGGATCCAAGGCTTCTTTAGATTAAGTCATCGACTTTCCAACTTAGGGTTTTGGGTCAGTTTTGAGTGGACCTCTTTTAAGTCCACATAAAAGATCCATTAGGGTTACTTTTTCAAGGACTATTTAAAGTCATGTAACCTAAATTTCGGCAGCCATTGATGAATATTACTTCTGAATTTTTCAGTTTTATGTGTGAGAGTGATTCTTGCATTCTTTAGTTCTTGAACGAACTGAATTTAACTTATCAAAGATTAATTGGCTTCGTGGCATCATTCTACTCATTCCAATAGTGTTGGTGTCTTGGGGCAAGTTTCCATTGTGTTATACTCCTATCATACCTATTTCGGCTTTCAAGGATCATATCTCATTCTTGGTTGTGGATTGCGTGACCATGTGATCATGAGGTTTGCATTAGGCAGTATCAGAGCTAGACTCCGAAACAAGGTCATATCATTTTGTTATTTTTATTTTTTTGTGTTCCTTAAAATTTTTTAGTGTTTGTGTCCATCTCCTTGTTCTTCATGTCTGCGTCATCTAATAAAAAAAGAGGTTATATTTCATCTTTTTCTATCTCGTCAATTCAATATATTAATAAAAAAGAAAGAGAGATAAAGACATTAGTTGAAATTTGAAGAATCATTGAATTTTGTCGTAGAAAACACAGCTCTGGAGAAACATAAGAAAACCACATCGGAATCAATTGAAAATTCATATTCCGTCTATTATGGTTTATATAGAATCATATGTCAAATTTGGGCTTCTTATGATATTGTTTGCATCAGGTTTTATTTCAAGGTTCATTTCTGCCGCAGATCCCTACTTTATTGAACCCTAAGCAAAACACCATATAATCAATTGAAACTCAAAAATCTGTGTATTGGCATTGATATCGAACTATATATTAAATTTGAGCTTATTTTAATATCATATACTAGAGATTTCAATTGGAGGTTCAATTGTGTCACAAACTAAACACATAAGGGGTTGGGTACCTAGAAGTAATAGAACGACTATAAATTGAGTTTTGTTGTTTGTTTAGTATCATAATACTAAATATTGAATTTGAGGTCATTTCGACATCGTTTGCTCTGGGTTTAAATTTTGTTCCGGAAAAATTGCATAAGAGGTTAGATTCTCGTCAAGTCTCAAAACATGATCTTTATTCTTTAGTTTTGTCCAATTCTTTGTTTTTATTCTATTTTGGGTTATCTAGGAGTCAAGTAATTGTTTTCACTATATTTCCTTCTGTTTTATTTCGTGTCTTCGTATCGTCCACAATTCGCACGAATTTGCATTGCTACTCGCGAAATCATAATCATAGTTTTGTTTTGCTTTGTTTTCAGTATTTTTATTGCTTTTTGAGTCTGAAAATCATAATTAGAGTACACTATGAAGGCTACTAACTTTGATTTATTGATTTTAGTTCTTAAAGAACCAAAAGAAAACAAGTTGTGAGGTAAAAGGCGTAGTGAGCATATTACAGTGAAAAGCCTTGATTTTTAGTGTGATACATGAGAAGTGTTTGGATATATTTTGTGCTATTAAGAAAATTTTGCAGATTCAAAGGATGTCTAAAAACAACGAATCAGTAACACAAAATGTTGACGTTGATTTCCAATTGCAAGCCTTAAGTCAGCAATTTGAGTTGTTGTCTAGGACATACAAGGATCTGAAAGATGAGGTGAATTCGATAAAACAATAGAATAATGGGGCTGATCGCCGAGGAAATACGGTTTGTATGGCCGTACGGAATAACAAATCTGATTTTGAAAAGTATGTTGATGAAAACGCAGATGTGGGTGAAGATGACTATGATTTTGCATTTGTTGGCCAAGGAATCAGGTCTAGACTGAACAGAGCTAGGAGGAAGGTGAATTTTCATGCCATGGGGAATTATGAAGATATGGATAGGGACACCATTAAAGTGAAAATTCCTCACTTTCAAGGTAAAAATGATCCAAAGGCTTACTTGGAATGAGAGAAAAAGGTAGATTGAATTTTTTATTGTCATAGTTATTCTGAACAAAAAAAAGTGAAATTGATGATTATTGAGTTTAAGGAGCATGCATTGATTTGGTGGGATCAGATTGTAATTAGTAGGAGGAATGGGGAGCAACCCATTTAGACTTGGAGGGAGATGAAAGTCAAATGAGGAGACAATTTATGCCAAACCACTATTACAGAGACCTATACCTGAAGCTTCAAGGTCTGAATCAAGACTATAGGACAGTAGATGAATATCACAAAGATGGAGATTGCAATGATTCAGGTCAATGATGTTGAGGATAGAGAAGCCACCATGACTCCATTTATTAATGGGTTGAATCGGGACATTACTAATGTGGTTAAGCTACAATACTATGTGGAGCTAGAGGACATGGTTCAGATGGCTATGACAGTGGAGAGACAACTTAGGAAGTTTGACCAAGGTTTAATTCGAGTTCTTCATCATCTTGGAAAATGAATTTGAAGAGAGAGAGTATTGTCTTGCCGAGATCCTTTGTTCCTTCTAAAACTGAACCACCAAAGGCTAAATTTGATGTCCCTACTAGTGCCAAAAGTAAATCTGAAACTCAACCTACACATACTAGTGATGTTAAATGTTTCAGGTGTCAAGGACACGGACATTACGCTTCGGAGTGTCTAAACAAGAGAATCATGATGATTAGAGATTATGGTGATATGGAATCTGAAAGTGACATCTGATTATAAAGGCATTACCAGTTGCAGAGTCCTTGGTTATAAGGCGCACACTTCAGGTTTTCCTTATGGAACTCATATGGCCTTAATCACCGTTTGAATTTAACTAGTTGAACGAAAAAACTTGCAGCTTTTCCTTTAAGCCTCCAATGAAAGTAAAGTAAGGTCCTTCACAAAAAGAAAGCAACAAAGAAAATTATTGATAGCCATAAAAAAAACTGAACCTTACACACCAAAAAACCTGCACCCCTCCTACTTGGTATTTCTACCAGAACACGGAAATTAAAGAAATACTCACATTAGAAAAACACTTATCTAGCAGCTAATACATTCACCAAACATTGATAAATTAATTTCAACCAGCAAAGACTCAAAATTAATCTTAAGGAACTCATATGGCCTTAACCACCGTTTGAATTTAACTAGTTGAACAAAAAAACTTGCAGCTTTTCCTTTAAGCCTCCAACGAAAGTAAAGCAAGGTGCTTCACAAAAAGAAAGCAACAAAGAAAATTATTGATAGCCATAAAAAAAATAGAACCTTACACACCAAAAACCTGCACCCCTCCAACTTGCTATTTCTACCAGACCATGGGAATTAAAGAAATAATGAAATACTCGCATTAGGAAAAAACTTATTTAGCAGCCTATACATTCAGCAAACATTGATACAATAATTTCGACAGGCAAAGACTCAAAATTGACCTTAAGGAACACATATGGCCTTAACCACCGTTTGAATTTAACTAGCTGAACGAAAAAACTTGCAGCTTTTCCTTTAAGACTCCAACGAAAGTAAAGCAAGGTGCTTCACAAAAAGAGAGCAACAAAGAAAATTATTGATAGCCATCAAAAAAACTGAACCTTACACACCAAAAAACCTGCACCCCTCCTGCTTGCTATTTCTACCAGAACACGAAAATTAAAGAAATACTCACATTAGAAAAACACTTATCTAGCAGCTAATACATTCACCAAACATTGATAAATTAATTTTGACCGGCAAAGACTACAAATTAACCTTAAGGAACTCATATGGCCTTAACCACCGTTTGAATTTAACTAGTTGAACGAAAAAAAATGCAGCATTTCCTTTAAGCCTCCAACGAAAGTAATGCAAGGTACTTCACAAAAAGAAAGCAACAAAGAAAATTATTGATAGTCTCTATAAGTATTTATAATCACATATATTATGCATGATATTGTCAAGCAAGGTCCCAAGCCCTATTTTACAGAATTCATTTATTTCCAAAGAATAGGGAGATAAAAAAATCATACCTGGAGCACTGTTTCTAAAGTTTTGTTCAAAAATTCATCAATGTTATTTCGCGCTAGGAACGTTTTAAAACTATATGAAAAGAAATTAAAAAATAAATGAAAAGAAGAGGAAAATAGGGGAAATTCAACTGAATGCTGCAAGCATGTTATAATCACATATACAACAAATAATTCCACAAAAAAATATAAAATGACTCTGATGATGATACTGACAAAATGCATTGAGACCTGGTCGATTGATTGATGGACGGGGCTGCCATTTGAGGTGAGATTATCAGTGTCTCTATAAGTATTTATAATCACATATATTATGCATGATATTTTCAAGCAAGGTGCCAAGCCCTATTTTACAGAATTCATTTATGTCCAAAGAATAGGGAGATAAAAAATCATACCTGGAGCACTATTTCTAAAGTTTTGTTCAAAAATTCATCAATGTTATTTCACGCTAGGAACGTTTTAAAACTATATGAAAAGAAATTTAAAAATAAATGAAAAGAAGAGGAAAATAGGGGGAAATTCAACTCAATGCTGCACGCACGTTATAATCACAGATACAACAAATAATTCCACAAAAATATATAAAATAATGATGATACTGACAAAATGCAATGATATCTGGTCGATTGATCGATGGACGGGGCTGCCATTTGAGGTGAGATTATCAGTGTCTCTATAAGTATTTATAATCACATATATTATGCATGATATTGTCAAACAAGGTGCCAAGCCCTATTTTACAGAATTCATTTATTTCCAAAGAATAGGGAGATAAAAAAACCATACCTGGAGCACTATTTCTAAAGTTTTGTTCACAAATTCATCAATGTTATTTCGCGCTAGGAACGTTTTAAAACTATATGAAAAGAAATTTAAAAATAAATGAAAAGCGCTAGGAACGTTTTAAAACTATATGAAAAGATATTTAAAAATAAATGAAAAGAAGAGGAAAACAGGGGAAAATTCAACTGAATGCTGCACACACGTTATAATCACAGATACAAAAAATAATTCCACAAAAATATATAAAATGACTCTAATGATGATGATACTAACATAATGCAGTGATACCTGGTCAATTGATCGATGGACGGGGCTGCCATTTTAGGTGAGATTATCAGTGTCTCTATAAGTATTTATAATCACATATATTATGCATGATATTGTCAAGCAAGGTGCCAAGCCCTATTTTACAGAATTCATTTATTTCCAAAGAATAGGGAGATAAAAAAACCATACTAGAGCACTGTTTCTAAAGTTTTGTTCAAAAATTCATCAATGTTATTTCGCGCTAGGAACGTTTTAAAACTATATGAAAAGAAATTTAAAAATACATGAAAAGAAGAGGAAAATAGGGGGAAATTCAACTGAATGTTGCACGCACGTTATAATCATAGATACAACAAATAATTCCACAAAAATATATAAAATGACTTTGATGATGATGATACTGACAAAATGCAATGATACACGGTCGATTGATCGATGGACGGGGCTGCCATTTGAGGTGAGATTATCAGTGTCTCTATAAGTATTTATAATCACATATATTATGCATGATATTGTCAAGCAAGGTGCCAAGCCCTATTTTACAGAATTCATTTATGTCCAAAGAATAGGGAGATAAAAAAAACCATACCTAGAGCACCGTTTCTAAAGTTTTGTTGAAAAATTCATCAATGTTATTTCGTGCTAGGAACGTTTTAAAACTATATGAAAAGAAATTTAAAAATAAATGAAAAGAAGAGGAAAACAGGGGAAAATTCAACTGAATGCTGCACACACGTTATAATCACAGATACAAAAAATAATTCCACAAAAATATATAAAATGACTCTGATGATGATGATACTAACATAATGCAATGATACTTGGTCAATTGATCGATGGACGGGGCTGCCATTTTAGGTGAGATTATCAGTGTCTCTATAAGTATTTATAATCACATATATTATGCATGATATTGTCAAGCAAGGTGCCAAGCCCTATTTTATAGAATTCATTTATTTCCAAAGAATAGGGAGATAAAAAAACCATACCTAGAGCACTGTTTCTAAAGTTTTGTTCAGAAATTCATCAATGTTATTTCGCGCTAGGAACGTTTTAAAACTATATGAAAAGAAATTTAAAAATAAATGAAAAGAAGAGGAAAATAGGGGGAAATTCAACTGAATGCTTTGCACGCACGTTATAATCACAGATACAACAAATAATTCCACAAAAATATATAAAATAATAATGATACTGACAAAATGCAATGATATCTGGTCGATTGATCGATGGACGGGGTTGCCATTTGAGGTGAGATTATCAGTGTCTCTATAAGTATTTATAATCACATATATTATGCATGATATTGTCAAGCAAGGTGCCAAGCCCTATTTTACAGAATTCATTTATTTCCAAAGAATAGGGAGATAAAAAAACCATACCTAGAGCACTGTTTCTAAAGTTTTGTTCAAAAAATCATCAATGTTATTTCGCGCTAGGAACGTTTTAAAACTATATGAAAAGAAATTTAAAAATAAATGAAAAGAAGAGGAAAATAGGGGGAAATTCAACTGGATGCTGCACGCACGTTATAATCATAGATACAACAAATAATTCCACAAAAATATATAAAATGACTCTGATGATGATACTGACAAAATGCAATGATACCTGGTCGATTGATCGATGGCTGGGCTGCCATTTGAGGTGAGATTATCAGTGTCTCTAAAAGTATTTATAATCACATATATGATGCATGATATTGTCAAGCAAGGTGCCAAGCCCTATTTTACGGAATTTATTTATTTCCAAAGAATAGGGAGATAAAAAAATCATACCTAGAGCACGTTTCTAAAGTTTTGTTCAAAAATTCATCAATGTTATTTCGCGCTAGGAACGTTTTAAAACTATATGAAAAGAAATTTAAAAATAAATGAAAAGAAGAGGAAAATAGGGGGGACTTCAATTGAATGCCGCACGCACGTTATAATCACAGATACAACAAATAATTCCATAAAAATATATAAAATGACTCTGATGATACTAACAAAATGCAATGATACCTGGTCGATTGATCGATGGACGGGGCTGCCATTTGAGGTGAGATTATCAGTGTCTCTATAAGTATTTATAATCACATATATTATGCATGATATTTTCAAGCAAGGTGCCAAGCCCTATTTTACAGAATCCATTTATGTCCAAAGAATAGGGAGATAAAAAAATCATACTTGGAGCACTATTTCTAAAGTTTTGTTCAAAAATTCATCAATGTTATTTCGCGCTAGGAACGTTTTAAAACTATATGAAAAGAAATTTAAAAATAAATGAAAAGAAGAGGAAAATAGGGGGAAATTCAACTCAATGCTGCACGCACGTTATAATCACAGAGACAACAAATAATTCCACAAAAATATATAAAATAATGATGATACTGACAAAATGCAATGATATCTGGTCGATTGATCGATGGACGGGGCTGCCATTTGAGGTGAGATTATCAGTGTCTCTATAAGTATTTATAATCACATATATTATGCATGATATTGTCAAACAAGGTGCCAAGCCCTATTTTACAGAATTCATTTATTTCCAAAGAATAGGGAGATAAAAAAATCATACCTTGAGCACTGTTTCTAAAGTTTTGTTCAAAAATTCATCAATGTTATTTCGCGCTAGGAACGTTTTAAAACTATATGAAAAGAAATTTAAAAATAAATGAAAAGAAGAGGAAAACAGGGGAAAATTCAACTGAATGCTGCACACACGTTATAATCACGGATACAAAAAAATAATTCCACAAAAATATATAAAATGACTCGATGATGATGATACTAACATAATGCGGTGATACTGGTCAATTGATCGATGGGACTAGGGCTGCCATTTTAGGTGAGATTATCGGTGTCTCTATAAGTATTTATAATCACATATATTATGCATGATATTGTCAAGCAAGGTGCCAAGCCCTATTTTACGAATTCATTTATGTCCAAAGGATAGGGAGATAAAAAAAATCATACCTCGAGCACTTTGTTTCTAAAGTTTTGTTCAAAAATTCATCAATGTTATTTCGCGCTAGGAACGTTTTAAAACTATATGAAAAGAAATTTAAAAATAAATGAAAAGAAGAGGAAAAATAGGGGGAAATTCAAGCGAATGCTTTGCACGCACGTTATAATCACGGATACAATAAATAATTCCACAAAAATATATAAAATGACTCGATGATGATGATACTTGACAAAATGCAATGATACAGTCGATTGATCGATGGGACCAGGGCTGCCATTTGAGGTGAGATTATCAGTGTCTCTATAAGTATTTCTAAACACAAAGCAAATCGTGGGTGAATCTTGTCGGCATTTTGTAAACGTAAGCCCTAATTGGCAAATCCAACGCGTAGCATGGTTCTCTGTAAAATCTATTGCGCTGTTTCGAAAACAATTCATCGTCGAATTTTTAACACATCCTCTTCGCTAGCTGGATGTTAGCTGCTGGATAATTTAGTAGAATTTTGGTAGGATGATATTCTGGCAATTGAAGGAGCCAGGGCCTCCACTTGAATTAATATTCAATTTCGGGAAAATACTTGATGCTCATTAATTGAAAATGCTGAGCCTAAATAGGCTGGAATTACAAGTTAAATAACTACCCACTACTTAATTAACTCCCCACATCAATTAACCCCCCCATTACAATAAACTGAAATACTTAAATTAAATAACAGTCCTTATACTAAGGTCGAATTGCATCCCGAGCCCTTAAAGTAAATAATAATTAATTTCTGCCCCCCACTATAAAAACAAATAAACCCTAAATTGATTTCAGACATCTTTCCTCCTCATGCGGCGCCTTCTCTCTCGGCATGTAACAAAGCCTCTCCCTTCAGACGAACTCGTCCGCGAGTTCAGGGTGAAGCCGGCGAAGCTCATCGGCGTCGATCCACGTGGCGTCTTCCACTTCGGTTCCCTTCCATTTCACCAGTAAGTCAACCCCTGCTCTATTCCCTTTTTTTTAAGTCTTCGTTCTAGAATCTCTTCGGGTTCGGGTGATAGTGTTCCGTCGTTCATCATCCTTGGTAGCTTAGGGTTTGGGTTAACCCGATCTCCTACTTTCTTCTTGAGGCAGGACACATGAAATACGGGGTAGATTTTTGATCCTTCGGGTAGCTCGAGCTTGTAGGCCACAGTACCGATCTTCTGAATCACCTTGAAGGGTCCAAAATACCGAGGTGCTAGCTTCAGATTCTTCCTCACCGCGACTGTCACTTGCCGGTAAGGTCTCAGTCTTAGATACACCCAGTCCCCAACTTCAAATTCCCTTTCGGTTCTCTTCTTGTCTGCATAGTTCTTCATTCTAACTTGTGCTTCTCGCAGGTTTTCTTGAGCTAGGGCAAGCACATGCTCTCGGTTCCTTAACTCATCATCGACTGCTTGTACAGCAGTGGTCTCGGCTTCATAAGGCAGGAGCTGCGGAGGTGGTCGTCCGTAGACAAGCTCAAAGGGGGTGTATCCAGTCGAAGCATGCTCTGAAGAGTTGTATGCCCACTCGGCCATGGACAGCCAATTGGCCCAATCTTTGGGTCGATCGCTGGTGAAGCATCTGAGGTAACCTTCAAGCCATTTGTTCATAATTTCAGTCTGTCCGTCAGTTTGAGGGTGATAGGCTGAACTCATCAGTAGTTTAGTTCCACTAAGTTGAAATAATTCCTGCCAAAACCTGCTTGTGAAAACTGCATCACGATCACTGACTATGCTGTGTGGCATCCCATGTAGTTTAAATACATTATCCATGAAAACTTTAGCTACTGTGGCTGCTGTGTAAGGATGAACCAAGGGTAAAAAATGGCAGTACTTGCTGAATCGATCCACCACTACTAGAATGACATTATATCCCTTAGACATAGGCAATCCTTCAATAAAGTCCATGCTTATATCCACCCATACTTGACTTGGTAGTTGTAATGGCTGCAAAAGCCCAGCAGGCTTTAAATTATCTGTTTTGTTTCTCTGGCACACTTCACACTCTTTAATAATGCGTTGAATGTC
This sequence comes from Salix suchowensis, assembly GCA_029030765.1. NCBI lineage: Eukaryota > Viridiplantae > Streptophyta > Magnoliopsida > Malpighiales > Salicaceae > Salix > Salix suchowensis. The sequence continues at coordinate 7,474,883 of CM054994.1, forward strand.
CTTCTTCATGCCATGCCAAAAGAACTCTTTTTTGATGCGTGAATATGTTTTCTGTGAACCAGTGTGGCCCCCTGTAGGGCTGCTGTGAAAATACTGCATGATTAACTCCTGTTGCTCCTTCATAGTTCCTAGATGAACTCTCCCCTTGTAGAACAAAAACCCCCCTTTGAATTGGTACTTCAGTGTATCTAGTTGTCCAGAGTTGTATTTGTTAATCAACTCCTTCAACTTAGAGTCTTGGCTGTAGTTTTGAGAGAGTGTGTCCCACCATTGAACTTTTACCAAGCTTATAGCTTGTGCTTCCCCTTGAAAAGTCTCTAGATTTGAGACTGTATTTTCTTCTTGTCCTGGCATCCGAGACAAGGCATCTGCTGCTTTGTTTTCCTTGCCGCTCCTGTACTCCACACTCAAATCAAACCCCAATAGCTTAGTTATCCACCTTTGCTGGAATGGGGTTCCCACCTTTTGCTCCAAAAGGTGCTTCAATGCTTGTTGGTCAGTTCTGACCACAAATTGATGTCCCAGCAAGTAGTGTCTCCATTTTTGTATAGCCAATACAAGTGCCAAGAACTCCTTTTCATACGTAGACAGCAGTAGGTTCTTCCCCTTTAAGGCTTGACTTAGATAAGCAATGGGCCTTCCTTCTTGCATTAGAACAGCCCCTAAGCCATACTTCGAAGCATCGCATTCCACCACAAAGACTTTTGAAAAGTCTGGTGTAGCTAGTACTGAAGGTGTCACCATGGCTGCCTTTAGGGCAATGAAAGCCTTGTCAGCCTCTTCATTCCACTGAAATGCATTCTTCTTGAGTAGAGCAGTGAGGGGTGCTGCAAAGCTGCCATACCCTTTGACAAACCTGCAGTAATAACCTGTTAAACCCAAAAATCCTCTTAAGGATTTCAGATTTTTAGGTTCAGGCCAGTTCATCATTGCTGCTATTTTTGTTGGATCTGCTTTGACTCCTTGTCCTGAAATGATATGCCCTAGGTACTCCACTTCTTTACTCCCAAAGACACACTTGGAGAGTTTAGCATACAATTGGTTTTGAATTAAAACCTCTAGGACAGCCCCTAGATGTTTACCATGCTCCTCCATAGTTTTGCTATACACCAAGATATCATCAAAGAAAACTAAAACAAATTTCCTTAGATATGGCCTAAAAACTTCATTCATCAGCCCTTGAAAGGTGGCTGGGGCATTAGTGAGCCCAAAAGGCATCACTAGGAATTCGTATTGCCCTTCATGAGTACAAAAAGCAGTTTTTGGTATATCTTCAGGCTTCATTCTAATCTGATGGTAGCCTGACCTTAAATCAAGCTTAGAAAAATGTTCTGCACCATGTATTTCATCCAAGAGTTCAGTTATATTAGGGATAGGAAACTTAGCTTTGACAGTATCCTTGTTGAGTGCTCTATAATCAATGCACATCCTCCAGCTGCCATCGGCCTTCCTCACCAGCAAAACAGGTGATGAGTATGGACTTTGGCTATTTTGTATGATTCCATTCTGCAACATTTCCTTCACTAACTTCTCAATCTCTTCTTTTTGGTAATATGGATATCTGTATGGCCTGCTGCTGGTGGGTTTGGCTGCTGCATGAAGCTGAATTTGGTGGTCATGGCTTCTTCTAGGAGGTAACCCCTTTGGCTCATTGAACACTTTTGAAAATTGATCTACAATAAGCTGCATTTCTGGTGCTATTGTTACTGACTTGGTAGTATTTTCCATCAGCTGCAACCAAATGCCCTTCCCTTCGGCCAAAGTGCTTTTGTTGAGATTCTGCTCCTCCACTATCCTCTGTTCTGGTTTCTTCAGCCCTTGCAAGGTAAGCTCCTGCCCATTCATAGTAAATTTCATGAATAATTCAATGAAATTCCATTGAATGGTTCCCAAACTTCTTAGCCAATCGACTCCCAATACTACATCACAGCCCCCTAAAGTGAGTAAAAATAGTTTAGCTGTAATGTTACAAGCCTATAGTGTCAATTTTACAGCCTTGCAATGACCCAAACATGGCAGTGTCTCCCCATTAGCTACTTGTACTGACATTCTGCTACTCTCCACTGTTAACTTCTCTTTTTTAGCCACCTTGATGTCGATGAAGCTGTGAGTACTTCCAGTGTCAATGAGAACAAGGACTGGACACTTTCCAATTCTCCCCACTATCCTCATGGTCTTTGGAGATGGGGCACCAGCAATGGCATGCAGAGATATGCCAAGTAACTCAGCTTGTATGTCACCAGGTATGTCTCCAGTTGCTTCGGCACTGAAACTCTCTTCTGCCCATTCTTCTTCTTCTTCAAAATCCATTCCTTCTAATAAATACAGCCTTGGTTTATTGCATTTGTGGCCTGGCTGGTACCTTTCATCACAAAAGTAGCATAAACCTTTCTCTCGCCTTTCTTGCATCTGATTAGGGCTGATTCTTTTGATGGGGTATGGGTTTCTTTTTGGAAAAGGTGAGTTGTTTCTTGCATGTTGAGGTGCTGGTAATCTGAGGGTTGTGTTTGTTGCTGGGAATTTGGTCATGGGGTTTATGTTGTATGGTTTGGGTTGGATTCTCAGGTTGGTTGTGTAGGAGTGGTTAGGTGTTGAACTGGTTTTATAGGAATTATATTTTCGGTTGACTTCTTCTTCTTGCAGGCGAGCTAATCCGAAAGCAGCAGCTAATGATGTTGGCTTGAACATAGTGACAATAATCTTCAATTCATCCTTCAAACCACTCAAAAAGGTACTTATACGGAAATCTTCACTTACCCCATGTACTTTGTTGGATAGAATCTCAAAAGTTGATTGATATTCTTCCACACTTCCTGTTTGTTTCAGTTTGGTAAAAGCCCCCACTGGATCCTCAAATGTTGTTGGACCAAATCTGATACGAAGCACCTCCAAGAATTCTTCCCAGCTAGCCACAGGGCTAGAATCCTTCAACCAACAATACCATGTCAAGGCCTTTCCCTCCATGTGGAAAGAAGCCAATTCCATCTTCTGATTTTCTGGTGTCCCGAAATAAGAAAAGAATTGCTGCGCCTTCAAGATCCATTCACTAGGATCTCCGCCATCGAATCTGGGAAAATCTAATCGAAGTGATCTTGCTTGAATGCCTCCACTGACTTCACACAAAGGGTTAGTGTTTCCCCTTGTATTGGTTGATGTTCCTTCTCCTGAATTGAGTTTTGCTGTGATTTGGGCTAGTCCTTCATAACTGGATGCTAAGTTGTTTAATTGCTGCAGGATTCCTTCCATAAGTAGTCCATGTCTGGACTGCTCATCTGTCAACTTGGTTGTTACTTCTTGCAAATGGTGAACTGAATCAGAGAGTTGCGAAATTCTGGTGCCCTCAGCCATGTCGCAGGAACGCGGCTCTGATACCACTTGTTAGCTGCTGGATAATTTAGTAGAATTTTGGTAGGATGATATTCTGGCAATTGAAGGAGCCAGGGCCTCCACTTGAATTAATATTCAATTTCGGGAAAATACTTGATGCTCATTAATTGAAAATGCTGAGCCTAAATAGGCTGGAATTACAAGTTAAATAACTACCCACTACTTAATTAACTCCCCACATCAATTAACCTCCCATTACAATAAACTGAAATACTTAAATTAAATAACAGTCCTTATACTAAGCTGAATTGCATCCCGACCCTTAAAGTAAATAATAATTAATTTCTGCCCCCCACTATAAAAACAAATAAACCCTAAATTGATTTCAGACATCTTTCCTCCTCATGCGGCGCCTTCTCTCTCGGCATGTAACACTGGAGGAAACGGAGAGGAGGAAGAGGATCTCGGGTATTTGTGATGGAGGAAGTGCTCGAGGGCAGCGACGAAGGAGGTTTCTGGTTTGAGAGAGAGATTGGGGTTAGTGTTAGGGTATGGAGAGCCTGATGGGTGACGGGTAGAGACTAGAGAGAGAGAAGAGTAAGAAAAGAAGAGAAAAAGCGAAAAGACATATTGTGAAGAGGAGGATTGGTGATCTTGATCTTGCTTTCCTCTCTTGACCTTTTTTTCCTCTGGACCCTCAAAAACTAGGGTTCCAAACCTTAGCTCGGCTAAAGATGATAACATTAGAGCTGTTTGTTGTTTTCATCAGTTTTTATAATAACAAGAATACTAATCTTTGCTCTATGTAACTGATTCGTCTGAGTGCCAACGGCACTCTCTCGATTTTACCGTTCTCTATTTCGAATCCTCGGCTCTAGAAGGGAAAGTTCTCTTCCGAAATACAAGAGAACGAGGCTTTTTTTTTATGTACAAAACTAATTGTTCATTAAAATATTCAATTAGTAAAGTTGTAATAGATAAAATATATTAGAAATGAGTTTTTTTCCCTGCCTAAAAGGAGTAGTGTAATCGAAACGGAAAGTGGTTCGTATATTTTTTATTTGTAGATAACCTAGGTAAATTTTTGTACCTTTTTTTTTTTAGTTGTATTTTTTCCTCGGTAATTTTATATCTGAAATATTATAAACACAAATATTGTAAAAAAAAATTAAGAAATAAACTTAAATAAAAGAGCACAAAATTAGAATTAAAAAGCCGAAATATAAAAAATTAGAATTAAAAGGCAAAATATTTTTTTGATTTTCTAAGATTTATTCATCATATTATTATATTAAAATTATTTCAGAATACTGATATTATTTTTTTTTCTTAAAAAAAATCCTAGGTCATTTTTTTTGTCTCTCTCTCTCTATATATTTTCAGGCAATAATATTAATAAATATTAAAACTTATAATTAGTCTTGCATATTTATAAGAAAAAAACCTAAAAATAATTATTATCATTATTTTGAATGCTTTATCTAAGCTTTTTTCTATGTAGGAAATTGAATGATTTTACATGTGTTGTAACTGGTTATTTTAATATTTAATCAGTAAAATTGTAATTAATGGAATATGTTAGGTAAGCCTCCTAACTTATTTTGTTACGGCCCACGTACAATTGAGCCCATATTTTTATTGGTTGCAAGTAATGTTTTAAAAAACAATCAAAAGACATGATGTCTACCGAGACAGTCGACGTGTCGTCTAATTTGCCTAGATTTTAGTCACTATGATGGTCAAAAACTCGAGATGTAATTTTTTTTATCCAAAAAATGTTGTCCAACATATTTTTTTTACCACATTAAGAACCGTGATAAACTTATTCATGACCTTAAAAAGTCATCAAAAACCAAAATCTATCCAAATTTAAAAATCAAACTGAGCTCGGATATGTTTTTACCACGAAATTGAAGAGCAAGTGAAGCAACCAACGCAACCAAGACCAGTGGAACCACAAGTGAACGTGAAGAGCAAGAACATGGGCTGGGAATATGGAGGGCAGTGGCTCAGCAGCGTCACACGGCACGTGAGGATCTATGCTGCTTACATTGACCCAGAAACTTGTGAGTTCGACCAGACTCAGACGGATAAGCTCACCCTTATCCTTGATCCTACAGATGAGTTCGTGTGGACAGAAGAGAGTTGCCATAAGGTTTACTCCTACTTTCAGGAGCTCGTGGATCACTACGAGGTATGTCTGCCAATCATACTTTTTTTATATTGGTTAGATTGAAGATTTAATCTTGAGAGAACTTAAAAATTTTCAAATTGCTGGAGTTCTACTCCATCTTTCGGTTAGATATGCAAACCCTCTTACAAAGAAACAGGTTGAATTATTATCGGACATGATTTAATGTCGGCCTTTTTTTATTCGTTTTTCATTGTAAAACAAGAGCACCTGGATTACTTAGCTGTCTTTATATTATATCAACTCCTCCATGAAAGTCCCGTATCACACCTAAAACAAATGGAACTGCATCGGTAAATACATGCTTACCCCTGATCTTTGCATCATGATAAAGAGCTGGGGTCAGGGAGACAGCCGGCTTCCTTTACTCCCTTACAAACACATGTTTAATCCAACCACACCTTTCTTCATCCCGACAGCACATAAAAAATCCATTCCAGAAAGCATCAACTTGAAACTTTTTTTTTCCGGCTTCAACTTTAGGACTGAAATCACCTTCTTTCCATCCAATCGGCACTGACACTGCTGAAGCATCCTCATACCGCATTTTTGTCCTACAACAGCTTTGATTTGAGTAAAAGGATGTGATTTGAATATAAGGATGCCGGGGAACCTAGAAATTACCAAGCATCTGTGTCAATCTTGAATGGAAGACGTGTTCAGTAAAGCTCAGTCTGGGTGATCAGTGCATCCCTGTTATGCCTTATTGAATTCTGACGTATTATGTGCAAACAGGGTGCCCCGTTGACAGAATACACACTGCGACTGATTGGTTCAGATATAGAGCACTACATAAGGAAGCTGCTGTATGATGGAGAAATCAAATACAACATGAATGCAAGGGTCCTAAATTTCAGTATGGGGAAACCACGCATTCTATTTAACATCGACGGCCAGCTGGAAGATGTACAATCATAAGATACAGATAGGGTGTCGAGACAAAACATAGAAGAATGCATCGAGTTGAGATGTGGAATGTTTAAATATGGTTTCATACTGACGGCTCATCTCCATGAGCTTCTAAAAGTTGCATCAGTATTTAGCTTTCTACATTGGCACCTTTTACCTGGTATACCTTTTGGAAGTACAACCTTTGCATCTACCAACCTTGATTATATTTCATGATCTGATTCAGTCACTCTTAAGACATCATCTAATTCTGATGTCGTGGCCGCACTTTCAAACATGAAGAGTCCAGCCAGGGTCGAAGTGCTCGAGATCCAGCATGCGATGCATTCTGGACAACAGAGTAACAACCATATAAATTAGAAATTGTCATATTTGTGCTTACAAGAATTAAAACAATGGTTAATACGTTTAAGCACTCAGGTCCATAAATTATTTCGTGTTATGAGGCAAATATGGAAAGTCAAGGTCACAACAGCCTACCTAGGGCCAAAACTAGCAATTTTAATAAATATCCACGTGAAACCAAAGACAGTAGTGCTCTTCCCTGTTGAATTGAAAAGAAAGATGATTTCCAATTTGGTTTGTTCATTGATTAAATGCATTACTGAAACAGATTGATGTTCACACACAAACGGTTTTGAAAAGAAAACACAATAGAAGTTTATACTCACCATCAACCAATAGAAAAAACCACGCATGAGATTCAAAATTTCTGGCTGATTACTCTGAGCTGATTGGATCTTTGCTTCAAGATCTACAAGAACAAATAAAAAATTTTGCTAGCAAGTTACAAACAAAAATTAATCAAAAATCATAAAAATGGTAAATCAACCACGGCCATGCATAAATACTGAGAGAAGGAGAGTAACAGAGGAGCAGCAAAAATTCAATTCAGATGGCATGCATTTGTAAACTGAAAAACACTGCTGATGATAAAATCACCTGCATGATGGTCGAGATAAGATTTTCCGATAGCTGCTGTCTTAAATCTTATACACCCACTCCGCAAGTTTAAATCACGGTTCACATGACTTCGGTGAGATATTCTTTGCCATAGATCTTCAAACTCCCTTTCATCATAAGGCTTTTCAAGGATTTCCAAAAGCTCCTCTCTAAATTTACTGGAAACTCCATTGTCCATCCAACCTTCATCCTTAATTTGCCAAAACATAAATCCAAAACAGACTTCAGCTGTTATAATTATGCTAACATAATTCATTTGAAAGCACAGAAACATGATATATAAGGGAAAGAAAGAATTGCAGTGTGAGAGGATAAATTACCTCCACAATGTATGCTTTTGAACTCACAAATGGAGTATCCTTTCCATCAAAAAATCGATCCTTGTCCATGACAATCACCTCAGAATCAGAGGAACCCTGTTCCTCCTCTCCAAACAAAACTCCTTTTCCACTTTGAGGAGCAAATGCTGCATATCCACCATCTTTTTTAAGTGAATTCAAAAATATTTGGTAACTATGATCCACCATATCCAGATTCATCTCACATTCGCATTTGCAATTTGTAGAGCTAGGGGCTTGTGACCTAGGCTTTTTGCTTGCATGCCCATCAGCTCTGTTTGGAACTGCATTCGAGGACTGCTTTTCAAACTTCCTTACAACTGCCAAATTTCCCCTTTCTTTGGCTGGAACATCCTTTATATTTTGTAGAGTTTTCCTCCTACAATTCTCCATGTCCGGATGTATGAGTTTGCACTTGCATTTATTCATACCAGTAGCTTCTTGTCTAGATCTTTTCCTTGCACATACATTTTTTCTGCAAGAGACAGGATTCAAAGGTTCCTCTCTCACCTTACTTTTAACTGCTGAAATCTTTCTCTCTCTGGATGGAGCAGCCCTTGATTTGATTTGATTCTCTGTTATATGATTTACCATTTCCATTTTCTCCTTGTGTTTGCACTCGAAATTAGTCAAACTAAGAGTTTCTGGACTATGCCTTTTACTTACACCTTCATTTGCTCTAGAAGAAGTAAGATCCACAGTTTCCATGTTCAGATTCCTTTCAACTGCTGAAAACTTTCTTACTCGGGCTGGGACATCCCTCAATATTCTCTGGGTCATATCCAATTTCATTTCATGTTTGCTCTTGCAATTAGTTGGACAAAGGGCTTCTGAACTAGGCCTTTTGCCAGCATGTCCATCTCCTCTACAAGAAATAGGATTCATATATTTTGTTTTCTTCTTGCTTTCAGCTTCTGAAATCTCTATTGCTCTTGCTGTAACACCCCCTCAATTTTCTCGAAGCTACCACTCTCTCTTTCCTTGTATCACTCATCGTTTCCATTCTCTCAATTGTAGAATCAATCTTCAACAATTTTGTGGTTCCTTTGTTCTGTCTCTCTGGACAGTCCTTCTCAATGTCTGGTTTTTCCATGTCACACCCATCATATGCGCCATCTTGTGAGTGATACCTAACAGTTATTGATATCTCATTAGTCAGTGGAATCTCAAGAATGCATGATTTCCCATCCTGTCTAAATTTATCCAAGAACATCTTATAGTCAGGATCCTCATTAGTGCCGGCACCGTCACCTACAAAACCATCATATTTATTATTACCATCATCCAAAGCCCCATTAGTACCAATACTATTCTCTACAAACCCATTAACAAGGTCAACATTGACTTTACCATTATCAGTTGACCTAGTATTTCTCTTGGATGAAGACTTATCCGAATAAGCATCACAGTCGCTATCAACATACAGCCCTCCATCTAAGTCCTTTGAAACCTTCTTGCAATGTTCATCAACCTCGTAACTATAACAATCATCATCAAGTAGAATACAGCTTCTGCTCCTGGATGTATTATATTTAACACCACTGTATTTTTGCATTATTTTTCTTGGATGAAGAAGACTTCGTGTCGAGATGAGCATCACTGTCAATAAACAGCCCTCTAAATGAACCATCATAATACTTCCTGCAATCTTCATTACCAACATCTCTGTCATGGCCATCCTTCTGAATACATAAAATTTCAGAGCTCCTCTTCAAAGCTGCAATGCCTTTACAGTTTTTTGTTTTTTTCCATTAGAATCGACCTTGAAACGTCGTGTGCCAATATTCCTTCTCTTTAACCTCCGATCCAACCTCTCATCATGCATAAAATCAAACCCTTCACTTTTGACAACAACAGGAACTACTTCCAACATTTTTCTTTTGATAGACCCGGTCATCTCCCCTCAAAAGAGTTCCTTGCTTCATATAATTCAATAAATTAATCACCCCTGTTTTCAAAGCATAAAACAATATATGTATATATAATATAATAATCAGTTCACTGCTAAAAAATCAAAAGTTTCCAGCATGTCAAAAAAAGAAATAAATAATAACAACAAACTGCAAAACAAACCAGTTACAAGGATGGAAAAAAAATAAAAAAAAAGGTCTAGACTTTCTTTAGAAAAATAAAATAAAATAAAAACTTAAGAAAATCTTCATGCATGAAGATTTCTAGACTAAGAAACCCTACATTTTTCTTTTCACAAAATATCCTCCTTTTCTCTCTCGTTTTCTCCTAAACCACAGAAAACACTATAATTACAGAAGAGGGAGAAGAGATACTCACCTGATCAGCAAAAAACCCGATGCTTTGATGACATATTGTTGAAGCTCAAAATTATATTTGGAAATTGTTTTGGAGAGAGAGCTTTGAAGTGAATCAGAAACGGAAGACAGCAAGCGAATCAAACGAGAGTGAGAGCCTGGAGAGGGAGGGAGTGACCCAGTGAGTGACTTGTGTTTGTTAATCAAAGACAGACATGGTTAACAAGCCGTTGCCTATTTATAAGACCCGGCTTGGTTTGAAGGGTTAACCTATAACCTGTTTTTTTATATCTTCTTCAGTTTTTTTTTTATATATATATATATAAAAAAAAAAAAAAAAAAAAAACAAGAGTTTAGTTTCACCCGGTCAATCTCGACCTGATATTATTATGGGTCAGCTCCGAGTTATTTGATGCGACTTTGGGTTGTTGTGAGGTGCGTAGATCTGGTTTCGGTTTGGTTTGTATAAAAAACGAACCAGACCTGAGTATCTTTTTAAAATTATTAACCCAACTGAACCGACTGGCTTCGGGTTTTTTCCTTAAAACCGGCTAAGCCAATGGGCTAATAAATTGGGTTTTTTATGCTTTTTGTAATGGACCTGGGCGCTTCTAGCTTGTTTTGAGTGATTTTACAATGAGACTGAGATGTTTAGGCCTGTTTTATGGGTTTTTTATATGGGCCCTTTTATTGGGCTTTGTTGTGACACCTATGCAATGCATTGATTGATCGTGCCTTTCGATTTTTATATGGGCCCTTGTCGTGGGCTTTGTTGTGACACCTTTGCAATACATTGATTGATCGTGCCTTTCGATTTTTATGCAGGGTAGGGAGAGAGAGAAATATACAAGGAATATGCATGATATTGTCAAGCAAGGTGTCAAACCCTATTTTACAGAATTCATTTATTTCCAAAGAATAGGGAGATAAAAAAATCATACCTAGAGCACTGTTTCTAAAGTTTTGTTCAAAAATTCATCAATGTTATTTCGCGCTAACAAAAAATGAATTCATCAAAATTTAAAAGCATAACAAAAAAGAATCATCATTTAAAAAACATTATGTAAACAAAATGAAAGAGAGAATGGTTATCAATCTAAATATAAATAGAAAATAAACAAAAAAAAAAACATAAAAACCATTTTTTAAAAAAATAATTTAAAAATAAATAAAGAAAAAAGAAAATATTGCACTAAGCCTCCTGACTTATTTTGTTACGGCCCACGTACAATTGAGCCCATATTTTTATTGGATGCAAGATATGTTTAAAAAAAAATCAAAAGACATGCTGTCTACCGAGACAGTCGACATGTCGTCTAATTTGCCTAGATTTTTAGACAGTATGATGGTCAAAAACTCGAGATGTAATTTTTTTTATCCAAAAAATGTTGTCCAACCTATTTTTTTTTTTTACCACATTAAGAATCATGATAAACTTATTCATGACCTCAAAAAGTCATTTCAAAAACCAAAATCTACCCAAATTTAAAAATAAAACGGAGCCCGGATATGTTTTTACCATGAAATTTAAAGGTAGAAAAACCCAATATGAACTCCCCTCGTCAAATGAAATTATTTGAAATAAACATCAATCATCATGTGTCCTAAATTGATGTCAATGATATTTTTCTCTCTCATCTCCCAATTAGAAACTAAAAATAATAAAAATAAAATTTCATTTCAAATTAGAATCAAATTGTCTAAAATAAAATTTCAAAGATAAAAATGAGTCGTCAAAAAAAGAACATGGATCATCCATAATGTTTTGTTAAGGGTTATACAATGCCTGCTGCATAATATTCGTGTAATTATTCTTTACCATAAAATCTACATTTACTTTTGTTTGTCATCACAATTCTAGTGATCACTTATGTCGGGGATGACGCCACAACTATTTAAGGCATTGGCACCCTATTTACTATGTATATTTTTGACACTGTTTCAAAAATACTTTTAAAAAATTAAAAAAAAAACAATATATTTTTTACTTTAAATTAATTGTTTTGGTGTTTTTAGATCTTTTGGATATCCTAATATCAAAATTAAATTTTAAAAAATAGAAAAAAAAATATCATTTTGATCAAAAAATATTTTGAAAAACAACCTCAATCATAATCCCAAATAGACATGTTGAGCTACGTCACTAGCTGATGTATTGTTTCTTACCATGAAAAAATAAATAAATAAAACTCTTAATAAAGTTTTGACTACATTATGGTATAAAATTAGAGTGGAGTGTTTACACGTACTCTCCAACTTTACTAGCCCCTACCCCTAATTCTATTACTATTTTTAGGCCTATTATTACAATCTCATATTCTACTTACTATTTGTACAAGAAAAATCAATCCTCCAAACTTATAAGATTATTCATCACTGATCTATTGATGATATTAGCAAAATTATCACCATCATCACTGAGCTTAGTTAACTTTTTTTTATTTTTTTTTATTTTTTTATGTCTATTGTTTGTCATTCCTTATCATCAAGATTTTGAACTTACAAGGCTCGGCCTTTATTTGTACCTCTCAAATTCTCTAATTGTATAATAAACCAAGCACCTATAGACACTCACATATAGGATTATCATGATAACTTTTATTTCCTATTTTATTTTCTTCTTCTCCCTACTTTTTAATTGTTCTCTTCATTTTCTTCTCCTATCCCTTTTTTTCACTACCTTTTCGCATTATAACAAAAAAAATAAAAACTGATTTGAAAACCAAATAAAACTAAAATAAAGCACTGTTTTTTAAAAGAAATTGTACCTCGTTATGCCGCACAGGAAGTTCATCATCTTCTGAAGCACCAGATAAGATATGCAAAAACATCGATGACAACGGAAAACTCTAAGATTAAGGATCCAAATTAAATGAACATCACATCAACAGTTTGGTAAACTACTTACTTCAAGAGATGTATCTGGCCCTATGTTTGATCCAAACATTGATATAGTCATGCAGCTAAGGCAATATTGTGATGCTATCGTACCCAACACCAAAGGCTCAACATTTTCCCCATCTATCAATATACGCCCACTGTCTTCCAAGTCTTCAAATGTAGTTTGCACTAATCTGCCAAAAGCTCGTATAGATGTAACTGAAAGAAAATCACAAATTTTAATAGAGCAGATCCCATGAAATGATGCGGTCCATTTAAAGGCCTAATGATGTTATTATAAGCAACATTATAAGCTCTTTTATAAAATAACTACTGAGAAGAAAGCACAAAATAGACTATTATTCACATTTACAATTCTTATCATAGCGACACCAATTCTTTATCATTTAGCATTGACTTTTTAAATATGCTATTGTTTGAAATGTGCAAGTCATTAATCAAAATACCTTTCAGGTAGATCTTTTGAATTATAGGAATTGTGTCAGCTAACCACTCATGGATTTTAAAGTAAAACATGGATCAATTTAGTAATTTAATCAGCAGAAATGCTCTAAGAGAAACAGTTAGGTCCTTATTACCTAGACAAATAAGATTTCAACATTTCAACCTCCGCATTCTCTAACCCATAGTATCCTGGATTAACCATCTGCAAGAGAGAATTATTACTATCTTTTATTGGTGAAAAAACATAATAATTCTCAAAATATAAGATACAGATACTAAAAACAAAATATAATATATAACCGATACTGTGGCTTCTACATAGGGAATATTGTCATGCCACAGAGTTAATCATTCCAGATTCACGAGTAAAAGAATAATAGAGCAAAACAAGCCTTTAATTTCTTTAAAAGTTGGTAAATTTAGGTGCCCTGAATATTTGTCAGAGCACAGATAAAATACCCAAAATGCACAAACAATAAGATTCTTGTTTACATATTTTTATTTGACGACATTAAATGAAAATTAATCATAGATTACCTTCTGTTTTACTTATATTTATGATGGATTTTTTTTCTTCACTACATATGTTTCACTATTCTCTCCTTTATGCTCACTGCAGAGGATAAAATTCTCTAAGGCAATAGGTTGAAAGTTAAACATGGTACTATGGCCATAAGTTGACTATAACCTGAAATGGAGTTATGGATACCTCAATATTAATATTGCTACTAATGCATTCCATGTTTTACAATGTCACATTATACATTAATAATGGTGTTTTATAAGAGAAGAAAAAACAAAAACCCTTGGATTCATGATGTTATCGAGACCGTGCAAGCAAGCCTATGTGGTGACTAAACACTTGATGAACTCTATTTAATTCCTAGAAGTTTGAATGGGTTGATCTTTTAAGCCAATAATTCTAGTCATGAACCCTAAGCTAACTCTATAGAAGGAAAATCCTAAAAGACAAATGAAACAAAATTACAAAAATTAATAAAATTTTGAGGGATAAACTTTACAACAGTTAAAAGTAGCAAAAAAATGGGAATCTTATTTGGTATAAAAAAAAATGCTTATGGATGAAATTAGAAACAAATTTCAATAATAAAATGATAAAACAATAAAATAAAGAGCAAATTTGATATAAAAATCAATTAAACTAAATAACGAGGGATTAAATAGAGGGGAAAAAACAATAAGAGATAAACAACAAAACAAATATTAATTAAAATGCTGATGTTACCTCTGCAGCTAACGCCTGGAGAGAGAGAGAAGATCCAAGAAGTGAATAACAAAACCAACCCCGCTCTCTTCACCCTCAACAGACACACACAAAAGTGGACAATATATGTCCTACAGGTGGGCTATACCTTCATAGGAGCAACATAAACTATCTTAAATTCATCTTTGTGCAAGTACCACTACTAGAAAAGGGGTGTGTTTGCAACGGCATAAATTTCCAATATATATATATATATATATATATATATATATATATATATATATATATATATATATATATAATCCCGTGCAGTATTTTAGCTGCACTTTCAATGGATTAAGAAAAATAAAAAATATCATATGCTGTACAGCAAAAAAAGAAACTTGAACATCAACAATATCACCATAGGATAAACTTTTAAACAACCAGTAAGTTATAGTTATAGAGTTAAAAACAAAACAAAATGGAATCGTCTATATGCATACGACCAAATTCAAAGGTCATGCATTACTGGGAGAGAGAAAAAAGGTGACATATTAAGAGGCATTAAAAGTAATTCCTCACACTCATGTGGCACCATGCAGCCCCTCTCTAGTAAACCATAAGCAGTCTGCCCAAAGCCCAAAGTCTCAAGCAAAAACACATGACAGGTTATAAGACCATTGATCAAATACCTCATGTAGAATAGATATCATAGCTATATTTGTTTTGCCAGCTCCTGTCGGTGCAATAACCTGCAAACACATAGAAACTTCAGACATTATAAAAGCAATCCTTCACCCAGAAAATCCAAACATATGATTGATCATGCTTTCTAACAAGCAGTGACTAAAAGCCATATTTTGCTTTGCCATCAAGAACAATCTATCTCTTCTGCTGGATTTCCCCATTGATACCAAAAACCGATTCTGTCAGAAACATCTACTATCCTTCAATCCACAGAAACCCATTAGAATTTTAGTTTCAGATCATCATTTATTCTCAAACTATAACTGAAGCTCAAACTTTTCACTTTATACCCCCCCCCGCTCCTTTTCCATAAAAAATCCCACCACTCATATTACAGTTTTGGCAATCCTACATCTCCAGTTTATTCACCCAGACACAAGATTGAAATTGATTATATTTCCATAAACAAAGGCTTTACAGATCAGCAATACATAGTTAACCTAGTTGCTAATATGATTAAATGATAACCACAGAACAGATAACTCACAAGTATATTCTATTCTCATTAGTGTAATAGACGGTTTGAAATATCCAGCTCTGTATATGGTTTAGAGATTTATAGCCATGAAAAGCAGCCTGAGCAAAGTCATCCAACTCCTTTATCTCAATCTAACAAAATATCATGATGACAGAAACATTGTGAGAGAGAGATGAATCAATATTAATGAGTAGCATGCTAATAGAGAAACAGCAAGCTTTCTGGAACAAGCAATGCAGAGAAAGAGAGATACAGAGAGCAACACAAGCAAATGAGAATTATGCAGTAAGTGTTCCACAATTAATCACTATACACACCCTAAATAAAGAAACCATTATCACAAACTATCCTCTCACTAAACACCTTTATCATGCAACCCCCAGAGAAACACACTAGTTATCATGAATCTTCTACACAAGAAGTTGCACAGATTTCATTTAACTACCATAGAAAGATTCTGAGTCCTTGACAGCTTCCCTCTCTTGGAGAAGGTCCCGGTTTTCCAGCCTGTAAGTGCATAAAGCCTCTTCCAATTCATCCATGTTGTAGTCCCCGAGTCCTTATCTGCTTCTGGCGACAATGCTTCTGGAAATGTTACTCCACTTATGTTAAAACCTGCACCCCTCCTAATTGCTATTTCTACCAGAACATGGAAATTAAAAAAATAATGAAATACTCACATAAGAAAAACACTTATCTAGCAGCTAATACATTCACCAAACATTGACAAATTAATTTCGACCGGCAAAGACTCAAAATTAACCTTAAGGAACTCATATGGCCTTAACCACCGTTTTAATTTAACTAGGTTAACGAAACAACTTGCAGCTTTTCCTTTACGCGTCCAACGAAAGTAAAGCAAGGTGCTTCACAAAAAGAAAGCAACAAAGAAAATTATTGATAGCCAACAAAAAAACAGAATCTTACACACCAAAAAACCAGCACCCACGATATTACATTCGTGTTGTTTTTGATTCTTGGTTGCATGCTGAATCTTTCTACGCTATATTGCATTTGTGAGGTCAGGAAGTAATATTAATACATCAGTTCTTTTAACTCTCCGTGGATATCCTTATATTATATTTTTACATGTTTCATATTATTCTTAAAAATATTTTTGGAAATATATAAAATATTTTTTAAATACTTTTAACACATCAAAATAATATGAAAATAATTACAAAAATAATTTTAACTTTTTTTTAAAAAATAATTTTGTAATGCGTTACCAACTTAAACCTGTTATGCCCTAGTAGTCCTAAATAGTGTTTGACATTGCGTTTTAATCTCGCACTACCAGAGGTACTCATTGGACATTAGATGATTGTTTGTGCATTTCTTTATGACAGTGTTTTTCTCTTACCAAATTCTGTCTGTCTGGGCTCGTACTTCACATACAGAACTTCTAGATTTGAAACTGCTTCCTGTATCTTCACTTTGGAACAACACGTATGAATCCCTATACAACTTTTCTCATTTCAATCCTGTACAAATGCAGGTGCAGTCCATTATATATATTTTTTGTTGGTTTTCTTACCTTACCGAAAGTATTTAGAAGTGTGATTTGATTCTCTTTTTTGTTAGTTGCATATCTTTCATATTCTGTGTCACACTAGTTTAATTCAACTAGTTTAATTCAAACAACGTCTAAGGCCATATGAGTTCCTTAAGGTTAATGTTGGGTCTTTCCTGGTCATATTTAATTTATCAAAGTTTGGTGAATGTATTTGGTGCTAGATAAGTGTTTTCTAATGTGAGTATTTTATTATTTCTTTAATTTCCATGTTCTGGTAGAAATAGGAAGTCCGAGGGGTGCAGGTTTTGTGGTGTGTATGGTTCTGTATTTTTTGTTGGCTATTAATAATTTTTTTTGTTGCTTTCTGTTTCTGAAGCACCTTCCTTTACTTTCATGGGTTTTGTGGTGTGCAAGTTTTTCGTTCAACTATTTAAATTCAAATTGTGTTTAAGGCCATATGATTTCCTTAAGGTTAATTTTGAGTCTTTGCCGGTGGTAATTAATTTATCAATGTTTGGTGAATGTATTAGCTGCTAGATAAGTGTTTTTGTAAGGTGAGTATTTTATTATTTCTTTAATTTCAATGTTCTGGTAGAAATTGCAATTTGCAGGGGTGCAGGTTTTTTGGTGTGTTTGGTTCCGTTTCTTTGTTGGCTATCAATAATTTTTGTTGTTGCTTTCTCTTTCTAAAGTACCTTGCTTTACTCTCTTGGGATGCTTAAACGAAATGCTGTAAGTTTTTCGTTCAACTAGTTCAATTCAAACGGTGGTTAAGGCCATATGAGTTTCTTGAGGTTATATTTGTGTCTTTGCTGGTCGAAATTAATGTATCAATGTTTGCTAAAAGTACTAGCTGCTAGATAAGTATTTTCCTAATGTTAGTATTTCATTTCTTTAATTCCCATACTGTGGTAGATATAGCAAGTAGGAGGGGTGCAGGATATTTGGTGTGTATGGTTCTGTATTTTTTTGGTTATCAATAATTTTCTTTGTTCCTTTCTTTTGTGAAGCACGTTGCATTACTTTCGTGGGAGGCTTAAAGGAAATACCGTAAATTTTCGTTGAACTAGTTAAATTATAACTGTGGTTAAGGCCATATAAGTCCTTAAGGTTAATTTTGAGTGTTTGTCGGTCGTAAATAATTTACCAATGATAGTGAATGTATTAGCTGCTTGATAAGTGTTTTTCTAATGTGAGTATTTCATTATTTCTTTAATTTCAATGTTCTGGTAGAAATTACAAGTAGGAGTTGTGCAGGCTTTCTGGTGTGTATGGTTCTGTTTTTTTGTTTGCTATCAATAATTTTCTTTGTTGCTTTCTTTTTATGAAGCACCTTGCTTTAATTTCGTGGGTGGTTTAAAGGAAATGCTGTAAGTTTTTCGTTCAACTAGTTAAATTTTGATGATGGTTAAGGCCATATGAGTTCCATGAGGTTAATTTTGTGTCTATGCTGGTCGAAATTAATGTATCAATGTTTGCTAAATGTACTAGCTGCTAGATAAGTATTTTCCTACTGTGAGTGTTTCATTATTTCTTTAATTTCCATGTTCTAGTAGATATAGCAAGTAGGAGGGGTGTGAGTTTTATGGTGTGTATGGTTCTGTTTTTTTGTTTGCTATCTATTATTTTCTTTGTTGCTTTCTTTTTGTGAAGCACCTTGTTTTCATTTCATGGGTGGTTTAAAGGAAATGCTGTAATTTTTTCGTTCAACTAGTTAAATTCCAATGGTGGTTCAGGCCATATGAGTTCCTTGAGGTTAATTTTGTGTCTTTGCTGGTCGAAATTAATGTATCAATGTTTGCTGAATGTACTCGCTGCTAGATAAGTATTTTCCTACTGTGAGTATTTCATTTCATTATTTCTTTAATTTCCATGTTCTGGTAGAAATAGCAAGTAGGAGTGGTGCAGGCTTTCTGGTATGTATGGTTCTGTTTTTTTGTTTGCTATCAATTTTTTTCTTTGTTGCTTTCTTTTTGTGAAGCACCTTGCTTTAATTTCGTGGGTGGTTTAAAGGAAATGCTGTATTTTTTTCGTTCAACTAGTTAAATTTCAATGGTGGTTAAGGCCATATGAGTTCCTTGATGTTAATTTTGTGTCTTTGCTGGTCGACATTAATGTATCAACGTTTGCTGAATGTACTAGCTGCTAGAGAAGTATTTTCCTAATGTGAGTATTTCATTATTTCTTTAATTTCCATGTTCTGTTAGAAATAGCAAGTAGGAGTGGTGCAGGCTTTTTGGTGTGTATGCTTCTGTTTTTTTGTTTGCTATCAATTATTTTCTTTGTTGCTTTCTTTTTGAGAAGCACATTGCTTTAATTTCGTGGGTGGTTTAAAGGAAATGTTGTAAGTTTTTCGTTCAACTAGTTAAATTCCAATGGTGGTTAAGGCCATATGAGTTTCTTGATGTTAATTTTGTGTCTTTGCTGGTCGAAATTAATGTATCAATGTTTGCTGAATGTACTCGCTGCTAGATAAGTATTTTCCTACTGTGAGTATTTCATTATTTCTTTAATTTCCATGTTCTGGTAGAAATAACAAGTAGGAGTGGCTTTCTGGTATGTATGGTTCTGTTTTTTTGTTTGCTATCAATTATTTTCTTTGTTGCTTTCTTTTTGTGAAGCACCTTGCTTTAATTTCGTGGGTGGTTTAAAGGAAATGCTGTAATTTTTTCGTTCAACTAGTTAAATTCCAAGGGTGGTTAAGGGCATATGAGTTCCTTGATGTTAATTTTGTGTCTTTGCTGGTCAACATTAATGTATCAACGTTTACTGAATGTACTAGCTGCTAGAGAAGTATTTTCCTACTGTGAGTATTTCATTATTTCTTTAATTTCCATTTTCTAGTAAAAATAGCAACTAGGAGTGGTGCAGGCTTTCTGGTGTGTATGGTTCTGTTTTTTTGTTTGCTATCAATAATTTTCTTTGTTGCTTTCTTTTTGTGAAGCACCTTGGTTTATCTCTTGGGAAGCTTAAAGGAAATGTTGTAAGTTTTTTCATTCAATTAGGTAAATTCAAACTGTGGTTCAGGCCATATGAGTTTCTTAAGGTTAATTTTGTGTCTTTGCTGGAAATTAAGGTAATATATGTTTGCTGAATGTAGTAGCTTCTAGGTAAGTGTTTTTCTAATGCGAGTATTTTATTATTTCTTTAATTTCCCTATTCTGGTAGAAATAGCAAGTAGGAGGGGGGGCGGGTTTTTTTTTGTATTATTCGTTTTTTTTGTTGGCTATCAAAAATTTTCTTTCCGAAGCACCTTGCTTCACTCTCTTGGGAGGATTAAAGGAAATGCTGTAAGTTTTTCGTTCAACTTGTTAAATTCAAACGGTGGTCAAGCCCATTATCATTTTATCCCATACGGTTTTTTGGTGTGTATTGTTCTGTTTTTTTGTTGGCTATCAATATTTTTCTTTGTTGCTTTCTCTTTCTGAAGCACCTTGCTTTACTCTCTTGGGAAGCTTAAAGGAAATGGTGGAAGTTTTTTCGTTCAACTAGGTAAATTCAAACTATAGTTAATGCCGTATGAGATCCATAAGGTTAATTTTTTGTGTTTACCAGTCGAAATTAAGGTATATATGTTTGCTGAATGTAGTAGCTTCTAGATAAGTATTTTTCTAATGTGAGTATTTTATTATTTCATTAATTTCCATGTGCTGGTAGAAATAGCAAGGAGGAGGGGTGCAGTTTTTTGGTGTCTATTATTCTGTTTTTTTGTTCTGTATCAATAATTCTCCTTGTTGCTTTCTCTTTCAGCTCCTTGCTTTACTTTCGTGGGAGGCTTAATGGAAATGCTGTAAGTTTTTCGTTCAACGAGGTAAATTCACACCGTGGTTAAGGCCATATGAGTTCCTTAAGGTTAATTGTGAGTCTTTGCTGGTCTAAATTAATTTATCAATGTTTGGTGATTGTATTTGCTACTAGATATGTGTTTTTCTAATGTGGGTAATTTATTATTTCTTTAATTTCCATGTGCTGGTAGAAATAGCAAGGAGGAGGGTTGCAGTTTTTTGGTGTGTATTGTTCTGGTTTTTTTTATTGTCTAACAATAATTCTCCTTGTTGCTTTCGTTTCCAGCTCCTTGCTTTACTTTCATGGGAGGGTTAAAGGAAATGCAGTAACTTTGTCGTTCAACTAGTTAAATTCAAACGGTGGTTAAGGCCATATGAGTTTCTTATGGTTAATTTTGAGTCTTTGCCTGTCGAAATTAATTTATCAATGTTTGGTGAATGTATTGGGTGCTAGATAAGTGTTTTTCTAATATGAGTATTTTATTATTTCTTTAATTTCCATGTGCTGGTAGAAATAGCATGTAGGAGGGGTGCACGTTTTTTGGTGTGTATTTTTCTGTTTTTTTTTTGGCTATCCTTAATTTTCTTTGTTGCTTTCTCTTTCTGAAGCACCTTGGTGTACTCTCTTGGGAGGCTGAAAGGAAATGCTGCAAATATTTCGTTCGAATGGGTAAAATCAAAATGTGGTTCAGGCCATATGAGGTACTTAAGGTTAATTTTATGTCTTTGACGGTCAAAATTATGGTATATATGTTTGCTGAATGTAGTAGCTTCTAGATAAGTGTTTTTCTAATGTGATTAATTTATTATTTCTTTGATTTCCATGTGGTGGTAGAAATAGCAAGCAGGAGGAGGGGTGCAGGTTTTTTGGTGTGTACCGCTATGTTTTTTTGTTGGCTATCAATAATATTCTTTGTTGCTTTCTCTTTCTGAAGCACCTTGCTTTACTCTCTTGGGAGGCTTAAGGGAAATGGTGGAAGTTTTTTCGTTCAACTTGGTAAATTCAAACTGTGGTTAAGGCCATATGAGGTACTAAAGGTTAATTTTATGTCTTTGACGGTCGAAATTAAGGTATATATGTTTGCTAAATGTAGTAGCTTCTAGATAAGTGTTTTTCTGATGTGAGTAATTTATTATTTCTTTGATCTCCATGTGGTGGTAGAAATAGCAAGCAGGAGGAGGGGTGCAGGTTTTTTGGTGTGTATCGCTATGTTTTTTTGTTGGCTATCAATAATTTTCGTTGTTGCTTTCTCTTTCTGAACCGCCTTGCTTTACTCTCTTGGGAGGCTTAAGGGAAATGGTGGAAGTTTTTTCGTTCATCTTGGTAAATTCAAATTGTGGTTAAGGTCATATGAGATCCTTAAGATTAATTTTCTGTGTTTGCTAGTCGAAATTAAGGTATATATGTTTGCTGAATGTAGTAGCTTCTAGATAAATGTTTTTCTAATTTGAGTATTTTATTATTTCATTAATTTCCATGAGCTGGTATAAATAACGAGGAGGGGTGCAATTTTTTGGTGTCTATTGTTCTGTTTTTTTGTTATGTATCAATAATTCTCCTTGTTGCTTTCTCTTTCAGCTCCTTGCTTTACTTTCGTGGGAGGCTTAAAGGAAATGCTGTAAGTTTTTCGTTCAACGAGGTAAATTCACACTGTGGTTAAGGCCATATGAGTTCCTTAAGGTTAATTGTGAGTCTTTGCTGGTCTAAATTAATTTATCAATGTTTGGTGATTGTATTTGCTGCTAGATAAGTGTTTTTCTAATGTGGGTAATTTATTATTTCTTTAATTTCCATGTGCTGGTAGAAATAGCAAGGAGGAGGGTTGCAGTTTTTTGGTGTGTATTGTTCTGGTTTTTTTTATTGTCTAACAATAATTCTCCTTGTTGCTTTCGTTTCCAGCTCCTTGCTTTACTTTCATGGGAGGGTTAAAGGAAATGCAGTAACTTTGTCGTTCAACTAGTTAAATTCAAACGGTGGTTAAGGCCATATGAGTTTCTTATGGTTAATTTTGAGTCTTTGCCTGTCGAAATTAATTTATCAATGTTTGGTGAATGTATTGGGTGCTAGATAAGTGTTTTTCTAATGTGAGTATTTTATTATTTCTTTAATTTCCATGTGGTGGTAGAAATAGCATGTAGGAGGAGGGGTGCAGGTTTTTTGGTGTGTACCGCTATGTTTTTTTGTTGGCTATCAATAATATTCTTTGTTGCTTTCTCTTTCTGAAGCACCTTGCTTTACTCTCTTGGGAGGCTTAAGGGAAATGGTGGAAGTTTTTTCGTTCAACTTGGTAAATTCAAACTGTGGTTAAGGCCATATGAGGTACTAAAGGTTAATTTTATGTCTTTGACGGTCGAAATTAAGGTATATATGTTTGCTGAATGTAGTAGCTTCTAGATAAGTGTTTTTCTGATGTGAGTAATTTATTATTTCTTTGATCTCCATGTGGTGGTAGAAATAGCAAGCAGGAGGAGGGGTGCAAGTTTTTTGGTGTGTATCGCTATGTTTTTTTTTGGCTATCAATAATTTTCTTTGTTGCTTTCTCTCTCTGAAGCACCTTGCTTTACTCTCTTGGGAGGCTTAAGGGAAATGGTGGAAGTTTTTTCGTTCAACGAGATAAATTCAAACTGTGTTTAAGGGCATATGAGATCCTTAAGGTTAATTTTCTATGTTTGCTGGTTGAAATTAAGGTATATATGTTTGCTGAATGTAGTAGCTTCTAGATAAGTGTTTTTCTAATGTGAGTATTTTATTATTTCATTAATTTCCATGTGCTGGTAGAAATAGGAAGGAGGAGGGGTGCAATTTTTTGGTGTCTATTGTTCTGTTTTTTTGTTATGTATCAATAATTCTCCTTATTGCTTTCTCTTTCAGCTCCTTGCTTTACTTTCGTGGGAGGCTTAAAGGAAATGCTGTATGTTTTTCGTTCAACGAGGTAAATTCACACTGTGGTTAAGACCATATGAGTTCCTTAAGGTTAATTGTGAGTCTTTGCTGGGCGTAATTAATTTATCAATGTTTGGTGAATGTATTGGGTGCTAGATATGTTTTTTTTCTTCTAATGTGAGTATTTTTATTATTTCTTTAATTTCCATGTTCTGGTAGAAATAACAAGTAGGACGGGTGCAGTTTTTTGGTGTGTATTCTTTTGTTGTTTTGTTGGCTATCAATAATTCTTGTTGTTACTTTCGTTTTCAGCTCCTTGCTTTACTTTCGTGGGAGACTTAAGTTTTTTGTTCAACTAGGTAAATTCAAACTGTGGTTATGGCCATATAAGTTCCTTAAGGTTAATTTTGAGTCTTTGCTGGTCAAAATTAATTTATCTTTGTTTGGTGAATGTAGTAGCTCGTAGATAAGTGTTTTTCTACTGTGAGTATTTTAGTATTTCTTTAATTTCCATGTTTTGGTAGAAATAGCAAGTAGGAGGGGTGCAAGTTTTTAGGTGTGTATTGTTCTGTTTTTTTGTTGGGTATCATTAATTTTCTTTGTTGCTTTTTGTTTCTGAAGCAACATGCTTTATTCTCTTGGGAGGCTTAAAGGAAATGCTGCAAATTTTTTGTTCAAATAGGTAAATTCTTACTGTGGTTAAGGCCATATAAGTTCCTTAAGGTTATTTTTGAGTCTTTACTGGTGGAAATTATTGTATCAATGTTGGATTAATGTACTAGCTGCTAGATAAGTATTTTCCTATCGTGAGCATTTCATTATCACTTAAATTTCCAAGTTGTGGTAGAAATAGCAAGTAGGATGGCAACAGTTTTTTGATGTGTATTGATATGTTTTTTGTTAGCTATCAATAATTCTCCTTGTTGCATTCGTTGTTAGCTCCTTTCTTACTTTCGTGGGTGGCTTAAAGGAAATGCTGTAAGTTTTTCGTTCAATGAGGTAAATTCCAACTGTGGTTAAGGCCATATGAGTTCCTTCAGGTTAATTTTGAGTCTTTGCCAGTCAAAATGAAATTATCAGTATTTGGTGAATGTAATAGCTGCTAGATAAGTGTTTTTCTAATGTGAGTGTTTCATTATTTCTTTAGTTTCCATGTTCTGGTAGAAATAGCAAGTAGGAGGGGTGCAGGTTTTTTGGTGTGTATTGTTCTGTTTTTTTGTTGGATATCAATAATTTTCTTTATTGCTTTCTTCTTGTGAAGCACCTTGCTTTCCTTTAGTGGGAGGCTTAAAGGAAATGTTGATTTTTTGTTGCTTTGTCTTTATGAAGCACCTTCGTTTACTTTCATGGGAGGCTTAAAGGAAATGTTGTAAGTTTTTCGTTCAACTATTTAAATTCAAATTGTGTTTAAAGCCATGTGAGTTCGTTAAGGTTAAATTTGAGTCTTTGCCGATGGTAATTAATTTATCAATGTTTGGTGAATGTAGTAGTTGATAGATAAGTGTTGTTTTTTTGTTGGATATCAATAATTTTCTTTGTTTCTTTCTTTTTGTGAAACACCTTGCTTTACTTTCGTGGGAGGTTTAAAGGAAATTCTATAAGTTTTTCGTTCAACTAGTTAAATTCCAATGGTGGTTAAGGCCATAAGAGTTCCTTAAGGTTAATTTTGTGTCGTTGCTGGTCGAAATGATTGTATCAATCTTAGCTGAATGTACTAGCTGCTAGATAAGTATTTTCCTAATGTGAGTATTTCATTATTTCTTTAATTTCCATGTTCTGGTAGAAATAGCAAGATGGAGGGGTGCAGGTTTTTAGATGTTTATTGTTCTGTTTTTTTGTCGGCTATCAATAACATTCTTTATTTGTTTCTCTTTCTGAAGCACCATGCTTTACTCTCTTGGGAGGCTTATTAAAGGAAATGCTACAAATTATTCGTTCAACTAGGTAAATTCTTACTGTGTTTAAGGCCATATAAGTTCCTTAAGCTTAATTTTGAGTATTTACTGGTTGAAGTTATTGTAACAATTTTTGCTGAATGTACTTGCTGCTAGATAAGTATTTTCCTAGTATGAGTATTTCATTATTTCTTTAATTTCCATGTTCTAGTAGAAATAGCAAGTAGGAGGGGTGCAGTTTTTTGGTGTGTATTGTTCTGTTTTTTTTGTGGCTATCAATAATTCTCCTTGTTGCTTTCTGTTTCTGAAGCACCTTGCTTTACTCTCTTGGGAGGCTTAAAGGAAATGCTGTAAGTTTTTCGTTCAACTTGTTAAAATCAAACGGTGTTTAAGTCCATATGAGTTCCTTAAGGTTAATTTTGAGTCTTTGCCAGTCAAAATTAATTTATCAATGTGTTGTGAATGTACTAGCTGCTAGAGAAGTGTTTTCCTAATGTGAGTATTTTAGTATTTCTTTAATTTCCATGTTCTGGTAGAAATACCAAGTAGGAGGAGTGCAGTTTAAAATAACACCTTGTTTCTGGCTTCCAGACCGCACTTTTCCCAGTTAGAGTTACCAATCAGTGACTATGTAACTGATTTAAAATCAGTGTTGGACCAAAGTATTCACATCATCCAGGCAATGATAGATATATGTGCTAACAGTGGATGGCTTCCAGCCTCAGTTACTTGCATGCATCTTTTGCAAATGGTCATGCAGGTATTTCTCTACTCCTTTTTACCCAGTATCTGTACTAGAAATGAAGGATTTAACAAGCTAATGGAGAAGCTAATCGATGGTTTCCAGATGTGCTGTGCACATCTGACTTATTATCCTAAATTTTTGATCTAGCAAGTTACAAGTATAAAACTCAAATAGATTTTATTTAAGCTTATCAACTAAATATTTATAGTTTTGCATTTATGTAAAATTATAACAGTTATGCTAGAATATAAAGGATTAGCAAAGATTGTACAAGTGAAAACGAAGAAGCTGAAAAAAGAATGTAAGAACGAGTAAAAAGAGTGTTAACCCCTTCTTTTTTTTCGTGGAAGGGAAGATACATTTTAATTTTTTTAGAGACCATGCACACACAGAGAGAGCTAAGCTAGTAAGCAACAGACATGACTTGCATAAGGTCATGCACGTGGCAATTAGAGAGCAGAAAAGGTGTGAAGATGGATGGAAAGCAAAAATTATGGTTTATGTAGATTCTCTTAGCGGTATTATTCTGCCAACAACTGTAGGAACAGATGTGCAAAAATCATTTGTTTTTGACCTTGGTAACACATCCACATCTGAACTATCTGCTTTGAAGATAGTTTCTTTCTAAGACCACTTGGTGACCCATATGGAATTGCCATCAAAGTTAACTTTAGTCCAGGTTAATCTGCCTTTCTTTAAAGTCATGTGTTTTACTTAATATGTATGTAATTGGCATTTTTTATTGTATGTTGGGAGCCTTAATTTAAAGTCATGGTTTTCACTAATTATGTATGCAATTGCATTGTTTTATTATTGGGATCTTTCTTCTTTTTTTGCTTTTCCTCTCAGGATCTTGTTTTTCAAACAAAAAAAGTTTATACTGCTGAAAAGGAAAACTCGATACTTTATCCATGCCCTTTCTCTGCAAATTAAAGCAGTACTACGAGGAGATCATGAAACATATGGTGATTTGCATCATTCTACCTTGATTGGCCAAGAATGGTTCCAAGTATCATTCTTTACGATATACCTCAATGATTATGCTGAAAATATTTCCATAGTGAGTTTGTGTGGATGTGGAGGTAGTTCCATGCTATGTCAGTGTGTTGTTTTGAAAAAACCCCATGTGAGCTTGAATATTCTTATTTTTCTTTTTGTGAATTCACTGGATATGTTGTCTTTCTCGGGGGATGAAATTGATGTTGGTTTCAGATTGTTACGTTGGTTTTGAGCAAGAACATTCAATTGAAGAACTTGTCCAATCTCAACAAATAGAAGCAGGTGATTGAATAAGATTTTTCTCTATCCAGCGTATTCGTGAATTTCCCACCAATATTCGTGGAGTGCGCTATACACTGTATCCCTCCTTCAAAGCAAACTTGAGGAATTTATTTATAGATCTGGTGTGTACAGAAAGTTGTTACCGGCATTAATGTTTCCAATTTCGATTTCTGAAAACCCAAAAATAAAAATAAAAAAATGCATTTTCCAGTTTTTTGGTGTGTATTGTTCTGTTTTTTTGGTGGCTATCAATAATTATCGTTGTTGCTTTCATTTTCAGATCCTTGCTTTACTTTCGTGAAGTACTCAAATTTATGTCTTATTTTACTCTTTGTTGGCTATCAATAATTTTCTTTGTTGCTTTCACTTGATCATTAATTGTTTGGACACTTTTTAACCGGTAGATCATAGACATCCTTTCGTGGCTAAGATCATTTTGGACACTCAAACCAATGTAATGCTGGTTTAAGCTGTTAGCTTAAAAAAACTTCAAGGATCAAGCTAGTAGGATCGTGCATGCTTATCCTCCAGCTAAATACAATAAACGTTAGAGAGACCTAGCTTTATCCATTAGCTTTTTTAGATTTTCCAGATTGAGAAACTTGAATTTGGAAATTGCCCTAGCTGATTTTCCAAGTATATTGATCATGGTAGAAGATTATATCACATCAGTTTGATGAGTTACAGGATGTGATTGGATTTATAAGCTGTTCATTCTCTTATCTAGTGAAACCATGGATTAAGACAAGTCTTGCTCCAGGTATTGGGGTTGTAACCAAATACTTGGAAGAGGTATCAATTAAAACTATAATCTCATGTCCTGATAACTCCATGCAGCTATGGCAAATACATTTCTGATTTTGGAACTTCCTTGCAGTGGCTTGCAGAAATATCTGAATCAGCTAGGGTTTCATATTGTCGGTTATGGATGCAACACTTGCATTGGGAATTCTTGAGATATAGATGACGCTGTGGCATCAGCTATCACTGAAAATGGTAATTCTTTCAGAACGCAATTCTTTTCCTGAGAGTGTCATTTCCTTTCTCGAGCTCTTTCAGCAAGTGTACTAGTCTGGACTTCTTTAGAGGTAAAAACACTGGCAATGGGATGGAACCATAAGCTCCTTGGCGGTGTTGGCATGTCTGATACCCTGACCGAAATAAAGGACGGAAGCAGTAATTTGAAATGAGAGCAATGATTGTATCCTCTAGTGGAAGAATAAGTTTTATGTTTAAAAAGAGACTGTAAAATCCAGTACAGTTTCAGAAGATTATTACAAGAAGCAAATGAATAAAAGAAATTGTTATCCTTACCTGAGGATTCGAAGAGCTTCAATTTCAGCTTTCTAGTCTAGATTTTGTATCAAACATTTGTTCCTGCTTCAGCTGCTCAAAAACACACATACTCTCAGATGGAAGCCTTTCTGACATCTCATCAACCTTTTCCTTTAGATGACACATTATAGTTTAGCTATAATAAATACTCAAAACCCATTAAACCATATGAAAAAGCAATGACATTTCAAGTGAAAGATAACAAAATCATTTTAATCTCATCTCACATGAAAGAAAACAATAAATTAAAACCCAGATCAGTAACAACCATTAACTCAATAATCCATCATCACCAGTCACTTAAGAACACAGAGCACCAAATCTACTCCCAAAACTAGGCACTCAAATCATGTTTATCATCATTCTTCTTGACCTCAGTTTCCTCTTCAAATGTTCCGTTGTTCCTAGCAAGTATCCCACGAACGTGAACTTTCCGGTCAGCTAGGAAATAAGAAAACAAAAGACTGTCTCGCATCTTCTCCCCTATAGCACCGAAGAAAAATAAGAAAACAAAGGAACATAACAAAACATCAAACACTCTGGGTACAAAGCACAAAATCAATCTAAAGACTCACAAACAATGGATGGAGTTGCTCCATGCTCCTCGTCATCTTCTTCCTTGAAGATATTGAAGAGAGAATAAGTGGATGAACTCTGATGATTTTTCCGATTTCTCCCTTCCCACTCCTGCTCGCAAGATTTACTGTCGAATGGTAATGACTCATGCCTCACCGCCGATGTACTGAGGTGGCCATCACCGGCTCTCAGAAATGTTTTTCCGCCAGAGCATGCAAGATCTTCACTTTGTTTGATAAGATTAAATATCAAAAGTCATTCTAAGAGAAATAAAAAAAATAGAAAGGAAAATGAAAAGAGAAAGCGAGAGGTGATTTTTAATTTCGAGAGGGGAAAAGAAGTACTTGAAGAAAAGAGATGAGAGCAATCAGTATATTATACTATATAATATGCTTGTTTTCTTAATTAGCAACAGAAAATTCGTTGCAGAGTTTTTAATCAATATTTTCTTATTAACGGAAAATGCGTTGCAGATTCATTAAATATTTTATTTTATTTTTCTGAATAATTTATTACTTTTTAGAAACAGAATATCCATTGCTATGCACAATATTAGCAATGGGAAATTTCCGTTGCTAAAATCCGTTGCTAATAGCCTATTTTTTAGTAGTTACATAAATTCAATTTTAGTGCTGAGCCGGTTATATCATTAATAATTCAGAACCGGTTCAGTAACACGGGGTGTCTCTTGACATGGTTTGATATAGAGACATTGAATTCTCAATTTTGTTTTCGATTCTTAGTGTAATTCTGATAGCTTTGAAATTGAAACTTTCATATCACGAAATGGTATCTTAATGATTATTAATGCTTGTGTGCAAATTTGCTTTCGACTTCCACTTGTCGTTATAGTTTTTCTGTTTCTGTTTCACAGTATCCTTTATGGATCTCGTTGCCGTCGAGGATGCATGTAATTTGGCAGGCATGGGTGATGCGAACCTCGTGAGGTCACGCAACCCACAACCAAGAATTAGATCTAATCCCGGAAAGCCGAAATAGGTCTAATAGGAGTGTGACACAATGGAAACCTGCCCCAAGGCACCAACACTATTGGAATGAGTAGAATGACGCCACGAAGCCAGTTAATCTTCGATAACAGTCCGTTCAAGAAATAAAGAATGCAAGAATCACTCTCACACATAAACTGAAAAGTTCAGAATTAAAATTAATCAATGGCCGCAGAAATTTTCCTAACATGAGTTTAAATAGTCTTTTAAAAACTAACCCTAATGGACCCCTTTTGCGGACTTAAATGAGTTCCACTCAAAACTGAACCCAAAACCCTAAGTTGCAAACCCCATGATTTAATCCAAACAAGTCTTGGATCCTAGCTGAAAATAAAGTCTTAATTAAGCCCAAACAAGCCTTGGGATGTAGCTAACAAAATTAAATAAAGCCCATAAGTCTTATTTATAGCCTTCCATCCAACCCCTTAATCCTAGAAACAAAAGGAAAAGGGAGCCCATAAGTCCTTGCTGGTGTTTCTGGGCTGGTTCGCATCAATGTATCTTGCCAATAATGTCCATTATATAACCATTAAATGATCATAGTTTGACAATTGTATTGAGTTTATTTACATGTTAGGGATTGGATCAACATGTTGACATTTGAAACCTTTTTACATAAGTAACACCATCATTTGTTATGTTTGGCCAATAAAAGTCATCGCTCATGATAAACCACCTCATTTTAATGTTAGATTAGTGAGATCTATAAAGATATAAAGATATGAACATCAAACATGACTGACAAAGCATTTTTTAGTTCTAAGCATACAAGTAGAACTCCAATCTTACATCTCATGTTTGACACGTCTATTAGGAATATACGAGTTGCCTTGCCCGCGCGTTGCGCTGGGCATTTTTGACACAACAAACGGATTGATTATTTTGCATGTTTTTATTGATTAATGAAATATTTAAATAGTAAAATGATCATCGATAAAAGAAGTTTTAAATGAGTTATTTATGTTTTGCAACATCACCCCAAAGAGTTACTCTGAGTTCACCACCCTTGCATATAAGATTGATTTTAAAAGATAAGGCATTAAGATCAATAAAAAATGTATGAAATTAAGATAACCACCCTGATATTTTCAATTATAAACTCTCTTTTATCTGTCATATCTTGACCCCTAACCATAATTTGTTCAAATGGTTGAATGGCTTTTAATCGACCAAGCACATCTAATATATGAATTTTTTTGAAAAGATTAGCAGTGAAAATAAATATAAGAAAACAATGAAAATGTATGAAGAATGTTATTTTGTGATAAAACCTGCCAGCAGTCCTGATTTTTTCCAGTATTTAACATATGTGTAAAGTCGATGAAGTTAAAGTAATGGTGCAGTATGGCGGGGGTGAGTGGATCAAGCCTTATAACTTTGGTGTCAGACTTAAGATCAATAATTGCTTCGTGGGTAACAACAGAGTTTGTATATCTGTTTTCAAAGGTATAGAATCCACTATCTGATAATAATCACCTTCAATAATAGAAGCAGTAAATGGCTGTATGTTTTTGCCTTTAACAGAGGCTTGAATTGCGTTACCCTGTCAGATAAAAGAGAAAAAACATTATTAATGAGATTAAAAAAATTCAGCCTAAAGAAATAGAGTATTAAGCAGGAAAAAGTAGATGGAAGAAAATTGTAGTACAATATAAGCTTACTTTTCCATCGACTAAAAGGCAATTAAAACTGCTTGTTTGTCCATTGAGCTTAGGAATCCAAACACGACAAACTCTTCCATTCAAGGATGTGTGGAACTTATATTTCTTTATGCTTTGGATAGATAGCGCCATGATCTTGAGAGGAAAGATATAAGTAACAACATAAGAACCAACACTTATAAATAAAAATGAAGTGCAACCAATAATGTATAAACAATTAAAAAATGTTAGAACTATATATAAAGTTGATTAACACCTTACAAAAGAATCAATGAGGATGATAAATAGGGCAACACATAAAGGGAATCAAAGAAACACTTGCATTAGCAAAGCCTAATTTTGATGATCTGCAAAATATTGATGAGGAAACAATGAGTGATAGTTTTTTTTTTGTTTAAGATTGAAAAAAAAACCTCTTGGAAGAGCATTGATAATGTCCTTGTAGACAATATTTTTTGCATAAGCAGAAGGACGCCCTTCATTGTCATATAAAATAATCTTTAATCCTTTTCTTGAAGTGACTCTTGAGAGAGCGACATCAAGTTGGTTGTGGGTGAAAACTTGTTCTTTAAGAAAAACACCAACAGTTTTTAAAGATTGTCCTTGACTTTTATTTATTGTCATGGCATAACATGGTTTTAAAGGAAATTGACGTCTTTTAGTTGTAAAGGGACATTTGATTTCATTAACTAGGAAGATAATTCTTGGTATGAAAACTTTATTGCTAATGTTAGATCCAGTTATATATGTGCCTGAATTACCTTTGATGAAAGCTGTGTAACTATAAGGCTAGTCCCATTGCATAGACCAATAGATGGGCTAATAATTCTAAGTAACATAACAGGTGTTCCAATTTTGAGAGCAAGTGTGTGAGCTGGGACACCATTGAATTCAAGTTGGTTTATGTATTCTATTGGATATAATGAGCTCGCATTGTCACTCTCTGTTGACGATGTGCAAATAGAATCAATGCTAAGATAGACACTCTTTTCTCTAGGTGTGATATGAAGCATAAAATCATTGATTTCAGCAACAGTTGTGTTTTTTGTTGTCACTATAGCTCTCTCTCTAAAATAGTAGGGGTCAACTTGAGCGTCAAAAATATTTGGATAAATGGTTGAGAAAATTGCTGAAATCGGATCACATGAAGGTCGAAGGAGAAGATCTGAGGGAATAACAAAGAAATAATCATTGAATTCACTAAGCGAAAGCAAATCAGACATGTCACCATTACCAACATTTAAAATCCATTTGGAGAAGTCATTAATATTAACCTTTTCTTGAGAAGTTAGGCCATTTGTAGAGAGATGCATGTTTTCTATAAGAGTTAATACAGTAAATCTAGACCACAAAGTTGAGCTGGTTAAAGAAGCATTGATTATTTTCTTTTTTGTTCTACTAGGAATAACTGGTAATATTTGACAAAATTCACCACCAAGTAATATTTTTTTTCCACCTAATGGGAGATCTCTGCTACAGTTGTCTCCCTCCAAAATAACATCACACATTGAACGATTAAGGGCTTCAAAGCAGAATTTGTTAATCATTGGTGCCTCATCCCAAACTATAAGAGAGGTTTTTTGAAGAAGCTTGGAACGATGAGTGTTTTTCTTAATGGAACATGTTGATAACTCATCAATAGCAAGTGTGATTTTGAATCTTGAATGGGCTGTACGACCATTTGGGAGCAAAAGAGATGCAATTCCAGATAATGCCATTGCAAGGACAATCAAGCCCTCACATCTGACATGATTTATGATTCTGTGCCATAAAAAAGTTTCGCCAGTTCCCCTGTGGCCATGCACAATGATCAGAGCCTATTTTTTTTTTTATCGAAGATGGCTGCAATAACTTAATCATTTATACTCTTTTCCCATAGTTGAGCGAGGCAAAATTCAAGGAATGTTGATTCTGAAGTTCAATCAAATCATAACCAAGCACCTCTCTTAGAAGCTTGTTTGTAATTTCTTTCAATAATTGCCCATCAGGCATTGACAAGTTATGATCTTGAATTGTTGCTACAGAAGCATTGAAAAGTTGCTCAAGCTCATATAGCACATAGTTTTTAAGTTGATCATCAGATAGAATCAGGTTTGGCATTTTAAAAGATGTTCTCAACTTACGAAGGATGTCATCATGCATTGAGCGCCAAAACTGATTGAATAAAATCAAAGGGTCAGCAACTTGACAGAATCAAATAATACTAATGAAAAGTTGTCTAAGTTGTGACGACGATGCAGTTGTAATCGCTTCACAAAAAGATTCAGACCATTCTTTATCATCTCCTAAAAGCCCTATGCTTTGTAAGCAAGCTGAAAAGTTAAATAAACAACTCCGTGAATCTTTCTTAGATCTGCAAACCCAGTTGACCCTTTAATATGGTTTAAAAGCAGTCTTAAGAAATAAAGTTCTCCGGCAGCAGGGTGCACATATGTTATACGTCCAAGGCTTAACCCTTTTGACCTCACAATCCACTCCTTCTGTCCGAAATCCCAGACATATTTGTTTGGAAATTCAGAGTAATATAGATTGTGTGGATGGATTAAGCGTAGCTTTGAGCTATGGCTATTATTTTACTCAATTGGATTTGATGGATAGTGATGCAGACCAGCCCAAAAACACCAGCAAGGACCCATTACATATTCCAAATGGTCCAATGACGCGGTCTAGGACAAAGACATTGAAAGAGGCAATGAATGCATTGGTTTTGAAGGTTTCAACCAGGTCAGAATTGCAAGGACCATTGGAGTATCAAGAGGAGACCCTAGTACATCTTATTCATGTGCAGGAGGGGTCCAATACAACCTTATTTGGGCCATGGAGTGAGGACAACAAAAGGAGCCAAAAGAATCCTACTACAAGTTGTAAACATGGGATTGATGGGCTGGATGGAAGAGAATAAATAAACCTTATGGGCTTTATTTAAGTTAGTTAGCTACAGTCCAATGCTTGTTTGGGCTTAATTAAGACTTTGTTTTCAGCTAGGATCCAAGGCTTGCTTGGATTAAGTCATGGGCTTTTCAATTTAGGATTTTGGGTCAGTTTTTAGTGGACCTCTTTTAAGTCCACATAAGAGGTCCATTAGGGTTAGTTTTTAAAAGAGTATTTAAACTCATGTTGGGAAAATTTTGGGAGCCATTGATTAATTTTAATTCTGAACTTTTCAGTTTCTATGTGAGAGTGATTCTTGCATTCTTTAGTTCTTGAAAGAATTGAATCCGACTTATCGAAGATTAACTGGCTTCGTGGCGTCATTCTACTCATTCCAATAGTGTTGGTGCCTTGGGCAGGTTTCATTCTACTCATTCCAATAGAGGCACACATGTGTTCCCCAAAACATGCATGAAGTAACATTGGCTTTGCAAGCCTTGCAAACCATTCCCCATGGTAATTTCTTTGTTGATTTAGTACTTTCACATAAAAAGCTTTTGCCATCCATTTTACAGGCCCCCGAGTTAGAATTGAAACCTTTGCCTGATAATTTGAAGTATGTATTCATTGGCGACAACAATACACTTCCTATTATCATAGCAAAAGGTTTGACAAGTGCGCAAGAGGAAAAACTTGTGTAGTTGTTGTGTGATCACAAAACAGCTATTGGATGGACTTTAGCAGACATCAAGGGCATTAGTCCCTCAATGTGTATGCATCATATATTATTGGAGGATGATACGAAACCAACAAGGGAAATGCAAAGGAGGTTGAACCCACCCATGATGAAGGTCGTAAAAGCTGAAATTTTGAAACTATTAGATGGGTGGCGCCAATCCATGTGGTGCCCAAAAAGACTAGAATCACATTGGTGAAAAACAGAGATGATGAATTCATTCCTACTCGCATCTCGAGTGGATGGAGAATATGTGTTGATTATAGAAAGCTTAATCTTTCTACGTGTAAAGATCATTTCCTGTTACCATTCATGGACCAAATGCTTGAACGTCTGGTAGGTAAGTCTTTTTATTGCTTTCTTGATGGATATAGTGATACAATCAGATTGTTATTAATCCCGAGGATCAAGAAAAGACTACATTTACATGTCCATTTGGTACATATGCATATAGAAGAATGCCCTTTGGTCTCTGCAATGCACCTGCAACTTTTCAAAGATGCATGATGAGTACTTTTTCTGACTATGTTGAAAGAATAGTTGAGGTTTTCATGGATGATTTCATGGTGTATGGTGATTCTTTTGATAGATGTCTAGAAAACTTATCTTTGATCTTGAAAAAGTGCATTGAAACTACCCTTGTCTTGAACTATGAAAAATTTATTTTATGGTAGATCAAGGAATAGTTTTTGGGCATGTTTTGTCTTCACGTGGATTGGAGGTTGATAAAGCTAAAATAGATGTTATTTCATCATTACCTTACCCTCATGCGTGAGGGAAGTTTGTTCTTTTCTTGGCCATGCAGGTTTCTATCGGCGCTTTATCAAAGACTTCTCGAAGAATACAGCACCCTTGTGCAAACTATTATCCAAATAAGTGGATTTTGTGTTTGATCAAGCATGTAAAGGTGCCCATGATGAGCTTAAGAGGTGTGTCACATCTGCCCCTATCATCCAACCACTAAAATGGGATGAACCTTTTGAGATAATGTGTGATGCGAGTGACTATGCGGTAGGGGTTGTTCTTGGGCAAAGAATTGGTAAGAATTTGCATGTTATAGCCTATGCTTCTCGTATGTTAGATGGAGCACAATGCAATTACCATACAACTGAAAAGGAACTTTTTGCAGTAGTGTTTGCTCTAGAAAAATTCAGGTCATATTTACTTGGTACAAAAGTAGTTGTTTTCACTGACCATGCAGCTCTGAGGTATCTTTTGAAGAAAAAAGAGTCCAAACCAAGACTAATTAGGTGGATCTTGCTTTTACAAGAATTTGATCTTGAAATCAAAGACAAAAAAGGTGTTGAAAACCATGTGGATGACCACTTGAGCCGACTAAGGACTAAGGATATACAAGTTGAAACAATAAGAGAGACATTTCCTGATGAGCAGTTGTGTATGTTACATTCCTCCACAAGACCATGGTATGCTGATTTGGTGAACTATTTAGTCACTAAAGAATTCCCTCCAGGTCTTCATCCCAAAAAAATAAGCTACGAGCTGATGCTAAATATTATTTCTGGGATACTCCTCATCTGTGGAAATTTTGTGTGGATCAAGTAGTTAGGAGATGTGTACCACAAGATGAATTTCATTCCATTCTCACCTTTTGTCATTCTCATTCTTGTGGTGGACATTTTGGAGCAAAAAGAACGACCCATAAGGTACTTGAAAGTGGTTTTTATTGGCCTTCTATTTTTAAGGATGCATTTCATTTTTGCAAATCATGTGAAAACTATCAAAAAACAGGTAATATTACTCATAAGAATCAAATGCCTTTAACGAATATTCTTGTAAGCGAGATTTTTGATGTTTGAGGTATTGATTTTATGGGTCCATTTCCTTATTCTTTTGGCAATCTTTATATCCTTGTTGCGGTTGATTATGTGTCCAAATGGATTGAGGCAAAAGCCACACAAACTAATGATGCTAAAGTTGTTGTAGATTTTGTCAGGACTCACATATTTGACAGGTTTGGAATCCTTCTATCATTAGTGATCGTGGCACGCATTTTTGCAATCGTTCAATGGAAGCATTGTTACGCAAATATCATGTGACTCATCGGACTTTTACGGCATACCATCCTCAAATGAATGGCCAAGCTCAGATTTCAAATCGAGAAATCAAGTCTATTTTGGAGAAGACGGTGCAACCCAACCAGCGAGACTGGAGTCTATGACTTGGTGATGCACTTTGGGCTTACCGAACGACTTATAAATCACCAATAGGAATGTCACCTTTTAGGATGATTTATGGGAAAGCATGTCATCTACCAGTGGAACTTGAACATAAGGCTTTTTGGGCCATAAAAAAATGTAACATGGATTATGATGCTGCTGGGATTGCAAGAAAGTTGCAATTGCAAGAGTTGGAAGAGATTCGAAATGACGCTTATGAGAATGCAAGGATTTACAAAGATAAGACTAAGAGTCTTCATGACCAAATGATTATAAGAAAAGAGTTTCATGTTGGAGACAAAGTCCTTCTCTATCATTCGCGTTTGAAACTTTTTCCTGGTAAGTTGTGTTCTCGTTGGATTGGGCCCTTTGTTGTTTCTAATGTTTTTCCTTATGGTGCAGTTGAAATTACAAGTTTAGAAACAAATAACGTACTCAAGGTCAATGGGCATCGCTTGAAACCTTTCTATGAAAGTTGGACGACAGAAATCACCGCTTCTATGGAGTTAACTGAACCGATCTATGAAGAATGACCATACCACATGTCGAGCCAATGACACAAAAAAAAGCGCTTCATGGGAGGCAACCCAGCACAAAAAAAAAATCAGATTTGCTTTCCTTTTCCCTTATCTTTTATTTTTATTTTATTTATATTTATTTTTGTTTTTTGCATTTTTTTTGTCAATCTCTTGGATCCCTTTTCTTTCATTTTGAACATTGAGGACAATGTTGTGTTTTAAGTGTGGGGGTATTGGGAAAATGCCAGTTTTCTTATTTTGTTTTTTCTTTATTCTTCCCAAAAAAAAGAGAGAAAATCTATGATTGATCTTTATGAACTCCCATTGGTTTATGAGAATATGAGTATTATGTGTGAG
The DNA here is from genome assembly GCA_029030765.1 of Salix suchowensis. Taxonomy (NCBI): domain Eukaryota; kingdom Viridiplantae; phylum Streptophyta; class Magnoliopsida; order Malpighiales; family Salicaceae; genus Salix; species Salix suchowensis. The sequence goes on from CM054994.1 coordinate 7,513,999, forward strand.
AATTAAGTGAGATAGATGAATATATAAATTGAATGAATGAGTGTGCATGCAAGTTTTAATGTTTAATTGGTTTAGGGATTGACTCTGAAAATATATCATGTTGACTTTATAGTGATACCAATGCAAGTTTTTGAGCCTTCAACATTATATTCTTTGATTGTACTTTCTTTTAATGGTATGTATCTCTAGAACTTGCATCATATCTTGTTGAGATTACATTCGAATTACATAGATGCATGAAGATGATAAAGACATTAGGAATTTTAACCGCTTGAGCGAAAAAACCAACCTAAAGCATATTATCTTTAGTGAGCCCCTTTTGAGCTTGTTTATCTTTTCTTTGTTTTATCCATGTATAAGCCTTAAACTTTTTATATGTTTTCCTCTTTTCCCCTGGCCAAGGATTAGTAGAGCATATGCTTGTGATATCTCATGGAATTATGGTTGCAAATGATGTGTAAAGAAAGAAGAAGTGATGTTTGATGAAAAGATGGGGAAAGTTGCCAAAAGTGAAGAAAAAAAAACAAAAGAAGAAAAGAAAAAAAAGAAGAAAAAAGAATAGAAACGAGCTTGAAATCAAAAGTAGCTAAGCATTGATGCTTAAAGATTGAAAATTGATGTGCTTTAATGGAATATCTTGTTTGAAATATCATTTTTCAGAATGCTCTACTTTCTTTGGTTTGAACCATTTCTTTTACTCTCTTTTACCTCACCTTAACCTTAGCCCCATTACAACCGGAAATAAGACATTTTGATTCATGCATGGTTTGTAATATTTTAGTAATGGAGATGGGATTGAAGAGCAAGCTTACGGTAGAACATGTTTATTGATTGAATTTGAGAGATTTAAACACATAAGCCCTAAACTCATGAATGTTGGATGTATATCAATGAGAGGACCTATCACTTTGGCATGGCATAGATTTCTTTTAAATCCCAAAGAGTAATTGAGTTTTGAAGTTTGCATGTAAACAAATTCATGAAGATTTATGTTCTTTATCCTTCTTGATTGTATTCTTATTTATAATGTTTTGTATTCTTGGATATTGAGGGGAGATTAAGAGATTGGTCATGGTTATTTTTAATTTAAATAGTTTTTACCTATCCTTTCTCGAGGACGAGCAAAAGCTAAGTGTGGGGGTATTTGATGCGACCATATTATTTGATAGTTTCATCCATATTTACCTACTATTTTGCATATGTTTTGTATATAAAATGCCTTGATATTTTTTGTTTATTGTTTTGAAGGCATTTTTGGATGAAAGATGCAAAAAGGAGGTAATTGGAGCTGATTGACAAATTTGACCTTCAGTCGGTGTTTTGTGCAGAGCGGAAGCTCTAGAGATCGAAATGAAGTGATTCTAGTGACATTCAAAAGCTAACATCCATAAATTTCTGGAAAGCTAAGTCAAAAGAAATAAAATAAGGAATAGCATGGAAATCGCAGCCTTCAAAGTCAAAACTTGTAATCTGCCGAGTGGACCTTTGTCCATTAAAACTTCAATATCTCAAGCTACAGACGTCTGCTTGATGCAAACTCAATTTGCATGGATTAAGGACTCAAATACTTATAAACGCTCCAAATGTAAGATCCAAACGATGTGTTGTAAAGGAGATATGAATTTTACAAGGGACAACTAAATTCTGTCAACTTAAGGAAGGACTATTTTGTAAAATAGATACTAGGGTTTCTAAGCATATATAAAAGAAGAGAGGAGCAAGGAAGTTTCGGCCAGCAGCAAAGAAAACACAAATCTTAATTGTAGCGGAACTATGTTATTAATCTTAGGGAGAACATTCAATCAAACTAAACATATATTGCGGACAATTATGTTTCTTAATTGATCAATTTATCTAGATTTTAATGATGCCATTGAATCAAATTACTAGTGCGGACACTGTGGTTGTTTGATGGTTAGGGTAAGTTATATGGCAGATCCGTTAACGAACCAATTTTAAGAAGAGATAAATATTCAGAATACAAATTGATGTGTCGTTTCCATGATTAGTTCTGATTTCTAAAGGTGGATGTTGATTTGCGACCAAGGTTTGCTTTATTGATAAATTTCAGTTTTATATAATTTTTGCTTAGTTTACTTAAGCCTAGCCTAGACAACTTCCAACCCCCCTAATTGCACTACATATAGCACGAAAATTTGAACTAAATCATCCTTATGGGATCGACCCCTTACTTGCTCTATACTATCTTGTTTGATTTGTTGTTTTAAGCTATGATAATTAATTTGTGCGACCACGACAACGCAACAGCAACCTAACTAGGAAAAAAGCAACAGCAGTTGACAATTTAGTAGCAAAGTAAAACAAACAAAGGCATTAATGTTAGAGTTAACAAAATTGTCAAAATAGCAGCAAATTAAATCAAGCAAACCTTAATGTTAACGAAGAATCAACTGAACTGAAGTAGGCGACAAATAACTAACACCAAGCAGAAATCGATGATAGTAAGCATTTCACTGTCATTTTTATGATAGTAAGCCCTCAAAACTGGCAGCCCCTGTTGCGGAAGTTTTTTGTGTGACAGAGGCCTGAAAACTGCAGGAAGCAATATTTCCAACTGCAACAAGATTTGCTGCCACTTGATGACAAAAGCCATTAATTAAATAGAACGATGTATTAATTAGATGTGGACGAAGAGATAAATAAGCAATAGATTTATTCATTCTTGCTGTCAAACCCCACACCTGCTATAATGTGAGGACAAAATGCATTAATAAACAGAAAGAATACATTAATTACCTGTTGAATGAAGCAGACACGCAACGATGAAAGTTTTCTTAAAGGCGGCATAAAACAGAGGTACACGAACTAATTACCTTGAATAGCTCTCTTAGTGGCATGCTCCCTTTATTTTGTCCAATTCTTATCTTTGTTAAATTCAACTTTGCTGGTTCGGCTTATTAAAGAGTACACCCCGCGATACATAATTAGAAATAGACAATTAGCATGACAGTTAAGTGAGCTACACGTGGTACAACATTGCAAATAATTTGCATGTAAAAACACACCCAATATGAACTCCCCTCATCAAATGAAAATATTTGAAATAAACATCAATCATTTTGTGGCCTAAATCGATGTCAACGATATTTTTCTCTCTACCACCAGAATCATGTGATCTTTCTCTCTATTCTCTCAAATAGAAACTAAAAATAATAAAAATAAACTTCTATTTCAAATTCTAATCAGATTGTCTAAAATAAATTTTCAAAGATAAAAATGAATCGTCAAAAAAAGAACATAGATCATCCATAATGTTTTGTTAAAGGTTACATGATGTCAGTTGCATAATATTTGTGTAATGAAGTGAAGAGTGTCAATTTCATAATGTTAATTCTGCAAAGTTTTAGTTTTTACGTTTGTTGTTACTCATTTTTAGACCTTACGTACCGGAAATGGCGTATACCCCTTTGGAACCAAATGCAAGAGTTTAGCACATGGTTACTAGAAGATGGACAAAAGTAAAGAATAAATATGATTTTTTTCGAACCCTGTCTTTATTGCTTTCTTTTTTCTTATCCTTCTCCTTTGCTGCAGAAATCATCAGGATTCTTATACCAAATAGGATTTCTTTTTTTATCTAGGTTTAAGGTTGGATAAATACCTTAGAATTTGCACTAAAAAATGATTTTGCTGCTGCTGCGAAAATCTTTTTCTTCAAAAATGTTTTGTCCAAGCAAATTGCGGGTAGATTTTGTCTATCAAAACAATTTTTTAACACTTCAGGTCCTTCATGAAAGCTGTAATGCCACGCGGGTAGATGAATTTGCGATTTTGAATTACCTGATTTGAATATCAGAATCTCAAGATATTTGCGGATAGATTTTGTCCATCAAAGCAATTTTTTCTCACTTCAGGTCCTTCATGAAAGTTGTAATCCCACACATGTAGATGAATTTGCAGTTTTAAATTACCTGATTTGGATATTAGAATCTCAAGAAATTTGTATTTGAATGTGTACTATAAAAGAAGAAAATTGTGCCATGAGGATGATTCTAACCCAAGATGTGCAGGTTTTATTCGAGAAACCCAATTTAGGCTTAAGGTTGGAAAAATCGCTTAGAATTTGCACTTAAAAATTATTTTTTCAATGCCGTGAAAATCCTTTTCTTTGAAACAGTTTTGACCAAGCAGATTGCGGATAGATTTTGTCCATCAAAACTATTTTTTCTCACTTCGGGTCCTTCATGAAAGTTGTAATCCTGCATGTGTAGATGAATTTGGGTTTTTTTTATAATTGCTTGATTTGGATATCAGAATCTCAAGATATTCACATTAGAATGTTCGGTATAAAAGCAGAAAATCGTTTTCTTAGGAACAGTTTGGACGAAGCAGATCGTAGGTCGATTTTGTCCATCAAAATGATTTTTTCTCACTTTGTGTTCTTCATTAAAGTTGTAGTACTCCATGATTATATGAACTTGGGGTTTTAAATTGACCGATTTGGATATCAGAATCGTAAGATATCTCTGTTTAATGTTTAGTATAAAAGAAGAAGGATCCTGTCGCGAGAATGATTCTAACCTGAGATTTGCAAGTGTTATTCGAGAAACCAAATTTAATCTTTCAAGGATTTATCAGGATAAATAGATACAATTTTAAAATTTGGGAAAGGTTAATTAGCCTCGTTGGAAAAAGAGGGGGCCTGGTTCAAGAAACATCACAATGATTTATGTTGCTCAACTGTCGCGAGGGGTTATATTGTGTTTCTTTTCGCATAACCAACGATGTTTATTTTATTTTATTTTTTTACCATAGGTTTAAGGTTAGATAAATCACTCAGAATTTGCACTAAAAAAATGATTTTTCCGCTGGCACGAAAATTCTTTTCTTTAAAATAGTTTTGACCAAGCAGATTACAGATAGATTTCGTCTATCAAAACTATTTTTTCTCACTTCGAATCCTTCATGAAAGTTGTAATACTGCACGTGTATATGAATTTGGGTTTTTGAATTGTCTTATTTGGATATCCTTAGTGCAAGATATCTTTGCTTTAATGTCCACCATAAAAGCACAAAATCCTACCGCAATAATTACTGTTCATCGTCACTTTCAAATAACCCCTACGCGCAACTTCCCTTTTCACAACAACTTCCCATTTGATTTCCATGATTTTCTCACTTAATATTTGATCTAAAAATCATGTTTTTTCTGCATCAAAATCAGCATATATCAACCATAATATTTCTTTCCTTGTTTTGTTTATCTAATTGTAGAAAAAATGTAATCTTGATTCCTAGATTAAATGCACTAAATCTTCCCTAAATAAGAGCTATGTCTAAAAAAAGAGAGAAAGAGAGGAAAATAGTGGGATAAGAGAAAAATAAGGAGGAGAAAGAAGAGAGAAAAGAGAGAGAAAGGAAAAACACGAGAGAGAGAGAGAGAGAGAGGTGTCAACGAAAGAAAAACAACAGCTCTATCCGATTCATCTCAACCTCTCCTTCAGCCAACAACTTCCATTAATAGCCCCAATCATACTTCCTCCCATGGGCCAACACAAGCTTTGCATCCCTAGAAGCAGTGGTCACCGGTTGCGCAGGAGTTCCAGCAAACATCACCTCTTTCCTTCAGTTACAGGTATGACCCCCATGTTTTCATTCACTGTGATGTTTTTTTGTTTAGTGTTCAGGTGAATTATAATTCATGTAAACAGTAACTAAGGAGGCATGTGTGAGACACCTCACACATGCCTCTTTGTTTGCCGTCAGGTCATTGGTTTGGAAAAGTGACCTGACACTTTTTTTTTTCATTCTAAAAAAATATAAAATAAGTGGAACATATTTTTGATTTTTTGTCATATTTAGTTCAAGGTATGTATATGCTTTATATTTTGTCGTATTGAGAATACCCAATTTTCAGCGCGATGCGGCAAATATACACATACAGAAAAAATGTTTACATGCATTTTAAGGAAGGATATTCAAGATGGAGAGGCTTAGCCACTTCAACCACCACTTATGTAGGAGTCAAGTCTCCCCAAACTGAAGAAAGGCCTATTAAGAGAAAAAGGGTTAACAATGAAGAGGAATTGAGAAGACAAATAGAAAAATCCAGATAGAGTTGAGCAAAAGCAGAAAAGACAAGGCAATATTGGAAGAAATGGTATTGGAAGGGGATAAGAGGGGAGCTTTTTTAGATGAAGAAATATCATCTAGAGATGCGAGAATAACAAAGCTTGAGTTAAAGTTAGGTGAGGAGAAGAATGTTAGGGAGGAAAATGCGAAGGAGTTGGGAGAGATGAGCTTGAATTGGGAGCAAAGTTGTTTAGAGCTTGATGCGTTGAAAATTGACTTTAACGAATGCCAAGGGAACATAGAGTATTACCAAGAGAAATTTGCATAGATTCAGTTTGAGTTGATGGATATAATTGGAAAGTATGAAGATTTGAACAAAATGTTTATGGAGTTGGAGAGCAGTTTGACAAGGTTTGCAAAAAAGAATGTTTTGAGGCTATTGAAATAGAGTTAGCAGTTAAGGAAAATGAGATTAAAATTATAAGGATGAAGCTCGACAAGAAAATCAAAAAGGTGAAATATTTAGACGAGAAACTAGCATCAATGGAAAAACACAAGGATCAAATCGATGCCAACAATACTTCTTTGAACAAAACCAATTCATTGCTTATAGAAAAGATGACAAGGATGGATGAGCAAATGAATGAAGCTACTGCGCATGCACAGATCATTATAATCAATGCACAAAATGTAGGAAGGGATATCATTCGCTATCGTTGAAGTCTAGCTGAGATTGACGCCTTCTTAGAGAAAATTGAGAACCGCGGTTTTGCCTTCCTCCCTTGGCCAAAGAGGTAGTGGAGGAAATAGATTAATATTTTTTGTATCAACTCTCTATTTGCAAAAATGCAATAAACTTATCAAGCATTAATAAAAAGGGCGTTGACCCATGTTTTATGCAAAATATGGCTCTTGGTGAATATGATTCAAGCAAACAGCTCGAAAAGCAATGTGACAAGAAAACCTATGTCTATGAGGTGGTGGCTATTAATCATTCACAACAAGGGTGCATCCATACCCAATATACAAATAATTCTTATCACAAACTTGCATTATACCATACATTTTCTTATACATTTATGCACGCATAAGCTCGACTACGAAACATAAGTCCCCCTGCCAGAATCCACAACACTCGACTAAGAAAAAGGATGGAAAACGAAGAGAGGTCACAACCGAAAGGTGGTGTATGAGGTTGGACATTGTAAGGATCAGGAAGGGGACGGATCTAATAGATGCTTTCTTAAAGGAATACAAGTTTAATCTTGAGATTGCTCATGATAGGACCAGTCTGATTACCATGGAGAAAGGAGCTTAAGAGTTTGTAAGGGCTTATGCTCAAAAGTGGTGGGACCAAGCTATTAATGTACAACATCTGCTAATAGAGACAGAAATGGTGACTTTATTTTCCAATACTTTTAGAGCCCCATTCTATGAACATCTTATGGGTAGCTCAACCCAACATTTCTGTGATGTAGTGAGAATTGCTGAGAGGATTGAACAAGGAATCCAAAGTGGGAGAATTGCGGAACCTGTAGAGAAGAGGGGTTTTGTTGGGAAGAAAAGGAAATTGAGGTGAATAACCTAAAAGACAGGTATAGAGGGAAAGACAAAAATTACCAAAGCTACCAAACACCTACCCCCCAAATCATCAATATCAACTTTTTGAAACCCTCCATCCCAAACAAGCCCTATCAAACAAAATTCCCTGCAAAGAGCCAAAATAGTTACCGAAGAAGAGACAACCGACAACCTGAAGAACAATTACCACCTTTGACAATAACCCTAAAGGAGTTATATGCCAAATTACTAAGCATTGGGCAGATTTCTCCCTTACCAATACCATTTATGCAACCACCTTTCCCTACCTGGTCTAACCCCGAGTTGACTTGTGAATACCATGTTGGTAACGTGGGTCATAACATTGAGACCTGTGTAGCTTTTAAGAAGAGGGTATTGTAGTTGATCAAGATCGGATGGGTCACTTTTGAGGACTCACCCAATGTGAATTCAAATCCTTTGCCCAAACATGCTACAGGAAGTAGTGGGGTGAATGCTATGGAGGTTGGTAACAAAGGAAAGGCTCTGAAAGTGACCATGACAAGACTATACAATATGTTGGTACAGTCTAGAATTTTAGAGGAATCAACTGAACAAGGCATGGAAAAATGACTTTTGCCCATTTCATAAGAAGAAAGGCAATCACATTGATGAATGTATCGAATTTTGTCAAAAGGTTGCAATAATGTTGACTTTAGGAGAGTTGAGGATTGAGGTTATAGAGGACAATAAAGGGATAGCGGTGATAGAGAAGTGTAGGATCCAATCAACACCTAATGGACTCTCGAAGTTGGTATTGACTAAGCCCTCTTATGCAAAGAAAACATACTATAGGGCGATGCTTGAGAAATATGGTTATACCTCAGATGCTGAAACTCCTTTGACTTTGTTCCAAACTGAGATAAGTAGGCTGACTTGAAGTGGTTGTTGTTTCACGCCTAAAGAATTAGAAAAACAAAGTAAAGCTAAAGGCAAAGAGGCAATGGCCTTTGATAAAGAGCTAGAGTTAAATAAACCAAGGATCTCAAAGGCCACCAAAATGGCCACTAAAAGCTTTTTGAAGCATGAGACTCTTGTCTGATATGACGTCGAAAAAGGAAAAATTAAGTGGATTAGTGTAGCAAAGCTGAAAGCCATAGAAAAGAGGTTTGGACTGGGATATAGGCTTAGAAAATAGGATTACATGCGAGCTACTAGTGTAAGAAGAGAGAAGAGAATGACGAGAATTGAAGGAAGGAAGCCTGAAGAAGAAAACTTAGTGATTCCTCCCATCAAGGTTTCATTCCCAAAGGCTGCATATGTTATGCAACCTGACCAGGGACATGAAAACTCTCTTCGAAAGCTTTCATCTATGAGCATAAACACTCTGGAAAAGGATGAAGTCAAGGGTGTTGCCAAGAAGACTCAATTTGGAAGAAGGGATGAGCTACCACTATTAACCATCTATGCTCTAGATGAAGTTGTTGCTAGTACCTGCATTCAAAATCTATCCAAAGGAGAGAAGTTCTGGAATTGGGAGACCCAAGAAGCTCCATTGGTGTTCAAAGTGTAATAACAATGGTTGTTAGATTAAGATATTTTCTATGTTGTTTGTCATTTTGTTTTGTTTAGTTTTTTGATATTCGAGTCTCAAGATGTCAATTGGATTTTATCTTTGTTTTTTTACCAAATTTTCTTTTAATGAGCTCATGCATTTTTTAGTTCATCTTTATTTTTTACTGTGCATTTACACTCACTTTCCGTTTTCAGGAACCCTGAAAGCGGATCTTCCATAACAACACCTGCACTTTACACTGAGAATAAATGGTTGAATTTTAAAGAATGCATAATAATCGTAGAAGAGGAAGAAGGAGATGAAAATAGCATTAGGGAGTTCACAAAATTAATAGAACAACATGAACAAGTTTGGAAACCCGCTAAAGAGGAACTTGAAACCATAAATATGGGTAATGAAGAAATCCAGAAAGAGCTTAGGATAGCAACTCTGATCACACTGAAAGAAAGAGAAGAATTGATTGCACTACTAAGAGATTACGTAGATGTTTTAGCTTGGTCGTACAAGGATATGCTTGGTTTGGATACAGATATCGTAGTACACAGGGTACCACTAGAAGAAGGATGCATGTCGATTAAGCTAAGAAGAACTCATCTAGAGGTTTTGATCAAAGTAAAGGCAGAAATCGAAAAACAATGGAACACTAGTTTCTTGGAAGTAGTCAAATATCCACAATGCGTGTCAAATATTTATAAAGGAAAATCAGTGTTTGTGTGGACTTTAGGAACTTAATCGAGCTAGCCCTAAAGATAATTTCCCTCTACCATATATAGACATGTTAGTTGACAATGCAACTCATAGCTCCATATATTCCTTTTTGGGTTGATTTTCGGGCTACAATCAGAAAAACAAATGGCACAAGAAGATAAGGAGAAGACAACCTTTGTAGCATCATGGGGAACCTTCTACTACAAAGTCATGCCATTTGGGTTAAAGAATTTTGGGCCACTTACCAAAGGGTCATGGTGACTTTATTTCATGACATGATGCACAAAGAGATTGAAGTATACGTGGACGACATGATTGTTAAATCTAGAGAGAGAGAGAATCATGTGTAAATAATGAAGAAATTGTTTGAAAGGCTAAGGAAATATAAGTTGAGGCTTAACCCTGCAAAGTGTTCATTCGGGGTGAAATTTGGGGAGTTGTTTGGATTTGTGGTGAGTGACAAAAGGATAGAAGTAGATCCTGACAAATTAAAGGATATTCAAGCAATGCCAACTCCCAAGACTAAGAAAGAAGTAAGAGGTTTCTTGGGAAGGTTAAATTACATTGCTCGGTTTTTATCCCAATTAACCACGACTTGTGACCCAATCTTTTGTTTGTTAAGGAGGAAGAATCCTGAGATTTGGAAGGAAGAGTGCGGAGAGGCTTTTGAGAAAATTAAACAGTATCTGCTGAATCCACCCCTACTTGTTCCTCCTATACCAAAACGATCATTGATATTGTACTTAACAATAATTGAAATAGCGATGAGATGTGTTCTTGGACAACAAGATGAAACTGGAAGTAAGGAAAGGACCATTTATTACCTAAGCAAGAAGTTCAAGGAGTGTGAGTCTAGGTATACTGTGATTGAGAAGTTGTGTTGTGCACTAGCATGTGCTGCAAAGAACTTATATCAATATATGTTGTATCATACTACATGGTTAATTTCCAAATTAGACTCGTTGAGGTACATCTCCGAAAAACCTTATCTATCTAGCCGAATTACAAGATGACAAGTTCTACTGGCTGAGTATGACATAGTATATATGACAAGGAAAGATGTGAAAGGGAGTGTTATTGCCGATCACCTGGCTGACCATGCTATGGAGAATTATGAGCCATTAAACTTTGACCTTCCTGATGCAGATATTCTTTTAGTCGAGGAAGGGAAACTAGATTGGTGGACTATGTACATTGATAGTGGTGTAAATGTATGTTGTAATGGAGCGGGTGTAGTGATAATCTCTCCTGATAAGAACAATATCCGGTTTCAGTTAAGTTGCAATTCGGGTGCACTAACAACATAATTGAGTATGAAGCCTGCATTCTCTGTTTAGAGGTTGCATTAGAGTTGAACATCAGAAAGATACCTGTGTATGGAGACTTAATGCTAATTATTTGCCAAATAAAAGGAGAATGGCAAACCAAGGAAGAAAAGCTAAGGCCTTACCAAGAATACCTGTCTAAACTCGCTGAAGAATTTGAGGAAATATAGTTCACACATCTAGGAAGGGAAGGAAATCAGTTTGCGGATGCTTTGGCCACACTAGCTTCTATAGCTAGAATAGACTTAGGGAAAAAGTTATAGTCGATACACATTGATATCAGAAAATAGCCCAGTTCATTGTTGCTCAATTGAAAGAGAAATAGATGGAAACCCTTGGTACTATGATACCAAGAATTTCATCCAAAATTAGGCATATCCAATGGGGGCATCCAAAATCGACAAGAAGACCTTAAGGAGGTTGGCCATGGATTTTTATCTTGATGGGGAGATTTTGTATAAGAAATCATCTAACGGGATTTTGTCGAGATGCCTAGATGAAGCTGAAGCCGAAGACACCTTACGGGAAGTTCATGAAGGGATTTGCTCAACCCATTCTAATGGACATATGATGGCTAGAAAGATACAAAGAGCTCGTTATTTTTGGATTATATTAGAGAAGGATTGCATTGACTATGTCCACAAGTATTACATATACGGTGACAAAATAATACCCCTCCGGCTCCTCTGTTTAACTTGATATCTCCATGGCCTTTCGCAATGCGGGGGATTGATGTGATTGGGCCTATCAAAACAAAAGCTAGCAATGGTCATAGGTTTATTCTCGTGGTTATCGACTACTTTGCAAAATGGGTAAAAGCTGGGTCATTTGCTCATGTGATGCAAAAAATGGTAAAAACATTTATTGAAAGTGATTTGATCTGTCAATATGGACCACCAAAAAATATTATAACTGATAATACTCAGAATTTCAATGGCAAGATGATAATACAACTCTACGCTAAATGGAAAATCAAGTATTCTAATTCCTCACTATATAGACCAAAGATGAATGGTGCGGTAGAAGCTACTAACAAGAATGATAAGAAGATTATTCAAAAGATGATAGTCACCTACAAGGATTGGTAGATGATGTAAACATTTTCCCTTCATGCGTACCACACCGCAGTTCGAACCTCAATAGGAGCCACCACATACACGTTGGTGTATGGAATGAAGGCGTGATGCCTTTAGAAGTGGAAATCCCATCATTAAGAGTATTAATAGACTTTGAACTAGAAGAAGTGGAATGGGAAAATGTTAGATATGAACAACTAAATTTGATTAGTGAAAATAGATTAGCTACAATCTGTCATCATCACTTATACCACAGAAGGATGCCCAAATCATATGACAAGAAGGTCCGACCTTGAAAATTCCATAAAAGAGATGCGGTACTGAAGAAAATATTGTCTTTACCAGGAGAAAGTCAAAGTAAATGGTCCCCAAACTATGAAGGCCCATACATGGTGAAGAAAGCGTTCTTGGGAGGAGCATTGTTGTTATTTAGAATGGATGGAGAAGATCTAGTTAGACCTGTGAATTCTGACTTTGTAAAGAAATATTATGCCTACTATGTTCTATAACTTCCTAATCAATAAAATAAAGTTTGTCCATGAATTCTCATTGCAAAGAACCTTTTTCTTCACAAAGCACATGATCTCATATAATTTATTTTAATTTTTATTATTTATTTTATATATTTTATTTTATTTTACTTAAAAAATTTAAACCTGACATGTATTGACACCACATCAGGGTCAAAAAGTGCACATAGGGGTCTATAGTGAACCAAAGCCAAAAAGAGTACCATCATAAAACTTCTGAAACACCATCTATAAGAATTGCTTAAAAAAATGGTGATTTGTAATTTTCATGAAAAAAACTAGATCTTGAGTTTTTCTTTTAACATAATTTCTTGAGTTTTCATGGAAAGGGTAATTTAATCATCGCCAAAAGTATAATAAAGGGCAAACTTCAATGGAGCAAGAAAGGGGCCCATAGTAAAACACAGGTCTCTTCACCAAGTGTGAAAAAGATAGGAAATATAGCGCGTGGAGCACATTCCATTTCTAGAGAACAAGTCAGGAAAGCACATGGAAACAAAAGCTCGAGGAAGGCTACAAGGAAAAAGGGGATCTATGTTTCCAAAAGAGGTAATAAAAAAACATGCATATTATATTGTCATAACACTAACCTGATAGGAAAGGTGTGATGAAAGCCAAAATAGTTCCAAATTTAGGGAAAAGTGGAGAAACAAAATCTCAGGTCAATGGAACAATGGAAAAGAATATAAATTGAGGACTAGTGTTGCTTCATTCTTGAGGTAAGATGATATCTTTTGAAGTTCAAAACAGTTAAGTCACCCCATATTGAGACCATTTCTTTTTAGAAAAAGCACGGAGTTTCTCTAAAAAAATCTTAAGATAGGCAGGTCACATGTTATTGAGACAATTTTTTTTAGAAAAAAACAAGTTTTTCTAATAAATCTTAAGATGGATAGGTCACCCGATATTGAGACATCTTTTAGAAAAAACATGGAGTTTTATAAAACAACTAAAGATGGTAGGTCACCTGATATTGAGACCATTTTTAGAAAAAGCATGGAGTTTTTTTTCTTAAACAACTTAAGATGGATAGGTCACCCGATATTGAGACCATTATTTTTAGAAAAAACATGGAGTTTTTCTAAAACAATTGAAGATGGGTAAGTCACCTGATATTGTGACCATTTTTAGAAACAAACGTGGGATTTTTCTAAAACAACTTAAGATGGGCAGGTAACCCAATATTGAGACCTTTTTTCTTTAGACAAAGCGTGGATTTTTTCTAAAAACAACTGAAGATGGGCACTGTCGCACCCCATCGCAAGCGCGCGGCGTCGTGACGACTCTCCCCGTGAGTGGGGGAATTCAATGTCGGGGTTTCATCTTTATTTTCGTGAAAAGGGAGTCGCCACCTATTATTATGGTTACTAAGAAACCTAAATTGGTCTTTCAGAGATTCTAGGGTAAGGGACTGGTTGCGTAAAGGGAAGGTTTTGGCACCCCTAGTACGCCCTACCTAAGGTAAGCTGCTTAGTGTTTTTGTTTGTCTTATGATTGCTATGATATCGATCTTTCAAAAATATATTGGTTAAATGATGATGACTTATTATCCCTGTAAAAATATTTTTGGATATTAACCCTTTTAGGATTTATTCATCCAAACACCGACAATAAATAATAGCAAATTATCCCCACCGAATATTTTGGATATTAACCCCTTAGGATTTATTTATCCAAACACCGACAGTGAATAATAGCAAATTATCCCCGCCAAATATTTTGGATATTAACCCCTTAGGATTTATTTATCCAAACTCCGACAGTGAATAATAGCAAATCATCCCCGCCGAATATTTTGGATATTAACCCGTTAGGATTTATTTATCCAAACACCGACAGTGAATAATAGCAAATTGTCCCCGCCGAATATTTTGGATATCCAAATACCAACAGTGAATAATAAATTTCCAAAAATAAGATTTTGATATTTTTGGAATATTGGCCAATACCCTTTGGATTTTTACAAACATGTTGTAAAATCTCAAAATGCGAGAAATGTTTGTTCTTTGCAAAATCCATGCTAAAACACTTTTTTTTCAAACTCCGAGATAATATATATTTTTGAAAGAAAAAGAATTTTCAAAAAATATGCTAGTGTATTGGCCATATGCACAAAAACAACACATTATATATATATATATATAGAAAAGATATATTTTTATTACAAATTTTGTATTTTTATATTTTATTTTCTATTATTTTTTTATTTTTTTATTATGGGTGGGCTGGCTGCCAGCCCACTCGCTAGGATGGGCTGGGAGCCCACTTGCTAGGCTGGCAGCCCACCCACAGGGGATGGGCCCTCGGCCCAACTTTATTATCGGTCCCAGACTCTCAGCCCACTATTCTCAGGCTTGGACTGGCTCTCCAGTCCAGCCCACTCCCGGTCTTTTGGGTCGGGCACAAAGCCCAGCCCGCTTCACTCGGGCCTGGCCTGCATGAACAGTGGGACGTGCATTACGTCCTGCTGCATGCAGGCGAGATGAAGATGGTGATGAATAGTGATTTTTCGAGTATGACAAAAGGAGAAACTGTTAGTACCTTTGAGTAGAGGAGGTCGAGGTGATGATTCATGTGGTGGTGGCGTAAAAAATGGAGGCCTGTGGTTGTCGGACTGGATGTCGGAAGTTGACGTGGCTACGTCGCAGCCCCTACTGTTGCTTCTGTTACCTTCGCCTGGGAAGATGACTGAGCTGTTGGAGTTGAGGGGAGGCTGCCGGTGGTGATGACGGTGGATATGGGTGGTTGAATGGCCTCTATTGGTGGAGAGAGAGAGCTTGCCCGAGCTGGTGTAGGGAGAGAAACATTCCTGCAAAACGAGAGAGAGAGGGAGAGAGATCTGATGCGCAGATGAGGAAGATGAAGAGTGATTTACGTTGTTATTTTCATTGCAATTTGGCATGTAAATCTCCTCTGCTTCGTCTAAAGATCTTTTTATTTTTTTGAATTTTCTCCTCTGTTTTTCTCTACTTGGTTCTCTGTAAAATTCTTTCTCCTCTCCTTTGTTCTGTCTCTCTTCCTCTGTTTCGCAAATCTCCTCCGTTATATTTTTGCCCCTCTTTCTCTCTATGTTTTAATATTTATTAATATTATTGCCTGAAAATATATAGAGAGAGAAAAAAACGACCTAGGATTTTTTTAATAAAAAAATATTAATATCAGTATTCTGAAATACTTTTAATATAATAATATGATGAATAAATCTTATAAAATAAAATAATATTTTGGCTTTTAATTCTAATTTTGTGCTCTTTTATTTAAGTTTATTTCTTAAAAAAAATTACAATATTTGTGTTTATAATATTTCAGATCTAATATTACTGAGGAAAAAATACAACTAAAAAAAAAAGGTAGATAAATTTACCTAGGTTATCTACAAATAAAAAATATACGAATCACTTCCCATTTCGATTACACTGTTCCTTTTAGGCAGGAAAAAAACTCATTTCTAATATATTTTATCTATTACAACTTTACTAATTGAATATTAAAATAACTAATTATAAGATGAACAATTAGTTTTCTACATAAAAAAAAAAGCCTCGTTCTCTTGTATTTCGGAAGAGAACTTTCCCCTCTGGAGCCGAGGATTTGAAATAGAGAACGGTAAAATCGAGAGAGTGTCGTTGGCACTCAGACGAATCAGTTACATAGAGCAAAGATTAGTATTCTTGTTATTATAAAAACTGATGAAAACAACAAACAGCTCTAATGTTATCATCTTAAGCCGAGCTAAGGTTTGGAACCCTAGTTTTTGAGGGTCCAGAGGAAAAAAAGGTCAAGAGAGGAAAGCAAGATCAAGATCACCAATCCTCCTCTTCACAATATGTCTTTTCGCTTTTTCTCTTCTTTTCTTACTCTTCTCTCTCTCTAGTCTCTACCTGTCACCCTTCAGCCTCTCCATACCCTAACACTAAAGATTCGACGATCAATTGTTTTCCAAAGAGCGCGATAGATTTTACAGAGAACCATGCTACGCGTTGGATTTGCCAATTAGGGTTTACGTTTATGAAATGCCGACAAGATTCACCCACGATTTGCTTTGTGTTTAGAAATACTCATAGAGACACTGATAATCTCACCTCAAATGGCAGCCCCGTCCATCGATCAATCGACCGGGTATCATTGCATTTTGTCGAGTATCATCATCATCAGAGTCATTTTATATATTTTTGTGGAATTATTTATTGTATCTATGATTATAACGTGCGTGCAGCATTCAGTTGAATTTCCCCCTATTTTCCTCTTCTTTTCATTTATTTTTAAATTTCTTTTAATATAGTTTTAAAACGTTCCTAGCGCGAAATAACATTAATGAATTTTTGAACAAAACTTTAGAAACAGTGCTCGAGGTATGATTTTTTTATCCCTATTCTTTGGACATAAATGAATTCTGTAAAATAGGGCTTGGCACCTTGCTTGACAATATCATGCATAATATATGTGATTATAAATACTTATAGAGACACTGATAATCTCACCTCAAATGGCAGCCCCGTCCATCGATCAATCGACCAGGTATCATTGCATTTTGTTAGTATCATCATCATCAGAGTCATTTTATATATTTTTGTGGAATTATTTGTTGTATCTGTGATTATAACGTGCGTGCAATATTCAGTTGAATTTCCCCCTATTTTCCTCTTCTTTTCATTTATTTTTAAATTTCTTTTCATATAGTTTTAAAACGTTCCTAGCGCGAAATAACATTGATGAATTTTTGAACAAAACTTTAGAAATAGTGCTCCAGGTATGATTTTTTTATCTCCCTATTCTTTGGAAATAAATGAATTCTATAAAATAGGGCTTGGCACCTTGCTTGACAATATCATGCATACTATATGTGATTATAAATACTTATAGCGACACTAATAATCTCACCTCAAATGGCAGCCCCATCCATCGATCAATCGACCAGGTATCATTGCATTTTGTCAGTATCATCATCATCACAGTCATTTTATATATTTTTTGTGGAATTATTTGTTGTATTTGTGATTATAACGTGCGTGCAATATTCAGTTGAATTTCCCCCTATTTTCCTCTTCTTTTCATTTATTTTTAAATTTCTTTTCATATAGTTTTAAAACGTTCCTAGCGCGAAATAACATTGATGAATTTTTGAACAAAACTTTAGAAATAGTGCTCCAGGTATGATTTTTTTATCTCCCTATTCTTTGGAAATAAATGAATTCTGTAAAATAGGGCTTGGCACCTTGCTTGACAATATCATGCATAATATATGTGATTATAAATACTTATAGAGACACTGATAATCTCACCTCAAATGGCAGCCCCGTCCATCGATCAATCGACCAGGTATCATTGCATTTTGTCAGTATCATCATCATCACAGTCATTTTATATATTTTTGTGGAATTATTTGTTGTATTTGTGATTATAACGTGCGTGCAGCATTCAGTTGAATTTCCCCCTATTTTCCTCTTCTTTTCATTTATTTTTAAATTTCTTTTCATATAGTTTTAAAACGTTCCTAGCGCGAATTAACATTGATGAATTTCTGAACAAAACTTTAGAAACAGTGCTCTAGGTATGATTTTTTTTATCTCCCTATTCTTTGGAAATAAATGAATTCTGTAAAATAGGGCTTGGCACCTTGCTTGACAATATCATGCATAATATATGTGATTATAAATACTTATAGAGACTATTAATAATTTTCTTTGTTGCTTTCTTTTTGTGAAGTACCTTGCTTTACTTTCGTTGGAGGCTTAAAGGAAAAGCTGCAAGTTTTTTCGTTCAACTAGTTAAATTCAAACGGTGGTTAAGGCCATATGAGTTCCTTAAGGTTAATTTTGAGTCTTTCACGGTCAAAATTAATTTATCAATGTTTGGTGAATGTATTAGCTGCTAGATAAGTGTTTTTCTAATGTGAGTATTTCTTTAATTTCCGTGTTCTAGTAGAAATAGCAAGTAGGAGGGGTTCAGGTTTTTTGGTGTGTATTTTTTTTTGGCTATCAATAATTTTCTTTGTTGCTTTCTTTTTGTGAAGCACCTTGCTTTACTTTCGTTGGAGGCTTAAAGGAAAAGCTGCAAATTTTTTCGTTCAACTAGTTAAATTCAAATGGTGGTTGAGGCCATATGAGTTCCTTAAGGTTAATTTTGAGTCTTTGCCAGTCGAAATTAATTTATCAATGTTTGGTGAATGTATTAGCTGCTAGATAAGTGTTTTTCTAATGTGAGTATTTCTTTAATTTCCGTGTTCCGTTGATACATTAATGTCGACCAGCAAAGACACAAAATTAACATCAAGGAACTCATATGCCCTTAACCGCCATTGGAATTTAACTAGTTGAACGAAAAAATTACAGCATTTCCTTTAAACCACCCACGAAATTAAAGCAAGGTGCTTCACAAAAAGAAAGCAACAAAGAAAAAAATTGATAGCAAACAAAAAAACAGAACCATACATACCAGAAAGCCTGCACCACTCCTACTTGCTATTTCTACCAGAACATGGAAATTAAAGAAATAATGAAATGAAATACTCACAGTAGGAAAATACTTATCTAGCAGCGAGTACATTCAGCAAACATTGATACATTAATTTCGACCAGCAAAGACACAAAATTAACCTCAAGGAACTCATATGGCCTTAACCACCATTGGAATTTAACTAGTTGAACGAAAAAATTACAGCATTTCCTTTAAACCACCCATGAAATGAAAACAAGGTGCTTCACAAAAAGAAAGCAACAAAGAAAATAATAGATAGCAAACAAAAAAACAGAACCATACACACCACAAAACTCGCACCCCTCCTACTTGCTATATCTACTAGAACATGGAAATTAAAGAAATAATGAAACACTCACAGTAGGAAAATACTTATCTAGCAGCTAGTACATTTAGCAAACATTGATACATTAATTTCGACCAGCAAAGACACAAAATTAACCTCATGGAACTCATATGGCCTTAACCATCATCAAAATTTAACTAGTTGAACGAAAAACTTACAGCATTTCCTTTAAACCACCCACGAAATTAAAGCAAGGTGCTTCATAAAAAGAAAGCAACAAAGAAAATTATTGATAGCAAACAAAAAAACAGAACCATACACACCAGAAAGCCTGCACAACTCCTACTTGTAATTTCTACCAGAACATTGAAATTAAAGAAATAATGAAATACTCACATTAGAAAAACACTTATCAAGCAGCTAATACATTCACTATCATTGGTAAATTATTTACGACCGGCAAACACTCAAAATTAACCTTAAGGACTTATATGGCCTTAACCACAGTTATAATTTAACTAGTTCAACGAAAATTTACGGTATTTCCTTTAAGCCTCCCACGAAAGTAATGCAACGTGCTTCACAAAAGAAAGGAACAAAGAAAATTATTGATAACCAAAAAAATACAGAACCATACACACCAAATTTCCTGCACCCCTCCTACTTGCTATATCTACCACAGTATGGGAATTAAAGAAATGAAATACTAACATTAGGAAAATACTTATCTAGCAGCTAGTACATTTAGCAAACATTGATACATTAATTTCGACCAGCAAAGACACAAATATAACCTCAAGAAACTCATATGGCCTTAACCACCGTTTGAATTGAACTAGTTGAACGAAAACTTACAGCATTTCGTTTAAGCATCCCAAGAGAGTAAAGCAAGGTACTTTAGAAAGAGAAAGCAACAACAAAAATTATTGATAGCCAACAAAGAAATGGAACCAAACACACCAAAAAACCTGCACCCCTGCAAATTGCAATTTCTACCAGAACATTGAAATTAAAGAAATAATAAAATACTCACCTTACAAAAACACTTATCTAGCAGCTAATACATTCACCAAACATTGATAAATTAATTACCACCGGCAAAGACTCAAAATTAACCTTAAGGAAATCATATGGCCTTAAACACAATTTGAATTTAAATAGTTGAACGAAAAACTTGCACACCACAAAACCCATGAAAGTAAAGGAAGGTGCTTCGAAACAGTAAAGCAACAAAAAAAAATTATTAATAGCCAACAAAAAAAACAGAACCATACACACCACAAAAACCTCGCACCCCTCGGACTTCCTATTTCTACAGAACATGGAAATTAAAGAAATAATAAAATACTCACATTAGAAAACACTTATCTAGCACCAAATACATTCACCAAACTTTGATAAATTAAATATGACCGAGGGAAAGACCCAACATTAACCTTAAGGAACTCATATGGCCTTAGACGTTGTTTGAATTAAACTAGTTGAATTAAACTAGTGTGACACAGAATATGAAAGATATGCAACTAACAAAAAAGAGAATCAAATCACACTTCTAAATACTTTCGGTAAGGTAAGAAAACCAACAAAAAAATATATATAATGGGACTGCACTTTGCATTTGTACGAGATTGAAATGAGAAAAGTTGTATAGGGATTCATACGTGTTGTTCCAAAGTGAAGATACAGGGAAGCGGTTTCAAATCTAGAAGTTCTCGTATGTGAAGTACGAGCCTGACATGCACGTAATTTGGTAAGAGAAAAACACCGTCATAAAGAAATGCACAAACAATCATCTAATGTCCAATGAGTACCTCCGGTAGTGCGAGATTAAAACGCAATGTCAAACACTATTTAGGACTACTAGGGCATAACAGGGTTTAAGTTGGTAACGCATTACAAAATTATTTTTTAAAAAAAAAGTTAAAATTATTTTTGTAATTATTTTCATATTATTTTGATGTGTTAAAAGTATTTAAAAAATATTTTATATATTTCCAAAAATATTTTTAAGAATAATATGAAACATGTAAAAATATAATATAAGCATATCCACAGAGAGTTAAAAGAACTGATGTATTAATATTACTTCCTGACCTCACAAATGCAATATAGCGTAGAAAGATTCAGCATGCAACCAAGAATCAAAAACAACACGAATGTAATATCGTGGGTGCTGGTTTTTTGGTGTGTAAGATTCTATTTTTTTGTTGGCTATCAATAATTTTCTTTGTTGCTTTCTTTTTGTGAAGCACCTTGCTTTACTTTCGTTGGACGCGTAAAGGAAAAAGCTGCAAGTTGTTTCGTTAACCTAGTTAAATTAAAACGGTGGTTAAGGCCATATGAGTTCCTTAAGGTTAATTTTTGAGTCTTTGCCGGTCGAAATTAATTTATCAATGTTTGGTGAATGTATTAGCTGCTAGATAAGTGTTTTTTCTTATGTGAGTATTTCATTATTTTTTTAATTTCCATGTTACGGTAGAAATAGCAATTAGGAGGGGTGCAGGTTTTAACATAAGTGGAGTAACATTTCCGAAGCATTGTCGCTGAAGCGGATAAGGACTCGGGGACTACAACATGGATGAATTGGAAGAGGCTTTATGCACTTACAGGCTGGAAAACCGGGACCTTCTCCAAGAGAGGGAAGCTGTCAAGGACTCAGAATCTTTCTATGGTAGTTAAATGAAATCTGTGCAACTTCTTGTGTAGAAGATTCATGATAACTAGTGTGTTTCTCTGGGGGTTGCATGATAAAGGTGTTTAGTGAGAGGATAGTTTGTGATAATGGTTTTTCTATTTAGGGTGTGTATAGTGATTAATTGTGGAACACTTACTGCATAATTCTCATTTGCTTGTGTTGCTCTCTGTATCTCTCTTTCTCTGCATTGCTTGTTCTAGAAAGCTTGCTGTTTCTCTATTAGCATGCTGCTCATTAATATTGATTCATCTCTCTCTCACAATGTTTCTGTCATCATGATATTTTGTTAGATTGAGATAAAGGAGTTGGATGACTTTGCTCAGGCTGCTTTTCATGGCTATAAATCTCTAAACCGTATACAGAGCTGGATATTTCAAACCGTCTATTACACTAATGAGAATAGAATATACTTGTGAGTTATCTGTTTTGTGGTTATCATTTAATCATATTAGCAACTAGGTTAACTATGTATTGCTGATCTGTAAAGCCTTTGTTTATGGAAATATAATCAATTTCAATCTTGTGTCTGGGTGAATAAACTGGAGATGTAGGATTGCCAAAACTGTAATATGAGTGGTGGGATTTTTTATGGAAAAGGTGTTAGAGTATTGACAGCAGAGGAGGAAAGCAGAGGAGGAGATCTCGGTGACTAATTGATTGCAGCACATTTGAATATTTGAATATAGTCAAATGTGCAGATAAGATAAGTGCAGAGGAGATCTCGGACCAATTGATTGCAGAGGAGATTATGGAGATCACCTGATTTCAGCCTTTTTGAATTTCAAATTTGTAATCTCTAATTTATTCTGTATTTATTCTGTATTTAATTACAAAGTCTGTATAGCTATAAATACATGCAAGAATATGTAAGAATTACTCAAGAATTGTAATTCCAGTCTTAATACAATAATCAGCAGAATTCTTCTTGTCTCATTTGTAAAACTCTTTCATGGTATCAGAGCTATAGGCAAACGCCTCATTAGTTCCAAATCGTTTCCGCACACAAATTTCTTATCCCTCATTCTCATTATTTCCACTATACCTACCAGTCCTCATGACTTCTTCAAATACCACACAGACCTTCTCACCATCTACACAACACTTTCAGTCAATCTCCCAACCTGTCAACAGCAAACTTGAAGGACACAATTACCTGACATGGAGTGTTCAATTTCAAGTTTTTCTTCGAAGCCACGATCTGAATGGTATGATCGATGGTTCTGAAGAAGCTCCATCTAAGCTTCTTTCAGATGATTCCCCAAACCCAGCTTACACAATTTGGTTCAGAAAAGACAATTGTGTTTTAAGCTGGTTGCTAGCATCCATTTCGGAAAAACTAGTATCCACTGTCTTCAGTCTTCAAACTTCCAAACAGGTGTGGGACTCTCTTCAGACTCGATTCTCAGCAACATCGAGGTCTCGTATTGCTCTTCTTAAGAGACAACTTCAAACTATTGTTCAAGGAAATCGATCATGCTCCATATTCCTTGAAGATGCCAAGCAATTGGCTGATACACTTGCTGCTGCAGGACAACCAGTGAATGACCAAGGCTTCATCACCTTCTTGCTTGGTGGTCTTCGCACCACATACACTCCTTTTATAACATCTTATAACTTTGCATGCAGGGATAAAGAGTTATCTCTTGATGATTTTCAGTCTGAACTGTTAAGCTTCGAAGCACTGGTTGATGCTCCACCTACAATGCAAACTCAAAACTTTGCATTTGCTGCCAAACACACCAATTATCCCAAAAGAAAACCTGCAGGTACCGGATTACGATCCCCACAGTTTATCATGTCATCACAGTCTCATGGACCTCCCAGAAATCACTCTAACATTGATAGGAGTGCTCCACATGAACGACCCAAATGTCAGATTTGTGACAAGCATAATCACACTGCTTTGGACTGCTTCCAGCGTTTTAACTTCTCTTTTCAAGGTCGGAGGCCACCTTCTGAGTTAGCAGCCATGGCTGCCGAATCCAATAATACCTTTGAGCAGCAAACTTGGTATGCTGACAGTGGTGCTAATGCTCATATCACTGCCAACACAGCAAACCTCACAACCTTGCAACCGTATGATGATCATGACACGGTCGAAGTGGGCAATGGTTCAGGTTTGATCATAAACAATACTGGTTCCACTACTTTGCACACAAATCACACTTCTTTTCAGCTAAATAAAGTCTTTCACTGTCCACAAGCTGCAACCAATCTTTTATCCATTAACCAACTTTGTCTTGATAATGATTGTTACTTTATTCTAACTGGAATGGATTTTTGTGTCAAGGAGAACAAGACCGACAGATTGCTGCTACACGGGCTGGTTGAGGGTGGACTTTATCCAATAAATGGGACTAAGAATTTCATCAATAAATTCCGGTGTTTTACTTCAAATTTGGGAACAAAGGCTACAAGTGAACAATGGCATGATCGCCTAGGACACCCAGCCAATTCTATATTAGAGTATTTATCTACTTTCTTGCAAATAAAGAAACCAGCAACCAAATCCAGTATTTGTTGCCCCTGCCAGTTAGGAAAAGCAAAACGTTTACCCTTTTCAAGTTCTACTAGAATATCCACAAGACCTTTAGCTTTAATTCACACCGATGTATGGGTATCTCCTATCACTTCAGTTGGGGGATGTCGCTATTATGTTTTATTCGTTGACGATTTTAGCCGTTTTACGTGGATGTATCCCATGCGTCTCAAAAGTGAAGTTTTTTCTATTTTTCAAAAATATAAAACTCTTGTTGAAAATTTGTTTTCATGCTCTATTCAACAAATCCAATCTGATAATGGAGGAGAATATTTATCAAAAGAGTTTCAAATATTTTTAGAAAACAATGGCATATTTCACAGATTAACATGTCCCCATACATCCCCACAAAATGGCATATCAGAACGTAAACATAGACATATTCAAGAAATGGGTTTAACACTTTTAGCCAAAGCAGGTCTTTCAAATTGTTATTGGGCAGATGCTTTTCTAACTTCGGTTTACTTGATAAATCGCCTACCCACCAAAGTTCTTAACATGCTCCCACCATACTTTGTTCTTCATAAATCGATGCCCAGTTATTCTGAACTTAGAATCTTTGGATGTGCATGTTACCCCTATCTTAGACCATATGAAAAACATAAATTAGCTTTTCGAAGTAAACAATGTGTTTTCATAGGATATTCTAATCAACAAAAGGGATATCGTTGCTTGGAACTTAACACAGGTCAGGTTTTTATTTCAAGACATGTGGTTTTTGATGAAAATACTTTTCCATGCCTCAACAATTCACCCCCTGCCAGCCCCACGAGCAGCAATTCTACTGGTATGACTTCTCAAACTCTACCTCTCTCTTTACCTATTATTACTCAAAACTGCAATTCCATTACTGAAAATACAAGCCCAGATTTGTCAAGAGTAATACCCATACCCACAATCCCAACATCTGATATCACGACCTCTATGCCCTCTACACCTGTCCCTTCACTTATGCCACAAGATCATCAAAACACCAATGACTCACCACCCGAACCTGCACCAATTTTGCCTACACTGTCACCAGTAAATTCTCCCGTCAATAATCCTACCCACCATCGTGAAATTGTCACAAGATCTAAGACAGGTAACCTCAAACCCAAACAATTTCCCGGTTTCAAAACCTTCTTTGTTACACGTCATCCCTTGTGTGCATTTTCCAGTGTTATGGTTGAATCTGAACCCACTTGTTTTACTAAGGCTAAGACTAAATCAGAGTGGCGGGAAGCTATGGGTTGTGAATTTGATGCATTGATGGCTAATGGCACATGGTCTCTCTGTCCAAGACCACCAAACAAGCGTATTGTTCGGAACAAATGGGTTTACAAGATTAAGAGACACCCTGATGGCAGTATTGATCGGTATAAGGCAAGGCTTGTTGCCAAAGGATTTGATCAAGTATCTGGAATAGATTACTATGATACTTTTTCTCCCGTGGTTAAACCTACCACAATTCGGCTAATTTTGTCTCTTGCAGTTTCTCTAAAGTGGAATATCAAACAGCTGGATATTTCAAATGCTTTCCTTAATGGTATCTTGGATGAAGAGGTGTTTATGGAGCAACCACAGGGGTATATAGATGGGGATTTTCCAGATTATGTATGCAGATTACATAAGTCCCTATATGGCCTAAAGCAAGCCCCAAGAGCTTGGTTCCAGCGTCTTTCTCAACAACTGGTTGAATATGGGTTTTCGGAATCAAAACTTGATTACTCCTTATTTACATACAATACTGCCAATTTACGTATGTTTGTGTTAGTATATGTTGATGACATTATTGTCACAGGTTCTAACATTACAGCAATTCAGCACTTTATTGATCAACTGAAAAAGGAGTTTCAAGTTAAAGATTTAGGTGAATTGAGTTACTTCCTGGGAATTCAAGCATTACGAAATTCAGATGGTCTACACCTGCGCCAAGCTAAATACATCACTGATTTGCTGCAAAAGACAGACATGATTGGAGCAAAACCATTAAACTGTCCTTCTTCTTCAGGGCCGAAGTTGTCAGCTGATACTGGTGATGTGTTACCTGACCCAACAACATATCGAAGAGTGGTAGGTGCTCTTCAATATTGCACAATCACAAGACCAGATATTGCATATTCTGTCAACCAACTATGCCAATTCATGCACTGTCCTCGTGTTGACCACTGGAAAGCCGTGAAGCGTGTGCTGCGATACCTTAAGGGCACGGTTGATCTTGGTTTACACTATGTTCCAGGAGATATAAGACTCAATGCTTACTGTGATTCCGATTGGGCAGGAGACCCTGATAACAGACGTAGTACCACTGGTTATGGTGTGTTTTTGGGATGAAATCTCATTTCATGGAGTAGTAAGAAGCAAGGAGTTGTCTCTAGATCAAGCACTGAGGCTGAGTACAGAAGCATGGCTCATGCAACTGCAGAATTGTATTGGCTTCGTATGGTTCTACATGGTTTGAACATTACGTTACCTTCGGCACCAAATTTGTGGTGTGACAACGTCAGTGCAATTGCCTTATCGTCAAATCCAGTGTTTCATGCTAGAACAAAGCACATAGAGATTGATTACCATTTTATTCGGGAGAAGGTCACTAATCAAGACATTCAAGTCAGATATATCTCTACAATAGACCAAATTACAGACATATTTACCAAAGGTCACTCTGCAACTCGGTTTACATTTCTTAGAAGCAACCTGTCAGTGTGTATCCTCCCTAACAGTTTGAGGGGGGTGTTAGAGTATTGACAAACGAGAGGAGGAAAGCGAGAGGAGGAGATCTCGGTGACTAATTGATTGCAGCACATTTGAATATTTGAATATAGTCAAATGTGCAGATAAGATAAGTGCAGAGGAGATCTCGGACCAATTGATTGCAGAGGAGATTATGGAGATCACCTGATTTCAGCCTTTTTGAATTTCAAATTTGTAATCTCTAATTTATTCTGTATTTATTCTGTATTTAATTACAAAGTCTGTATAGCTATAAATACATGCAAGAATATGTAAGAATTACTCAAGAATTGTAATTCCAGTCTTAATACAATAATCAGCAGAATTCTTCTTGTCTCATTTGAGCTTCAGTTATAGTTTGAGAATAAATGATGATCTGAAACTAAAATTCTAATGGGTTTCTGTGGATTGAAGGATAGTAGATGTTTCTGACAGAATCGGTTTTTGGTATCAATGGGGAAATCCAGCAGAAGAGATAGATTGTTCTTGATGGCAAAGCAAAATATGGCTTTTAGTCACTGCTTGTTAGAAAGCATGATCAATCATATGTTTGGATTTTCTGGGTGAAGGATTGCTTTTATAATGTCTGAAGTTTCTATGTGTTTGCAGGTTATTGCACCGACAGGAGCTGGCAAAACAAATATAGCTATGATATCTATTCTACATGAGGTATTTGATCAATGGTCTTATAACCTGTCATGTGTTTTTGCTTGAGACTTTGGGCTTTGGGCAGACTGCTTATGGTTTACTAGAGAGGGGCTGCATGGTGCCACATGAGTGTGAGGAATTACTTTTAATGCCTCTTAATATGTCACCTTTTTTCTCTCTCCCAGTAATGCATGACCTTTGAATTTGGTCGTATGCATATAGACGATTCCATTTTGTTTTGTTTTTAACTCTATAACTATAACTTACTGGTTGTTTAAAAGTTTATCCTATGGTGATATTGTTGATGTTCAAGTTTCTTTTTTTGCTGTACAGCATATGATATTTTTTATTTTTCTTAATCCATTGAAAGTGCAGCTAAAATACTGCACGGGATTATATATATATATATATATATATATATATATATATATATATATATATATATATATATATATATATTGGAAATTTATGCCGTTGCAAACACACCCCTTTTCTAGTAGTGGTACTTGCACAAAGATGAATTTAAGATAGTTTATGTTGCTCCTATGAAGGTATAGCCCACCTGTAGGACATATATTGTCCACTTTTGTGTGTGTCTGTTGAGGGTGAAGAGAGCGGGGTTGGTTTTGTTATTCACTTCTTGGATCTTCTCTCTCTCTCCAGGCGTTAGCTGCAGAGGTAACATCAGCATTTTAATTAATATTTGTTTTGTTGTTTATCTCTTATTGTTTTTTCCCCTCTATTTAATCCCTCGTTATTTAGTTTAATTGATTTTTATATCAAATTTGCTCTTTATTTTATTGTTTTATCATTTTATTATTGAAATTTGTTTCTAATTTCATCCATAAGCATTTTTTTTTATACCAAATAAGATTCCCATTTTTTTGCTACTTTTAACTGTTGTAAAGTTTATCCCTCAAAATTTTATTAATTTTTGTAATTTTGTTTCATTTGTCTTTTAGGATTTTCCTTCTATAGAGTTAGCTTAGGGTTCATGACTAGAATTATTGGCTTAAAAGATCAACCCATTCAAACTTCTAGGAATTAAATAGAGTTCATCAAGTGTTTAGTCACCACATAGGCTTGCTTGCACGGTCTCGATAACATCATGAATCCAAGGGTTTTTGTTTTTCTTCTCTTATAAAACACCATTATTAATGTATAATGTGACATTGTAAAACATGGAATGCATTAGTAGCAATATTAATATTGAGGTATCCATAACTCCATTTCAGGTTATAGTCAACTTATGGCCATAGTACCATGTTTAACTTTCAACCTATTGCCTTAGAGAATTTTATCCTCTGCAGTGAGCATAAAGGAGAGAATAGTGAAACATATGTAGTGAAGAAAAAAAATCCATCATAAATATAAGTAAAACAGAAGGTAATCTATGATTAATTTTCATTTAATGTCGTCAAATAAAAATATGTAAACAAGAATCTTATTGTTTGTGCATTTTGGGTATTTTATCTGTGCTCTGACAAATATTCAGGGCACCTAAATTGCCAACTTTTAAAGAAATTAAAGGCTTGTTTTGCTCTATTATTCTTTTACTCGTGAATCTGGAATGATTAACTCTGTGGCATGACAATATTCCCTATGTAGAAGCCACAGTATCGGTTATATATTATATTTTGTTTTTAGTATCTGTATCTTATATTTTGAGAATTATTATGTTTTTTCACCAATAAAAGATAGTAATAATTCTCTCTTGCAGATGGTTAATCCAGGATACTATGGGTTAGAGAATGCGGAGGTTGAAATGTTGAAATCTTATTTGTCTAGGTAATAAGGACCTAACTGTTTCTCTTAGAGCATTTCTGCTGATTAAATTACTAAATTGATCCATGTTTTACTTTAAAATCCATGAGTGGTTAGCTGACACAATTCCTATAATTCAAAAGATCTACCTGAAAGGTATTTTGATTAATGACTTGCACATTTCAAACAATAGCATATTTAAAAAGTCAATGCTAAATGATAAAGAATTGGTGTCGCTATGATAAGAATTGTAAATGTGAATAATAGTCTATTTTGTGCTTTCTTCTCAGTAGTTATTTTATAAAAGAGCTTATAATGTTGCTTATAATAACATCATTAGGCCTTTAAATGGACCGCATCATTTCATGGGATCTGCTCTATTAAAATTTGTGATTTTCTTTCAGTTACATCTATACGAGCTTTTGGCAGATTAGTGCAAACTACATTTGAAGACTTGGAAGACAGTGGGCGTATATTGATAGATGGGGAAAATGTTGAGCCTTTGGTGTTGGGTACGATAGCATCACAATATTGCCTTAGCTGCATGACTATATCAATGTTTGGATCAAACATAGGGCCAGATACATCTCTTGAAGTAAGTAGTTTACCAAACTGTTGATGTGATGTTCATTTAATTTGGATCCTTAATCTTAGAGTTTTCCGTTGTCATCGATGTTTTTGCATATCTTATCTGGTGCTTCAGAAGATGATGAACTTCCTGTGCGGCATAACGAGGTACAATTTCTTTTAAAAAACAGTGCTTTATTTTAGTTTTATTTGGTTTTCAAATCAGTTTTTATTTTTTTTGTTATAATGCGAAAAGGTAGTGAAAAAAAGGGATAGGAGAAGAAAATGAAGAGAACAATTAAAAAGTAGGGAGAAGAAGAAAATAAAATAGGAAATAAAAGTTATCATGATAATCCTATATGTGAGTGTCTATAGGTGCTTGGTTTATTATACAATTAGAGAATTTGAGAGGTACAAATAAAGGCCGAGCCTTGTAAGTTCAAAATCTTGATGATAAGGAATGACAAACAATAGACATAAAAAAATAAAAAAAAATAAAAAAAAGTTAACTAAGCTCAGTGATGATGGTGATAATTTTGCTAATATCATCAATAGATCAGTGATGAATAATCTTATAAGTTTGGAGGATTGATTTTTCTTGTACAAATAGTAAGTAGAATATGAGATTGTAATAATAGGCCTAAAAATAGTAATAGAATTAGGGGTAGGGGCTAGTAAAGTTGGAGAGTACGTGTAAACACTCCACTCTAATTTTATACCATAATGTAGTCAAAACTTTATTAAGAGTTTTATTTATTTATTTTTTCATGGTAAGAAACAATACATCAGCTAGTGACGTAGCTCAACATGTCTATTTGGGATTATGATTGAGGTTGTTTTTCAAAATATTTTTTGATCAAAATGATATTTTTTTTTCTATTTTTTAAAATTTAATTTTGATATTAGGATATCCAAAAGATCTAAAAACACCAAAACAATTAATTTAAAGTAAAAAATATATTGTTTTTTTTTTAATTTTTTAAAAGTATTTTTGAAACAGTGTCAAAAATATACATAGTAAATAGGGTGCCAATGCCTTAAATAGTTGTGGCGTCATCCCCGACATAAGTGATCACTAGAATTGTGATGACAAACAAAAGTAAATGTAGATTTTATGGTAAAGAATAATTACACGAATATTATGCAGCAGGCATTGTATAACCCTTAACAAAACATTATGGATGATCCATGTTCTTTTTTTGACGACTCATTTTTATCTTTGAAATTTTATTTTAGACAATTTGATTCTAATTTGAAATGAAATTTTATTTTTATTATTTTTAGTTTCTAATTGGGAGATGAGAGAGAAAAATATCATTGACATCAATTTAGGACACATGATGATTGATGTTTATTTCAAATAATTTCATTTGACGAGGGGAGTTCATATTGGGTTTTTCTACCTTTAAATTTCATGGTAAAAACATATCCGGGCTCCGTTTTATTTTTAAATTTGGGTAGATTTTGGTTTTTGAAATGACTTTTTGAGGTCATGAATAAGTTTATCATGATTCTTAATGTGGTAAAAAAAAAAAATAGGTTGGACAACATTTTTTGGATAAAAAAAATTACATCTCGAGTTTTTGACCATCATACTGTCTAAAATCTAGGCAAATTAGACGACATGTCGACTGTCTCGGTAGACAGCATGTCTTTTGATTTTTTTTTTAAACATATCTTGCATCCAATAAAAATATGGGCTCAATTGTACGTGGGCCGTAACAAAATAAGTCAGGAGGCTTAGTGCAATATTTTCTTTTTTCTTTATTTATTTTTAAATTATTTTTTTAAAAAATGGTTTTTATGTTTTTTTTTTTGTTTATTTTCTATTTATATTTAGATTGATAACCATTCTCTCTTTCATTTTGTTTACATAATGTTTTTTAAATGATGATTCTTTTTTGTTATGCTTTTAAATTTTGATGAATTCATTTTTTGTTAGCGCGAAATAACATTGATGAATTTTTTGAACAAAACTTTAGAAACAGTGCTCTAGGTATGATTTTTTTTATCTCCCTATTCTTTGGAAATAAATGAATTCTGTAAAATAGGGTTTGACACCTTGCTTGACAATATCATGCATATTCCTTGTATATTTCTCTCTCTCCCTACCCTGCATAAAAAATCGAAAGGCACGATCAATCAATGTATTGCAAAGGTGTCACAACAAAGCCCACGACAAGGGCCCATATAAAAATCGAAAGGCACGATCAATCAATGCATTGCATAGGTGTCACAACAAAGCCCAATAAAAGGGCCCATATAAAAAACCCATAAAACAGGCCTAAACATCTCAGTCTCATTGTAAAATCACTCAAAACAAGCTAGAAGCGCCCAGGTCCATTACAAAAAGCATAAAAAACCCAATTTATTAGCCCATTGGCTTAGCCGGTTTTAAGGAAAAAACCCGAAGCCAGTCGGTTCAGTTGGGTTAATAATTTTAAAAAGATACTCAGGTCTGGTTCGTTTTTTTATACAAACCAAACCGAAACCAGATCTACGCACCTCACAACAACCCAAAGTCGCATCAAATAACTCGGAGCTGACCCATAATAATATCAGGTCGAGATTGACCGGGTGAAACTAAACTCTTGTTTTTATATATATATATATAAAAAAAAAACTGAAGAAGATATAAAAAAACAGGTTATAGGTTAACCCTTCAAACCAAGCCGGGTCTTATAAATAGGCAACGGCTTGTTAACCATGTCTGTCTTTGATTAACAAACACAAGTCACTCACTGGGTCACTCCCTCCCTCTCCAGGCTCTCACTCTCGTTTGATTCGCTTGCTGTCTTCCGTTTCTGATTCACTTCAAAGCTCTCTCTCCAAAACAATTTCCAAATATAATTTTGAGCTTCAACAATATGTCATCAAAGCATCGGGTTTTTTGCTGATCAGGTGAGTATCTCTTCTCCCTCTTCTGTAATTATAGTGTTTTCTGTGGTTTAGGAGAAAACGAGAGAGAAAAGGAGGATATTTTGTGAAAAGAAAAATGTAGGGTTTCTTAGTCTAGAAATCTTCATGCATGAAGATTTTCTTAAGTTTTTATTTTATTTTTATTTTTCTAAAGAAAGTCTAGACCTTTTTTTTTATTTTTTTTCCATCCTTGTAACTGGTTTGTTTTGCAGTTTGTTGTTATTATTTATTTCTTTTTTTGACATGCTGGAAACTTTTGATTTTTTAGCAGTGAACTGATTATTATATTATATATACATATATTGTTTTATGCTTTGAAAACAGGGGTGATTAATTTATTGAATTATATGAAGCAAGGAACTCTTTTGAGGGGAGATGACCGGGTCTATCAAAAGAAAAATGTTGGAAGTAGTTCCTGTTGTTGTCAAAAGTGAAGGGTTTGATTTTATGCATGATGAGAGGTTGGATCGGAGGTTAAAGAGAAGGAATATTGGCACACGACGTTTCAAGGTCGATTCTAATGGAAAAAACAAAAACTGTAAAGGCATTGCAGCTTTGAAGAGGAGCTCTGAAATTTTATGTATTCAGAAGGATGGCCATGACAGAGATGTTGGTAATGAAGATTGCAGGAAGTATTATGATGGTTCATTTAGAGGGCTGTTTATTGACAGTGATGCTCATCTCGACACGAAGTCTTCTTCATCCAAGAAAAATAATGCAAAATACAGTGGTGTTAAATATAATACATCCAGGAGCAGAAGCTGTATTCTACTTGATGATGATTGTTATAGTTACGAGGTTGATGAACATTGCAAGAAGGTTTCAAAGGACTTAGATGGAGGGCTGTATGTTGATAGCGACTGTGATGCTTATTCGGATAAGTCTTCATCCAAGAGAAATACTAGGTCAACTGATAATGGTAAAGTCAATGTTGACCTTGTTAATGGGTTTGTAGAGAATAGTATTGGTACTAATGGGGCTTTGGATGATGGTAATAATAAATATGATGGTTTTGTAGGTGACGGTGCCGGCACTAATGAGGATCCTGACTATAAGATGTTCTTGGATAAATTTAGACAGGATGGGAAATCATGCATTCTTGAGATTCCACTGACTAATGAGATATCAATAACTGTTAGGTATCACTCACAAGATGGCGCATATGATGGGTGTGACATGGAAAAACCAGACATTGAGAAGGACTGTCCAGAGAGACAGAACAAAGGAACCACAAAATTGTTGAAGATTGATTCTACAATTGAGAGAATGGAAACGATGAGTGATACAAGGAAAGAGAGAGTGGTAGCTTCGAGAAAATTGAGGGGTGTTACAGCAAGAGCAATAGAGATTTCAGAAGCTGAAAGCAAGAAGAAAACAAAATATATGAATCCTATTTCTTGTAGAGGAGATGGACATGCTGGCAAAAGGCCTAGTTCAGAAGCCCTTTGTCCAACTAATTGCAAGAGCAAACATGAAATGAAATTGGATATGACCCAGAGAATATTGAGGGATGTCCCAGCCCGAGTAAGAAAGTTTTCAGCAGTTGAAAGGAATCTGAACATGGAAACTGTGGATCTTACTTCTTCTAGAGCAAATGAAGGTGTAAGTAAAAGGCATAGTCCAGAAACTCTTAGTTTGACTAATTTCGAGTGCAAACACAAGGAGAAAATGGAAATGGTAAATCATATAACAGAGAATCAAATCAAATCAAGGGCTGCTCCATCCAGAGAGAGAAAGATTTCAGCAGTTAAAAGTAAGGTGAGAGAGGAACCTTTGAATCCTGTCTCTTGCAGAAAAAAATGTATGTGCAAGGAAAAGATCTAGACAAGAAGCTACTGGTATGAATAAATGCAAGTGCAAACTCATACATCCGGACATGGAGAATTGTAGGAGGAAAACTCTACAAAATATAAAGGATGTTCCAGCCAAAGAAAGGGGAAATTTGGCAGTTGTAAGGAAGTTTGAAAAGCAGTCCTCGAATGCAGTTCCAAACAGAGCTGATGGGCATGCAAGCAAAAAGCCTAGGTCACAAGCCCCT
Organism: Salix suchowensis; assembly: GCA_029030765.1. Lineage (NCBI taxonomy): Eukaryota > Viridiplantae > Streptophyta > Magnoliopsida > Malpighiales > Salicaceae > Salix > Salix suchowensis. The sequence goes on from CM054994.1 coordinate 7,549,434, forward strand.
AGCTCTACAAATTGCAAATGCGATTGTGAGATGAATCTGGATATGGTGGATCATAGTTACCAAATATTTTTGAATTCACTTAAAAAAGATGGTGGATATGCAGCATTTGCTCCTCAAAGTGGAAAAGGAGTTTTGTTTGGAGAGGAGGAACAGGGTTCCTCTGATTCTGAGGTGATTGTCATGGACAAGGATCGATTTTTTTGATGGAAAGGATACTCCATTTGTGAGTTCAAAAGCATACATTGTGGAGGTAATTTATCCTCTCACACTGCAATTCTTTCTTTCCCTTATATATCATGTTTCTGTGCTTTCAAATGAATTATGTTAGCATAATTATAACAGCTGAAGTCTGTTTTGGATTTATGTTTTGGCAAATTAAGGATGAAGGTTGGATGGACAATGGAGTTTCCAGTAAATTTAGAGAGGAGCTTTTGGAAATCCTTGAAAAGCCTTATGATGAAAGGGAGTTTGAAGATCTATGGCAAAGAATATCTCACCGAAGTCATGTGAACCGTGATTTAAACTTACGGAGTGGGTGTATAAGATTTAAGACAGCAGCTATCGGAAAATCTTATCTCGACCATCATGCAGGTGATTTTATCATCAGCAGTGTTTTTCAGTTTACAAATGCATGCCATCTGAATTGAATTTTTGCTGCTCCTCTGTTACTCTCCTTCTCTCAGTATTTATGCATGGCCGTGGTTGATTTACCATTTTTATGATTTTTGATTAATTTTTGTTTGTAACTTGCTAGCAAAAATTTTTTTATTTGTTCTTGTAGATCTTGAAGCAAAGATCCAATCAGCTCAGAGTAATCAGCCAGAAATTTTGAATCTCATGCGTGGTTTTTTCTATTGGTTGATGGTGAGTATAAACTTCTATTGTGTTTTCTTTTCAAAACCGTTTGTGTGTGAACATCAATCTGTTTCAGTAATGCATTTAATCAATGAACAAACCAAATTGGAAATCATCTTTCTTTTCAATTCAACAGGGAAGAGCACTACTGTCTTTGGTTTCACGTGGATATTTATTAAAATTGCTAGTTTTGGCCCTAGGTAGGCTGTTGTGACCTTGACTTTCCATATTTGCCTCATAACACGAAATAATTTATGGACCTGAGTGCTTAAACGTATTAACCATTGTTTTAATTCTTGTAAGCACAAATATGACAATTTCTAATTTATATGGTTGTTACTCTGTTGTCCAGAATGCATCGCATGCTGGATCTCGAGCACTTCGACCCTGGCTGGACTCTTCATGTTTGAAAGTGCGGCCACGACATCAGAATTAGATGATGTCTTAAGAGTGACTGAATCAGATCATGAAATATAATCAAGGTTGGTAGATGCAAAGGTTGTACTTCCAAAAGGTATACCAGGTAAAAGGTGCCAATGTAGAAAGCTAAATACTGATGCAACTTTTAGAAGCTCATGGAGATGAGCCGTCAGTATGAAACCATATTTAAACATTCCACATCTCAACTCGATGCATTCTTCTATGTTTTGTCTCGACACCCTATCTGTATCTTATGATTGTACATCTTCCAGCTGGCCGTCGATGTTAAATAGAATGCGTGGTTTCCCCATACTGAAATTTAGGACCCTTGCATTCATGTTGTATTTGATTTCTCCATCATACAGCAGCTTCCTTATGTAGTGCTCTATATCTGAACCAATCAGTCGCAGTGTGTATTCTGTCAACGGGGCACCCTGTTTGCACATAATACGTCAGAATTCAATAAGGCATAACAGGGATGCACTGATCACCCAGACTGAGCTTTACTGAACACGTCTTCCATTCAAGATTGACACAGATGCTTGGTAATTTCTAGGTTCCCCGGCATCCTTATATTCAAATCACATCCTTTTACTCAAATCAAAGCTGTTGTAGGACAAAATGCGGTATGAGGATGCTTCAGCAGTGTCAGTGCCGATTGGATGGAAAGAAGGTGATTTCAGTCCTAAAGTTGAAGCCGGAAAAAAAAGTTTCAAGTTGATGCTTTCTGGAATGGATTTTTATGTGCTGTCGGGATGAAGAAAGGTGTGGTTGGATTAAACATGTGTTTGTAAGGGAGTAAAGGAAGCCGGCTGTCTCCCTGACCCCAGCTCTTTATCATGATGCAAAGATCAGGGGTAAGCATGTATTTACCGATGCAGTTCCATTTGTTTTAGGTGTGATACGGGACTTTCATGGAGGAGTTGATATAATATAAAGACAGCTAAGTAATCCAGGTGCTCTTGTTTTACAATGAAAAACGAATAAAAAAAGGCCGACATTAAATCATGTCCGATAATAATTCAACCTGTTTCTTTGTAAGAGGGTTTGCATATCTAACCGAAAGATGGAGTAGAACTCCAGCAATTTGAAAATTTTTTAAGTTCTCTCAAGATTAAATCTTCAATCTAACCAATATAAAAAAAGTATGATTGGCAGACATACCTCGTAGTGATCCACGAGCTCCTGAAAGTAGGAGTAAACCTTATGGCAACTCTCTTCTGTCCACACGAACTCATCTGTAGGATCAAGGATAAGGGTGAGCTTATCCGTCTGAGTCTGGTCGAACTCACAAGTTTCTGGGTCAATGTAAGCAGCATAGATCCTCACGTGCCGTGTGACGCTGCTGAGCCACTGCCCTCCATATTCCCAGCCCATGTTCTTGCTCTTCACGTTCACTTGTGGTTCCACTGGTCTTGGTTGCGTTGGTTGCTTCACTTGCTCTTCAATTTCGTGGTAAAAACATATCCGAGCTCAGTTTGATTTTTAAATTTGGATAGATTTTGGTTTTTGATGACTTTTTAAGGTCATGAATAAGTTTATCACGGTTCTTAATGTGGTAAAAAAAATATGTTGGACAACATTTTTTGGATAAAAAAAATTACATCTCGAGTTTTTGACCATCATAGTGACTAAAATCTAGGCAAATTAGACGACACGTCGACTGTCTCGGTAGACATCATGTCTTTTGATTGTTTTTTAAAACATTACTTGCAACCAATAAAAATATGGGCTCAATTGTACGTGGGCCGTAACAAAATAAGTTAGGAGGCTTACCTAACATATTCCATTAATTACAATTTTACTGATTAAATATTAAAATAACCAGTTACAACACATGTAAAATCATTCAATTTCCTACATAGAAAAAAGCTTAGATAAAGCATTCAAAATAATGATAATAATTATTTTTAGGTTTTTTTCTTATAAATATGCAAGACTAATTATAAGTTTTAATATTTATTAATATTATTGCCTGAAAATATATAGAGAGAGAGAGAGACAAAAAAAAATGACCTAGGATTTTTTTAAGAAAAAAAAATAATATCAGTATTCTGAAATAATTTTAATATAATAATATGATGAATAAATCTTAGAAAATCAAAAAATATTTTGCCTTTTAATTCTAATTTTTATATTTCGGTTTTTAATTCTAATTTTGTGCTCTTTTATTTAAGTTTATTTCTTAATTTTTTTTTACAATATTTGTGTTTATAATATTTCAGATATAAAATTACCGAGGAAAAAATACAACTAAAAAAAAAAAGGTACAAAAATTTACCTAGGTTATCTACAAATAAAAAATATACGAACCACTTTCCGTTTCGATTACACTACTCCTTTTAGGCAGGAAAAAAACTCATTTCTAATATATTTTATCTATTACAACTTTACTAATTGAATATTTTAATGAACAATTAGTTTTGTACATAAAAAAAAAAAAAAAGCCTCGTTCTCTTGTATTTCGGAAGAGAACTTTCCCTTCTAGAGCCGAGGATTCGAAATAGAGAACGGTAAAATCGAGAGAGTGCCGTTGGCACTCAGACGAATCAGTTACATAGAGCAAAGATTAGTATTCTTGTTATTATAAAAACTGATGAAAACAACAAACAGCTCTAATGTTATCATCTTTAGCCGAGCTAAGGTTTGGAACCCTAGTTTTTGAGGGTCCAGAGGAAAAAAAGGTCAAGAGAGGAAAGCAAGATCAAGATCACCAATCCTCCTCTTCACAATATGTCTTTTCGCTTTTTCTCTTCTTTTCTTACTCTTCTCTCTCTCTAGTCTCTACCCGTCACCCATCAGGCTCTCCATACCCTAACACTAACCCCAATCTCTCTCTCAAACCAGAAACCTCCTTCGTCGCTGCCCTCGAGCACTTCCTCCATCACAAATACCCGAGATCCTCTTCCTCCTCTCCGTTTCCTCCAGCTAGCGAAGAGGATGTGTTAAAAATTCGACGATGAATTGTTTTCGAAAGAGCGCAATAGATTTTACAGAGAACCATGTTACGCGTTGGATTTGCCAATTAGGGCTTACGTTTACAAAATGCCGACAAGATTCACCCACGATTTGCTTTGTGTTTAGAAATACTTATAGAGACACTGATAATCTCACCTCAAATGGCAGCCCCGTCCATCGATCAATCGACCAGGTATCATTGCATTTTGTCAGTATCATCATCATCAGAGTCATTTTATATATTTTTGTGGAATTATTTATTGTATCTGTGATTATAACGTGCGTGCAGCATTCAGTTGAATTTCCCCCTATTTTCCTCTTCTTTTCATTTATTTTTAAATTTCTTTTCATATAGTTTTAAAACGTTCCTAGCGCGAAATAACATTGATGAATTTTTGAACAAAACTTTAGAAACAGTGCTCGAGGTATGATTTTTTTATCTCCCTATCCTTTGGACATAAATGAATTCTGTAAAATAGGGCTTGGCACCTTGCTTGACAATATCATGCATAATATATGTGATTATAAATACTTATAGAGACACTGATAATCTCACCTAAAATTGCAGCCCCGTCCATCGATCAATTGACCAGGTATCACTGCATTATGTTAGTATCATCATCATCAGAGTCATTTTATATATTTTTGTGGAATTATTTATTGTATCTATGATTATAACGTGCGTGCAGCATTCAGTTGAATTTCCCCCTATTTTCCTCTTCTTTTCATTTATTTTTAAATTTCTTTTCATATAGTCTTAAAACGTTCCTAGCGCGAAATAACATTGATGAATTTCTGAACAAAACTTTAGAAACAGTGTTCGAGGTATGATTTTTTTATCTCCCTATTCTTTGGACATAGATGAATTCTGTAAAATAGGGCTTGGCACCTTGCTTGACAATATCATGCATAATATATGTGATTATAAATACTTATAGAGACACTGATAATCTCACCTCAAATGGCAGCCCCGTCCATCGATCAATCGACCAGGTATCATTTGCATTTTGTCAGTATCATCATCATTTTATATATTTTTGTGGAATTATTTGTTGTATCTGTGATTATAACGTGCGTGCAGCATTCAGTTGAATTTCCCCCTATTTTCCTCTTCTTTTCATTTATTTTTAAATTTCTTTTCATATAGTTTTAAAACGTTCCTAACGCGAAATAACATTGATGAATTTTTGAACAAAACTTTAGAAACAGTGCTCTAGGTATGATTTTTTTATCTCCCTATTCTTTGGACATAAATGAATTCTGTAAAATAGGGCTTGGCACCTTGCTTGACAATATCATGCATAATATATGTGATTATAAGTACTTATAGAGACTATCAATAATTTTCTTTGTTGCTTTCTTTTTGTGAAGCACCTTGCTTTACTTTCGTTGGAGGCTTAAAGGAAAAGCTGCAAGTTTTTTCGTTCAACTAGTTAAATTCAAACGATGGTTAAGGCCATATGAGTTCCTTAAGGTTAATTTTGAGTCTTTGCCGGTCGAAATTAATTTATCAATGTTTGGTGAGTGTATTAGCTGCTAGATAAGTGTTTTTCTAATGTGAGTATTTCTTTAATTTCCGTGTTCTGGTAGAAATAGCAAGCAGGAGGGGTGCGGGTTTTTTGGTGTGTAAGGTTCTGTTTTTTTGATGGCTATCAATAATTTTCTTTGTTGCTTTCTTTTTGTGAAGCACCTTGCTTTACTTTCGTTGGAGGCTTAAAGGAAAAACTGCAAGTTTTTTCGTTCAACTAGTTAAATTCAAATGGTGGTTAAGGCCATATGAGTTCCTTAAGGTCAATTTTGAGTCTTTGCCGGTCGAAATTATTGTATCAATGTTTGCTGAATGTATAGGCTGCTACATAAGTTTTTTCCTAATGCGAGTATTTCATTATTTCTTTAATTCCCATGGTCTGGTAGAAATAGCAAGTAGGAATGTGGAATGGTCCTCAATTAATTATAAATTTCCCCCTTTTTTTTGTGAGAGAAAAACTTCTCTCGGGTTTTCTTATTATTTGAAAAAGGAAAATAGCAATATCTTTGGTCTAGGTTTATCAATGAAAAGGAAACAACTGCAAACTAATTGCGAATTTAGGAAGTAGAAAAACACTAATAATCTCACTCAAATGGCACATATGTCGTGATGATGATGAGTCTAGCGGGATGTTGTCGTGGGTCAGTGTTTTAGGTGATTTACCAAAAAAGACTGAATTTGTTGAGATGAAAGAGAAAAAGATGAAGAAAAAAGTTATGGGCAAAATAGAAAAAGATCAACGAAGAGAGTGTATTATTGGTCTATTCTTCTGTATTTTAATTCACATCAATATTATTCCACCCAGTATATTTTATTTTTTGATTTCTGTGTCGAAATATATAGAAATAGCAACTCAAAAGCATAAAAGCTATTTTATTTATTAAAATAGTTGTTAAGTTAAAAGTTAAAACAGAAGCTAAAATTATAATTTTTTAACTTTCTCTTTTCATATGCCTCATGCAATGCAGTGGAATAGCTCTTATTGGTTTTGAATTTACGTGTTTCAATCACCACGTGTGTGTTGTGTGAGAGACAAACATTTGATGATATGCTGCTCTCTACGTTGTCGTTTTTTATTTTCTAGTTGTCTCGCGGGCCTTTTTTTTTTGGGTGGTCCTTTTCTTCTCTTTATAAGAAAATCTTGATGGTTTTTGTATTTTTTTATATTTTTAAATATTATTTTAATATACTCTTTTTTTTTAATTCAAAATCAGTCCCGCCCGGTAAATTGGATGGATACGCTTTTCCCTCTCTTGCACTTCTACTCATTTGCATTATTATTACAGCTCAAATTTTTTTATCAACTGTAAAATTCAAAAACAAAAACAAGCGCTCCTCCTCTCTTTATTTTTCCTTCTTTGCTCCTTTGTTTTGAACCATTAATACTATTATTGATTTACAGCCGGGGCCAGAGAGAGAAAAAAGAATTCACAGTGTCTGTTCCTGGTGTTTGATTTCTAGGTTTTTACTTTTTCCAACTACGACTCAGTTGATTCTGCCTTCCACCCTTTGAGAATCTTTTTCACCCATTTCCTTTTACTATCATCAATTCTATTTTATTTCTTTTTTTCAAGTCTTTTTAATGGATATCCTTACTGACTCACTGTAATATCCGTGGTGTAATATCTTTTATGATCGGTACTCTGCAAGCTTATGCTACTGGAAGCCATGCCTGCTGCGAAGAAGGTTACTCTGCTCTTCTTTCTATTTCCTTTCCTTTTAGCTTGGCATTCAAATTTGAGTTAGTTTTCAATCTTCTCTCTTTACTTCTCGTATAGTTCATCAGTGAAAATTATACACATGTGATGCTGGATTTTATAGGTGACCGACTCGAGTTTTCCTTTTTAACATATTGTTCTTACATGGATATAGTCTTACTGCACATGCTCTCCCTTTTCTTCTCAATGTCCCGGTTCTCATGTTTTTGACATGTAATCGTTTATCTCATACCTACGTCTCATAGGATTCTGTCTCTTTCTTTCTTGAGATTAATTGCCTTTGCAACTTACTTTAAGCTGACAATGCTCTTTCAGTTAATTCCTTATGTTTTTATCCTTTTCTGATATTATGACATGGGGTTGATCGGATTCTAGGGTGTTACTATGATAAACTCACCACGATGGTGCCTTTTGCTGTTTCTTTTGTTCATTAGAACCTTGATCAACTGATCATCCTTGCATTCAACAAGTTGCTGAAGGATATAGGAAATCAAGTTGAGTTTGAGCTTCCAGATTCATTTAATAAATCAAAGTCTACAGCCTACATCCTTATAAAGCGCAGTATCCGCTCAAAATATGTGACTTTATAAAGCCATTTTATGGGGGTCACAGTTTTAGTGTTCATTTTTTCGCTTAGAAAGCTGTTTTGATGTTTTACTTTTCCTTCCATTGTTTGAATATTCGTTTTGTGGACTCCGCATTGCTTCTGTAGACATTTCATTGATCGGAAATGAAACTGATATCATATGTCCTTATGCTTTTAAATCATCGGGTTCTCGCTTTCTATCTCTATCTCTATGAACACACCACATTTGCTTTTCTTGATCGACACTTTCAAGATATATATCTCACCAAGAAGATTAAAAGGCGCCTTGAGGACGATGGCATATTCTGCTCCTGCAGTGCATCACTGGGTTCCCCTCGTGTGTGTGATAGAGATTGCCATTGTGGGTAAGAGGGTGCCTTCAATATCATGGTTATTCTTAGTTTTATATGATAATTTTTCATGCCACATACAGTTCGTAACCGAGTCTCATCTAATAGTATGCTGGTTTGATATAATTTTACTGGCTTCAACTTTTTTTCCGGTGTGCACATGTTTATTTTTAGGCCTTATTGGATAGCACATGATTGATTTCTTGAGATGCCACTCATTGATCAGATAATTCTTTGGCCATCTTCTAGGACATCGTCCCAATTTATGATGAGATTTTGGGGTCCACCACTTTCTACTTTATTAGCTGATCTCTCACGAGTTACTGTTCAGAACACTGACATGCAGGGAGATACAGGGGGTAAAAGGGGCCCATGGGCTCCCCATCCCGAAGATGAATTTTATACCAATTCTAGCAGTCAAAGATAATTTATGGTGTTATCTTTGCATAAGTAATTTTGCCTCTGGTCCCCTCCGATACTTAAAAGTTGAGTCTGGCCCTGTGCACATAGACAAGTCAGAGCCCCTGACCATTGATTAGTGTTTAACTTGAACCCAAGCTTTAGCCAATGCAATAAATGTTCATGATGTACAATGATATCCTTGCTCATTGCATCTTTGCGGTTTGGCTTTGTTACTTATCAAGAGGTCAAAATAAGTTTATAGTTAAATTTGATGGTTGTCAGAGCAGGATGACCTGATTGGTTGAAATAGGTTTATACCTGGGTTTGATTTTCTGTGAAACATGTGCGTGACCCTGCCTAATTCTAGGGTTGATACCATAGTGTTTGCCATGAATGTGAGTCTGAATGAATAATTATCATGGTGAGATCATTAATTTAACAGCAGTTGCCTGAAGTTCATAGTGATTAACAATCACCTGGGAACATGTCCATGATCATGTTCACTGCACCTGATGCCTTGCCTTTGGTAATTGGAGCTGAATGCTTAAGATGTTGTCATGCAGCATTTATGTAATTGGTACTGTTAGTTGTTTTCATTCTCTGGGATCTTCTTTAATAGCAATTATTACTAGCGCAGCGAGAGGGCTGAAAGTGCTTTACCAACAGGCTTAAGTATATGTACATCGGATAGAATTTATTACACATTTATTCGACATTTTATTTTTAGGGGGTTTACTTTACAGGCTTATCTTGAAAGAGGTAAGGGGAGACTTTTGCCGATTGAGAGACATAAGTTTTTTAGTAGAGATAGATAAGGCCGTCCGAGAATGCCATCTTAACACGAGTAGCAAATTGCCACCCTACATCGGTTAATGATCTTCAAAGATTACATAGAATTCTTAATAGTGGAAGTTTATTGACTAATACTAGACTATGAAAGTGAGTGGATAAGGTAATAAGAAAAGAAAAGCACAAAAACTGCATAAAGCATACCATACAGAAAAGAGAATTGGTTGGATGAGATGGCTAACTAGGGCACTCATAATTTAACCATGCCTCTTTTTTTTATCCAGTCATTGTCTTAGATAATTGGAGCGTGTGGTTAATATGATTTCTTGTAGCTTTATATCCGTCTTATGTTATTATTATTTCTGTTGAGTTTCTAATATATTTGGAAGCTTCTTTAATAGTTTAAAAACTCTTATTATTACTTTTATATTATCTCCAAGGATGCTGCTGTCTAGCTGCTCTTCAGGCTGCAAATGTGGGAGTTCATGCAACAACAAACCATTCCAGCATCGGCCACTGAAGAAGATGAAATTAGTGCAGGTATATTTCTGTGACTTTTATTTGTCTATCTTAGTTAATTTGTAGTGAAGAAGGACTATATTAACGAAGGATGAGGGCATTAAGAATGATACTTTCACTAAGGAAAAAAGAACCACAAGAATCTTACTGGTACAAGTACATGACTTTTCTGTCTCTGTCCTGCTCTCTTTTATATTGGATATTGTTATTGAGGCTATGGATCGTGGACTGGAAAATAATTTTTCTCATCTTCTTAAGAATTTTATCCACAATTTTTTGGATGTTGTTCAAATGTCACAGTGCTTTGGTTTCTGCTCACTTTTCATATGCTTTGTGCACTCAAATATGAAGTTAAAGGAAGTATTGTCTGTAGACCGAGAAATGTGGATCTGGAATTGTGGCAGATGAAGATATTAAACAAGGAGAGTTTGTAATAGAGTATGTTGGAGAAGGTGATGTCTCTAGTCCCTGCCTGGTATTCAATTGAAACTTCATATGTGACAAGTTGATGCTTCGTCATTTTGGCAACCTTTTAATTAATACTTAATCTATTATTTAATGCAGTTATTGATGATAATACGTGTGAGGAAAGGCTTTGGAAAATGAAACACCGGGGGGAAACAAGCTTTTACCTGTGTGAAATCAATCGCAATATGGTAATTGATGCTACTTACAAGGGAAACAAGTCAAGATATATAAACCACAGCTGTTGTCCTAATACCGAGATGCTGAAATGGTTCTCCATTGACCCTTATTCCTCACTTTAATCCTATTAGTCAACAATACAGTCTTGCATGTTTTAGACAATCTTAATTGATTTGTTGCCTTTCTTGAAAGGATAATTGATGGCGAGACAAGAATTGGCATATTTGCAACACGTGACATACAAAAGGGCGAGCATCTGACATATGACTATCAGTACGAGTGATTGCATCCACTCTTATTGCTTTCTTTAATTATGGACGAGTCTTTTATTGCTTACATAGTGAGCATTCTTAGAAATTGTTCTTTTGTTTCAAAATCTATACTTAGTCCAATCTAATAAATTTAGCAGGTTTGTCCAGTTTGGTGCAGATCAAGATTGCCACTGTGGTGCCTCAGGCTGCAGGAAAAAGCTAGGGGTTAAACCGAGCAAGCCTAAAATATCTTCAGATGCTGCATTAAAACTAGTAGCATGCCAGGTGGCTGTATCCTCTCCCAAATTGAAAGCAATGCTGTCTGGAAAAGATGTATGTGTATGGGTTGTTTTATGTGTGGTTTTACACTTATGTTGCCATCCAGCTTCCACTCTTTTCTGTTATTTTCTTTCCCTGCACATGATATGCACACACTTCTGGAGAACAGACTGATACTGCTATTTGTGAAGGTTTATCAGTATGGAGGTTTGCACATAGGTAAGGAAGTTTCCTTATGCATGTTACCTGCAATATTGTTAACAAATGGAGGATAAGAAAAATCAAATCAGAACCAAGTAATCTTATCATTTCAATCCAGATGGACTGGGAAAAGAAATGAACGAGAAAGGTTAAATTGGAGGTACCTGAGGGAACGAAAGGCAAAGTGGTGGGAGAGAGCATGGAAGAAGAAATTAGCTCCATGAAGAAACACCACAACTCCTGTGCAACTCAACAAAAACAGCTCCATCATCTTTTCCCTTCTTCCCTCTTCGATTAAGATGATGAACTTTTGGAAGCGAATGGATGGGTACAAGGCACAAGAAACCGACTGATTCTTAAAAGGGCAAGAAGATGAGGACGGCTTGTCTTGATTTTAGCGGGATGCTTACGTCAACTAACAAATTCTATCCAGCAATATTCGCTCCACCAACAGCAGTATTTTAGTCTTTCTTTTGAGGTTTGACTTGTCTACACGAGGACTAGAATCTGATTGGATGATGGTGTGATCAAGCTGTTGGATCTGTGAGGGTGGATGGAGATTGATGGACTTGAGCTCCGTTGAAACAGAAAGAAGAGATTTTATTAGTAGTTGTGGTATACTGAGTTCTTAAAATGCTATGATCTTGCCTTCTTATCTTCTTTTCTTTTCTAATCTAGGGATGTTGTTTTTAATTTTGAGATTATGTTTGTATTGTATAATTTAAATTTCATTTATCTTGAATTTAAATTATATTTGTTAAATTAATATTTTATTTTTTTTATATATATAATTAAATAAATATGAACAGTACAAAACCGGAACGGAACACTGGAATGCACCGAAACCGGAACGTTTCGTTCCAAACAAAAAACCGGAACGGTATCCGGAATGGATTTTACAACTATGGCATCAACTGAAGAAGAAACACCTACATCCTCTCTCAATTCTATGCTATTCTTGTCGCTGTTATGATCATTATATTTTAGAGCATCCTCAAGAGTAGAGCTCAAATCAGCAACATCATCGGCAACGGATATGATATGGTCGTGGTTAATGGATGGTGAAGTATCAACCATTACGGGATGGGGGGAGTTGGTAAGATGACAATGTTGCAACATAATGGGGGGAGTTGGTAAGATGACAATGTTGCAACATATCCATAATGAGCTTCTCAAAAGACCAGACGTTTCTCATCATGTTTATTGAGTGACCGTGTCTTGAAATTTCAACATAGGTTTAAATCTTTCCAATGAAGAGGATGAGCTGCACAGAGCTGTGGAATTGTCAGAAGTAATGAAGAAAAAAAGTGGCTTCTCATTTTAGATGATTTGTGGGATTCCTTTGAGCTACACAAAGTGGGAATTCCTGTCTCATTGAAAGGATGCTTGCAGGCTGATTATGACAACTCGATCAGTGAGGATTTGTCAACGGATGGGTAGCCAACATAAAATCAAAGTGAAACCACTTTCTAAGAGAGAAGCTTGGACTTTGTTCATGGAGAAACTTGGACATGACACAACACTCTCTCTAGAACTGGAACGAATTGCAATAGATGTTGCGAGAGAATGCGCTGTTTTGCCCTTGAGAATTATTACAATTACAGGAAGCTCGAGGGGAGTGGATGACCATCGTGGGTGGAGGAATACATTGAAGAAATTAAAAAGAGTCAAGATTTGATCGATGAGGGAAGAATGACATAGACATGTATTTCTCATTGAAATCACCAAAAGCTATCAATATAATTTCATTTCTTCACTAAAGTCAGGTTTCTTCTGTGTTATTTTCTTTCAGAGTTTTCGTGGAACTCTACAAGGAGTCAATCTATCCTTAATCAATGGGGGCATTAATGGTGGAGTGGACACATTGCTGCAAGTTGAAGCCAAGTATCCAGTTTTGCTTTTCAAGCAGCAGCTTACAGCATAACCGTAACCATTTCATGATTGATGTGTGTTAGGAAGCAATAGGAAAGACAAGTGAAACATTTTGAGAGCAACAATACATTTTAGCCAATTCATCTACAAGAAAGTTTTCTGAAGACCTTCACACTCCTCATTTTGTTGTTATCATCCCAGAAAAAAAAGTTCTTGTTGATTCCTCTGGTTTTTGTAGGCAGATGGTGAAGGAAGACAACACTCTGATTTACATGGATTGAAAGAAAGCATATTGCATCTTTCCGATTCGCTTCCATCAAATATTGATTCAAAGTTTTTACTTTTGAACGATATTTTGCTGCAAAGAGATTGAATGCTTTTTATTCTTTTGAGATCGGTGATTATGATAGATTTGGAATGGTTCCTTTCGGAAGACCTGTGAGTAGTCATGCCTACACTCTACCAAGTTTTTGCTTCTCTCTGGCCATCTCCTACCCCTTCTCTTAAAAGAAAGGATTATATATCCACAGGTTTGTAGTTTTCTTCACATGCCTTTATAACGGGTGAATTAGCTATCACACAGTGCAGACTGATCGAATATGGAGATGGAGGCGAGACATATTGTAAGGCAGATTGGTACAATGGATGAGGCAATTGAGTTAATTACTGGAATGTGACTGATGCAGAGCATCTAAATGAGATTTTGATGGCCTAGAAAATGATTTTATGGACCAATAAAATTGGTGTAGGCTAAGATGAAGTTTGAAGCCAGATCAGAATAATAGCTTTATGATAATAGAAAACCTGTTTATTAGAAACTTCTCTACGTGATTTTATTAGTTTTTCTATTAAAAACTTCTCTGTTTTTGTTTGCTGTCTTTCTCTCTTCTATCAGCATCAGTAACCTTTCTGGATGGAGTTGTATGCTTGAAGATGAATGAAGGCCAAGCTTTTCACTCATTGGTTACAGAACCATTGTTTATATTCAACAAGCCTGCAAAAACTTGGCGTAAAGAAAAAATGCTGTTTTGGTGACAAAGGTATTGGAGTAAACCGAAGGAGAACTATGAGAAGCAAAACTAATTCGGGAGATGCTTCAGGACTCGCTGCAAACACATATCAAAATCTGTTTGATAAAACAGCAACATGACTCAGACCGATCAAGATTATGACTTCAAAAAGGAGAATCTCTTTCGCCTGAAGGGCTACAACACTGGATGGATGGCATCGCGTGTAAACAGATCGAGCTTTATGTTTGAAAACAGAGAAGCTGAAGGGAATTACCAGAACTGAAAAGCATTTGTAGGTTCAAAATTGATTTGCGATTCTATAAAAGAAATTTGGATAAGAAAATGTCAGAAGCTGAAGGGGATGCCAATTTGTCTTCCGTTGCTTGAAAATGGTCACTCATCTCCTCCCCCTTCTCATTAAAGAATGGAGATATATCCAAAAAGAATGGTGGGAGTCTAGTTGAGTGGGAGCATCCTAACGCTAAGGATGTCCTTCCCTTTGTAAAGTCTATTTGGTACGATATGCATCTTCCCTTAATCGAATATATCATTGAATTACTGATAAGCATCCTGTTTTAATTCCTTTGTTTATTTATTATTTGTAGCAAATCTCTTGATTTATTTATATTAATGTTGAATTGGATGATAGTCTTTTTACAGATGGGATTCAAATGAAAATTTGATTGGCTTTAAAGGTTTTTGGCTTTCAATTATTTGATAATCTTTAATGATTAAGGACGAAAAACCTCTTATTTAATACTGATCCAAATAATTTTTTTAACCGTTGAGCAATATTTTGTTGCAAATCTTTGCTCAAATGGAATAGATGTATGGGAGAGGATATGCTCATACAGGAAGTAGCATGCTTCAGGAAGTTATTTCACCTGCAAATCTTCAGTACCTTGACTGTAAAGTATACTTATATCTTCTTCATTCTGCTTTGGGGATTGCGTTAGCATGGATAGCTTGGTTTTATCTTCTTCATTCTGCTTTGCTCCACTATCATTGCCGTCTTATAATGGTATATTTTCTGGTCTTAAAAAGTTCTATTGCTCTGGATGTAGTAGTATAAAGAAGCTGTTGCTGCCAAACTTAGTAAACCTGGAGAGGATTGAAGTTTAAGGTTATGGAACAAGATTGCATGAAGAAGGGGTATGCGTGAAGAAAGCAATGACAGCTGCAGCGGTACTCCATCGTAGATCCCATCTGCCGAAGTTGAGATTTCAGATACTGAAATATTTACAAGAATTGAGAAGCATTTGTAGTGCCAATCTTGTTGAAGATCATGGATTCCAAGACTGCTAAAGATTGAAGATCAAAGTATTGAGTCCTAGTTTAATTCTAGTATTAGTGTTAGTTTAGTATTGAATTAGCTGGTGTGTTATTTTCCTAATTAAGATCATGTTGATCATGTTTTCTAGCTTAGGTGCAATTTGAATTCTTGGCCTTATCTAGTACAAGAAGAAGTTGTATTCAACAATGACTCTTGTAAACCTTTCAATTTTTGCTATAAATAAAGAAAAGGGATGGCAGTAACCTTACCTCGATTCTGCTCCTTGTCTTCTGCAAATTTGTTCTTCAAGTTACTGTGCAAACCCAGATTTTGATTTGCACAGTGACTGTTTCTTGCTTAATGAAACAGTGAAGTTGACTTTTTGTTGACTTTGCTTATTTTGATTTCTACAAATCTGACATGCGAATCTCTGGAAGATATTGATGGAATTGTCGGAAACTGATATGCTTGACAATGGCAAGCCATCTCCGCCTTCTTCTCTTGAAGAAATGATTATATATCCAATTTGCATGATTATATATCCAATTTGCACATTAAATCACATAAAGCTGCAGACCATGATATTTTTTTTATTGTTTTAGCAATAATAGTAATGATATTTTTTAGATGTTAAGCCTTTGATGTTGCTGTTGTTATAATATGGTGTGTTGATGTGTTTTATTATATCAAACCTTGCATGTATAAATGTTATATTTTATTTTTTGAATTAGCAAAATCTATTAATTATTTCAATTCGAACAATTATAAAAAATATTTGTTCGGGCCGCAACGTAGTGCGGGCAATTAACTAGTAACAACTAAAACATATAGTGTTCAAAGTGATTTAAAACAGAAATAACTTGAGACAAAAAAGAGTTGGAATGATTCCAAGTTAGAAATATAACTGTTAAAAATAACTAGTTAAGTTTTAAATTTGACTCAATCTCGTTGAATTTTTTTTATTCAAGTTAAAAATTCAATTCAATTCTTTTATAAGTCAAAAAAATAGAAAATCCTCTTAAAAATTAACTTTAAAAAAGTTATATCAACGACAACCTTATTCGAAACAAGAAATTATCTTCAAATTCCTAGTAGGCTGAAGTGGAAGTTAAACAATATTGTTCTTACATTAGAAGTTTCTAGTAGATAACTAAATAAGATACACAAAAGGGCTGGAACAACAAAATGCAGAACGCAATTCTATTAATTGCAGTGACCCTAGAATTACTCGTCCAACTCAACATTTTACCCTTCTTCTCTCTTTTTCTGATATTTTTTATGCATGGTCATCTTCTCCTGCAAACCCCCCTTGTAATGGCTTTTTTATATGGCACCTCAGCTTTGTCGCATCTGATAGCTGAAGAGGCTTTAGCAGGAATTCTTGAGCTCCTCCCTGCATGCACCTGTTTAGGTGGAAAAATATTTAATAAATCAATTATTTCTTTTCCTCTAGGTAAATAAAAAGACAAAAGACAAAAGACAAAACTCAATCATGGACTAAACAAAACTGAAATTGCTGGGCAGGTAATTACTGATTAATTCGTGTAGGGATGTTCTCGGATGACACCACAACCACTGGTATCTCCTTCATGGTAGGTGATTCCTATTTGACAGAAAGCATGCGATGTTAGATTAGAAAAATACAGAGGAAAGTGGTGGTAGGAACTATAGATCATTGAAGATGAGTAATATTTACCTTAATTCTTTTCAACAACTCATAACCTGTCATTCCTGGCATACTATAATCAGTGATGATAAGATTCACCTTCAAATCCTGCCAAGGGAAATACCATGAACTACAAATGATGGAGATGAGTTCATAGAAGCAAAAATCAGACTTCCATTGTATAGTTACTTACATTATGATTAGGATGTTGACCATCAGCCAAGCCTAAATACTCTAATGCCCTCTTTCCATTTTCTGCTGTTGTCACTGTCAACATAAAAACCAAATTTTGAATCATAAAATCTCTAGTCCCTAATTTAAGAACAATGGATTTGCAATATTGTGGATTATTTTCTATAGGATTTGCAATGGTGTGAGGTATTCTTATTGCTCTAAAGAAATTTAAAAACAAGATTTATTTTTATTCTTTTTATAAGAAATAAAAAGCAGTGGATGTAGGGGGCTAGTATTTATTAATCTCCACTTCGATCATGAGTGGAGATAACCTAGTAACTTCCATGTGTCATAACCAACTTCTAAAACTGAAAATCATGTTATTCATTAAATTAGTTTTATCATGGCCTAGCAATGAGAGCTTTGCTAATGAACTCTTTTTTTCCCTTCATATAATCTTAACCATACAAAACCATGGATAAGAATTAGAGAGTTAAGTTATAATGTTTATCAAAACTCCATGAAAAAAAGAGAGAGACATGAACATGATAAAATATGTTATAGAAATTCTCTTTGATTAACAATTATACCAACAAATAATTCAAGGACAATAATAAGTAAAAAAGAGGCTAAGATTTTTTTTGTTTTTCTTTTCATACCTTTGCATGTAGAATTGATGAATAGCCTTTCAATAACTTTGCGATCTATCAAATTATCATCAACAGCTAAAACATGTGGTTTTTCATCAAAACTAAATTTCGTTGATGGTGAGGAGGAGAAGGAGGAAGTGTTGGCCATATCTGCTTTCTTTCAAAGCACACACCAAAATATCTAATCACCTAAACAAAACAGAAAGCAAACAAAAAGAACCAAAGAAACTCTACCAAGAAAAAAAAATATTGGCCAGCTAGAAAAGAAAGTTAAAAAGTACACATGTAAGACAACGAAAAAACACAAGATAATGAGAGTAATGCAGTGTGAGGTAATTCTTGTCAAGTCAATAAAAATTATGGCAGGGCTGCTTTTAGATCCTAGTTAGGTAGTAAATATATAGAAAAACATGAAGGTTAATAAAAGAAAATAAAGAATAAAAGGGTGAGCTCACTATTATCATTATCAGAGAAGAATAGTAAGCAAATCCTAATAAAATCGTGAGTCAGAGATACTCGCTCGTATTCAAAGGTCTGTGGTAACAAAAGCGAGATAGATACCTTCTTGTTAGTAAGCAAATCCTAATAAAATCGTGAGTCAGAGATACTCGCTCGTATTCAAAGGTCTGTGGTAACAAAAGCGAGATATATACCTTCTTGTTTTTGTTTTTCCCTTTCTTCAAGGGATCATCTCCACACCCCAAACCATTGTATATTTCAACACACTTGTACGGTCTTCGATATGCATTTCATAAATGTACCAATTCATTTGTCTTTTACCCCTTCTTTTTTAATTTAGAATCCTAATTGCACCACCCCGCATCACAAAAACATTAACTTAAATTTTAAAAATAAAAGAATATGATAAATCTCATTAATCACGAGATTTGCAACCTCATATTAATATAGATCTAGGCAGCATAACATAGTGCTCTGTACTCGTAGCACTATATTAATGTTTGTGGAGTGAGCTTATGACAAATGGTGTTGCTGTGGACCTGTGGTGTTGGAAAGAGGTCTCGTTCATTTATATTATCAATTTACTTGTACGAATAAGAAGAGAATCCAGTACAATGCACTGTAAGAAGATGTATATGTGAAAATGATTGTCAAATGGCTGAATTCTCTCTTTTATTTTATTTCAAATTATCAGTTTTTATCTGTTTTTTAATTATTTTAATGTCCTCGTATTACAAATATATTATTACAGAGAAACTAAACCGTGTGGGGAATTAACTGTAGCTCCCCACACAAAGCACTGTGGTCTTTTTTTTTTTTTTTTATTACGTTTCATTTTTTATTTTTTTTCCTAACTATTTTTTTTTTCTTTTTTTTTGTTTCTTTCTTCTTTTTTTTTTTTATTTTTTTTCTAATCTTTTTTTTTCATGAAATTTGTTTGAGCTAACTTAAGCACAACACAATTAATCCTCGTATCTAATTTTTTTATAGTTTTTATTTTTTATTTTTTTCTGTTCTTTTCTTCATTTTTTTCTGATTATATTTTTTTTCATTTTTTCCATGAAATATTTTTTTTTCTGGTAATACTTTTTTTAATTTTTTTTCTTTTTCCACTTATATATATATTTTTTTTTATGATCGGGGTGTTCGGACTAGCTTAAGCGCACCATAATTAATTCCCGGATACAATTTTTTTTTATAACTAGGGTGTCCAGACCAGCTTATGCGTACCACGACTAATCCTCGGATCTTTTTTTTTTTTGTTAAAGTGCTTTCCCGCTAATACCTTTTTTTTTTTTCTTATACTTTTGTTTTGTTCACTTATACATTTTTTTTAACAAACGGGGTCTACGGGTCAGTTTAAGTACACCACGACTAATTCTCGGAACGAATTTGTTTTTAAAACAATATGGATTGCTACAGTGCTTTTATGCTTATATTTTTTTTCTTTAACTTATATATTTTCTTATAACAATGGTCTCTGAGCTAACTTAAGCTTATTATTATTATTATTTTTTACTTATATATTCTTTTTATAACCAGGATCTATGGGCCACCTTAAACGCACCACGACTAATCCCCGGACCAAATTGTTTTTTGATAATCAGGGTGTTCAGGCCAGCTTGCGCGCATCACGACTAATCCCTGTACCAATTTATTATTTTTTTAATTTTTGTTCCTTATACTTTTTTTGTTCACTTATACATTTTTTTTCCTTATGCACAGACCAAAAAACTTTTTATAACTGGGTTCTCCGGGTCAGCTTAAGCACACCACGACTAATTCCTGAACCGATTTTTTTTTAAATAATATGGATTGTAAATAGTGTGTGGAAAGCATTGTAGCTCCCCACACATAGCATTGTTGATTGCAACAATACTTTTCCCGCTACAATGTTTTTTTCCCTGTTTTTTGCTTCTTCTTTTTTTGCCTTTTTTTTTTCTTTATTATGTTTTATTTTTAATTTTTTTCTTATTATATTTTTTTTCATTTTTTCCCCAAAACATTTTTTTTTCCTATTATACTTTTTTATATTTTTTTTTCTTTTTCCACTTATATTTACTTTTCTGTTTTTTGTTTTTTTTATAATTAGGGTGTCCAAGCTAGCTTAAGAGTACCACGATTAATCCCCAGATCTATTTTTTTTTGATAACCAGGGTGTCCATGCCAACTTATGCATACCACGACAATCCCTAGACCCACATTTTTTTTCTAAAGTGCTTTCTCACTGATATATTTTTTTCCTTTTTTTATTCTTATACTTTTGTTTTGTTCACTTATTTTTTTTTTATAACCGAGGTCTTCGGGTCAGCTTAAGCACACCACGACTAATTCCTGAAGCAAATTTTTTTAAAAAACAATATGGATTGCTACAGTTCTTTCACTTTTTTTTTTTTTTTTTTCACTAACATATTTTTTTTATAACCAGGATCTCCAGGCAAGATTAGGTGCACCACCACCACTCCCCGGACCAAATTTGCTTTTTGATAATCAGGGTGTCCAGGGCAGCTTGGACGCACCACGACTAATCACCGGACCAATTTATTATTTTTTTCCTTATACTTTTTTATGTTCACTTATATTTTTTTTTGTGACCGGGGTCTCCGATCTTGTTTAAGCGCACCACGACTAATTCCCGGACTGATTTAAAAAAAAACAATATGGATTACTACAATGCTTTCATGCTTATACTTTTTTTTTCACTTATATATTTTTTTTATAACCGGTGTCTCTAGGCCAACTTAATCTTTTGTTTTGTTTGTTTGTTTGTTTGTTTTCACTTATATATTTTTTTTATAACCGTGGTCTCCGGGTGAGCTTAAGCGTACCATGACTAATCCTCAGACCTTTTTTATAATCGGGGTGTCCGGGTCAGCTGATGCGCACCACGAGTTGTATAAGTATGTATATACCCTCTATAAGACAAAATCCAAGAGTTTGTTATAGGGGTGTATTGGTAATTTACCAATTTTTAATTATATTTTTCTGTCGGGTGTTGTGGGCACGACATCAATTTCGAGCTCATGCACATTTCGGATGACGCGTGCGGCGTCAGTAGAACTTTTAAAAAATATATATTAGTTTTTTTTTATATTTATTTTATTATGTAAAATGTGTTTAAAATAATGCTATGGTATCAAAGGTATTTTTTAATTTTTTTTCATTTACGTGCATAGTACAATAATCATAATACTTTCAAATAAGACAAAAAACCAAGAATTGTTAGTGGGGTGTCTCAGTAATTTTACTTTCTTAGAAACTAAACTAAAAAATAAAAAGATAAAAACCAAAATACAAAATAAAAAACTTATATGTATTAAAACTAGAAAAAAAAAATTTAATCCCTGAGGCGGAGCGCGGGTTTATGGCTCGTTTGTACTAGATTCTATCATGATACAGTGAAATGACACATGGTTGATAAAGCAAAGAACATGCAGTGCAAGGGTTATGAAAAAGCTGGACCAGAAGTGATTTTTGATGTAATAAGAATCATTATCATTTTTTTTTAATCTTTCAAAGATCATTGAAGAACAAGGCAGCATAAAGTAACTTTTGGTACATACAAGCTCATAACTTCGTACAAATTGGTAGGCAATAATGACATGGTGATGGGTCACTTTCCCATTATTTATTTAAAATTCTGAAAACATGATAAAGAATCTCTCTTTCTCAAAAACCACTTAAAAGTTAGTTGAAGGTCTTCGTAGTTGTAAAATTCTGTCTGTCTTGTAGATTTCAACACAGCTTGCCCTCGGCTATGGTTGCCTACACCTGTAATAGAGAAGAAGAAAAGTGCTGATGCCTAGTATATTGTTGGGCGAACGTCTACACGATATGCATGCGAGATTGTTATGAGATTTATGGGCCAATGGTTAATAATTATCATTTCATAACACATTAAACAATAAGGGGTCATCAATAAAAAAAAAGGGGGTGAATCAGAATTTTGACCAGATTAACATCTATGTTACTTGATACAGTATATAATTGTCTTAAACTGGACTGAGGTGGATTTAAAGCAACTACTGATAGTCTTTAGAGTTTAATGAACAGGAAACATCCATTGAGATTCAGTGAGGTAAGTGATATACCTGTTATGACTTGTACCGATATTCGCCTCTGTCTAAATGCTGCTTATCCAAGTTCTCTGCATCTACAGTTCTAAAGGCATCGAATGGCGAAGAATGTATTATCCCATTCTTTGTCGTTGTTCTACATGGAGAAGTTGACCTATTGTTTGGAACCAGGGTCTCAATTTTTTAGCAGGTGTTCTTGCAAGGCTTGAACAGCCTCTGCTGCGTGAAGACCGTGCAAGTCTAATTTCCATGGATCATTGCCACTATTTCGTATGCTTAGAATTTCCTTGGCTGCCTGAGCATTGAGTTGCTCAGCAGCCGACCATTTCTCTTGCGCTCTCAATGAGTGCTGCTGAGCAGAAGAATGATCCCTTCTTAAAAAGGCATTAGTGGCAGCCCTGGAATGCCGAGATGCCAACCTGTTTAATGGAAGGTTTTGAGAATTTCCAATATCTAATGTGGCCATAATAAAATCAAATAATACACATTTATCATACGCAATTCCAGACCATGAGTTGAGAAATACTATTTTCTAAAACATTATAAAGACCAAGAAAATGCCAACAGATGAAGGAATGTATTTCAAATATTAGCATCACTCAATATAATAAGAGCTGGCATAGCTTCAAAACAAATTACTCATCATACCTTCAAAAATACCAGAAACTCCAGTATTTTGACACAGCTTACAATAAAGCTATCAAAGTAGAAACCCCTATCTCCCTCCCCCTTTTCTTATGTTGCTTTTGACAATGAGACATCCTTTAATTACAAACATGATATCCTTTCACTAAAAAATTTGATGCTTTCAGATGTTGCGATTCTTAAAGTTCAATACATCATCACAACAAAAGCAACTCCTCCCAAACCAAAGCATTTCAAGATAAATACTTCACTTCTATGAATCTTAGATCATAATCATGGGAAAAATAACGAGGTAATATCAATATGGGCACTTAAATGATGAAGATAATAACATATAGTCGAGCTACATAGCGCCATAGGTTCTAGCCCGGTTTCCTACAGCCTAGAATTGCCTAACAAGGGATTCAATGAAATTAATTTAAAAAGAAGTATATCATCCTACTCGGGAAAACGCAGAGGGATTGCAAAACACGTACCTCATCATTCTCAAAGCATTCTTTCGATGACTCAAATAAAGGTCATCCTCTTCCCACTCAGGCTCAACAGGTATAGACTTCAAGTGCCCCAAGATCAGTTTCATGTTTGCAGCAGCATCAACTGAAGAAGAAACACCTTCATCCTCTCTCAATTCCATGTTATTCTTGTCGTTGTTATGATCATTACATTTTAGAGCATCCTCAAGAGTAGAGCTCAAATCAGCAATATCATCAGCAAGACTCTTATTAAAACCAGAGTTAAATTTTGCTCCCTCTTCCTCATCAAAGTCAGCATTAGAAACCATTCCATTCAACAAAACAAAAGCCTTTGCAGCATCATTATCCACACTTTTCATGACATCTTCAATCAAGCTAAAATCAGCCCAGCCATGAATCTCTTTCAGGCTCTTCAAATCCAACAAAACATTCCCATCATTCTTCTCCTCAATAACCTTATCGAAATCCCTATAACCAGCAGAAAAATCAGCAACTGCGGCTGTCAAATTATTAAAACAATGAATGAACACATGGAATCCAAAACAACACAAGACCTATTCAGAGTATGCTTTCTTCCAATCCTTATGAAATAAGTGGCTGGTCTTTCTTCTCCATCGGCCTACAAAAGATCACCAAGTAACTAAAAGCCATGAGCGTTGAAGCCAATCAAATTCTCATTTAAAATCCAATCTTTAAAAACAAAACAGTCTTTCAATTCCACATGAATATAGTAGACAAATTAAAATTTTCACCTATAAATAATAAATATATAGAGGAATCAATCATTTTGTGGCTGAAGCTAATTCATTAAAATTAAATTAAAAGGGATTGAGATAGAGGAATTAGCATAACGCTTACCTGATCTCATTAACGGCAGTCATCTCCTACTGAAACTTTACAAAGCGACGAAGGGCATCCTTGGCGTTACGATGGTCCCACTCCAATGCTGACTCCCACCGTTCTTCTGGGTGTATTATTATTTCAAGAGAAGGGTGAGGAGATGACTGGTTACTTTCCAAAAACAGAAGAAAAATTGGTATCCTCTTCAGCTTCTCACAATTCTTTATGTGAATTACTTCGAGAGAATCGCAAATCAGTGTTGCACTAAAAATGCTTTTCAATTCTGGTAATTCAATCAATTTCAATGTTTTCAACTTTGGAAGTTCGAGTTTGGTGGTGCTGCTGCTGCGGCTGCTTTCTTCATCGATAAGCCCTTCACCTGATTCTGTTTCTATTATCTCCACCATTTTCTCACATTCACTAACTTCAATCACTTCTAGGTTTTCCAGGAAGACAAGAGGGAGCAACTTCTTCGTACTTTTACATCCAGACAATAGAACTCTTTAAGACAAGAAAATTTACCATTCTTCTCCTTTAAGTGTCGTACGCGAACTTTGTAAGTTTTGAGTGAGTGGGTCTGATCCCGATAATTGAAAAACTTCACTAAGTCAGAGTGACCCTTAAAATGGCATTCCAAATCTTCCAATTTCTCCAGGCATCCTACTTCCTCTCCTTTAACAGTCATCGGAGCATTTTTCCCCATCCAAGTATAAAGACTTGCAAGTGAGAGAGTTTACGTAATACCCAACCAGGAAATTTCTTTCGACCACAGTTACTCATTCTAAGATACCTCAGTTCGGATAGACATTCCAAGCCTTGAAGAATATTTTCAAGTGCAGTGCGATAGAGATCCAACCTCCTCATTTTCCCGAGCTTTTCTAATGATGGTACATGAACTAACTTCTTACAATCAATGAGCAATAATGCAGTGAGCCCCACCAAATTAGAGACAGAATCAGGCAATTTTACAATAACCGTGTGAGACAGATCGAGGATCTTGAGGCCATGCAACTGGATGAAAAATGTATCGTCAATCAATTCCAACTCTCTATTATAGGGTAAAAATAGAGTTGATAGCGAGGGGCACCTTGGTGAATGTCTGGAAGGAATTTCTTTAATTTGGTTTTCTATTAGTGAAGCAGTCACAAGACTCTCCTCCCATTCTCCTGCACCTGACAAATTTTTTAATTTCACACCTGCTTTAATCATGACTGGACGACGCTCTTGATCATATATTTTGATAGCCATGTGCCTGATCAAGTCATGCATCTTGACAGCACTACCACCATCAATACCTTCCAATAAGCAGGCATCTTCAAGTCTATCAAGCAGACCATGGCCTCTGTGAAATTCTGCCTCCCTACTTTCCTGCTTTGCTATCACTCCCTCATCAATCAAATAAGTTATCAAATCATCTTTAGGGATCATGAAGGCTTTGGGAAATAATGCACAGTACAAGAAACCTTCTGTCTGATCATGCTTCTTTAGGTGGGTATAGCTTGATTTCAACGATGGGAATACCATTTCCATGTGAGATTGGCCCGCACTTGATTGTATCAGGTCTTGTAAAGCATTCTTCCATTGGCGGTCGTAACTCAAGCTCTTCATGGATCCAGCCATTGCTATTACTCCTAGTGGCAAACGACCATACTCATTTACAATACATTTTGCAATTAGTTTCTTTTCTGGAGAAAGTTCAATGTCCTGTCCATGTTTCATCATGAACAAAGACACAACTTCTTCATGTGAAAGAGTATCTACTTTGATGATGCTTGGACTAGCCATCTTTAGAGAAACTTCTTTTGATCGACTTGAAACAATCAGCTTGCATCCCTTATTTGACTCAGGAATCCCCACTACGTGTGGCTCAAAATAATCCCACATATTATCTAAAAAAAGGATCCATCTTTGATTCTGCCATAGTAGTTCTTTTGACAATTTGACAGATCTACGCAGACCATCATCTTCACTTGAAAGATTTACGCCAATAGATTTAGCAATTAGATTCTACAATCTTTCAATGCTGCAATTTTGAGACACGGGCACCCAGTAAAGACGATGAGGAATGTCTTTACTTTGTAGAAGCTCGTTATGGAGATGTTTTAGCAATTCTATTTTACCAACCCCTGCCATTCCGTAAATGCCAATGGTTGAGACTTCATCATCCATTATCAAAGACCGTATCTGTCTTGCATTCGCTTCAAATGCTTCCTCTAGCACTGTAGAGCTAGTAGGTAATGGATCTCTCCTAGTCTCATCGAATAGAAAAGCAGTGTCTGCGAGTATCGTATCCAACCTTTGAGCAGCTAATCCACTTGCTAAACCTTCACCAGGGGGTAATGGATCTCCCCTAATCTCATCGAATAGAAAAGTAGTGTCTGCGAGTATCGTATCCAACCTTTGATAAGTTAATCCACTTGCTAAATCTTCACCAGGGGGTAATGGATCTCCCCTAGTCTCATCGAATAGAAAAGCAGTGTCTTCGAGTATCGTATCCAACCTTTGATCAGCTAATCCAATTGCTAAATCTTCACCAGGGGGCATGTGAGTAAAGAAAATTAGAAGCTGAACTGAAGATAATACTTTGATGTATATTGAATTGTAATTTCAGCCGTGAACACTAGATTACATAAGCAGTCAATTTATACTGTTGTGATGCTACCGTTGGGGGTTCCAATTACAGCAAAGGAAACATAATCTTTCCTTTGAATAAATAAGGAAGGAAGTTGTGGAGTGGGAAATACAACTGTTGGGATTACAAGAAAGGAAACTTAATGTTTCTGTTGGATTAATTAAGAGAGAAACAGGGGAGAAGACAGATGAGGATTTGCTGCTGAAGCGTTTGATCATGCTGCCTTCAATACGCGATCTTTCCTTTTAATTGTGAGAGGATTATCCTCTTCTTCTTCTGCATAATGCGATTGTTGTTGCCGTTGGTTGACTTGCTGCATTGATTGAAGATTTGCTGCCTTGTATGGAGCTGTTATTGTCTGCATTGAGCCATTACTGTTTTGCTATGAGCTTTGAGTTGCTGCTTTAACACCTTCCCGCAAACTTTGTCGGGGTTGGAGGCAAAGTTTGGAGCAAAAATACTGAAGAGCTGCTTTCGGTAATGGCTTTGTGAAGAGATCGGCAAGTTGTTGTTCCGAGGGGACGTGGTGAGTGACAAGTAAACCTTGTGCAACGCGTTCGCGTACAAAGTGATAATCCAGCTCTATGTGTTTGCTCCTAGCATGGAACACTGGATTTATAGTCATATGGAGAGCACTTAAATTGTCGCAATGAAGTGTTGGCGGAGAGGATAATGGGATGCGCAAGTCGTTGAGAAGGAGACCTAGCCATGTGAGCTCGGCTGTTGCATGAGCCATTGCCCGATATTCAGCCTTCGTACTTAACCGCGAAATAGTATGTTGTTTCTTTGCACACCAGGAAATAAGATTCCTTCCGAGAAATGTACAATATCCGGTAGTGGAGCGTCTTGTTGTAGGACATCCTGCCCAATCAGTATCTGAAAAGGCACACAGATCAAGTGTAGTATGGGAAGAAAAATGTAAGCCTAAATTAATTGTGCCTTAGACATAACGTAATAAACGTCGAACCATTTTTAAGTGCGTGTTGGTGGGAGCATGCATGAATTGTGAAACATAATTGACACTAAAAGATATGTCAGGACGCGTGAGTGTTAAATATTGTAGAGCTCCTATGATACCGCGATAGTAACTTGGATCTTCCAAGAGAGAGTCGGTGGAAGAGGTCTTTGTTTTTGACTCAAGGGGTGTACCCATAGGCTTGCAATCCACCATGTTTGATCGCTCTAATATTGTTATGGCATAGTGAGTTTGAGATAGATGTAGGCCTTTTGTCGTTGATGTGACTTCCATTCCAAGGAAGTGATGTATAGGTCCTAAGTCTTTCATCGCGAACTCATTGCTTAGTACCACAATAAAATTGGAGACAATTGTTTGGGTTGACCCAGTGATCAGCATGCCATCCACATAAAGGAGCAGAATTAATGATCCGTAATCTGAATGAAAAACAAATAACGAGGGGTCAGATAAACTGCAAAAGAATCCATATTTAAGGAGAAAAGTACTGAACCGATCAAACCAGGCGCGCGACGCTTGTTTTAGGCCATAGATAGCCTTCTGTAATTTGCAGACATGTGACGGACGTTGAGAGTCGGCCATTCCCAGTGGTTGCTACATGTAGAGGTCTTCAGAAATGGTTTCATTAATAATACATCCAGAAGAACGGTGGGAGTCAGCATTGGAGTGGGACCATCGTAACGCCAAGGATGCCCTTCGTCGCTTTGTAAAGTTTCAGTAGGAGATGACTGTCGTTAATGAGATCAGGTAAGCGTTATGCTAATTCCTCTATCTCAATCCCTTTTAATTTAATTTTAATGAATTAGCTTCAGCCACAAAATGATTGATTCCTCTATATATTTATTATTTATAGGTGAAAATTTTAATTTGTCTACTATATTCATGTGGAATTGAAAGACTGTTTTGTTTTTAAAGATTGGATTTTAAATGAGAATTTGATTGGCTTCAACGCTCATGGCTTTTAGTTACTTGGTGATCTTTTGTAGGCCGATGGAGAAGAAAGACCAGCCACTTATTTCATAAGGATTGGAAGAAAGCATACTACGAATAGGTCTTGTGTTGTTTTGGATTCCATGTGTTCATTCATTGTTTTAATAATTTGACAAACCGTAGCTTGCTGATTTTTCTGCTTGGTTATAGGGATTTCGATAAGGTTATTGAGGAGAAGAATGATGGGAATGTTTTGTTGGATTTGAAGAGCTCGAAAGAGATTCATGGTCGGGCTGATTTTAGCTTGATTGAAGATGTCATGAAAAGTGTGGATAATGATGCTGCAAAGGCTTTTGTTTTGTTGAATGGAATGGTTTCTAATGCTGACTTTGATGAGGAAGAGGGAGCAAAATTTAACTCTGGTTTTAATAAGAGTCTTGCTGATGATATTGCTGATTTGAGCTCTACTCTTGAGGATGCTCTAAAATGTAATGATCATAACAACGACAAGAATAACATGGAATTGAGAGAGGATGAAGGTGTTTCTGTTGTAAAAACTATAAATAGATATTTCAAAAGACTATCCCACATTGGTAAAACACAAAAGACCCCTTGAGTGTAGAGAGTATATATAGGACCTACTATCCCACATTGGTAAAAGAAGACTCTCATCAAGTGTTTATATACTAAAACTTGAGATGGGGTAGTAACCAACAAAGGAAGTAGAAATGAGCTCGCGCACATGAGGATGAGTTGAGTAAGAGGAAAACCTCTGATTCACCCCCCCCCTGCGCGCGAGGCAACGCCTATACTCTCTGAAATCTTTTTGTTGTTTTGATTAAAATATTTTGATAACCCTTAAACTGAAAACATTAAATTTGTAACCTTTGAAATTTATTTCTAACGATTCATGATTTCAAAAGCAATTTCGGTTTTGATTTACATAGTTATTATAAATATAAATATGGTAACAGATATAATTTGAATTATAGTAATTACTATATTTATTGTATAATTTAATTTATGGTAACAGATATAATTTGAATTATAGTAACTGCTATATTTATTGTATAATTTAAATTATGGTAACAGATATAATTTAAATTATGGTAACTGATATATTTATATTGTAACAGCCATTTTGAATTTATAAATTAAATATGGCAATTTGTTACATTATAGTAGCCTATAAATACTACACAATATTTTTTAGATACATCCCGAAAATACTTCTCTTCTTGATCTTATTTGCTGGACTTTCCTTGTTAATTTTCTTTGCTGTTATTGTGTTCCCCTCTTTGAGGAAGAGCTTGTTGAATCCTGGAGGGTACCTCATTATTGGGGAAATATCCTTAAGGACAGTGCTAAGCACGCCTCAAGTTTTTGTTTCGTTGATTAATTATTTTTGTTCCTTTATTTTTCGTTCATTTTATCCAACAATATTAAGGATATTTATTTCCCGAAATGGACGGAAACACTCCTGCCGATGCTACCCCCCGCCCTCAACGCTGCTGCTGCTGCAATTGTTCTCCCCCCTCCAGCAGCCCATCGCTCCATTGCCTAGGCCAACCATCTGTTGCTTTGGCCAAGCCCTTTCCCGACATCTCAAAGATTGAGGTGTTCTCTCGGAGAGAACTTCCGAAGATGGCAAGAGAGGATCTTTGGTGTTCTTGACTTGCATGGTGTGGCTTGGGTTCTTGCGGATCTCAAAGATGCTCGAGAATGCCGAAGCATGGACACATGGAAATAAGGTTTGTAGGCACTCTATTTTAAGCACTCTCTCCAATGAGTTGTTTGATGTGTATTGCAGCTACAAGGAAGCAAGGGAAATATGGGGGCAACATGGTTGCAAAATACACTGCCGAAGATGTTGGCAAGCAGAAATTTGTCATTGGTAAATTTTACCATTGGGAAATGGTTGACAACAAAGACATCAAGGCTCGGATGAATGAATACCATAGGCTCCTTGAAGATATGAAGGCTGAGAATATCAACCTTCCTGAAGCTTTCATTGCTTTGGGAATACTCATCGAAAAACTACCTAACTTATGGAGCGACTACAAGCAACAACTCAAGCACAAGCACAAACAATTGTCATTGATTGACCTTATCACTCACATCATTATTGAAGACACAAATAGAAAGGAGCTCCAAGCTACAAGGAAGAAGGAGATTACCACCAAAGCAAACTTGGTGGAAGGGAGTCCACATCAAAAAAAGGTATGACAACAAATTTAATAAGAATTTTAAGTCCAATGGTAACAATATCACTATGTTCAAATCCAAACCCAACAACAATTTTAAGAAAAAGGGAAATTGCTTTGTGTGTGGCAAACCTGGCCACCATGCACCTCAATGTCGTAATAGAAAGAGAAACAACAATCCTCCTAAGACTATGGTCAACATGGTTGAAGGAGAAGACATTATTGCTGCGGTTGTTTCTCAAGTTAATATGGTGACCAATGAGAAGAATTGGGTTGTAGACTCCGGTGCTACAAGGCACATATGTGCAAATAAAGAATTCTTCTCAACTTATACACCCTTTAAGGATGGAGAAGAAGTGGTCTACCTTGGAGATTCAAGGACAACAAATGTTCTTGGAAAAGGCAAAGTCATTTTGAAGTTGACTTCGGGAAAGACATTGGCTTTGAATGAGGTGCTGCATGTCCCTAATATAAGAGCAAACTTGGTCTCTGTAGCTGTGTTGGGAAAATTTGGGATTAAGGTGTCATTTGAATCTGATAAGATTGTAATGACAAAGAACAATGTATTTGTGGGGAAGGGATATTGTAACCATGGACTTTTTGTACTCAATGTTGCTGAAAACATGAATGAAAATGCATCATCTTCTGCTTACTTGCTTGATAGTATTGATTTATGGCATGCTAGATTAGGACATGTTAGTCAATCTTACCTTAAGAAAATGAATTCTCTTGGTTTAATCTCTAGTTCAATTTATTCATCCATGGATAAATGTGAAGTATGTGTTGAAGCTAAAATTACTAAGAAGACCTGTACATCTGTTAAAAGAGAAACTGATTTACTTAACCTAATACATACAGACTTAGGAGATTTAAAACAAACCATGACCAGAGGAGGCAAGAAATATTATGTGACCTTCATAGATGATTTTTCAAGATTTACTAAAGTTTACCTACTTAGAAGTAAAGATGAAGCTTATAACATGTTTTTTGTTATATAAAGCGTAGTAGAAAATCAATTAAACAAAAAAATCAAAAGAGTTAGATCGGATAGAGGAGGTGAGTATGTTCTAATGAATGATTATTGTGAAAAAAGAAGGCATAATACATGAAGTTACTCCACCTTATTCACCCGAATCAAATGGAATAGCTGAAAGGAAAAATAGAACTTTAAAAGAAATGATGAATGCCATGCTAGTTAGTTCTTCCGCACTCGAGAATTTATGGGGTGAAGCTATTTTATCCGCATGTCATTTACAAAAATAGAATTCCTTATAAGAAAAACTGGTTTAACTCCATATAAACTTTGGAAAGGTTATCCACCAAATTTAAAATATTTAAAAGTGTGGGGGGTGTCTAGCTAAGGTTATGTTACTCGATCCAAAGAGAAAAAAAGATAGGATCAAAAACTTCGATTGTATGTTTATTGGTTATGCCGAAAATAGTGTTGCATATAGGTTTCTTGTTTTAAAAAAGTGATGTGTTAGATCACAACACTATTATAGAAACAAAAAATGCTGAATTTTTTTGAGCATATCTTTCCATTAAAGGAAAAGATTTCTCACACACCTACTTTTATTGACGCACCTATCAATAATAATAGGATCGATGAAACTCATATTGAGGAAATAAGAAGGAGTAAGAGACAAAGAAAAGAAACTTCATTCGAAATGAATTTTTTAACTTATTTAGTAGATAATGATCCAAGTAACCTATACTCGAAGTCTGTCTCTTCCTCCGATTCCTTATTTTGGAAAGAAGCAATTAAAGTTGAAATAGATTCGCTTTTGCAAAATCAAACTTGGGAGATTGTTGATTTGCCTCCCGGTGCAAAAACCTATTGGTTGCAAATGGATCTTTAAAAGAAAATATCTTCCTAATGGTTCTATAGATAAATATAAAGCTAGATTAGTAGCAAAAAGGCTTCACTCAAAAAAGAAAATGTGGATTATTTTGATACTTTTTCACCCGTAGCTAGAATTACTTCAATTCGAGTTCTGTTTGCTTTAGCTTCTATTCATAATCTCTTTATACATCAAATGGATGTTAAAACTGCTTTTTTAAATGGTGATTTAGAAGAAGAGATATATATGTTGCAACCCGAAGGCTTTTCAATTACTGATCAAAAAAATAAAGTTTGTAAATTGAGAAAATCTTTATATGGCTTAAAGCAAGCTCCTAAGCAATGGCATGATAAATTTGATCAAGTAATTTTAAGTGATGGTTTTTCATCCGTTAGTGTGGATAAATGTGTTTATACTAAGACGAGTGATAATGAATATGTGATCATTAGTTTATATGTAGACGACATGCTTATTTTCGGTTCTAGCATGAATATTGTGCATAGAACTAAACATTTCTTGGCATCTAAATTTGATATGAAAGATATGGGTGAAGCTAGTGTAATATTAGGTATAAAAATTGTAAGGAGTAATAATGGTATAATGTTAACACAAGAACATTATGTAGAAAAACTTCTCAAGAAGTTTGGTCATTTTGATGTGACACTGTGAGTACTCCTTATGATGCAAACTCTCAATTAAAGAAAAATAAAGGCGATGCGGTTGGTCGCCTTGAGTATGCTCGGATCATTGGGAGTCTGATGCATTTAATGAATTTCACTCGACCTGATATAGCATACGCTGTATGTAGACTGAGTAGATATACACAAAATCCTAATCATGAGCATTGGGCGGCAATAATCCGACTAATGAAATATTTGAGAGGTACCATGAATTATGGTATTCTATATAGTGGATTTCCCCATCTGTATCGAAGGATACAGTGATGCAAACTGGATTTCAGATTCAGATGAGATTAAATCCACTAGTGGCTATATATTTATTCTAGGTGGTGGTGTAGTGTCTTGGAAATCTTCCAAACAAAGCTTAATTGCTCGATCCACCATGGAGTCAGAATTTATAGCACTAGACTTAGCAGGGATATGAAGTCGATTGGTTGAGAAATTTTTTTAATTGAAATTCCATTGGGAATAAAACCAACACCTTCTATATCCATGCATTGTGATTGTCAAGCGGCAATATCCATTGCAAAGAATAAATCTTTCAATGGTAAAAATCGACATATTCGATTAAGACATGATGTAGTAAAACAGCTGTTAAAAGATGGAGTTATTTCAATAGATTATGTGAAGTCAGAAATGAATTTGGCCGATCCTCTGACTAAACCTCTTGGTAGAAAGATGATACTAGAAACATCGAGAGGAATGGGACTAATGCTAAAGTA
Organism: Salix suchowensis; assembly: GCA_029030765.1. Taxonomy (NCBI): domain Eukaryota; kingdom Viridiplantae; phylum Streptophyta; class Magnoliopsida; order Malpighiales; family Salicaceae; genus Salix; species Salix suchowensis. The sequence continues at coordinate 7,584,055 of CM054994.1, forward strand.
AGAAATCAAAATAACGGTAACCCAACCTATGAGATTGGAGATCCCATGAATTAGGTTCATATGGGTAACAACAAAGTTATTTATGATTTTACAGCACTATAAAACAAGTCCTTTTCAATGATGTGAGAATAGTGCTAGTTTGTAAATAAAGGAGAGGATGAATTATAAAGTTCTTAATGAGTTCCATATTCCTTATGGATAGTGTTCAAAATACAATGAACACTTGATGGAAACACCTATATGAGTGTGGAGTGGGGCCGCTCCCATAAGATACTAGCAAAATCTTTAAAGCACTCATGAATAACCAGGCACGCGCATGGCCGAATTAAAAGCGCAAAACCGAGTCAAACAGCAAGGAATTGTGGGGGTATAATGTGATGATGAGATGCCTAACTTACAATGAGAATTATTGCGTTCATAGAAATTACATATTTCACCAATAATTCTGTAAGTTAAATCTCATACTTTCTATAATCTGGTTCATAGTCCAAAAGACACCAGGTTAGATGCATTACACTCATTTGTGAAAGAGATCCAGCAAATTTATTTACGTATTTATTATTTTTATTATTTTTAAAAGCCTTTTGAAATATGTGGGGGATTGTTGTAAAAACTATAAATAGATATTTCAAAAGACTATCCCACATTGGTAAAACACAAAAGACCCCTTGAGTGTAGAGAGTATATATAGGACCTACTATCCCACATTGGTAAAAGAAGACTCTCATCAAGTGTTTATATACTAAAACTTGAGATGGGGTAGTAACCAACAAAGGAAGTAGAAATGAGCTCGCGCACATGAGGATGAGTTGAGTAAGAGGAAAACCTCTGATTCACCCCCCCTCGCGCGAGGCAACGCCTATACTCTCTGAAATCTTTTTGTTGTTTTGATTAAAATATTTTGATAACCCTTAAACTGAAAACATTAAATTTGTAACCTTTGAAATTTATTTCTAACAGTTACAGATTTCAAAAGCAATTTCGGTTTTGATTTACATAGTTATTATAAATATAAATATGGTAACAGATATAATTTGAATTATAGTAATTGCTATATTTATTGTATAATTTAAATTATGGTAACAGATATAATTTGAATTATAGTAACTGCTATATTTATTGTATAATTTAAATTATGGTAACAGATATAATTTAAATTATGGTAACTGATATATTTATATTGTAACAGCCATTTTGAATTTATAAATTAAATATGGCAGCTGTTACATTATAGTAGCCTATAAATACTACACAATATTTTTTAGATACATCCCGAAAATACTTCTCTTCTTGATCTTATTTGCTGGACTTTCCTTGTTAATTTTCTTTGCTGTTATTGTGTTCCCCTCTTTGAGGAAGAGCTTGTTGAATCCTGGAGGGTACCTCATTATTGGGGAAATATCCTTAAGGACAGTGCTAAGCACGCCTCAAGTTTTTGTTTCTGTTGATTAATTATTTTTGTTCCTTTATTTTCGTTCATTTTATCCAACAGTTTCTTCTTCAGTTGATGCTGCTGCAAACATGAAACTGATCTTGGGGCACTTGAAGTCTATACCTGTTGAGCCTGAGTGGGAAGAGGATGACCTTTATTTGAGTCATCGAAAGAATGCTTTGAGAATGATGAGGTACGTGTTTTGCAATCCCTCTGCGTTTTCCCGAGTAGGATGATATACTTCTTTTTAAATTAATTTCATTGAATCCCTTGTTAGGCAATTCTAGGCTGTAGGAAACCGGGCTAGAACCTATGGCGCTATGTAGCTCGACTATATGTTATTATCTTCATCATTTAAGTGCCCATATTGATATTACCTCGTTATTTTTCCCATGATTATGATCTAAGATTCATAGAAGTGAAGTATTTATCTTGAAATGCTTTGGTTTGGGAGGAGTTGCTTTTGTTGTGATGATGTATTGAACTTTAAGAATCGCAACATCTGAAAGCATCAAATTTTTTAGTGAAAGGATATCATGTTTGTAATTAAAGGATGTCTCATTGTCAAAAGCAACATAAGAAAAGGGGGAGGGAGATAGGGGTTTCTACTTTGATAGCTTTATTGTAAGCTGTGTCAAAATACTGGAGTTTCTGGTATTTTGAAGGTATGATGAGTAATTTGTTTTGAAGCTATGCCAGCTCTTATTATATTGAGTGATGCTAATATTTGAAATACATTCCTTCATCTGTTGGCATTTTCTTGGTCTTTATAATGTTTTAGAAAATAGTATTTCTCAACTCATGGTCTGGAATTGCGTATGATAAATGTGTATTATTTGATTTTATTATGGCCACATTAGATATTGGAAATTCTCAAAACCTTCCATTAAACAGGTTGGCATCTCGGCATTCCAGGGCTGCCACTAATGCCTTTTTAAGAAGGGATCATTCTTCTGCTCAGCAGCACTCATTGAGAGCGCAAGAGAAATGGTCGGCTGCTGAGCAACTCAATGCTCAGGCAGCCAAGGAAATTCTAAGCATACGAAATAGTGGCAATGATCCATGGAAATTAGACTTGCACGGTCTTCACGCAGCAGAGGCTGTTCAAGCCTTGCAAGAACACCTGCTAAAAATTGAGACCCTGGTTCCAAACAATAGGTCAACTTCTCCATGTAGAACAACGACAAAGAATGGGATAATACATTCTTCGCCATTCGATGCCTTTAGAACTGTAGATGCAGAGAACTTGGATAAGCAGCATTTAGACAGAGGCGAATATCGGTACAAGTCATAACAGGTATATCACTTACCTCACTGAATCTCAATGGATGTTTCCTGTTCATTAAACTCTAAAGACTATCAGTAGTTGCTTTAAATCCACCTCAGTCCAGTTTAAGACAATTATATACTGTATCAAGTAACATAGATGTTAATCTGGTCAAAATTCTGATTCACCCCTTTTTTTTATTGATGACCCCTTATTGTTTAATGTGTTATGAAATGATAATTATTAACCATTGGCCCATAAATCTCATAACAATCTCGCATGCATATCGTGTAGACGTTCGCCCAACAATATACTAGGCATCAGCACTTTTCTTCTTCTCTATTACAGGTGTAGGCAACCATAGCCGAGGGCAAGCTGTGTTGAAATCTACAAGACAGACAGAATTTTACAACTACGAAGACCTTCAACTAACTTTTAAGTGGTTTTTGAGAAAGAGAGATTCTTTATCATGTTTTCAGAATTTTAAATAAATAATGGGAAAGTGACCCATCACCATGTCATTATTGCCTACCAATTTGTACGAAGTTATGAGCTTGTATGTACCAAAAGTTACTTTATGCTGCCTTGTTCTTCAATGATCTTTGAAAGATTAAAAAAAAATGATAATGATTCTTATTACATCAAAAATCACTTCTGGTCCAGCTTTTTCATAACCCTTGCACTGCATGTTCTTTGCTTTATCAACCATGTGTCATTTCACTGTATCATGATAGAATCTAGTACAAACGAGCCATAAACCCGCGCTCCGCCTCAGGGATTAAATTTTTTTTTTCTAGTTTTAATACATATAAGTTTTTTATTTTGTATTTTGGTTTTTATCTTTTTATTTTTTAGTTTAGTTTCTAAGAAAGTAAAATTACTGAGACACCCCACTAACAATTCTTGGTTTTTTTCTTATTTGAAAGTATTATGATTATTGTACTATGCACAGAAATGAAAAAAATTAAAAATACCTTTGATACCATAGCATTATTTTAAACACATTTTACATAATAAAATAAATATAAAAAAAACTAATATATATTTTTAAAAGTTCTACGACGCCGCACGCGTCATCCGAAATGTGCATGAGCTCTGAAATTGATGTCGTGCCCACAACACCCGACAGAAAATATAATTAAAAATTGGTAAATTACCAATACACCCCTATAACAAACTCTTGGATTTTGTCTTATAGAGGGTATATACATACTTATACAACTCGTGGTGCGCATCAGCTGACCCGGACACCCCGATTATAAAAAAGGTCTGAGGATTAGTCATGGTACGCTTAAGCTCACCCAGAGACCACGGTTATAAAAAAATATATAAGTGAAAACAAACAAACAAACAAACAAAACAAAAGATTAAGTTGGCCTAGAGACACCGGTTATAAAAAAAATATATAAGTGAAAAAAAAAGTATAAGCATGAAAGCATTGTAGTAATCCATATTGTTTTTTTTTAAATCAGTCCGGGAATTAGTCGTGGTGCGCTTAAACAAGATCGGAGACCCCGGTCACAAAAAAAAATATAAGTGAACATAAAAAAGTATAAGGAAAAAAATAATAAATTGGTCCGGTGATTAGTCGTGGTGCGTCCAAGCTGCCCTGGACACCCTGATTATCAAAAAGCAAATTTGGTCCGGGGAGTGGTGGTGGTGCACCTAATCTTGCCTGGAGATCCTGGTTATAAAAAAAATATGTAAGTGAAAAAAACAAAAAAAAAAAGTGAAAGAACTGTAGCAATCCATATTGTTTTTTAAAAAAATTTGCTTCAGGAATTAGTCGTGGTGTGCTTAAGCTGACCCGAAGACCTCGGTTATAAAAAAAAAAATAAGTGAACAAAACAAAAGTATAAGAATAAAAAAAGGAAAAAATATATATCAGCGAGAAAGCACTTTAGAAAAAAAATGTGGGTCTAGGGATTGTCGTGGTATGCATAAGTTGGCATGGACACCCTGGTTATCAAAAAAAAATAGATCTGGGGATTAATCGTGGTACTCTTAAGCTAGCTTGGACACCCTAATTATAAAAAAAACAAAAAACAGAAAAGTAAATATAAGTGGAAAAAGAAAAAAAAAATATAAAAAAGTATAATAGGAAAAAAAAATGTTTTGGGGAAAAAATGAAAAAAAATATAATAAGAAAAAAATTAAAAATAAAACATAATAAGAAAAAAAAAAGGCAAAAAAAGAAGAAGCAAAAAACAGGGAAAAAAACATTGTAGCGGGAAAAGTATTGTTGCAATCAACAATGCTATGTGTGGGGAGCTACAATGCTTTCCACACACTATTTACAATCCATATTATTTAAAAAAAAATCGGTTCAGGAATTAGTCGTGGTGTGCTTAAGCTGACCCGGAGAACCCAGTTATAAAAAGTTTTTTGGTCTGGGCATAAGGAAAAAAAATGTATAAGTGAACAAAAAAAGTATAAGGAACAAAAATTAAAAAAATAATAAATTGGTACAGGGATTAGTCGTGATGCGCGCAAGCTGGCCTGAACACCCTGATTATCAAAAAACAATTTGGTCCGGGGATTAGTCGTGGTGCGTTTAAGGTGGCCCATAGATCCTGGTTATAAAAAGAATATATAAGTAAAAAATAATAATAATAATAAGCTTAAGTTAGCTCAGAGACCATTGTTATAAGAAAATATATAAGTTAAAGAAAAAAAATATAAGCATAAAAGCACTGTAGCAATCCATATTGTTTTAAAAACAAATTCGTTCCGAGAATTAGTCGTGGTGTACTTAAACTGACCCGTAGACCCCGTTTGTTAAAAAAAATGTATAAGTGAACAAAAGTATAAGAAAAAAAAAAAGGTATTAGCGGGAAAGCACTTTAACAAAAAAAAAAAAGATCCGAGGATTAGTCGTGGTACGCATAAGCTGGTCTGGACACCCTAGTTATAAAAAAAAATTGTATCCGGGAATTAATTATGGTGCGCTTAAGCTAGTCCGAACACCCCGATCATAAAAAAAAATATATATATAAGTGGAAAAAGAAAAAAAATTAAAAAAAGTATTACCAGAAAAAAAAATATTTCATGGAAAAAATGAAAAAAAATATAATCAGAAAAAAATGAAGAAAAGAACAGAAAAAAATAAAAAATAAAAACTATAAAAAAATTAGATACGAGGATTAATTGTGTTGTGCTTAAGTTAGCTCAAACAAATTTCATGAAAAAAAAAGATTAGAAAAAAAAAAAAAAAAAAAGAAGAAAGAAACAAAAAAAAAGAAAAAAAAAATAGTTAGGAAAAAAAATAAAAATGAAACGTAATAAAAAAAACAAAAAGCAGACCACAGTGCTTTGTGTGGGGAGCTACAGTTAATTCCCCACACGGTTTAGTTTCTCTGTAATAATATATTTGTAATACGAGGACATTAAAATAATTAAAAAACAGATAAAAACTGATAATTTGAAATAAAATAAAAGAGAGAATTCAGCCATTTGACAATCATTTTCACATATACATCTTCTTACAGTGCATTGTACTGGATTCTCTTCTTATTCGTACAAGTAAATTGATAATATAAATGAACGAGACCTCTTTCCAACACCACAGGTCCACAGCAACACCATTTGTCATAAGCTCACTCCACAAACATTAATATAGTGCTACGAGTACAGAGCACTATGTTATGCTGCCTAGATCTATATTAATATGAGGTTGCAAATCTCGTGATTAATGAGATTTATCATATTCTTTTATTTTTAAAATTTAAGTTAATGTTTTTGTGATGCGGGGTGGTGCAATTAGGATTCTAAATTAAAAAAGAAGGGGTAAAAGACAAATGAATTGGTACATTTATGAAATGCATATCGAAGACCGTACAAGTGTGTTGAAATATACAATGGTTTGGGGGTGTGGAGATGATCCCTTGAAGAAAGGGAAAAACAAAAACAAGAAGGTATATATCTCGCTTTTGTTACCACAGACCTTTGAATACGAGCGAGTATCTCTGACTCACGATTTTATTAGGATTTGCTTACTAACAAGAAGGTATCTATCTCGCTTTTGTTACCACAGACCTTTGAATACGAGCGAGTATCTCTGACTCACGATTTTATTAGGATTTGCTTACTATTCTTCTCTGATAATGATAATAGTGAGCTCACCCTTTTATTCTTTATTTTCTTTTATTAACCTTCATGTTTTTCTATATATTTACTACCTAACTAGGATCTAAAAGCAGCCCTGCCATAATTTTTATTGACTTGACAAGAATTACCTCACACTGCATTACTCTCATTATCTTGTGTTTTTTCGTTGTCTTACATGTGTACTTTTTAACTTTCTTTTCTAGCTGGCCAATATTTTTTTTCTTGGTAGAGTTTCTTTGGTTCTTTTTGTTTGCTTTCTGTTTTGTTTAGGTGATTAGATATTTTGGTGTGTGCTTTGAAAGAAAGCAGATATGGCCAACACTTCCTCCTTCTCCTCCTCACCATCAACGAAATTTAGTTTTGATGAAAAACCACATGTTTTAGCTGTTGATGATAATTTGATAGATCGCAAAGTTATTGAAAGGCTATTCATCAATTCTACATGCAAAGGTATGAAAAGAAAAACAAAAAAATCTTAGCCTCTTTTTACTTATTATTGTCCTTGAATTATTTGTTGGTATAATTGTTAATCAAAGAGAATTTCTATAACATATTTTATCATGTTCATGTCTCTCTCTTTTTTTCATGGAGTTTTGATAAACATTATAACTTAACTCTCTAATTCTTATCCATGGTTTTGTATGGTTAAGATTATATGAAGGGAAAAAAAGAGTTCATTAGCAAAGCTCTCATTGCTAGGCCATGATAAAACTAATTTAATGAATAACATGATTTTCAGTTTTAGAAGTTGGTTATGACACATGGAAGTTACTAGGTTATCTCCACTCATGATCGAAGTGGAGATTAATAAATACTAGCCCCTACATCCACTGCTTTTATTTCTTATAAAAAGAATAAAAATAAATCTTGTTTTTAAATTTCTTTAGAGCAATAAGAATACCTCACACCATTGCAAATCCTATAGAAAATAATCCACAATATTGCAAATCCATTGTTCTTAAATTAGGGACTAGAGATTTTATGATTCAAAATTTGGTTTTTATGTTGACAGTGACAACAGCAGAAAATGGAAAGAGGGCATTAGAGTATTTAGGCTTGGCTGATGGTCAACATCCTAATCATAATGTAAGTAACTATACAATGGAAGTCTGATTTTTGCTTCTATGAACTCATCTCCATCATTTGTAGTTCATGGTATTTCCCTTGGCAGGATTTGAAGGTGAATCTTATCATCACTGATTATAGTATGCCAGGAATGACAGGTTATGAGTTGTTGAAAAGAATTAAGGTAAATATTACTCATCTTCAATGATCTATAGTTCCTACCACCACTTTCCTCTGTATTTTCTAATCTAACATCGCATGCTTTCTGTCAAATAGGAATCACCTACCATGAAGGAGATACCAGTGGTTGTGGTGTCATCCGAGAACATCCCTACACGAATTAATCAGTAATTACCTGCCCAGCAATTTCAGTTTTGTTTAGTCCATGATTGAGTTTTGTCTTTTGTCTTTTGTCTTTTTATTTACCTAGAGGAAAAGAAATAATTGATTTATTAAATATTTTTCCACCTAAACAGGTGCATGCAGGGAGGAGCTCAAGAATTCCTGCTAAAGCCTCTTCAGCTATCAGATGCGACAAAGCTGAGGTGCCATATAAAAAAGCCATTACAAGGGGGGTTTGCAGGAGAAGATGACCATGCATAAAAAATATCAGAAAAAGAGAGAAGAAGGGTAAAATGTTGAGTTGGACGAGTAATTCTAGGGTCACTGCAATTAATAGAATTGCGTTCTGCATTTTGTTGTTCCAGCCCTTTTGTGTATCTTATTTAGTTATCTACTAGAAACTTCTAATGTAAGAACAATATTGTTTAACTTCCACTTCAGCCTACTAGGAATTTGAAGATAATTTCTTGTTTCGAATAAGGTTGTCGTTGATATAACTTTTTAAAGTTAATTTTTAAGAGGATTTTCTATTTTTTGACTTATAAAAAAATTGAATTGAATTTTAACTTGAATAAAAAAATTCAACGAGATTGAGTCAAATTTAAAACTTAACTAGTTATTTTTAACAGTTATATTTCTAACTTGGAATCATTCCAACTCTTTTTTGTCTCAAGTTATTTCTGTTTTAAATCACTTTGAACACTATATGTTTTAGTTGTTACTAGTTAATTGCCCGCACTACGTTGCGGCCCGAACAAATATTTTTTATAATTGTTCGAATTGAAATAATTAATAGATTTTGCTAATTCAAAAATAAAATATAACATTTATACATGCAAGGTTTGATATAATAAAACACATCAACACACCATATTATAACAACAGCAACATCAAAGGCTTAACATCTAAAAATATCATTACTATTATTGCTAAAACAATAAAAAAATATCATGGTCTGCAGCTTTATGTGATTTAATGTGCAAATTGGATATATAATCATGCAAATTGGATATATAATCATTTCTTCAAGAGAAGAAGGCGGAGATGGCTTGCCATTGTCAAGCATATCAGTTTCCGACAATTCCATCAATATCTTCCAGAGATTCGCATGTCAGATTTGTAGAAATCAAAATAAGCAAAGTCAACAAAAAGTCAACTTCACTGTTTCATTAAGCAAGAAACAGTCACTGTGCAAATCAAAATCTGGGTTTGCACAGTAACTTGAAGAACAAATTTGCAGAAGACAAGGAGCAGAATCGAGGTAAGGTTACTGCCATCCCTTTTCTTTATTTATAGCAAAAATTGAAAGGTTTACAAGAGTCATTGTTGAATACAACTTCTTCTTGTACTAGATAAGGCCAAGAATTCAAATTGCACCTAAGCTAGAAAACATGATCAACATGATCTTAATTAGGAAAATAACACACCAGCTAATTCAATACTAAACTAACACTAATACTAGAATTAAACTAGGACTCAATACTTTGATCTTCAATCTTTAGCAGTCTTGGAATCCATGATCTTCAACAAGATTGGCACTACAAATGCTTCTCAATTCTTGTAAATATTTCAGTATCTGAAATCTCAACTTCGGCAGATGGGATCTACGATGGAGTACCGCTGCAGCTGTCATTGCTTTCTTCACGCATACCCCTTCTTCATGCAATCTTGTTCCATAACCTTAAACTTCAATCCTCTCCAGGTTTACTAAGTTTGGCAGCAACAGCTTCTTTATACTACTACATCCAGAGCAATAGAACTTTTTAAGACCAGAAAATATACCATTATAAGACGGCAATGATAGTGGAGCAAAGCAGAATGAAGAAGATAAAACCAAGCTATCCATGCTAACGCAATCCCCAAAGCAGAATGAAGAAGATATAAGTATACTTTACAGTCAAGGTACTGAAGATTTGCAGGTGAAATAACTTCCTGAAGCATGCTACTTCCTGTATGAGCATATCCTCTCCCATACATCTATTCCATTTGAGCAAAGATTTGCAACAAAATATTGCTCAACGGTTAAAAAAATTATTTGGATCAGTATTAAATAAGAGGTTTTTCGTCCTTAATCATTAAAGATTATCAAATAATTGAAAGCCAAAAACCTTTAAAGCCAATCAAATTTTCATTTGAATCCCATCTGTAAAAAGACTATCATCCAATTCAACATTAATATAAATAAATCAAGAGATTTGCTACAAATAATAAATAAACAAAGGAATTAAAACAGGATGCTTATCAGTAATTCAATGATATATTCGATTAAGGGAAGATGCATATCGTACCAAATAGACTTTACAAAGGGAAGGACATCCTTAGCGTTAGGATGCTCCCACTCAACTAGACTCCCACCATTCTTTTTGGATATATCTCCATTCTTTAATGAGAAGGGGGAGGAGATGAGTGACCATTTTCAAGCAACGGAAGACAAATTGGCATCCCCTTCAGCTTCTGACATTTTCTTATCCAAATTTCTTTTATAGAATCGCAAATCAATTTTGAACCTACAAATGCTTTTCAGTTCTGGTAATTCCCTTCAGCTTCTCTGTTTTCAAACATAAAGCTCGATCTGTTTACACGCGATGCCATCCATCCAGTGTTGTAGCCCTTCAGGCGAAAGAGATTCTCCTTTTTGAAGTCATAATCTTGATCGGTCTGAGTCATGTTGCTGTTTTATCAAACAGATTTTGATATGTGTTTGCAGCGAGTCCTGAAGCATCTCCCGAATTAGTTTTGCTTCTCATAGTTCTCCTTCGGTTTACTCCAATACCTTTGTCACCAAAACAGCATTTTTTCTTTACGCCAAGTTTTTGCAGGCTTGTTGAATATAAACAATGGTTCTGTAACCAATGAGTGAAAAGCTTGGCCTTCATTCATCTTCAAGCATACAACTCCATCCAGAAAGGTTACTGATGCTGATAGAAGAGAGAAAGACAGCAAACAAAAAACAGAGAAGTTTTTTAATAGAAAAACTAATAAAATCACGTAGAGAAGTTTCTAATAAACAGGTTTTCTATTATCATAAAGCTATTATTCTGATCTGGCTTCAAACTTCATCTTAGCCTACACCAATTTTATTGGTCCATAAAATCATTTTCTAGGCCATCAAAATCTCATTTAGATGCTCTGCATCAGTCACATTCCAGTAATTAACTCAATTGCCTCATCCATTGTACCAATCTGCCTTACAATATGTCTCGCCTCCATCTCCATATTCGATCAGTCTGCACTGTGTGATAGCTAATTCACCCGTTATAAAGGCATGTGAAGAAAACTACAAACCTGTGGATATATAATCCTTTCTTTTAAGAGAAGGGGTAGGAGATGGCCAGAGAGAAGCAAAAACTTGGTAGAGTGTAGGCATGACTACTCACAGGTCTTCCGAAAGGAACCATTCCAAATCTATCATAATCACCGATCTCAAAAGAATAAAAAGCATTCAATCTCTTTGCAGCAAAATATCGTTCAAAAGTAAAAACTTTGAATCAATATTTGATGGAAGCGAATCGGAAAGATGCAATATGCTTTCTTTCAATCCATGTAAATCAGAGTGTTGTCTTCCTTCACCATCTGCCTACAAAAACAGAGGAATCAACAAGAACTTTTTTTTCTGGGATGATAACAACAAAATGAGGAGTGTGAAGGTCTTCAGAAAACTTTCTTGTAGATGAATTGGCTAAAATGTATTGTTGCTCTCAAAATGTTTCACTTGTCTTTCCTATTGCTTCCTAACACACATCAATCATGAAATGGTTACGGTTATGCTGTAAGCTGCTGCTTGAAAAGCAAAACTGGATACTTGGCTTCAACTTGCAGCAATGTGTCCACTCCACCATTAATGCCCCCATTGATTAAGGATAGATTGACTCCTTGTAGAGTTCCACGAAAACTCTGAAAGAAAATAACACAGAAGAAACCTGACTTTAGTGAAGAAATGAAATTATATTGATAGCTTTTGGTGATTTCAATGAGAAATACATGTCTATGTCATTCTTCCCTCATCGATCAAATCTTGACTCTTTTAATTTCTTCAATGTATTCCTCCACCCACGATGGTCATCCACTCCCCTCGAGCTTCCTGTAATTGTAATAATTCTCAAGGGCAAAACAGCGCATTCTCTCGCAACATCTATTGCAATTCGTTCCAGTTCTAGAGAGAGTGTTGTGTCATGTCCAAGTTTCTCCATGAACAAAGTCCAAGCTTCTCTCTTAGAAAGTGGTTTCACTTTGATTTTATGTTGGCTACCCATCCGTTGACAAATCCTCACTGATCGAGTTGTCATAATCAGCCTGCAAGCATCCTTTCAATGAGACAGGAATTCCCACTTTGTGTAGCTCAAAGGAATCCCACAAATCATCTAAAATGAGAAGCCACTTTTTTTCTTCATTACTTCTGACAATTCCACAGCTCTGTGCAGCTCATCCTCTTCATTGGAAAGATTTAAACCTATGTTGAAATTTCAAGACACGGTCACTCAATAAACATGATGAGAAACGTCTGGTCTTTTGAGAAGCTCATTATGGATATGTTGCAACATTGTCATCTTACCAACTCCCCCCATTATGTTGCAACATTGTCATCTTACCAACTCCCCCCATCCCGTAATGGTTGATACTTCACCATCCATTAACCACGACCATATCATATCCGTTGCCGATGATATTGCTGATTTGAGCTCTACTCTTGAGGATGCTCTAAAATATAATGATCATAACAGCGACAAGAATAGCATAGAATTGAGAGAGGATGTAGGTGTTTCTTCTTCAGTTGATGCAGCTGCAAACATGAAATTGATCTTGGGGCACTTGAAGTCTATACCTGTTGAGCCTGAGTGGGAAGAGGATGACCACTTCCTTATTTGAAACAGTTGAGTTCATCTTTTAATGCTACCTACCGACTTATAAAGACAAATTGGTTTTTATCCTTTTTCCTTTCATCCTTCACCAGCACCAGAAATTGCAATGGGTTATCTGTTGGCGTGAGTTGTCAACAGAGGTTTCTTTGGAGAGATTAAGGGGATTCCTTTGTTATTTGATTTTCACTAATTATGGAATACCAGTTGATTCTAGCCTGGATTTATGCATGACGTGACAGTAATTACCTATCTAGAATGGGTCTCCTCTGTCTATACCATATAAATATACTCTTGTATGATGTAAGAGTATGAATAAAAGTTGGTAACTTTTTTTCATGATATTACAGCAAAAGTTGTGATTTTTCATCAGAGAGCCGAAGCCGTTGCTGAGGGATATCTTGACTGGGGCGGACAATGATCGACTCTCTTGTGTTGATCTTCATCGTATCACCACCACCTGCAAACGCAATATTTAATGTTTTTTTGTGGTTAAATGCTCTCAAATGGAGGCGTGCAAGTAGAAAATTCAAGCATAAATTAACCTGGAAAATTGGAAGGAAATTGTGCGTCCATGTTAGAAGTGCTTAATTATGCATAAAAGGACTGCGTGTATGTCTATTTATTGAATGAAATGATCACGGAATTATTATAGATTTTTACTTGAAGATATATTAAAAAATAATATAAATTATATTTTGAAATTTATTAATTTTTAAATAAAATAATTTCATATTATGTTATGGACTATTATATATTTGATGGGTGGCAGGCAAAGGATGTACGTATTAATTAGAGAGAGGGACAACATCGATCCGTTGAAGATAGGGAACCAAAAGGACGTCTGGATATGGCGTCGTGGATAGTTTGTTCTCCATAGAATAATTAATTAACAAAACAATAAGGTCACAATCTTCAAGACTGCATTGATTCTGTGTTTTTGTGTTATATTTGTTTTTTAAAATATATTGTTAATATATTTATAGAATGAAATGACATTTTCTGTGATCAGGGACCTATTATAAATTTGAGTGGGAGGCGAAATAATTAGAAAGAGGGAAAGCATCCGAGGGGATGTAAGTATGTAACTGTGTTTGAAATTGCATTTCAAAATTATTTTTGAAAAAAATGGAATTTTTTTATTTTTATTTTTTATTTTAAATTAAATTTTGTTATCTTTTAGAAATTATTTTGATGTGCTAATGTTAAAATTAATTTTTTAAAAATAAAAATATATCATTTTGATGTATTTTTGAATGAAAAATACTTTCAAAAACAATCTCAACCACACTCACAAATAAGCACGAAGAACGTTTGGATATACATTTCGTGTGATTTAGGTTTTTTTTAAAAACAATTGTTTAAAAATATATTAAAATAATATTTATTAAAAAAAATATCAAAACATCTAAATAATCTAAAACATAAAAAATAAATAAATTTAAAATATATATATATATATATATATATATATATATATATATATATATATATATAAATTAATCCCAAACAGACCATGGCGCTAGTTTTTCTCCATAAAATAGTTAACTAACAAAACACTAAGGACACAAATTTTCAAGACTGCATTGATTTTGTATGGTGGTTGTGAAACATGGCTTAACTTGGATGAGGTATTTTTATTTTATTTTTTGCACTATGATTTTCTCTTTGTGCTGAGCTGTTTATCTTGAGAATGACAATCTGAGCTGTTTTTCTGGGAATGGTTATTTGCTTCTATTCTTGCATTATAGCCTTTATAGGTTTTAAATATTATTTATCATCAGTTTCATAATAATAATAATAATAATAACACTCTCACTATGCCCACTATCTAGCTCATATGATGAAAAACAAATTCATGATGTGATTTATAGAAATCAAATGTTATTTCTTTTTATATATTCGATGTTAGTTACATAAGATAATTATTAAGATATTAATATAATATCTCTAGTTATCAAAGAAAAGATAAAATGTCGGCAACAACATTTGCCATTTCATTTTTTAACATGATACAAGAAAAATTGTATAACAAAGTTCTTTTCTTTATCAAATTAAGTTAAGATATTACACGGATTAGTTTTCGAGTCCGTGTGAATATTTCTTCATTCAAAACAAGAGCAAGATATCAATTTGACTGTTAATCAAAGAATTTGTACACAGAAAGAACACTTAAAGAGAGTTTTTATTTTTCTTGTAATCAAATGAATTACTCTAATTTTGATACCATATTTTTCTAGTGCATTTATTTGATACACTAGAGTTTTGTGTATACAAAAACATTTTTCAATATTTGACTCTGTTGTGAAAAATAAACTAAAAAATATTTTTTTAATGTTTTGATCTTTTTATGTTTATTAAAAAAATGAGGACAAAGTTTTATTGATAAAAAACGTTGTAGAAGAATGAGATTAAAAACAAAACTAATTTCATAATCTTTTTCAAATAAAATAAATGAAAATTAAAATAAATGAAAAACAAATTTGACAAATAAAAAAATTTGATAGATGATGATATTAAAAGAATACAATTCCATGAATTATTTTAAATAAAATAAATAGAAATAAAAAAGGGATCAAATTTAATAGATAAAAAAACTTAATTAAAACAAGATATGAAAATAAAAAAACACCTAAATTTAATATAAAAATCAAATCAAATTAAATTCTAAAATATAAAATTAAAAAATCAAAATAAAATTTATGACAATTAAGAGATAAGCCGTAAGCTAATACTTATGGAAATAAAATTTGATTTTATTCTACCTGACCCAGCCTCAGAAAGGGGACCTTATAGTCTTGTCGTTGTCTCAGATGATTGTAGATAGAGCTATACATTCTGACACCAAAGTCGGTGGATTTTAATTATCGGTGCATGGGAAGAGGGCTATTTTACCATATTATCACTTTTTGTTTTTAAAATTAGTAAAATAATATAATTTAAGAGAGAAAAAAAACTTAGTCATTGTATATCACAAGAAAGAAATGCGAGATTTATAGTTTGTTAGTATTTAAAATTGCAAGTTATAAAAAGAATTATAAAACTGGTTGCTTTATGAGATTTGAGAGGAGAGAAAAAAAATTGAAAGTAATTTTTTTTAATTATAATATTGTTATTACCATTAAAAAAAAATCTTAATAAGATAAATTTTATATTGTCCAAATAGACCATCATCACTAACCTGAATGAGTAATATTTGATGTTAAAGGAAAACAAGTTATTGTTACCTTTGGTAACAAGTGATACACTCAAGTCATTATTGATGTTTTTTTTTTGTTAAATTTATCTATCTTATTGAGATCTTTTATATGATATTGATAGTGGTATAATTGGAGTTTTAGTGTGCATCCGGGATCTATTTTTTTATTTTTTTCAAATTGTATTATTTTATCAATATTAAAAAAAAAAGGTTTTTTTGAAATCCTTTTCTTTCTGATATAAATCTTTGACAAAAAAAAAAATCATTGGCAAATTACGATAATATTTACCAATAAAAAATCACGGTAATGTTTTCATTAGTAATTTTTGGTGAAGTTCAAAGAATAAAAAAATTAGAAAGGTATTTTTTCATTAATTATGTTGGCAAATATGATGTATCAATATTGTTGATTAACTTAATGATAATAATTTATTGTCACTAATTTCTATAAGTAAATCCATCATAAATAATAAAGTTATAATCAGCAACCCAACCCCCCTTTCCCCTTCCCCATTTCTTTTTCTTCTTCTTTATGTTTGTTATTGCAGAAAATAACATATTTCTCACTATTTTGTCATAAATCAAGCTCTTATCATTACAAATTCGGTCATCTTAACACTTGGTATGCCAGTTTTTTAAAGATTCATCACATCAAATAAGCAAGCCTACCTTTTTTAACGCATTTTTGTTATCTATGTATTGAAATTTTTATGTAGTATATACAATTTGTTTTTGTGTGTTTGTTTTATAGAATTTTCCTTTAAAACTTTTATTGTATAAATATATGACTTGTACATGTTGGAGCTTGTTTGAGATTTAAAAAAATTGTATTTATATTTCATTTGATGAAATTGAGTTTATTTTTTTTTTGTTAGGTGTTTCATAGTGAAAGAAATAATGGGTTGTTTATTAGTTACATTTTATATTTTGTCAATTTTATTTTTAAATTGAGAGTTTTTGTAAATTTGAATTTTTCGAGAAACTACTTGTTTAAATCTCATGTATTAATTAAATCTCAAAACTGGTCAATTTGGCATTCATCGATTTATCACAATTAATTTACTTATTACTCATAATTCAAAACATGGTAGTCTTAACAATTTGCAATATAGTCCTTCCATTACAGTTCATTTATATTCTTTGCATGTTATTCCACTATTTTATCAATTTGGATTTTATATAATAAGCTTTTCATTACCACTATTTCATTGTTCATGTATAAATGCATACATCAATTCATATCATCCTGCCCATAAGAATATATAATTCGGTTTCAAAGGCATACCTTAATCATTAGGGGTCCATGCCATTAACATAAATACATAATCATACCACTCTTACCAAAAAAAACAATTGTTATCAAAATGGAAAATAAAATGAAAAAAAATTGAAATTGATCCAATCCAATCTAAGCAAAACCAGATAAAACAACTTAAAATCTTAAAAATATTCAATTAGATCCAAAATTCCAATCATAATTATTAAATCATGTTCTACTTAATCCGTGAAAAATACTAAATCTAAAGCTTGATTTAGATTAAGTTTTTACTCTCAATAAAATTCATATGGCGTAAAGATTTTTAATAATATAATTTAACCAATCAATTTCAATTTTAATTTAGTTTGATGAATATCTTATAAAAGTTAAAATAATATCATTTTATTATTTTAAAATAACTAATTAAGCTAGAATCACCACTCAATGTTCTAACAGAGGGAGTTTAATAATGCGGTCAATTATATTTTTTAATAGTATTTTTTAATTAGAAAACACGAGCAATGACACCATAGTTCCTACCATTGTCTCATGTCTAATCCTATTTAACAACGAAAGACGAGTTTTAGTGTACTGATGAATATGCACACGCACAGAATCTTTAACTGCAGGCAGGAGTAGAGGAACACAGTTCAGGCTATTCATTATGCTATAGAGCAAGGTGATGATTGATTCAAAGGAATTGCATCAGTAGGAAACCTGCATGTTGCCCCAAAAAAAGAGCTTCAAAGAAATGAATTAAAGCACAAAGGTGTTCATTCAACATGAATGAAATGATAAACTGAAATTAATCAGCATTGTAAATAGAAGCACATTCCCCTAAAAGAAGAAGGTTATCTACAGGAAAAAAAAAATCAGAGGTGGAAGGTGATCCTTCTGTATCAACAGCATTTTCAGGTTTGCTTCCAGAAGATTTGTTCTTAGCAAAGAACGCAGATTGATCGTGTAAAGATGAAATGTGGAAGATGGTCTATTCACTACATTGTCAAACCCAAAATCATTTAGAAAACACATGCACATGTAAGTTCTGAAGAACATATGATCCATCACAAGCAAAAATAAACAAAGGAACACGGCAGCAGGTGCAGAAAAAAATATCAAAACTTACTGGGTATCAGTTTCTTCGTTAGCCTTTTTCTTGTTCTTCCACCTCTTTTTGGCTGAACTAAAGCCAAAGTCAACACCCAGAGGCTGTTCTGAAACAGGGTGCTCAAATGCAATTGGAAAAGGAATTGGTTTAGGAGCTGGGTCTGGATCTAGTCTCGGTCTCTTGAAGTCATGGTGGGGTCGATGCATTCCTGAAGCTGCAGGTGGAATTGCACTCGCTGGTACAGCATCCCTAACATCAGCAGTGCTTACCTCTTGCTCTTGATCAGCTGTGGTTTCAGACCAATGTCCAACTTTTACTCCCACAGGTACTGTGTTGGGTTTGAAATGGTTCGAGTCCTTGACCCTATCCAGTGGAGCATGGAGTTTGCTTTTAGACTGGATTATTTTATAAAGAGTTTTTGTTGACCAAGAATTACCTGTTTCACAGCTTGAATTAGTCAATCACTCTCATCACCCATATATATATATATATATATATATATATATATATATATATATATATTCATGAAGCAAATTCTCAATTCACAGTATAGTTAAGGGTACCTAAAAGAGACAGGATCACAGTTCGTGCTGCCAATTGCTCGGCCTCTTTCTTACTTCTGCCAGCATCACCAGTATAACTTACACCATCGAAAACCAAAGTGGATGTGAAAACAGGCGGCGGCCTAGGCAACTGAACAGAGTTGTAAGTAGGCTTTTCACGATTCACCTTCACTGCAAATTCATTCAGAATGGATTTGCAAAACACCGTTTCCTGCAAATAATGAAAACCAAAGTGGATGTGAAAACAGGCAGCGGTCTAGGCAACTGAACAGAGTTGTAAGTAGGCTTTTCGCGATTCACCTTCACTGCAAATTCATTCAGAATGGAGTTGCAAAACACCGTTTCCTGTAAATATAACCACACAAGAAAATAACAGGAGGAACAGGAAGAAGCAAAATCAACATTCTTGTCACTACACGGTGCTCTAACTAGGCTATTCCATAGTCACCTTGACTTCAAATTCATACGGAAATTAAAAAAAAATAACCAAACAAAAGAATGAAAAGCAAGGAAAGGTAAGACCCAAGGCAACATTTTATGAAAAACTGGCACCAACATACTAAAACTGTCTGTATATAAATAGTCTCAAAACCATTATGCTTCAGTGCAAAGCCTTTTTCCATTCATTCATATGCATCAACAAGAAAGGATTTTAAAAATCAAAGACAAAGTAGAATGAACTGTGAGAGCCTTTTTGGTATTGTGATAGCAGTTGCTTTTCAAGTAATTTTTGCTAGGAAATACATCAAAATAATATTTATTATTATTATTATTTTTAATATCAGCACATCAAAACAATCTGAAAAAACCAAAAAAACAATAATTTGAAGTATAGTGAGAAAAAAACATTTTTTTTCAAAAGCATTTTGAAACACAAAAACAAAATGGCTCTAAATTAAATATTGAAATATAGTGATCAGCAATATTACATCAAAGGCAGCATTCCTTGAACCTAGTAAACAAGTTTCCCAAGAACCTAGGGAACAAATTTCCCAAGGACTAATTCACCACCAAGTAAACAGGGGAGGGATTTATACATTGACATGAAGATTAAAGACAACCAATGTTAATTTATTTGAACAAAACAAAACTATTGCTGTTTTTTAAAATAGAGGGATGCCATATAGCTTGTCACAAAAAGAACTTAACCTTTGGAAGAATGTTATTAGCCTAAAATAAAAATAAAAACTAAAATATGCACAGATTCCTAAAGACCAACAGCAAAAGGAAGAAGAAAGAAAAGAACTAATAGCATTTGACGGGGTAAGATTTACAATTTGTTCACAGACCGCATCTAGAAGTGGACATTCTTCATCCTTTACTCTTTTTAGGATACTCTCAAGTGCGAGGTTTG
This sequence comes from Salix suchowensis, assembly GCA_029030765.1. Classification (NCBI taxonomy): domain Eukaryota; kingdom Viridiplantae; phylum Streptophyta; class Magnoliopsida; order Malpighiales; family Salicaceae; genus Salix; species Salix suchowensis. The sequence goes on from CM054994.1 coordinate 7,604,606, forward strand.
CAACATCTTGTTCAGCTGCTTTTCGATGTAAGAAAGTTTTTTGGGAGGTATACTGTGCTCCATCTACCCACACAGTCGATCTAAACCTTGGCATATATGTCGGTCCTTCATTGAAAGTTTGATATACAGGGAGCTGTAAAGATGATTTTTGTGTGTACTCTTGCAGACGATTCTTGTACATCAAGTTGTTTGGAAGGCCTGAAAAATTCCATGCAAATAAAAATTCTAACCATCTGTATTATCAAATATAATCAAACTTGAAGCTATTACATACAAAATTTGCAAGCACCAAACTAAATGTGAAATATCAAAGGTGGGTGGCCATCAAAACACATTTAAATTTCATGAATACAAAATAATTAATGTCACTTGCATATTAAGGTGGTTCCCAGAGTAAGACGCACAATGCCATCAGCTAGCTTGTGCTGGTATACTCCATAACATTGTTGGAACAAAAATCATAGGATTCAAGAATGACAACTAGTAAAATTTATAATCAATAATAGTAGAGTGACCTTTTACTGGACACGGTGAAACAGCTTTTACATGAACAATCAACATTTTTTCCTTAATCAAGCAATATTTCAATTATGTCTGCATATATACAATCAATACGTCAAGTAGAGAAATTTATTACACTAACAAAATGCGTTCTTCTCTTTTATCACAATGTTTTCAAATAGTGAAACTAGCGCTATCTAGGACTAATATCCCATAATAATTACTATAAATAAAAAGAAAGCACTGTCCCATTACAAAAAAGAAACAAAATATTTTACCACTCAGTAGCCTGTAAACAGCAAAAAAAAAGTGATTCCTCTTACCAAACTCAAAACACGTTAAATAAATGCAATTAAATAACCAAGACAAGCACCATAAAGAAAGTTTATTCAACTCTCTTTCTTTTTCTGTTAGTTTCGTAAGAAAATTTGGGGGGGACCCAGAAACCTTCAAGAGATACAAACTTTGTATTTCCCGTAAAATAAAATCTCAATCAGAAACCCGTCAAAAAAGTCCCAAAAAATGTAAACACTCAAAATCCAGACTTTGAACAAAATGCAAGCCAGTAAAAGGTTTCACCTTTTTCCACTACTTTCTTCGGGGCCGGAGATGGAGTGGAATCAGGAACCGAAGCTGGATTTGGGGTCGGGTCCGGAACTGAAGCTGGATTTGGGGTCGGGTCCAGAACTGGCACTGGATTTTGGGGTCGGGTCAGGAACTGGCACCTGATTTGGAGCTATTACTTGAGGGGACACTGGACGTGGAGCCAAATCAGGAGTAGTACAAGGAGGTGGAGCCAGATTCGGAGGAGCTGGAGGAGGTGAAGCTGGGTTAGAGAGTTCGGATGGGTTCGGATTATCCATGATTAAAGGTTTTGAAATGAAAATGAAAACAGGTTTTAGAGATGTGTGGGTGGGGGGCAGTAGGGTTGGCTTTTATACTACTACTACTTCTAATAATAATAATCATAAAGTAGGGCTGGATTCAATGGGTGCATCATGTTTACCTCGCCTCTTCTGGTATCTGGATAGCGCAAGCTAGTCAAAAATCTTCCCCGCTTTGGAAGATCATATTGCGCCTAAAAAATCAGCTTTTGGAGACCAGTGGAAATCAGACTGCTGTGATTAATTTGGTTGGGCGCTGGGATAGCAGTGTTAAATTCTCCAGAAATGTTTATGATTAATATGATTACTTCCCATCTAGAGGGGAAGAAGTTCACTGGTTGCGAGTGGTTTGGGATTCTTGGTGTATAATTTCATTCTCTGACTAGCCACCTTGGGAAAGTTGCGTACGAAGGATCGCCTCCAGTTCATGTCTCCTGACCCGACCTGTCCCCCTTGTTCGCAGAGAAACGAATCTCATCAGTATTTATTTTTTGTCTGCTGCTGGTCCGCGCAACTTTGGAATTTAATTAAGTCCTGGTTGTGGATTCGCCGCGGGATGTCAACCTTGCGTAGAGCCCTCCGCGGTCTTAACACTGGTAATCATAGTATGGAGTCTAGACTCAGGCGGATTTCTCTGGGTATTACAGTGTACTTAATCTGGGAAGAACGTAACCAAATGATTTTTCAATCAGCGCAAAATTCTGTTCTTCGTATTTTTCGTAAATTTCAGGAAATGTTTTTTACCATCTTTCATTTCCGAGAGAAAGACCATCTCAGCTTAAATTTTGGATGATGTGCTGGCAGGTGGTTGCGTGGTGGCCGGTGCTGTTTGGTACTGCTTTTATTTTTGTGGTTGAGATTTGAAAAAAACAGTTTCAAGAAAAGTATTTTTGTTGCGGTTCAAAATAAGTTGTGAAGTGTTTGGTTAAAACTGTGGTTGAGTTTGAGGTAAAAAATTATTTATATTTTAATTCATTTTTAGATTATTTTAATATTAAAAATATATTTTATATTAATAAACATATATTATGTAAACATTATTCATATTTTAATTAATTTTTGGATTATTTTAATATTAAAAATATATTTTTATATTAATAAACATATATTGTAAACATTATTTATATTTTAATTAGTTTTTAGATTATTTTAACATTAAAATATATATTTTATATTAATAAACATATATTATGTAAACATTATTCATATGTTAATTAATTTTTGGATTATTTTAATATTTAATTTTATTTATATTAATAAACATATATTGTAAACATTATTTATATTTTAATTAGTTTTTAGATTTTTTTAATATTAAAAATATATTTTTTATATTAATAAACATATATTATATTATATTATATATATATATATATATATATATATATATATATATATATATATATATTGTTATTTAATAACTATACTTTAACAACCCCCAGCCCCACCCTAGCCCGCCCCTAATATATATATACTAGCTATATTGCCCGCGCGGCTCAGCGAGCATTCTTGTGTATATAATTTAATATAAATAAATCCACGACGATAAATTTATATGATATAATTACATAAAAGTTATAGATTAGGAGATAAAATGTATAAATTTTTAAGTATAGTTTGTTGCGCAAGCATAGAATACATTTTTTAGAATATAGGTATTGTGTCATAAAAGATCAAAAAAGAGCGCGAACTAACATTAAAAAAATAGAGCAAAATATTTTTATAAGAAAAAAATAAAATAAAAAATCACTAAAATCATCGTCATTATTGTGCAGATAGTAAAATTATAAAAATCATTTAATACAAAGAGCAAATAAAAATAATAATAATGAAAAAAATAAGGAAAAAATATTAATTTAAAATATTATAACAATAGCAACATCGGAGTCTTAACATCTAAAATTATTATTGCTGTTACTATCAAAACAATAAAAATTATCAAAGTATACTGAGGGAAAAAAATAAAAAGCATGAACAAAATAGCAAGCAAGAAAAACAATTAAGATATTATTATTATTATTATTATTATTATTATTATTATTATTATTATTATTATTATTATTATTATTATTAATAATAATAATAATAATAATAATAATAATAATAATAATAATAACAATAATAATATCATTATTATCATGAAAGAATAAATGAATGAATGAAAGATTAATTTTTTTTTGTAAAAACTACAAAAAAAGATCCAACAAAAAAATACAATGAAAACTAAAAATTATCATTGTTATCACTGTCAACACAATAAAAATTATCAAATTGCTCCGAGGGAAAAAAAAACCCCTCAAAAACATTAACAAAATAGTAAGCAAGAAAAACAATTAAATTATTCTTATTATTATTATTATTATTATTATTATTATTATTATTATTATTATTATTATTATTTTCATTTATTTATTTTATTTTTGTGTTAATAATGAAAGGGAAAAAATGGAAGAAAACAAATTCCTAAAGACTTCAACAAAAGATCAAACAAAAGAATAAAAAAAAACAAAAACTATTGTCGCTATCATTGCCAAAACAATAAAAATTATCAAATTATTTCGAGGAATAAATAACTAAAAAACATTAACAAAAGAGTAAGCAAGAAAAACAATTAAATTATTATTATTATTATTATTATTATTATTGTGTTAATAATGGAAAAAATAAAATAAATTAAAGACTAAAAAACCATAAAAACTTTAAGAAAATTTAAATCATAAAAAGAAATTAAGGGATTAAAAAAAAACATTAAAAGTATAAGGCCCGAAAGGAAAATCAAATATCAAGGGATTAAAATCCAAAATTAAAAGTATAAGGACCGAAATGAAAATCAAATTTATTATCAATTTCAATCAAAGGACAAAATTGCAAAAATTGAAACTGCTGTACCGAATTTATTGAGTTATTTAAACCCAATCCAGAAATTAAAAGAAGGAGGATCGAAGTGAAAATTAAACATTCAATTAATTTTAATTGAAGGACCCAATCGAACTAAATCAAAACTTATATAACAAAAATCAGGACCATAAACAACATTAAAAGTACAGGGACCGAAGTGAAAAAGCATCAAAACCGGGGGACTCTCCTGCACTTTGACGTGCAGGAGATAGAGAGAAACGGCTGCAGCGGCTTTAACCGGCCACCGCCACGCCCAAGGACGTCGGAGGACCAAACGCGCCGCACCGGGAGGAAGACCAAGCGGAGGCGCATCGACTGAGATGCCGATAGACCATCTCCAGCGACTCCATCACCACGCACGCGCCACTTAAAGAGGGTGTGAGGCAGAATACTGTCGGCCGCGTGTGACACACGCGCCGACAGTAAAAAGAAAAAAAATTAAAAAAGCATGGTCAATTACCGGTGTAGCCCTGTGCCTAAGTCAACAATTTTGTCTTATTGGGGGCCAAACCTATAATTAGCCATTTCCAAAATATATATTAAATATTCAAAAGGTAGGCGGACCAGACCGGACCGGTCCGGTCTGAAAGTGTGCAATTACCGCGGAGCCCCTCCACCTATAAACAGTTTTTTGTCTTTTTCAGGGCTAAAAGCGCAATTTTGCTGTGCAAAAAATTAAAAAAAATTAGGAAAATCGGGAAACTAACCGAACTGAATGAACCGAGAACCGACCCGACCCAAAAATACACTATTATAATCCACGGTGCATACACTCACATGCTACAGTGCCAGACGCTACATATATATATATATTATTCACCCTCTCTCTTTTCTCTGCAGGCGCAAGAAAAGCATGTTTTTTCATATTATTCACCCTCTCTCCTTTCTCTGCAGGCGCTAGAAAAGCAGCGCAAGAAAAGCATGTTTTTTCAACTTCTCATGCAACCCGGGTTTACCCGTGGGACCCAACAATCTTTTTTAAACTTTCCACTTAACCAAACACTTTTCAGCTTCTTTTCAACCCATTTTTTTTAAACCACAAGTAAAAAAACTTTGCCAAACAGCCACTTAGATTGTTTCCTATTGGTTTGTAGAGTGGGTTGGTCAGTTTAGGGTGGCTGGTTTGTGTAGTCTTTGACTTTGGGTTGCTTTTGTGCTGGCTTTTCTTCTTGCTTCGGGCTACTTTACTGTCAAGTCTTCTTTCCTTGTTGGCTGTCAGGTGCTGCGTTTTTATGGTTGGTTGCGTGCTGACTTGCTTTCTCTGTTCTCCTGCATTGATCGTGGGGTGGCTGGTTGGGGCTCTTTTTTTGCTTCCGTGAGCTGGCCTCCTGTCCAGCCTCTTTCGCTTTTTCTTTTTTGGCTCAGGGAGCTTGCGTGTCTGGGAGTTTGGGTTTCGTTTCTTGGCGCTGGCTTTCCATTCGGGCTGATTTATCATTGGAAGTTTTAAAGGGGCGTGGTCTTCTTCTATGTTTGTGCTTGGGGAGCTGAAGTCAGCAAAGGCAGCTGCTTTTTAAAGGGGCATGTTTTCTTTGCTTCCTGGCAGTCGGTTGTTGGGTCTTGATTTGCATCCTTCAGGCTGGGCTGTTTTAATGGGTTCTGTGGGCTGGCTTCTTGGTCAGCTGGGTTGGGCCTGGTTTGGGCTTTGAGCCAAAATATGGGTCTTCTGTTCTTTGGGCTTCCCTCTTCGGATATAAGCTCTAAGCTATTTTTTGGGGTTCTCTTTTCTGTGGGCTGGGCCTTGGGTTCCTTGTATTTCATAAGGATTGGAAGAAAGCATACTCTGAATAGGTGTTGTGTTGTCTTGGATTCCATGTGCTCATTTATTGTTTTTCTTTCATTCGCCCCTTCAAAACCTTTTCATCGTTGTCTTTCGTAGGTAAAAGTTGGGAATGATTCATGATAACTAAGATTTTACTGCTACAACATATTATTGTTGGAAAAATTCCTGAGGCACGATCACTAACTGTTCTTATGCTTGTTTCCAGAAAAACACTCACTGTTCAGATCAATGAGAACTTCTGCTTTGTTTGGCAGAAACTTGAGAACCACGGTAAACCAAATTTAATAAATTCTTAGGCTGAAAATTTAGAGTATAATCACTTGAGGTTATTGTCATTCCTTAGTTTTATTTATAGAAGAAAATTGAATCCTTACAATAATAGGAACTCTAGTCTATTACAAATTCTAGTCTAATTAGGAAATTGAAAATAACTAAAGAACTTGATCAACACTTGATCTTATCAAACATAAATTAAAATACGAATGATCTTCTAACTTCAATCCAGTTGTAGTCTTGGAATCGAAGTCTTCAATCTTCAACAATTATCACTAATATCTTCTCTAGCCAATGACCCCGCGTCTCGTCGCGGGCAGCAATATATTTTTTTCAACATAAAAACATATTAATTGTGTTTTTTTTGTTATAATATAAATTTAGTCAAAATAATAAATTTGTGCAGAATTCCTGTGAATTACAAGTTTTCTATAAAATATATGAATTTTAAATCGATATAAATTTATCTGTTTAGAAGGTTTCAATGAAATAAATAGCATAAAATTATCATCATCATTAAAAAAGTAAGAAGATTCGGATATCTAAATTATTGAAATCATTGTATTAAGATTAGTTCATTTTACAATTCAATTGTTAAGAGTTACCAATTGCGTGGAAATATGATAATCCTAATCAGGTCATTACTAAGTGTTTTTATTGAACAGAAATACTACCAATCAGTGTAATTTACAAACGCTCCAATTTCGTTGCTCTTGTAGTTGGCAATCGAAATGAATTGGGTTCGAGTAAGAACAGACTTGGAAACATCGGATGTGTAGAAGAAAATTTTAATCTCATTAGCTCGAGGCTAAGTGAAGAACTCGACGACAATAGTGTAACTACATGAGCAAAAGCGAGTGTTCATATCATCGACCCACAACCGGAGAAAAAAAACTCAAATACGATACTCGCAGTGAAGAGAAAAAAGTGATGTTGCCGCTGCAATCAGCTGGAGGAGAAGGGAGAGTTGTTGTTGGAGGAGGAGGGGTGTAGTTGCTGCTACAGCTACCGTGAGAAAAAGGAGGAGGGTTGCTGCTACTCGTCATCGAAGAAGAAGAAGAAATGCCGCGGTTGCCGGAAAAAAAAAGAAAAGAGTGAAACGGCTACCGTAAATAAAAGAGAGTGTAGTTGCTACTTATCTCTCATTCTTGCGAGATATTTGCCGATATGGAGGAGCTAGGTATCCGCCAACATGTTTCAATTGTCAACATGGTGGGAAATGTCTTCCAAAGATTGTGTCACGACCCGATTCCCGGATCCGTGACCGGCACATAGACATGGTTCCCCTCCAAGGTTCCACACCTATGCGAACCCAAACTTACACACAAATTTATCATTCATATTCGTAGTCTAATGAGCGGTAATAACAAAGTAAACTTTATAACATAATTCGATTGTCTTCATACAAGAGTTGATTATATACAATTATAATTGTGGAGCACTAACTAGACATAAGAACAAAAAGTATCAATTACAACCAAAATAGCAGGTTCCGAGAATACGACAAAAATGACCTGCTAGCAAGCTACGAGCCTAAAAATGATAAATAATGAGGGGGTGAGTTCAACAACTCAGTGAGTAGATAACATCTAATATACACATACGAGATAATACAACAAAGAAAAGTATATTATCAAATTGACTCGAAGTTCTTACAAGAAGTTTCTCAAATAGGAGTCATAACAAGAATTTAATAGGTAAAGCTCGTCAGAAAATCAGAATGCAATGAGCATGAGGCTCCGTACTGTGGGATGATCAGTCCACACAGGTTGGTGACTCCCCCGACCAACTAAGGTTTCAGATAGGATTTGCACAAAGGCTAACACTACCCTGTTAGCATGGGTATTCTGACTGGCATACCATAGGTATATCTTATAATCAAACAAACATATTCATATCTCAAGGCTCAACTCATGGCATCAATCAAATGAAGAGCTATCAATTCACAAACAGATATAGGCTCATATCAAGAATGCATATTCAACAATTGATTATGCTTTATCGTATCAAGAATAGAAATCAAGGTATATATATTATCAAAAAGCATAATCCAATTCATACTAGCAAATTCAAATATTTATACTATTTCTCATGCATATTAAATATTATCCACTCACCGGACTCAAAAGCAGACAAGGTCCAAAAGCAGAATGTTGATGAAACTTTACTGATGTCCCGCGGGTAGAATATCGGGATTATCTGAATATATAAAAGAAGATATACTCAAAAATGACTCAAAAGAAGTAAAATACCTTTAATAACATATCTAAGAGTTTAAATCATAATCCTATGTGTTTTTTAATCAAACTATCCATTTTTTCGCATCAAACTATCAATTTTTCGCAAAAACCTAAAACAATGGTTTCTTCCGAAGTCTAGTTCCAAAATACACAATTCGTAAAATTGATATTAATCCATCAACTGAGCTTCAATTATCCATCAAACCAATCTGAAATACTAATATTTCTCTTAGGGACCATTCTGAAATTTTCTTATATTTTTAGGGTCAAATTATTGTAATTTTATCAAATTGAAGGATTAAATTGAACTCCTCATAATTTCATAACAATACTGAAATTTTGCCTCTAATTCAACCTCAATTCTGTCCAGAATCTCCAATTTTACTCCAGGGACCAAACTGTAATTTTTCCAAAGTTCAGGGACTAAACTGTAATTATCAAAAAAAGGACCAAAATGACTTTTCATCATCTTCAACCTCAACCCAGAATTACAGCAAGGGATTTACGAAATTTCTCAACATTATTTCACCATTTATCAACATTTTCTTACACCAAACACCAAATAACTTCAAAATCATCTACAATCAAACTAATTAAACCATTACCCAACACATTCAACCCTTAACATCTCTCTTAATTCATCAATCAAACCCAAATAAAATTCCCAAACCCTAACAATCAATACAAGCAAAAATCATAACTAATAACCACATTTATACATATTAAAACATACACATTACCTTAACAACTATTTCTCCTTCTTCTTTTCTCCTCCTCTTCTCTTTCCCTCTTTTCTCTTCTTCTTCTTCTTCTTTCTTTCTCTCTTCCCGATTCTCTCTCTCAAATTTTCAGATTACCTCACTTTTTTTTTCTTTTCTTTTCTATTTATATTTACTAGCTTGTACAATTACTACAACACCCTTAACCTAATTCTAAGCCACTAAGAGCATTCATGTATTTTCCTTTTTAAAAATTTCAAAATACTACAGATTGGGTATGATGGACAAGTTTGAAAAGTTAAAGAAAAAATATCCACCACCAAAATGGATTTACCGATACATCAAAGGGAAGCGTATCAAGGTTCGAGCAAAGAATGACAATGAAGGTGGTGATGCTGTTAACAGTGGGGATGAATTGGATGGCATTAATGATGACGGCAGAAAGAGGACGGCAGGCTGCATGCCGATTCAGGCCCCGTTTGTTTGCTGGAAAGTGGTTTCCTTTTGGAAAGTGAATTCCGATGTTTGGCAGTGTTATGGAAAATGAACTGGAAAACACTTTCCAGTGTTTGTTTGTGTTATGGAAAATGAACTGGAAAATAATTTATTAATAAATTATTATTTTTTTCAAGTTTATCCAATGTATATTAAATATTTAATATAAAATATTTAATCACTTTAAATAAAAAATGAAATCAAATAAGTATAATGATGAATTTTTTTTATTATATCCTATATTCATACATAGCTTATTTTATAAAATATTACAATATATGTCATATCATATTATAGAGAAATAAGTTTGTTAAATATTTTGTAAGTAAAAATTATTCAATTTTAAAAGCTTTAAATAATTTGTTTTTTCATATTAAGAAAGCCAAATTAGTTTATGTTGAGAGTTATATGTTTGGGTTTTTGTTTTTGGTATGAAGTATTTTTGAAAAGATAAATAGATACAACAATATTTTGATGGGTATTTTAGATAAAAAAAATAAAATGGGTAAAGGCAATTATCCCTTTAATATCTATACAATAAACATCAAGAAATAAATATTTATACCTAACATCAAGAAATAAATAGTCATGCATAAATATTAAGTTTCGATGTCATTGACATACATATTAGTTCAAATTACAAACATAATATTAGCCTGGCAAACAAGTCAGGAAGAGTTCGTATTTGGTTGTTGCTGAGATCGAGCTCCTTGAGGTTCATTAAATCACCAATTTCTTCAGGAAGTTCTTCCAAGTCACTGAAATTACTGCTCAGATTCAGGACCTCTATATTTGTCAATCTCCCTATTGCTTGTGGCGGTCCTCGCAGACTCATTGAAATGAACATCCAAAAATCTCGGAGACTTCATTTAACGGATAGAAGGTGGAAGAAGACGGATCTTGTTCAACTCGAATTGAAAGCCTTTCAAGATTCACTGATCCATATCCAATATTTATCGGCAAAGATAGCAAGTTGTTAAAGCTTGCATCTATCTCCACCAATGAACTACAAAGCAAAGACAAATCAAGTTTTCAGCAGCGAGACCAAATGGGAAGAGCAGAAAAAAAATTGAAGTGAGGAAAAAAATCTACCGAGACCGATAATTTGAAAGATTAACCGGGAAGAGAACACCGAAAATGAGGATCACCCGCAAAGAGCAATGCTTTCCGGGAGGGCCTTCACCTTGTTGGCTGACACATTTAGGAACTTAAGATTTCGCAGCAATCCAATTGAATCCGGCAAGAACACTAAGAGATTGGAAGACACATCAAGCTCCTCGAGTTTCTCAAGTCCCGCAATTGAATCAGGAAGGACCTGTTTCGCCAAACAAATGAACCGTGTATCAATAAAAACTCAAACCTTGTCCACTAGCTGCATGCATCAAGAACACAATATAGCTTCTTCACCATTCAAAATCATCCAGGACTCAAAAAGACTTTTTAATCTGTTCGAGGCTACTGATGACTGCATGAATCAATACAAGTTCTTGTGAACAATAACAATTCATACACGAATAGCTAAATTAACTAGTATGAATTTTCTAAGCTTGCAGTTTGAGCTTGCTAAACACCAACCTCCATATTATATTTAGACCCAAAAGCCCATCACGACTAGTAAAAACAAAACAAGCTTTTACACACCAAGATAAAGATTTAAGACACTCATCTATAACCTTTCTTTCTTTCCTTTTTTTTTTCCATACACAAATTTATATTCAATCGAGATGGGGAATGTTTGAACCATTAGTTTGTTAACACACTAAACATATTAGCTGATTAAAGGGAAGAAGAAAACATCATAGTTTATACTTGTTCCCCGATGCTAGAAAAACATTGCAAGCAAAGTAATCTAAAAGAAAACATCTCTATCAGCTTAACTAAAACATTAAAAAAGAGCGAAAAATGTAAGAAGATTATGGTACCTCTAACTGGTTTTGAGAGAGATTGAGCACAAGCAAGCCATGAAGTCCCGCCAATAGATTCAGGAATCGGGAATCAACCTCAACGGGACGATCGGAAAAGATTCACTCTTTCCACAGCCCCACCACTCTCTGCTTCTTTAAGTATAGCAACGACCTCCTCATCACGTTCCCTGGTCTGAATTCTTCAAACACAACAGACACACACAAGCTCACCAATTATAACAAAGTCATGTCTCCCTCTCCAAAATCTAAAATACCAACTTGCATTTCACACTAAAGATCAGCAACACAACACTATCAACCAAATTTCAGGATCTTCCAGACCCATAAAAAAGTGGACCACTGTGATTTTCTTTCCACAACCAGTAATCTTTGACACATTTCCAAGATTCTAAATTGAAAACAAGTAGCTATCTATCAATTTGGAAAACAAAATGTAACCCCATTTCTCATATCATCAAAACAAGTAGCTATCTTTGCAATCACACCCATTACCATACTCGGCAATTTCAATTGTAACCCAAATCCCACAAACCCAATTTCTCATATCATCAAAAACTCACATTTCTCGGCAATTTCAAAGATTGAGATGCAGAGGGAGTACCTGGTTTCTCTTGCTGTGAGTTGCAGAGGGAGGCGAGATGCAGAGCAGCAGAGGGACTGAGGGACTGAGGGAGGCGAGAGGGTTTTGTAAGCAGAGATGAGGGACCGAGAGGGAGGCGAGAGACGAGAGGGTGCTTATGGTTTTTTTAAGCAGAGATGAGGGACTGAGAGGGAGGCGTGAGGAGAAGAGAGGAGGCGAGAGGGTCTGGTTTTGCTATAGAAAAGGGTGCAGAGAGATGAGGGAAAGAGATGAGGTGCTGGAGAGGGAGGCGAGAGGCGGTGGTGAGAGATGAGTGAAAGATGATGGAAAGAGGGAAATAGATGTGCAGAGAAATGAGGCAAAGAGACGCGGAAAGTGTTTTCCGCTCGTGCAGGAGCGGAAAACACTTTCTGCTAGTGAAGTGTTATTTTAAGTTGACCGGGAAAGTGATGGAAATCACTTTTCTTTGACTTTTTTTCAAAGTGTTGCCAAACACTGGAAAGTGAGGAAACTGAATTCCAGCCAAACACTGGAAAGTGAGGAAACTGAATTCCTGGAATTCAGTTTCCTTGAAACAAACAAGGCCTGAAACATCCTTTTTTTTTCTCCATAGTTGAATTAATGTATCAAACGTTCCTCTCTCCGTAGGACCTGGTGGCTTGACAAAAATGAACAGAATCATTGAATTCTGAATTTCGTTTTTGTTTCCATGCAGTAACATTGAAGCTTCTGAATTTCCTTCCATTTACAAATATCATCATAGTTTTCTTCGATCTCTATCCCTGGAAAATGGATGGCGTATAATTTGGCACATGAGCTACACTTGATTCAGCATTATGCTGCTTCATTATTATTTATATTGATATATGAATATGAACAATAGATTATGCTAATATATTTTTTTTAATTGTTTGAATACCGACATCATATCATAACTAACTTAGGGATCATGGGTTCAAGAATTAGGAATGACAATATTTTCATAAATTAATTTTTTTATTTTTAAAATTTCTAAATAGATTTTTGACATGATTTTATCACATTTATGATTGTTTTAGCTTTTAATTGCACATAAAATATGAGTATACTATTTTCATATGTTTTGTTAAATTACTTTAATAATCATAAAATGCTTTTTTAAAATAATAATAATAATAATAATAATAATAATAATAATAACAATAATTCTAGTTGAAAACCCTGGCTTGTATATATATATATATAAAGGAGCAATTGTGTCTCAGATCTATATTTTTAGTTCAGTTAATGTGTATAGTATGACCTTTTTCGTGTCTTTCTTCTACTGGGTTTGGCTCGAAGCAGTTCATGAGCCCCCCTGCTTTCCGACGAATATAATCTTTCATTCATCAAAAAATTAAAAGACGAAGAAATTATTTTTACCTCAAATTTGCAGTTTATAAAATCAATTGAAGAGATTATTTCAATGTTTATTTGTGCATGAATAGATAAATATTAGAGGTATCTTCAATCTCATCATAACACAGAAAAAAAATGATCAAGTACAAGTTGACATGTAAAATGAGAGTGCTTAGTTTTTGCATAACATTTATTTACATTACAAGTTGCTTGAACAAAACAGGCACTTCTGAAGGGCCACACCAGAAGATTAGAAAAACAAATATCATATAAATTTTATTTATTTGACCGCCTGGACATGATCCACATTGAATGTTAATTTCAACCTATGACATGGTCCACAACTGTTTCGAAGAAAATAATAAGAAGCTATTTCTAGGAAAGTATGTCCTCTACCAATGACTAATTAATTTAAATGCTTTATGCTTTTCCAATTCAACATTTTGTGTCTCATATAACGTGTTCTTTATTTTTAGCTGTGACTATATATCAAACCTTCTCCATCATCACAATCACCATCCCGCAGACTAGCTAGCTAACCCTCTCCATCTTCACAACCACCATCCCGCAGACTAGCTAGCTAGCCTGATCATCGTATGATGAATGAGTAATCGTTTGTCCTTCTATTAGGTGGGAGGCATGGCTACTTAATTTATCCATTGTTTGAGGCATGGTAATTATTTAAGTGTAGTCCATTTCTGGTTTAGGTTAGTTGCTCTCGCCATGTTTTCTTTTCCCAAGCTTTTTTGGCATCTGTACCCATTCTTCACCTTGCTTTGATTTGCCAATGTTATGCTATTAATAAAGTTTCCTCACTTATCGAAAAGGAAACAAAAAATGTTAATTGTGTATTTATAAGGGTTCTTTTATTTTCATTTTTTTACAAGTCGACATACTTCAATGCAGCGTTTGTTATTGATATCTTCATACAAATATTAGAAATTGAATCTTTAAACATTTTGTAGATACCAAGAGACCGCGAAATTTGTTGTGTATTTCGGTTTGGGGCATCCCAAAATGTCTGCATATAAAAAGGAGTAGTAGGAGACGAAAAAAAACGAAAAGTTTTCTCCCCCCTCAAATTAAACTTTCAAAGATATGGCTACACATACGTACCCTCTTACGAGAGAGGTCCATAAGATAGATTGAACTATTTTATCATTGGGATTGATTAAAATATATATGGATTTTTTACTCTGTGTTAAATCAAATTGATGATAATGATGAACTGGCACTATATATATATATACATACATATATATACAATTATAGCAAAAAAAGGGGGTAAAAATATTTCGTGCAAATCTTATAGGAAATGAAATCCTCTAGGGACGAATTTTATTCATCCATTCAATAATTCTTATCGTCACCAAACTTTTGGAATATGAATAGTTTAAGACCAAAGTGGTATTCTTGAAACTAAAAAATATATTATTTTAATATATTTTCAAACAAAAAATAATTTAAAATATAATCTTTATAATATTCAATCAGGCTCTATTGTTGAATTCAAAAGAGTTATGAATTTCATCAAATGAATTGCAAAGGATTACAGAGCATAAAATCTGTATCCACACCGTACTAAGGATAATGACCTCTCTGCTATTTATAGAACACATAGCACTGGCCTTGAAGGAACAAACTACTAACAAGAAATGAAACAGATTCTCAACAGAATCCTAACAATAAAGCTGAAACAGAAACTTTAACAAATAACAGACTCAACATCTATCACGTCAAAGGAATTTTCCATCCAAATCAATTTCTGATTACCATTATTATTTTTCTATCACGTACCAACAGAATATTGGCAGCAAAGTCATGAGTAATAGATAACCCGTCACCATTATTAACAATCCTTAATGTTGGAAGTAAATGTTAAGGGTTTGTTAGCAGAATTTATTGTATTTATTTCTTTTTTAATGCTAAGAAAGTTTATTCAAAAGATTGCCTTGTCGAGGAAGCATTGATGTTCCTTGAGGAGTTGCTAATAATATTGTTATAAATCCTTTCAGGACTAGGGTGCTACTCTATTCACTCACTCTTGGCAGGCATGAAACTTTCAACAACTTGAACTACAACTGAAACAAATATTTCAGAAGTTAAACAAACAACTAGAATATTTACAGCAAGTCCAACGAACAACTAGATCAGTAACACATAATTTCCTAGGAAGAAACTGGAATTCATGCCAAGAGGGACGGAACTAGATTAGCAACTCTATCTCATATGCTACATGGATGGAACTGGACCAGTAACCATACGAGACTTCTACTCCGGAGAGTGGCAAAATCAAAATCTATGGAAGTGAATATCGTTGCCTAGAATGAAAGAACTCGAAATCAGGATGTCTGTTTATGGATGTCTGATTTCCCTTTTCAACTACAGCTCTGGCAATAAGAGATGCTGTCTCCCCAAGGGTTCTCAACCGCTCCTTCAGAATTACAGAAGGGTTCAGGATTGGTGTTCCTGCTGCCTGGTTTACACCGTGCCGCGGCTGGAACCAGCATTCACCCTGTCATTCAACACACAAATCACGTTTTGTTCAAGAGCATATATGGAATAGGCCACTAATCAAAGTCCAAAACCAAGTTATAACACTTTTGGAAGCTTATTTAAGATTATTCCAACTGCATTTGACCTTTGTACAGTAAGAGTTGAAACCTCTGCTACTGAATAATTTTAACTTATCAAAGAACACACAAAGGGCATTTTCACATTGTGTATTACACAGACACCCGACGAATTTAAAATAGAAAAACTGTTTAACTCTCTAATATTTTATTGCCTGTAAAATGGTTAATTCAAAAACAATAGCTGGAAAGATAAGAAACTTTCACATGTATTTACCACACAGAGAAGCATAGCAATGAATAACAAGCCTATCACTAGGCTAAAACACATCCAAAGAAGCCAGTTATATAAATAAGAGGACTGAACATGCAAGGAGATCCCATCTCATCAGCAGACATTCAAAACGGATCATGGACTCTCATCAATCATTGAGCTTATTATATGTAGGGAAAACGTCTATCATAATTAAAGAACCAATCTTAAGGTTTATCATATTAAGGTGGACAACATAACAGGCATAACATCCAAAAAACAAAATCTTGCTGAAGAAATGGGGCACCAAATCAATAAATAACAGGCTTGCCTGGTGATAAAAATATAAATTAATGTAGAGAATCAGCTAAAGATAATGGAAATCAAGGAGGATGATCAGCAATCAAATACAATCAAAGGAGAAGACAAACAATTGAATGCTGGGGAAAAACAATCAGCGAAGGAAGAGCAGAATCAACATGACTGGAAAAGGAAAACAGAGTCAACTAAGGAAAGTCAATTGTGACTTAATTCTGCAGATCAACAATTAAGGAAGACACGATCCTTTACCGTTATACAATAGCTACAGAGAGTTTGAATGTATCAATTGTTAGCTATATATAGAGTACAGTACACTTGTAAATTGACACTCGAAAATAAAGCCAAGATACATCTTTCTCTCTATCCTTCATATTATTTAATCTTACATGGTATCAGAGCCATAAAAGACCTACGTCTATCAAATGTCTTCCTCAAACATCTCAAACACCTCAAACACTGTCCCATCCCACCCTTCTGTCATCTCTATGTCTACCATTGTCACGGTAAAATTAAACCATGACAACTTTCTCCTCTGGAAAGCACAATTAGTGCCATATCTCAAAGGTCAAGACCTATTTGGATATCTTGATGGAACCATCCCTAAACCAATGAAATTTATCTCGGTCACTGACTCTACTACAGCTGCTGTCACTGAAAGATTAAATCCAGCCTACACACATTGGATCCGTCAAGATAACATTATCTTAAGCACACTATTGACTTCTCTCTCTGAGTCAGTGCTTGCTCAAGTGGTTAATTACACCACATCCATGGCTGTGTGGAATGCTCTAGAGGAAACCTTCTCCTCACGATCCCGTGCACGCATCATCCAAATACGCACCCAACTGGCTACTGCCATGAAAGGCAACAAAACAGCCAGTGAATATTTCCAATTTATAAGAAGACTTACTAATGAGCTCGCTGTTGCTGGACAGCCCTTGACACATGATGATATCATCACCTACATACTCGCAGGCCTCAGTCACGAGTATGACAGCTTTGTTGCCTCTTTAACAGCATGTATTGACAGCATTTCCCTTGAAGAGATTT
The DNA here is from genome assembly GCA_029030765.1 of Salix suchowensis. Taxonomy (NCBI): domain Eukaryota; kingdom Viridiplantae; phylum Streptophyta; class Magnoliopsida; order Malpighiales; family Salicaceae; genus Salix; species Salix suchowensis. Next base: position 7,622,475 of record CM054994.1, read on the forward strand.
ATTCTCTTCTGCTTACAACTGAAGCCCGAATTTCTCGCCATCAGCTCACTCCCAATATTCAGCAACCCTCTGCAAACATGGCACAAAGGCAGTACAATTATCCAAGGCGTGGTGGTTTTCGTGACAGGGGGCGCAATTCAAATTGTGGTGGATTCAATTCCACTAACAGACACAATCAATTCCCCACCACTTGCCAAATCTGTGGTAAAACCGGACACAATGCTAAAAAGTGTTATTTTCGTTTTGATATGTCTTACCAGGAATCTCCACCACAGCAACCAAAACAAGCATTTACAGCCATACGTCATGGACTTGATTCAGGAGAAACACCATGGACTGCTGACACAGGAGCAACACATCACCTAGCAAATAACATTGCTGATTTGAACCTGCAGAAAAATGACTACACGGGTTCTGATTGTGTGCACGTTGGTAATGGGCAAGGTTTGCAAATTTCCAAAATAGGGTCTTCCAAAATTACAACTCCTCATTCTACATTTTTATTAAATCAAGTCCTTCTTGTTCCAGAAATACAACAAAATTTACTTTCCATACATCAATTTTGTGCTGACAATAACGTGTATTTTGAGTTTCATGGTTTCTATTTTCTTGTGAAGGATTACTTGGGGAAGGTCCTTCATCGAGGCTATCTCCATGATGGTCTCTATCGGTTCACCCACCTGTCCAACATCCCTCGTGCTTTGTCCAGTGTTTGGCAGCATGATTGGCATCGTCGTCTCGGTCATGCTTCTAGTCCAATCGTCAATCAAGTCCTATCCGTCTTCTCATTTCCTGTGGAAAAATCTAAAACACATACTGTGTGCCCCGAATGTCAAATGGCAAAAAGCCATAATTTGCCTTTTATTTCTTCAAAGTTTATTTCTTCAAACCCTTTGGATTTAATTTTCACCGATGTGTGGGGACCTGCCGCAACAGCGTCCACATCCGGTGCTAAATACTATGTTAGTTTTCTTGACGATTATTCAAAATTTTTGTGGTTGTTTCCCATTCACTTCAAATCTGACGTTGAACAAGTATTTTTAAATTTTCAGGCGTATGTGGAAAAACAATTTGACCGTAAAATTAAAGCAATTCAATCAGACTGGGGTGGTGAGTATCGTCGTCTCAACACCTATTTTCAACGTCATGGTATTCACCACCGCCTAGCCTGTCCACATACCCATCAACAAAATGGGTCAATTTAACGAAAACATCGGCACATTGTCGAAGTTGGTCTTAGCCTATTAGCGCATTCAAATATGCCTATGAACTATTGGGAAGATGCTTTTCATACAACCACTTATATCATCAATCGTCTCCCTACTCTTGTTTTGCGCAACAAATCCCCCTTTGAAATCCTTTACAATCGAATTCCTGATTATCATTTTCTAAAGGTTTTTGGTTGCGCTTGTTGGCCAAATTTACGACCATATAACAAAAATAAACTGAATTTTAGATCTAAAACGTGCATTTTTATTGGTTATAGTCTTTGTCATCAAGGGTACAAGTGTTTAGATTTATCTACAGGAAAAATTTACATTTCGCGACATGTTGTTTTCGATGAAACTCTCTTCCCCTACTTAACACAATCTGTCCCAAATACAAATTCCAACAACTCTACATATGCGTCTTTGCCTCAGCAATTAGATACTCCTGTGTCCACATGTCTCCCGATTTTGCAAACTAATCCTATTATCACATGCACATCACCTGCACCTTCTGTTTCATTCTCTGCAGATACAGGTCAATAAACTTCTCAAGCAGCCCCTGCCAGCCCTGAATCTCCTCCACCTGACGCATCAACAGGCGCAATTCCATACCAAGCAGCCCAGCTGGTTCCATCAAACACTCACTCCATGGTGACTAGATCCAAGAATAATGTTCACAGACCAAGGCAAATCAGTGATGACTTCATTCGCCATCCATTACCAAGGGCACTTCTAGCAGACCTCAGCCCCAGCCTCATAGAACCATCATCCTACAGTGAAGGATCGAAATTCCAACACTGGAGAGAGGCCATGAACAAGGAATTCTCAGCCTTGCTACAAAACGGCACCTAGACTCTTGTATCCACTCCAGCAGCAGCCAACATAGTGGGTTGTAGATGGATCTACAAAATCAAAAAGAAAGCCGATGGGACCATTGAGCGTTATAAAGCTCGTTTGGTAGCCAAAGGCTTCCACCAGCAAGAAGGGGTTGACTTTACTGAAACATTCAGTCCAGTTATTAAACATGCCACCATCCTCCTTGTCATCTCCATTGCTGTCACCTCTAACTGGAATATCAAACAGTTGGATGTGCAAAATGCATTCCTGCATGGCGATTTGCAAGAGACAGTATTCATGACACAACCACAAGGATTTGTGCATCCACAATTTCCAAATCATGTGTGTAAACTACACAAATCCTTGTATGGTTTGCGACAAGCACCAAGGTCATGGTTCTCTAAACTGTCCACAACACTCAAACTATTGGGATTTGTTGAGAGTAAGGCCGATCCTTCTTTATTTGTGCTACAGACACCAGCTTATAACATCTACATTCTCATCTATGTAGGTGATATTCTCATCACGGGATCAAGCAATTTAGCTATAGCAGACATTATTCACTCCTTGCAAACTCAATTCGCACTCAAGGATCTCGACAACCTTACCTATTTCCTTGGAATTGAAGCTCTTCGCTGCCCCGAAGGAATGTATTTGACCCAACGCAAATACATCATTGAACTGCTACACAAAAGCAAAATGGAACATGCTAAACCATGCAGCAGCCCAATGTCCTCCACTTGTCAGCTCACCTCTACAGATGGCACTCCTTTTGCTGATATAAGCCTCTATCGAAGTGTGGTTGGAAGCCTACAATATCTGGCCTTTACAAGACCAGATTTATCATTTGCTGTGCACAAAGTGAGCAAATTCATGCACAATCCCCTGGACACTCATTCGCTTGCTGTCAAGCGTATATTACGCTATCTCAAGCATTCCATCTCCACCGGCTTACTCATCACCAGGAATACAGATTTTCAGCTGCAAGCCTTCTCCGATTCTGACTGGGCAGCAGATAGGGATGATCGGCGATCAGTAGGAGCGTATTGCATCTACATGGGATCCAATTTAATCTCCTGGAGTTGCAAACAACAACCTACTATAGCTAGAAGCAGCACTGAAGCTGAATACAAAGCCATTGCTAATGCTGCTGCCGAATTGATTTGGTTCAGATCAGTCCTAAAAGAGCTTGGGTTTCCTTTACAACGCAGTCCAATATTATGGTGTGATAATATTGGGGCTACATACCTGTCATCCAATCCTATGTTCCATGCCAGAACCAAGCATATCGAACTCGATTTTCACTTTGTTCAGGACCAGGTTTCCAACAAAGAATTGGTGGTCCAATTCATCTCCAGCAAGGATCAACTGGCTGATGCCCTCACAAAACCATTACCACCAATGAAGTTTCGGCAAGTTCAACTCAATCTGAATGTCCGCGACCTACCCTTCAGATTGAGGGGGCGTGTAGAGAATCAGCTAAAGATAATGGAAATCAAGGAGGATGATCAGCAATCAAATACAATCAAAGGAGAAGACAAACAATTGAATGCTGGGGGAAAACAATCAGCGAAGGAAGAGCGAGAATCAGCATGATTTGGAAATGGAAAACGAGTCAACTAAGGAAAGTCAATTGTGACTTAATTTCGCGAGATCAACAATTAAGGAAGACACGATCCTTTACCGTTATACAATAGCTACAGAGAGTTTGAATGTATCAATTGTTAGCTATATATAGAGTACAGTACACTTGTAAATTGACACTCGAAAATAAAGCCAAGATACATCTTTCTCTCTATCCTTCATATTATTTAATCTTACAATTAAAATAAAAATTGATGATGATTCAATTTTTTATCCCATGCATTACACATGCTGTATAAGTTGATTGAAATCATCTTTCATAAATTAGTCATTTAACACTTCGATAAACAATTGGGGTTTACCAGTGGACAAGGAAGTTTAAAGTGGAGAAAGGGAATAGAGACAATCCGCTTCCACATTCAATTCAATGAAGTTTATTAGCATCATTACAATGACAACATTACGCAATGAAGTTTATAGAAGAACATCATTTATAACTACCCGAGCATTGTAACTACGAAGTCCCACAGCTGGTGAAACTATACAAGTATCCTCACTCGCATAATCAATTTTGGCACTTTTATGAACCAAATGGCCAAGTGAATGGTAAGTCAAAAATGCAGCTCGAAAGTGGCCATCTGGTATCCTATATATAGGATACCATGCCACCGAGTACCTGAAACCAGATCACATTACACATTATAATATGTTTATAAAATTTCTCTTGGCATGATTCAGTTATATAACAAGCTTCAATCCAATTAATGCACAGAATGACATTCAAGCTAGTCTTTTGTTTCATAACAAAAAATGTGAAGTTAATTCCTAGAACTAGTTTTGTTACCAACCAGGATCTGGGGTGCATGTCGTGGAGATTTAGAGAGGCCAAATTAGTTGGGTCTCCATACATTTTGTAGCTAGAAGACGCATCACCTCTAGTAAGCTCTTGTATCCTGAAATTAACAGAATCAGTATGGAGATCCATTTGAAAGCTCCAGTAATATGTTTACTCCAACTTCAAATGAGAGGTAAGTACTTACTTCTGATATAATGGTCATCTTTGCTGAGGTTGTTCCAACTCAAAGTATTCAAAGAGTAACTCTGCATCACTAGAACTCATCAAATCAACCGACTGAGCTACAACTGCTGTGCGAGGCTGAGGAATCAGTAGAGAAAATATTGGAAGACAACCAACATTAGAGTTTTCCGATGATTCACTAGCCTTGTATGTATCAGGAGTTTCATGATCAAGAGCACTGTTCTTATTGTTTATAGGTTGATGTTACAGAAACAAAATCAATTAGTTGACTTACCTTATTCATGTATCTATTATAGGCTTGATTAGAGGATGTAAATATAGAAGACTTACCTTAGATAGACCAGCATAGAATGTATATATACATGTGTTTATATGATGAATAAAACATAGAAATACAGATCATCTCTTTGAAATTACATGGTATCAGAGCCACGATCGGCTCAAAGGAATTTCTGGGTTTTTGGGTTTTGTTCCTAGGATTTAGGAATAGTAACCTGGTATACTTTTGAATTTTGATTGTGTCACCTCCGACCCAGGGAGGAGCGCACTCGTGTTTCTTCACCGATCGGATTTTTCAACGTCTCCCGTCATTGTCCGTCCATTCTCAGGTGACACTCCATCTTCTCGATCAACCGTAGATCAGCTAGGTGTGCTGAGAAGAAAACTCACGTGACAGTGGGTTTCAGAAATTGAAAGTGGATTGGCTGTAGATCTGGGAAAAATATAGAAAGAGAAACAGAGAGAAAGGAGTTTGCTTTGCGAGAAAATCTCTTCTCTCAGTCAGTGGCAGTGCAACATTTATCACGCCATCTCTCTCTCGGATAAGGGAATCCACCGTCCGTTGCAGCGCGACCAAATTTTCTCTCTCCCACTACAGTGGTTTTTTTTAGAAAGCAAAGGCTAATTGGCAGGTTCTATCCTTGACTTGTTCTCTAAATTATCCTTTGGTATCAATTGGCAGGTTCCATTATCCGTATTCTTTGGAAATATATTGTTAGGGATCGATTGCTTCTAGTTTATTGCTTTGGAATTATTTTGTCGAGATTGAATATTGCTCGTTTGGAATTACTTTGATGAGATTGTTCGTTTGGAATAATTTTGAAAATTGCTGCTGTAATTATTTTGTTGAGATTGAATATTGTTGCTGGAATTATCTTGGCTGAGATTATTTTGTTAAGATTGAATATTACTGCTGGAATTATTTTGCTGAGATTGAATAGCAGTTGTTAAAATGACGGATAACAGAGCTACTATAATTGAAATAGTGCCAGCAATGTCCAAAATAACTGATCATAAACTAAACGACACTAATTATTTGGAATGGAGCAAGACAATTAGAGTTTATTTGCGTAGTGTCGAAAAAGATGACCACTTGTGTGAGGAACCCCCTGATGATGAAACTAAGAAAAAAACCTTGGATGAGGGATGATGCGCGTTTATTCCTACAAATTAGGAATTCTATTGACAGTGAAATTTGTTGGGTTGCTTAACCATTGTGAGTTTGTTAAAGAATTAATGGATTATCTGGAGTTTTTATATTCTGGTAAAGGTAATATGTCCTGGATGTATGATGTGTGCAAAGCCTTCTATCGGGCTGAAAAGGAGGCCAAATCCCTAACCACTTATTTTATGGATTTTAAGAAAACTTATGAGGAGTTGAATGTACTCTTACCTTTCAGTACTGATATTAAGGTGCAACAGAATCAGAGATAGAAAATGGAAGTAATGAGTTTTTTAGCTGGTCTTCCATCAGAACTTGAGGCTGTTAAATCACAAATTCTTTCCAGTCCTGAGATTGGCTCACTTCAAGAAGTTTTTAGTAGAATTTTGCGTACTGAAGCTACACTTTCTATCCAACATACCAATAATGTTCTTCTTAAACATCAGGGGAGGAAGCAGGACTCTTGATAGCTATACCAATGATTCAAACAACATTGTTTGCTACTATTGTCATGAGTCGGGCCATACCAAGAAATTCTGCAAGAAATTACAAAATCGTAATCAAAGAAATCAGTTTGCTAATGTCATTACCACCTCTAGTACCTCTTCCAGGTCATCTGATAAGACGATCATGGTCTCAGCTGATGACTTTGCAAAATTTTCTCTGTATCAAGATTCATTGAAGATTTATACTCCAGATACTGCTCCTACTGAGACAGGTAAAACATGCCTTATCTCCTCTTCAAACGAATGGGTAATTGATTCAGGTGCCACTAATCATATGACAGGTAACCCTGAAACATTCTCTAATTTTGAATCACATTTAGCCCCTTCTTTTGTTACTATTGTTGATGGGTCAACCTCAAAAATTATGGGTTTTGGAACTGTAAAACCATCTTATATCACTTTGTCATCTGTTTTAGGTTTACCTAAGCTTGCTTTTAACTTGATATCGGTTAGCAAACTTACCAAAGACCTTAATTGTTGTATCTTATTCTTCTCCGACTATTGCATATTTCAGGATCTTATGACGAAGAAGATTATTGGTAAAGGACATGTATCTGATGGTCTTTACATTCTTGATGCATGGGTACCTCGGTCATTTGCTTGTTCTAGCATCCTCTCCTCAGTTGAAGCTCATTGTCGTTTGGGACATCGTTCTTTACGAGTATTAAAGAAGTTATGTCCTCAATTTCGTAATTTACCTTCGTTTAATTGTGAGTCATGTCATTTTGCAAAACATCATCGTAGTTTGTTAAGACTTTTCTCGGATGACTTGGATTTATTTTATGAAAAATCGTTCTGAAGTTTTCTCTCATTTTTGTGCATTTTATGCTGAGATTAAAACACAGTTTAATGTTTCTGTCCGAATATTGCGAAGTGATAATGGCAAAGAATATATGTCTAACTCATTTCAAACTTATCTGACTCAACATGGGATTCTTCATCAGTCCTCTTGTGTGGATACCCCCTCTCAAAATGGTGTTGTTGAAAGAAAGAACAGACATTTACTAGAAACAACTAGGGCACTCTTGTTCCAGATGAAGGTTCCTAAACAATTTTGGGCTGATGCAATTTCTACTGCTTGCTTTCTAATTAATCGCATGCCGTCTACGGTACTCAATGATCAAATTCCATATAGTATATTGTTTCCAAAGAAATCTCTATTTTCAGTTGAACCACATATTTTTGGAAGCATTTGCTATGTTCAAGATGTAAGGCCATCTGTGACTAAGCTAGATCCTAAAGCCCTAAAGTGTGCATTCTTAGGGTATTCTCATCTTCAAAAAGGTTATCGATGCTTTTCTCCTGATCTCAACAAGTATGTGATCTCGATTGATGTGGTATTTTTAGAGGATTCTTTTTTTCAATCTTCAACCCCAAATTCTGACAATGAGGGGGAGGATGAAAACTGGCTCATATATCAAGTCACTATCCCAAATACTCTCACTGATTTTTCTGGGTCACCACACGATGGTGTGGACGTACCGCCTACTCTAGCTCGGCCACCTATTGTTCAGGTATACTCCAGGTGTCAGGAGACAACAGATACATGTCCAGCACCGACTCCTTTGTTATCTGATCCTCCTTGTGACCTTGACCTTCCCATTGGTCTCCGTAAAGGTAAACGTCAATGCAAGTCCATTTACTCCATTGCTAATTTTGTTTCTTATGATCACTTGTCTCTTTCCTCGAGTGCCTTTGTTGCCTCTTTAGATTCTATTTCTATTCCCAAAACTGTCAAGGAAGCCCTAAATCACCCGGGCTGGCATACTGCAATGCTCGAGGAGATCCAAGCTCTGGAGGTCAATCACACATGGAATCTAGTGGATTTACCAAAAGGAAAGAAAGCTATAGGTTGTAAATGGGTCTTTGCAATCAAAGTCAATCCTAATGGATCCGTGGCACGACTACAAGCCAGACTTGTAGCTAAAGGCTATGCTCAAACTTATGGGGTAGACTATTCTGATACTTTCTCCCCGGTAGCCAAACTTGCTTCCGTCCACCTGATTATATCAATGGTTGCTTCTCACACTGGTTCCTGCACCAGCTAGATATCAAAAATGCATTTCTCCATGGAGATCTCCATGAAGAAGTGTATATGGAGCAACCACCTGGGTTTGTTGCTCAGGGGGAGTAAGGAAAAGTGTGTCATCTCAGAAAATCTCTTTATGGATTGAAACAGAGTCCCCGAGCTTGGTTTGGCAAGTTTAGTGAGGTGATTCAAGAATTTGGGATGAACAAAAGCAAAGTTGATCATTCAGTCTTCTATAGACAATCAGAAAAAGGTATTCTTCTTCTTGTTGTTTATGTTGATGATATTGTCATTACAGGAAATGATTGTGCAGGAATTTCTTCTTTAAAATTGTTTATGCATTCCAAGTTTCACACAAAGGACTTGGGAGAGCTAAAATACTTCTTGGGAGTAGAAGTATCAAGAAGCAAAAAGGGAATCTTCTTGTCACAAAGGAAATATGTCCTTGACTTGCTCACAGAAACTGGAAAGATGGAAGCCAAGCCATGTAGCACACCGATGATCCCCAATGAACATTTAACAAAAGACGATGGTGATCCTTTTGATAATCCAGAAAGATACAGAAGATTGGTTGGGAAATTAAATTACCTTACAGTGACTCGTCCAGATATTGCCTACGCAGTTAGTATTGTCAGTCAGTTCATGTCTACACCTACAGTAAACCATTGGGCATCCCTGGAGCATATTTTGTGTTATTTGAAAAAAGCTCCTGGTTTGGGCATATTATACAGCAATCATGGACATGATCAGATTGAGTGTTTTACAGATGTGGATTGGGTAGGATCTAAGACTGATAGACGATCCACCACGGGCTTTTGTGTCTTTGTCGGGGGGAATCTTATATCTTGGAAGAGCAAGAAACAAAATGTGGTCTCTCGATCTAGTGCAGAGTCGGAATATAGAGCCATGGCGCAAGCCACGTGTGAAATTATGTGGGTATATCACCTTTTAAGTGAGATTGGGATAAGAACTCCCATGCCAGCAAAACTTTGGTGCGGCAACTAGGCAGCTATTCATATTGCCTCAAATCCAGTGTATAATGAGAGAACTAAAAATATTGAAGTAGATTGTCACTTTATTCGTGAAAAGATTCAAGAAAACTTTATTTCTACAAGCAATGTGAAGACGAGAGAACCACTAGGAGATTGTTCCAACTCAAAGTATTCAAAGAGTAACTCTGCATCACCAGAACTCATCAAATCAACCGACTGAGCTACAGCTGTTGTGCGAGGCTGAGGAATCAGTAGAGAAAATATTGGAAGACGACCAACATTAGAGTTTTCTGATGATTCACTAGCCTTGTATGTATCAGGAATTTCATGATCAAGAGCATTGTTCTTATTGTTTATAGGTTGACTTGCATGTTTTTTGAACAATTGAACAGCTGATAAAAAGGGAACAAAATAGCCATGAAATGAAAAATGATCAAAGCCCCCACTATTTGAATTCTCACATTCTTCCCCCCTTACTTCCAAACCATAATTCCCATGTTCTTCATACCACTTCCAGATGCATCCCAATGGGATATTTGGTATCTCATGTCTACATAGTGATGCTCCAACAAGCCGGTCATCCAAACATGTCTGGCAGCATGAGAAACTGGGCAAATTAATAACCGGAGATGATAAATAAAGAAATCTTTCAAACTCGGCAATTGGACCACCAGTGGCCATCTGAATAGCTTCAGATTCCATCTGTACTCTGCAAACATCCTTCACAGATTGTATTATCTTTATTGATTCATCTTCAAAAGCTGAAAATTGTTGACAAGACAATTCATTAGTTAAAGCATCAGCTGCACCATGCTTCTTGTTGAGCTCATCCATCCAAAGAGTAGAATTCTTCAACTTATGAATGTGGTTATCTTCTTGGGGAAAACAAACTTCATTTCCTGAATCCTGACAAGTGCCCAACATCAATGAAGAAACAAGATCTTGAGAATCAAAATTGGCTTTGTCATGAACATTTCTCAAGGTGAGATCTTCACCAGCTGGTCCATCAGAAGGATCAGGTAATGAATTACCAAATCTAGCAGAGGTGGTCAATTCAGGATCTTTTACCCCAATGGGTATCCACTTCTGCGTTACTGATCTAGAACTATGGTTTTGCATACAGTACTCTGCAACTGTAACTTCCTTTTCCAATTGGGGAACTTTATTAAAAAAAAGATGACGAAGAGAAACTGGAGGCGGCACCTTTACTGCATGTTGCTCCAATGAGTTGCACAACTTCTGGCAGGCTACCTCCATTTTCTGTATGAAAATGTCTTGTGCTGGAAACAGTATCACAAGTACTTTGAAGTTGCTATAACGCATCTGGGGAAACTTGTGAGCTGTTAACTGATTCTGAATTCATGCATTCAACCCCGCTAGGATGGAATCCAGCTGTTAAACAACTAGTCAGAGAATGAGTTCTTGAAATAGATTCCCCCCTTTTTTATCATTCACTTGAGCTGTGAGATCAAATATTTCATGCTGTTGCACGCCAGTCTTTGCATGAGCATTAAAGGTTGCCTTGTTGGAAATATAGCCCCTACCATGACAGTTGTACTCTTGTTTGGAACCTGGACTATTTTTTTCGTTTCAACTTCTTAGTAACCTTGTCTTTTGGCAGTTTTTTCCCCTATGTTCTTGCTGATGAATTTGCATCAGAGACAATACAGTTCCTTTAAAGTGATGGAGCCTCTTTCAAAGTCAAGTCAGACAGGAAGCACCTATGAGATATCTTCATTTCTGTGCTGCATTCATCTGCTGTGTCATTCCTCTGAACTTTTTTCCACACAGAATGGTTGTTTTCCTTCCCTGTCCGGCCATGCAAATTTCCATAACCTCCATATTTGTGGGCACTGGCACTACTCCTGGGCAATGTTTTTATTTGCTTGCCTTTTTTGCCTGACAAAAGCAATTGTGTGTCACTGCAGCTAAAATTTTGACCACGATGCTTTGAGCCCTCAGTTTGGTGATAGGTATCTACATCATCGTTTAATGAATATTTATGAGATAAAGACCCTTTTTTGGAATTGAAACCTGATGCTTCTAAAACACTACCTCTGCTGCTACCTTCATGATATGTTTTTACATGATGGCTATCATTAGTACCATCATCACTGTTTGAACTGATAGATAAATAATCAAACACCAGGGAGGAATCAGAAGCATATGAGAAATCTTTGGATTGTGTATCATCACAACAGCTGATCTGACTTGAGCACTTCACCCCAATGTCAGAGAGGGAAAATCCCTCTCCTTTTGTCTGTAAAGTGACTTCCGTATTAATCATCTGATGCTCCCCTGAAAAATTCTGAGCTATAGAAGGTATACTGGGTTCCACTGTAGCAACCTCATCAATGTTGGATGTGCAGATCAACAATGCATCAGAAGTGCTAAATATAGAGTCGCCTTCAAAATCATTCTGGCTACTGCTACCATCTGGTGATGTAACATCCAATGCTTCAAAATTTTCTACTATAGCCACTTCATCAATGTTCGACAAGCATTTTGCTGGGGCTTTGATGCAGAACAAATGGCAGCAGACTTCGAAGAAGAGTTAAACAAGAATATGAAGAAGAAGGAACGGTCCAAAAGCTACAATTCAACTAGCAAAATGAGCAAGAATTGAAGAGCTGGATTCTCGGCATACAATTTCCAATTCCACCCGAGATGCACTTTATTTTATTTCTACAATTGTTTCTATTTTCCCGTTATGCATTTCCAATTAATGTTTGCAATTCCTTTTGTTTCCCGTTTTAGAATATCTTGCAGATTTACTGCAATAACAATTGTAATCCTTGTTTATTGTCAAGCCTATTTGAAGGCTGCCAAGAGGAGACACAATACAGATTATTATTGAATTTTTCTTCAAACAAAGTTCTTTGTTTTCAATTGATTCACGCTGGTAAATCAATTACATTTCTGTTCTGCGTCAAGTGGTATCAGAGCAAGGAATTGCCTTGTTTCAATGGCCAACAACAACGAAGGAGGAAGAGCTAATCCCTGTGATGCTAGTCGCAGGGACACAGACGCTGATCTGTAGGCTGCCATTGACGAACAAAGGCAAGTGATGGCAAGAATGGAAGCCATGATCCAGCAGCTGGTTAGGGGACCTTTGGCACCTGCCAATGAGGGTGTCCACAACCGTCCAAGGGTGGAACATCCCCCTAGAGTCGCCAGAAAAAGACCTTATGCTGACGATAGTGACGATGACTCAGAAGAAGAAGCAGCAGACGCACCTGAAATTCAATTGCAGCGCCGAAACCAACCTGAATACAGGGTACGAGCTGACATTCCTTTGTTCCATGGGAAATTGCAGATCGAAGAATTTCTGGACTGGATCTCCGAGGTCGAAAGGTTCTTTGATTTTACGGAGGTCGCAGAAGCGCGACAAGTGAAACTTGTCTCCTACAAACTAAGAAGTGGGGCTGCTGTGTGGTGGGAAAGGCTGCAGATGGACAGGAGACGCCAAGGCAAGGCACCCACACGGTCTTGGAGGAAGATGAAGCAGCTCATGATGGGTAGATTTCTACCCCCTGATTATGAGCAATTTCTTTTCCAAAGCCTGCAGAATTGTGTGTAGGGGAACAAGCCAGTAGCAGATTATACCGAAGAGTGGTCTCGGTTGTCGGTTCGAAACGATTTGAATGAATCAGAAGCTCAACAGGTTTCCAGGTATTTGGGGGGCTTAAAACCATCCATTAGAGAGGATTGGGCTGCAAGTAGTATGGACAGTTGATGAGGCACACAATATGGCCCTGAAGGCAGAATTGATGGAGAAATCTGTCACCCGTTTTTCCCCTTTTCGAAACTCGGGTGAACCAACTTACAGAGGGAAATTCGCAGCAGCTGATGGCCAAAATCCTCCCAAGATAACCAATGACCAGACCCCACGAGGAGCAGCATCCACTAGCAACTAGTCCGGAGGTCGCGCAGTCACAGCGGCGAGAGAAGCCCCGCGAGCATCAAGTGCGTATGTTAAACCAGGAGGGTTTAAATGCTATAGATACGGGCAGCCAGGGCATAGGTCTAACGAGTGTCCAGCCAGGAGACCCGTAAATTTGGTGGATGCTGAGATGGACGATGAAGACAATTATGTGGAAGAGGAATCCGGAATGGTGCAGCTGTTGGAAGGAGCCGAAGTGGCAGAAGAAGAAGGAGAGTTTGTGAATTGTGTTGTGCAACGTGTCCTATGCTCAACTAAGGTAGAAAATCCCTCACAATGTAATCACATATTTAAATCATATTGCAGTGTGCAAGGCAAAGTTTGTGATTTAATTGTTGATACCGGCAGTTGTGAAAATTTTGTATCTAGAAGGCTAGTGGAACATTTGAAGTTGAGGGCCGAAAAACACCCAAAGCCCTATATGATTGGGTGGATTAAAAAGGGGCCTAAGGTTAGCGTGACCGAAGTGTGCAAAGTTCCTATTCGATTGGACAACATTACCAGGATGAAGTGACTTGTGACGTCATCGACATGGATGCTAGTCACGTATTATTGGGCCGTCCTTGGCAATTTGATGTGGATGTGACGTATCGGGGGCGGGAGAATGTCTATGTCTTCAATTAGGAAGGCAGAAAAATCGCTATGGTGCCTAAGCAAAATTCAGGAGGGTTTGCGAATAAGGCTGCGGCGGAGGATCCCTCATTACTCTCATTAGTCACCTCTTTTGCGGACTTGGAAGAGGAGGTGAAGGAAGCACGGGAGGTCCACGTGGTAGTCGTGCGGGCTCTGGTGGTAACAGAAAAGGGGGGTCGAGAGGAGGAGGTACCTAAAAGGGTACAATCTCTTTTGGGAGAATTTAGCGCATTGGTGTCGGAGGAATTACCAGATGATCTTCCTCCGTTGAGAGATATACATCACCAAATTGATTTGGTGCCGGGAGCAAGTTTACCAAATCTGCCACACTACCAAATGAGTCCTAAAGAGAATCAAATTTTGCAGGGGAAGGTGGAAGAATTACTAAAGAAGGGGTTTATTCGTGAGAGCATGAGTCCATGCGCTGTTCCTGCATTATTGGTTCCGAAGAAAGACGGGAGTTGGAGGATGTGCATTGATAGTCGCGCCATAAATCGGATAACAGTCAGATATAGCTTTTCGATCCCGCGGTTAGATGACATGCTGGATATGTTGGAAGGTCAAAATTATTCTCCAAAATTGATCTCCGCAGTGGGTACCATCAGATTCGAGTGAGGCCGGGTGATGAATGGAAGACAGCTTTTAAGACAAAGGATGGGCTCTACGAGTGGCTGGTGATGCTATTCGGGTTGTCAAACGCCCCTAGTACCTTTATGCGGCTCATGAATCAGGTATTACGGCCTTTTATTGGGAAATATGTAGTCGTTTATTTTGACGACATACTAATTTACAGCCGCAGCGAAGATGAACACATGAGTCACCTACAAGCCATGTTGGGAGTATTATCCGAAAATAAGTTGTTTATCAACTATAATAAGTGCAGTTGGCTGACCGAGAGGTTATTATTCCTGGGGTATGTGGTCAGTTCTGAAGGCATATTGGTAGATACGGAGAAGGTAAAAGCCATCCGCGAGTGGCCGACACCGAAAATAGTGGGGGATGTCCGGAGTTTTCATGGATTGGCAACTTTTTACCGAAGGTTTATTCAGAATTTCAGCAGCATTGTAGCTCCTATAACTGAGTGCTTGAAGAAAGGAAAATTTGATTGGGGTGTAGCGGCTGACACAACTTTCGCCGTGATCAAAGAAAAGCTGTGTACCACTCCCGTCCTTGCCTTACCCAGTTTTGAGAAATTATTTGAGGTGGAGTGTGACGCCAGCGGGATTGGGGTAGGAGCAGTTCTATCACAGGAGAAGAGGCCGGTACCTTTCTTCAGTGAAAAACTCAGCGAAGCACGACAGAAGTGGAGCACTTATGATCAGGAATTTTACGCCGTTGTACGTGCTCTTAAGCATTGGAAACATTATCTTATTCAGCGGGATTTCATACTATATACCGATCATTAGGCGCTGAAGTACCTGAATAGTCAGAAAAATCTGAGTAATATGCATGCACGGTGGTCGATGTACTTGCAGAAATTCCCTTTCATTCTGAAGCATAAGTCCGGAGCTCTAAACAAGGTAGCTGATGCCTTGAGCCGGCATGCCAACCTACTAGTGACTATGCAGCAAGAGGTTGTTGGGTTTGAGTTTTTGAAGGAATTATACGAGGGTGATGAAGACTTTGCCGGAGTGTGGGAAAAATGCCGGTGGGGGAATTCCATATTGTTGATGACTACCTTTTTCGTGGTAATCAACTTTGTGTCCCTCGAAGTTCTTTGAGGGAGAAGCTGGTACGAGAGCTACATGGCGGAGGTTTGAGTGGACACTTGGCGCGTGATAAGACTATCAGCAATGTGGCCGAGAGGTATTATTGGCCCCAGCTAAAACGTGACGTGGGAAACTTGGTCCGTAAGTGCTATGTTTGCCAGACCTCAAAAGGACAAGCCCAGAATACATGATTATACATGCCACTACCAGTACCAGACGCGATATGGGAAGATTTGTCGATGGATTTTGTGTTGGGATTACCACGGACTCAGCGGGGAGTGGACTCCGTATTTGTCGTAGTTGACAGGTTTTCCAAAATGGGTCACTTTATCCCGTGCCGGAAAACCTCTGATGCTTCTCATGTAGCTCACTTATTCTTTCGGGAGGTGGTGCGACTACATGGGGTACCGCAATCCATCACTTCTGACCGGGATTCAAAATTTCTTAGTCATTTTTGGATCATATTGTGGAGGAGAATGGATACCACATTAAAATTCAACAGCACAGCCCATCCACAAACTAATGGACAGATGGAGAATCTAAATAGGACTTTGGGGAATTTGATACGCAGCATTTGTGGTGATAAGCCAAAGCAGTGGGATGTGTCTTTTGCCCAAGCTGAATTCGCATATAATAATGCAATTCATACAGCTACAGGTAGATCCCCTTTCTCACTGGTTTATTTAAAATCGCCTAAGCATGCATTGGATTTAGCCCGCCTGCCCAAGATGACTAGTTCTAGTGTGGCCGCTGAAAATCTGGTCGAACATGCGCGAAGTGTCCAAGCAGAGGTGAAAGCTCGGTTGGAGGAGAAGAATGCAAAGTATAAAGCTGCAGCCGATGTCAAGAGGCGCGAAAAACTATTCACTGAAGGAGATGAGGTGATGGTATTTTTACGCAAGGAGCGGTTTCCTCTTGGAACCTATAACAAGCTGAAACAAGAAAATACGGGCCATACAAAATCATCAAGAAGATCAATGACAACGCCTATGTGGTCGATCTCCCTGCTGATATGCACATCTCTCGTACTTTCAATGTAGCAGATCTGCATGAATTTTGTGCTGATGTTCCAGTCTATCCGGAATATAACTTGGGGTCGAGTTCTTTGCAAGTAGAGGAGACTGTTGCAGAACAAATGGCAGCAGACTTCAAAGAAGAGTTAGACAAGAAGATGAAGAAGATGGAACAGTCCAAAAGCTACAATTCAACTAGCAAAATGAGCAGGAATTGAAGAGCTGGATTCTCGGCATACAATTTCCAATTCCACCCGAAATGCACTTTATTTTATTTCTACAATTGTTTCTATTTTCCCGTTATGCATTTCCAATTAATGTTTGCAATTCCTTTTGTTTCCCGTTTTAGAATATCTTGCAGATTTACTGCAATAACAATTGTAATCCTTGTTTATTGTCAAGCCTATTTGAAGGCTGCCAAGAGGAGACACAATACAGATTATTATTGAATTTTTCTTCAAACAAAGTTCTTTGTTTTCAATTGATTCACGCTGGTAAATCAATTACCTTTCCGTTCTGCGTCAGGCTTTAGGAATTCAAAATCAATATGGTTACTACTAGCATCTCTGAGTGAAACTTCTGGTGAAGTTGCAGAGCATGTTAGTTCATCTCCAAAATCATTATAACTACAGCCTTTGGAGGTTGAGCTTCCTTGAGCGTACTCTGATAAAACTTCAGGTTCGGTTGAGCCAGTATCACTTGAAACTCTCTTGTTCTGTTTTCCCCTCCTCCTGTTTTTTGGTTTACATTTTTTCTTTGCAGACTTGTCTACATTAGAACTATCAATACAAGATTCACATGAACTAAGAGCATTACATCCTTTTGTGGTTGAATAATAGAAATCAGGGCAAGTGACAGAACTCTGGGATGAAGGATAGTCAGAGAACTCATTTGATCTAGTCGCTTTATTGGAACCCTCATTTTGAGACTGATGCCATGCACCGGTTTCAAGAAAATTTCTGGTGCATGACTTAATGGAATGAGGTACATCAGGTTGAGGCCCTCTACGTGCTTTAGGTCGATCATCCCTAAATGCATTCCTAGGTAGCATTGAAACAAGTTGTAAACCATCTATATTCACCTGAATTCCAGATTCAAACCAATTATGCTGATAGAAATGTTTCGCTTCAAGAGCAACAATCCTCTACTATTCATCCGATTTGAGCACAAGTGTTGTTAAGATAGCACCTATGGTAAATAAATAGACAAAAACCAATGTCAAATCATAACTTCAATTGCAGCCTATGCTCAATTAGAATGCTGCAACAAAATAGGAAGTTGACACCACTTGTCAGAAGTGGCAACAAGAATTGTCTCATTGTTATTTATATATCCTAGGAATCTAACTCAAAACCCAGGCAGCAAATGAGCCAGAATTGAGACATGTCTACCTTTAAGCCACCCGCAAAACATGAAGACCCAATAGCCCCCTTGCTGAAAAGGAAGTTGACACCACTTGTCCGCAGGACCAGTGTCTGTCTCTTCGCTCTACCTGAATCATAAGAAATCTAAAATGAGCAAAAGGCATAGAGAAAATTATTGGCTCCAGAAATAAATTGATATGCAGCATGCTGGCAGAACCTATCCCTTAACCAAATAAAAGAAACATGCCCAAATAATGAGTTGTAGAATTCATAACAATATAACTCAATGGCTGTATTGAAACATCAAACAGAAAAAACTTACTGGAACTTTCAAATAATGAGTTGTATGGTAGCCATTAGTGTGTTATATGGTGAGTTACACATGGAAGGAAAACCAGAAGTGAAAAATAAATGAAAATTTATAAACAAATCAACAAGTGCTATCATTGAAAGAAATTCACGATTATTGCAAGTGAAGCCACTCTAAATTTGAATACAGAAGTTCATCAGATTTCACCATACAATTGTCATACAAGCACAATGCATGGAACAACCAGAACCATTACTTTGATGAGTGTCCTCCAGTCGGCAAACGACACTTCACAGATCTGAAGGCAGCCATGCATAAGAGATAGTCAGAAAAAGTTTATGAAAATTCTAAAAGGAAAAGGCACATGTTTAGGGCAATTGGTGAAATTAAGATACATGCCCCGGGGGAAGTTCTGAAATTATTTCTTCTATAAATGTCCTTAATGGGTCAACCTGTCCTCTAACTGGAACCCTCTGATTGTTACTGCAGGTTCTTTGAAAGGAGAATGTATCTTTTTATGTGCCTGCCCATATTACAGGATGAAAGGGGGATCAGGTTCCTGAAGGAGCAAGAAATAAGCTCTCAAAACTTTTTCAACAACAGAAAAGGCACACAGGCAAACAAACATTGCTGCTCGATTTTAATGCTAAAATATTGGAAACATAAGAAACAACAGACAAGGTGCACATTTTATCATGATAGTGGAAATGCAGAAAAAACTAAGAGAAATACATTTGGATGTATCATAAACAACGATAACTATCCAAATTAAAATGGATATATCTCAAACTACTATTACAAAAAGGGGAAAGGTTAGAATACTACAAAACCTATGTCATTATTGTAGAATTAAAACAAGAAAAGTCAACAAAAGTCAACTGTTATAAGCTCAAGAACATGCACTGTTCAGATTTAAATCTGGAATTGCCAGAAAATGAAGAACACGGGAAGAACACAATGAACTGAAATTCTGTTTTAATTAGGGGCAGAATCAACGTGAGGTTACTGCCATCCCTCTTCTTTATTTATAAAGAAAAATGAAATTACAAGAGGTGTAGTTGAACACAACTTCTTCTTGTACATGATTAACTAAAATTCAAATTGGACTTAATCCTAATCAGCTAATTGACTCAATCCTAATCAGCTAATTGATCAACATGATCTTTATTTTAAGATAAGATAAAATCAACCTAATGCTAAGCTAATTCAATACTCAGCTAACACTAAAAAATTAAGACACAATCTTCGAATCTTCAATCTTCACAGCCGTGGCCTTCACTGTCTGCAGCAGTCTTGATTCCATAAAATTCAACACTCCTTGGATTCAAGACTGCACATCCCAAGCTTTTCCCTTAGCTCTTCGAATCTTCCTTTAGCTAATGGTTTAGTAAACAAATCAGCTAATTGATAATTTGTATTGCAATATTTCATCTCCAATTCACCTTCCAGCTGAAACTGTCTTAGAGCATGAAATTTGATCTTCATGTGTTTCGTTTTGTCATGAAACACAACATTCTTTGAAATTGCTATAGCTGACATATTATCACATAGCAACTCAGTGGGATTTGATTGAACACAATCAAGATCTTTTAACATTTTTCTCATCCAAACCAATTGCTTGGCTGCCACATATGCTGCTATATACTCTGCCTCTGCTGTGGAATGTGCCACCACTGATTGTTTCTTTGAAATCCAGCTAAATACATTCAATCCTAATGCAAAGCAATAACCTGAAGTGCTCATCATGCATTCATCACTTCCTCCCCAGTCACTGTTAGTGAATCCAACAAGCCTGTTTTGACAGTTTTTGATAAAATGCATGCCCAGATTTTTTGTCCCCTGCAAGTACCTTAGAACTCTCTTGGCTGCCATGAAGTGTATTTGACTTGGCTCCTGCATGAACCTAGATAAATAATTAACAGCAAACAGGATGTCAGGTCGTGTAATTGTTAAGTAAAGTAGGCTTCCAATCAAACTTCTATAGGTCTTCCCATCTGTTTTGGGAGCTTCATCATCCTTGGTCAGTTTCAGTCCTAGTATCATAGGAGTAGAAACTGATTTGCAATTTTCCATTGCAAAATTGGTTAGTATCTTCTGAACAAAGGTCTTTTGACATAGAAAAATTCCTTGCTTTGACTGAGTTACTTCCATGCCTAGAAAATAAGAAATCAACCCAAGCTCATTCATCTCAAACGTATCTTTCATGTTTGATTTGAACTCTTCTATCAGCTGCCCATTACCACCAGTAATCAGTAGATCATCTACATACACAGAGACCATTAGCACGTGTTCATCAACATGTTTCACATATAAAGTTACCTCATTGATGCTTCTTTTAAATCCCAAGCTTAGCAAATGATCATCAAGTCTACTATACCAAGCTCTAGGAGCTTGTTTGAGACCATAGAGAGCCTTCTTCAATAAATACACTTGATTTGGGTTTTGATTGTCAAACCCAATTGGTTGCTCAATGTATATCTCTTCTTCCAACACACCATTTAAAAAAGCAGATTTTACATCTAATTGAAACACATACCAGCCATTTTGTGCAGCAAGTGCAAGCAAAAGTTTCATTGTATCATGCCTAGAAACAGGTGCAAAGGTGTCTGTGTAATCAATCCCAGCCTCTTGAGCATAGCCTTTTACAACCAATCTTGCCTTGTATTTGTTGATACTTCCATCAGCATTCATCTTGGTTTTAAATATCCATTTAACTCCAATTGTCTTCTTGTTTGCAGGCCTGTCAACAAGCTTCCAAGTCTGATTTTTTTCGATCATATCAAGCTCCTCCTGCATAGCTTTTATCCATACCTTAGACTTCATTGCTTCTTCAATCTCGACTGGTTCTGCCTCAGCCATGGAACACCTGCTGTAAATGTCATCTAATGACCTTGTCCCCCTAACTTGTTCCTCATCTATGTCTTCTTCATTTTCAAGTTCATCATAAAACTCTGGTTCACCATGCTGAACTTGATCTGCCCAGTTGACTGCCAAACTCTCCCAATTCCATGATGCATCTTCTACAAACTTAATATTTCTTGCAATTGTAACTTTGTTAGCCATAACATCAAAAATTCTATAAGCTTTAGACTTTGAACTATAGCCTATCAACATGCCTACATCAGCCTTCTTGTCTAATTTTTTTCGATTGACATCATGTATCAACACATAACATATGCAACCAAAGACTTTTACATGCTCAACATTGGGTTTAACATCATACCAGATTTCATAAGGAGTTTTATCATCCAAAACTCTTGAAGACACACGATTTTGTATGTATGATGCTGTGTTTACAGCTTCTGCCCAAAACTTCAAAGGCATTTTCTTCTCATACATCAAACACCTTGCCATTTCCATCAAGGTTCTATTTTTTCTTTCACTTACCCCATTTTGTTGAGGTGTGTAAGGCACGGTCAACTGGTGTTTAATCCCTTCTTTCATCAAGTAATTCTCCAATTGTTGGGAGGTAAATTCTCCATCATTATCAGACCTTATCATCTTCATTTTCAGTCCAGTTTCGAGTTCCACTTCTACCTTGAACAACAAAAACTTAGAGAAAACATCAGCCTTGTTTTTTAAGAAATAAACCCAACAATACCTGCTATAATCATCCACAAATAGCAAGAAATACTTTGATCCATTCAATGATTCAACTTGCATTGGCCCACACACGTCTGTGTGTATGAGCTGCAGCTTTGAATTTGCTCTAAAACCAGATTTTGAGAAAGCAATTTTGGTTTGCTTTCCCAATTGACAAGCCTCACAAAAATTACCTTGATCATGTATGTTTGGTAATCCACGTGCCATCTGCAATTCAGCCATTTTGTTCAATGCACCATAATTATAGTGTCCCAACCTTTTGTGCCAAAGAATTGATTCATCATTCTTGCACATGTTGGCAGTCCAACATATTTCTTTCAAATCTGCATTGAAGCATCTATTTTCCATTTTTGCACACAACAAAAGTGTCCCCTTTTTATCTCTAATAACACACATTCCATTATCAAAGAATAAAGAATAGCCAGATTCCAATAATTGACCCACACTCACCAAGTTTTGATTAATATGAGGCACATACAAGACATCATGTAAAGTTTTTGTACCTGCCCTTGTGTCCACTGCTATTGCTCCTTTTCGTTCAACCTTTACAAAGTCTCCATTGCCTATTTTCACCCTTGATTTATAGCTTTTATCCAAGCTACAAAAAATTGAGATGTCTGCTGTCATGTGGTTTGAGCAACCACTGTCAATGAGCCAAATTGAATCTGTCTCCTCTGGTTTTCTGAGCATTTTGTGCATTGTAGCTACAAATAAATGCTCATCCTTTACTGTCAAGCTCTCTTCTTCTTGATCTTGTTTTACTTCTTCTTTTCTATTTTTGCAATACTTTTGGTAGTGCCCAAACTGATTGCAATTTCTACATTGCACCTTTTTGAACCAACACCAATCTTCAGAATGATTTGTCTTCTTGCAATACTTGCACGCAGGATATTCCTTTCTCTCCTTTACTGTCAAGTTGTTGGGTTGCCAACTGCTTGAATTCTGATGATTTGATCTCCATTCTTTGCCTTTTCCTTTCCTTCCAATCTGCTTGATTCTCGATAAATTGTAAGCTTGTTGTTGTTTTCCTTTATAAGCAACAAGTGCATTCTCACTTGTTCCCTCATTTCTATAGGATTGCCTTTGTTCCACTGCTTGTAAGGCATTTACAAGATCTTGGAAACTCATTTCAGAAAAATCTTTAGAGTCTTCCAAGGAACATATTTTATGTTCAAACTTCTCGTGTAGACTCACCAGCACCTTCTCCACAATTCTGGAATCAGGAAATTCTTCCCCCAATAATCTCAAATGCCTTCAGATAAGTCTCCATTTTCACAGACCAGGTGCCATAATTCACCCCTGCAAATGAAGGTGTCGTTGCTGCAAAATTAGTTCCAGAATTCATTTTTCTTTTCTCACCCAAAACTGACTTTGATTTCCCCTTTTTGTAAATCTCACCTTCCACTCGTGTTTCACACAATCCCTCCTTAGATCCTAATTGCTCTAATACCAATTGTAGAATTAAAACAAGAAAAGTCAACAAAAGTCAACTGTTATAAGCTCAAGAACATGCACTGTTCAGATTCAAATCTGGAATTGCCAGAAAATGAAGAACACGGGAAGAACACAATGAACTGAAATTCTGTTTTAATTAGGGGCAGAATCAACGTGAGGTTACTGCCATCCCTCTTCTTTATTTATAAAGAAAAATGAAATTACAAGAGGTGTAGTTGAACACAACTTCTTCTTGTACATGATTAACTAAAATTCAAATTGGACTCAATCCTAATCAGCTAATTGACTCAATCCTAATCAGCTAATTGATCAACATGATCTTTATTTTAAGATAAGATAAAATCAACCTAATGCTAAGCTAATTCAATACTCAGCTAACACTAAAAAATTAAGACACAATCTTCGAATCTTCAATCTTCACAGCCGTGGCCTTCACTGTCTGCAGCAGTCTTGATTCCATAAAATTCAACAATTATGATCATGGAAGAGGTCCTAGGTAATTATTATTCTCGTGGGTATACTTGCATTAATACTTTTCATAGAAGAGTGCTTGTACCCCAAAACACAGACTGGCAGGTAATTGTAAGACAACCCTGTCAGATGAACTGGGCAAATAGCTCCATATTGAGGGCAAAAAGTTCCATCCTCACGAAGTGATTGCAGTAACTAGGTCCATGAAGGTCCATCTAACAGAATAAGAGGTAACAAGATGATGCAGCACAACCAAAATCTACGGCTCTGTCTCTTAGAAGCACACCTTCATTAGACACGTTGTTTTCTCTGTCACGTCTGGTAGACCAAAAACTAAAGCTCATGACAAAAGCCTACATCAGCGACCATGCAGCGTTTTCTAACTCTCAACCATGCAGTAAATGTAGCCATGCACAATTATCCTGTTTTAAGCCCCATCGAAGGTTCCTTTTGATTATTTAACCCAATTCAGATTTACCATCTATCAACATTGTTTTGAGAGTGCATTAACTAAAAGATCGCATGATATCTAGGAGCAAAATCTTATGTTTGTAACTTGTCAACAAATTTCCAGTGGCAAACAATTTCACCTACCAAACAAGCCAAACAATAATTACCATAAAACCTAGAATTAAGAAGTTAATCAATTATGTACGACAAACAAAAAAACACATGAAAACAGCAATATTACATGATCAAACATAAGATTAAGGTTATCCAAATCTAATCAAAACAATGCCCATATTGTTTCACATTAACAGCAACAGCAAGAACACCATGTGACTAAAACAAAACAAGATATACCATTTATAATGGCTAACTCCATTTATTTGAATCTACCACAAACAATAAAACATCTAGCTCAATAAAGGAAAATAACACCAGGTTTCAATTCCAAAAAAGGGTCTTTATCTCATAAATATTCATTAAACGATGTTGTAGATACCTATCACCAAACTGAGGGCTCAAAGCATCGTGGTCAAAATTTTAGCTGCAGTGACACACAATTGCTTTTGTCAGGCAAAAAAGGCAAGCAAATAAAAACATTGCCCAGGAGTAGTGCCAATGCCCACAAATATGGAGGTTTTGGAAATTTGCATGGCCGGACAGGGAAGGAAAACAACCATTCTGTGTGATAAAAAGTTCAGAGGAATGACACAGCAGATGAATGCAGCACAGAAATGAAGATATCTCATGGGTGCTTCCTGTCTGACTTGACTTTGAAAGAGGCTCCATCACTTTAAAGGAACTGTATTGTCTCTGATGCAAATTCATCAGCAAGAACAGAGGGGGGAAAACTGCCAAAAGACAAGGTTACTAAGAAGTTGAAACGAAAAAATAGTCCAGGTTCCAAACAAGAGTACAACTGTCATGGTAGGGGCTATAGTTCCAACAAGGCAACCTTTAATGCTCATGCAAAGACTAGCGTGCAACAGCATGAAATATTTGATCTCACAGCTCAAGTGAATGATAAAAAAGGGGGGGAATCTATTTCAAGAACTCATTCTCTGACTAGTTGTTTAACAGCTGGATTCCATCCCAGCGGGGTTGAATGCATGAATTCAGAATCAGTTAACAGCTCACAAGTTTCCCCAGATGCGTTACAGCAACTTCAAAGTACTTGTGATACTGTTTCCAGCACAAGACATTTTCATACAGAAAATGGAGGTAGCCTGCCAGAAGTTGTGCAACTCATTGGAGCAACATGCGGTAAAGGTGCCGCCTCCAGTTTCTCTTCCTCATCTTTTTTTTAATAAAGTTCCCCAATTGGAAAAGGAAGTTACAGTTGCAGAGTACTGTAAGCAAAACCATAGTTCTGGATCAGTAACGCAGAAGTGGATACCCATTGGGGTAGAAGATCCTGAATTGACTGTTGGAATGTAAGTTGCTGAGCTGGAATTAACTGAATGCAGAAGAGATGATGCTGAGCTGGAAATGCAGTAAACGAAGAAGAGAAAGAAGCAGGGGTTCAAGTTACAGCTAGACAATTATTGACTAAGTGTAACTAACTATAAGTCTAAGAGAAGAAGTTGAAGTTGACTTCTCAAAAAGTAGTTTTAATTCTGTTACGGGTTGTTGTAAATGTAAAACACGTGCTCTGCTCATACTATATAAATGAGCATTTCATCAAGCATTTTATAAGCAAGAAATACAGAATACAATCTTACCTTTTACTCTGCAATTTCTAAATACCCAGCTCTCAAAGCTTTTCATTTCTCTCCCAAATATATCAACCTACAATCAAACCACACAACAAGCACAATCAACACACAAATTCAACATTGACCACCTCTGCTAGATTTGGTAATTCATTACCTGATCCTTCTGATGGACCAGCTGGTGAAGATCTCACCTTGAGAAATGTTCAAGACAAAGCCAATTTTGATTCTTAAGATCTTGTTTCTTCATTGATGTTGGGCACGTGCCAGGATTCAGGAAATGAAGTTTGTTTTCCCCAAGAAGATAATCACATTCATAAGTTGAAGAATTCTACTCCTTGGATGGATGAGCTCAACAAGAAGCATGGTGCAGCTGATGCTTTAACTAACGAATTGTCTTGTCAACAATTTTCAGCTTTTGAAGATGAATCAATAAAGATAATACAATCTGTGAAGGATGTTTGCAGAGTACAGATGGAATCTGAAGCTATTCAGATGGCCACTGGTGGTCCAATTGCCGAGTTTGAAAGATTTCTTTATTTATCATCTCCGGTTATTAATTTGCCCAGTTTCTCATGCTGCCAGACATGTTTGGATGACGGCTTGTTGGAGCATCACTATGTAGACATGAGATACCAAATATCCCAT
Organism: Salix suchowensis; assembly: GCA_029030765.1. Classification (NCBI taxonomy): domain Eukaryota; kingdom Viridiplantae; phylum Streptophyta; class Magnoliopsida; order Malpighiales; family Salicaceae; genus Salix; species Salix suchowensis. The sequence continues at coordinate 7,649,419 of CM054994.1, forward strand.
TGGGATGCATCTGGAAGTGGTATGAAGAACATATCAAGGCAGATTACAACAACACCAAATCAGCAAATCCAGATAAAGATCAAGACAAATATTCTGCAAATAACATGTAACACAATCCCAGCATTACATTTATCATACCTTTTGTATTTAGAAATGCTACCGTTACAATATTCAAAGCCATCACACATTCTGTATTTAGAATAGTTTACCGTTACATTATACTTGTATAAATCAAACACAGTGCAATATTACAAAGTGTGGGAAAACACTTATTCATCACCTCTGTGTCTCTAGCTTCTTTATGGTATCAGAGCAAGAAATCTCCACCGAGAACACGATCCTAAACACAGACATGGCCACTGTCAGTACCCAAACTCAAAACAATCAGCCAACATCACCCACAGAAACATCATTGATAGCACTCAACATTGTAGCTCAGATCAATGGGAAACTGACCTCATCTACCTTCTCTTAGTGGCGTGCACAATTCGAAGCTCTTCTAATTGGCTATGACCTTTTAGACTATGTCACAGGCAAGACAACATGCCCAGTCCCCGATGGCACCCTCACCTCTGCCTCAACTGTGAACCACTGGATTCGACAGGACAAATTGATCCTCAGTGCAATTTTTGCATCTACCTCCACAGCTGTTACTCCACTGATTTCTGCCTCAAAAACTTCTCATGAGGCTTGGAAGAAATTACACCATATGTATGCTAGCAAATCTCGAAGAGCTATGTAATTGAAGGAAGATATTACCTTGATTAAGAAGGGAAATCGGTCAATTTCTGAATATCTTCATGCTGTCAAAATTCTGGCTGATGAAATCGCCATAATCGACCACCCCATCTCAGACGATGACCTAACCCTTTACATCTTAAATGGGTTAGGCTCTGATTTTCATGAAATCACCAGACCGATCCGAGCTCGAGAGAAATCAATTACCTTTGAAGAACTGCATGACATGTTAGTTGGTCATGACAGTTACCTTCGTCGGCTGGAAACAGTCTCATCGCAACTGTTGGTGTCGGCGAACTACACCACTCAGAACAGTCCCTCACATCGCTACCCACAGCGAGGGTCGAGCAAGCTGTTTGGCTCTCCACGGCACCAGGCAAACAACAGGGACACTCGGGACAATCGTCACTTTCAAAGACAAAGTGACAGAAATATGGGTCGGCCCATGTCCAACCCAAGACGTTATCAGCCCAATTATCAGCCCCACTATCAGTCCAACTATCAGCCCAAATGTCAATTTTGTGACAATGTTGGGCACACTACTAAATCATGTCCACAATTATAGTCTGCTACGGCCACTGCTAATGCCACTTCTGTTGCACACGGTTCAGACCCCAAATGGCTCATGGATTCCGCTGCCTCCCATAATATCACGGGAGATCTCAATAACCTCACCATTCATTCAGAATATGATGGTTCTGATGAAGTTGTGCTCGGTGATGGTTGAGGTTTGCCTGTCTCACACATAGGATCTCTTATTCTAAAGACAAATAAAAAAATATTTTTTCTTAAAAATACTCTTTGTGTGCCTAATTTCACCCTTATTATTTCCTTGTGAAGGACAGGTACTCGAGGGTAATTCTGGCACGGGGTTCGTGTGAAGATGGTGTTTACATTTTTCCGGATAAACTGATGGCTTCTTCATATCCGATGGTTGCTAATGTGCATGAGCGCATTTCTCTTGATGGTTGGCATAAAAGACTCGGCCACCCATCTCTAAAAATTGTTCAACAAATTGTCAATGGTTTTTCGCTTCCAGTTATTCCCAATAAAAAAAATTCTATGTGTTCTTCATGTTCCATCAATAAAGCTCATAAACAACCTTTTCATTCCACTAGTTTATCTAGCACTGCTCCACTTGACCTTATATACACTGATGTGTGGGGCATAGCTCACTCTACCGGTTTTGATGGCTCCCGATACTATGTTATTTTTGTTGACCATTATACCAAATATATATGGTTTTATGCTTTGAAAATAAAATCTAATGTTCAAACTATTTTTCCCCAATTTAAAACATTTGTTGAAAATCGTTTTCAAAGTAAAATTAAAACCTTATACTCAGATAATGGGGGTGAGTATGTGGGCCTCAAAAATTTCCTTGCTCAACATGGCATAAGTCATTTGACTACTGCCCCCCATACACCTCAACAGAATGGTGTTTCTGAGAGGCGTCATCGCCATCTTGTAGAAAATGGTCTTACTCTTCTTCATGACTCTAAGTTGCCTCTTACATATTGGCCTTATGCTTTCAATACAGCCACATATCTTATAAATCGTCAACCCACACCGCTTCTTCACAATATGTCTCCTTATCAAAAACTTTTTGGTCAAAAACTGAATTATCTCAAATTACGAAAATTTGGTTGCCTGTGTTATCCCCTCACCAAACCCTATAACAAACATAAACTAGAACCCAAATCCATAACTTGCATCTTTCTAGGTTATTCTTTAACTCAAAATGCTTACATCTGTCTTGACCCACAGTCAAACCGAACCTATATTTCTCGCCATGTTATTTTTGATGAGAACCAATACCCTTCCCTGCCAAATTCTGATCCAAACCCCAGCCCACCAACCCAGTCAACTCTATGTCCAGCCCACTCCTTATTTCCTATATTCAGCCCGTCTCCTAACACGGGCCCACTCTCCCAAACAACTACCTCCCCACCGACAAGCCCATCAACAATACCAGTCCACTCCCATCCTCGGTCCTCATCAGCACCTCGCCTCCCCGACGTCGTTCGACCATCAGTTTCTCCGGGCAATGTCTCACCGTCGATCATCAACCCTCCAGGTATATCTTCTCTTACCTCTTCTTCTTTACAGCATCACTCTATCATATCATTGCCCACAATTTCTTCACCTCCAGTCTCGATAACCAACCCCACCATCACTGATTCCTCGCCCTTAGGACCCATCCTTGAACCCAGACCAATTCAATCACACAATCCACCCCCAGCTATCACCAATAACCCATCCTCACCACTATTATCCCGATCTCATCCCATGGTTACACGATCTCAAAACAACATTTTTAAACCTAAACAGTTAAACACCATCACCAAACACCCACCGGCTGCCTTCATTGAACCCACCTGTGTAAGTCAAGCTTTATCTGAACCCTACTGGCGTGATGCAATGTCACAAGAAATCACATCTCTTATGAGTCATGAAACTTGGGATTTAGTCCCTTCTCCCACCTCTTGCAATCCTGTTGGATGTCGCTGGGTTTTTCGTGTAAAACGAAAACCCGATGGGTCAATTGATCGATTCAAGGCCAGGCTTGTAGCCAAAGGCTTTCACCAACGGCAAGGGGTGGACTACACCGAGACCTTTAGTCATGTGGTCAAACCGACCACTATTCGGACAGTGTTATCCATTGCAGTGATGAATGGGTGGGGGTTGAGACAAATGGACATTAATAATGCATTCTTGCATGGTAAATTAGATGAAATTGTATACATGCAGCAACCTCCTGGATTCAAAGATGATAGTAAGCCTAATCATGTATGCCGTTTACGAAAGGCAATTTATGGCCTTAAACAGGCTCCCAGAGCATGGTATTTAGCTCTGAAAAATGCTTTGCTAAAAACTGGATTTTTGAACTCATTAGCAGATTCTTCTTTATTTATCTATATTCATGGCTCAATTATCTGTTATTTGCTTGTTATGTTGATGATTTAGTGCTTACTGGAAATGATGTGAACTTTGTAAATTATATTGTTAACTATCTTGGTAGTCAATTTTCCCTCAAAGACATGGGTCAATTACATTTTTTTCCTGGGAGTGGAAGTCTTACCCACTAAGCATGGTATATTTCTATCTCAACACCAATATATTAATGATCTTTTAACTACTACTAATATGCTTGGGGCCAAGCCTGTTTCCACCCCACTGTCCACTAGTACTCCTCTCAAACTCATAGATGGCACAACTGCATTTGATAGCACCACATATCGTCAAGTGCTTGGCAGCCTCTAGTATTTATCACTCACTCGGCCTGACATTTCCTTTGCTGTGAACAAGCTTTCCCAGTTCATGCATAAGCTGACTCAAGCTCATTGGACAGCAGCTAAGCGCCTCCTTCGCTATCTTAAACATACTGTTTTTTATGGCATTCATCTCACATCTGCATCTCATTCCACTCTCACTACTTTTTCTGATGTTGATTGGGCAGGTAATCTTGATGATCGCACATCTACTTCTGCCTACATTAGTTTCCTCGGCTCAAATCCAATTTCTTGGAGTTCTAAGAAACAACGCGCTGTTGCAAGATCCTCAACAGAAGCAGAATACAGGGCCCTTTCCAATGCTGCATCCGAAACTATGTGGATATCCTCACTCTTACAAGAACTTGGGTTTCATCTTACAGCATCTCCGTCCCTATGATGTGACAATCTTGGGGCTACTCACTTAAGTCACAATCCAGTTTACCACTCTAGAATGAAGCACATTCAGATTGACTTGCATTTTGTCCGAGACCTGGTCAACAAAGGCATTCTTCGTGTGAGTCATGTTCACACCAACGATCAACTTGCTGATCTCCTCACTAAACCTTTATCTCGGCAACGCACTGACCTCCTCAAGAGAAAAATCTCACTGACCGACAGCAGCTCAATTTTGAGGGGTTGTATCAAGGCAGATTACAGCAACACCAAATCAACAAATCCAGATAAAGATCAAGATAAATATTTTGCAAATAACATGTAGCACAATCCCAACATTACATTTATCATACCTTTTGTATTTAGAAATGCTACCGTTACAATATTCAAAGCCATCACACATTCTGTATTTAGTAGTTTATCGTTACATTATACTTGTATAAATCAAACACAGTGCAATATTACAAAGTGTGGGAAAACACTTATTCATCACCTCTGTGTCTCTAGCTTCTTTAGAACATGGGAATTATGGTTTGGAAGTAAGGGGGGAAGAATGTGAGAATTCAAATAGTGGGGGCTTTGATCATTTTTCATTTCATGGCTATTTTGTTCCCTTTTTATCAGTTGTTCAATTGTTCAAAAAACATGCAAGTAAACCTATAAACAATAAGAACAGTGCTCTTGATCATGAAATTCCTGATACATACAAGGCTAGTGAATCATCGGAAAACTCTAATGTTGGTCCTCTTCCAATATTTTCTCTACTGATTCCTCAGCCTCGCACAACAGTTGTAGCTCAGTCGGATGATTTGATAAGTTCTGGTGATGCAGAGTTACTCTTTGAATACTTTGAGTTGGAACAACCTCAACAAAGATGACCATTATATCAGAAGTAAGTACTTACCTCTCATTTGAAGTTGGAGTAAACATATTACTGGAGCTTTCAAATGGATCTCCATACTGATTCTGTTAATTTCAGGATACAAGAGCTTACTAGAGGTGATGCGTCTTCTAGCTACAAAATGTATGGAGACCCAACTAATTTGGCCTCTCTGAATCTCCATGACATGCACCCCAGATCCTGGTTGGTAACAAAACTAGTTCTAGGAATTAACTTCACATTTTTTGTTATGAAACAAAAGACTAGCTTGAATGTCATTCTGTGCATTAATTGGATTGAAGCTTGTTATATAACTGAATCATGCCAAGAGAAATTTTATAAACATATTATAATGTGTAATGTGATCTGGTTTCAGGTACTCGGTGGCATGGTATCCTATATATAGGATACCAGATGGCCACTTTCGAGCTGCATTTTTGACTTACCATTCACTTGGCCATTTGGTTCATAAAAGTGCCAAAGTTGATTATGCGAGTGAGGATACTTGTATAGTTTCACCAGCTGTGGGACTTCAGAGTTACAATGCTCAGGTAGTTATAAATGATGTTCTTCTATAAACTTCATTGCGTAATGTTGTCATTGTAATGATGCTAATAAACTTCATTGAATTGAATGTGGAAGCGGATTGTCTCTATTCCCTTTCTCCATTTTAAACTTCCTTGTCCACTGGTAAACCCCAATTGTTTATCGAAGTGTTAAATGACTAATTTATGAAAGATGATTTCAATCAGCTTATACAGCATGTGTAATGCATGGGATAAAAAATTGAATCATCATCAATTTTTATTTTAATTTATATTTTTATCACCAGGCAAGCCTGTTATTTATTGATTTGGTGCCCCATTTCTTCAGCAAGATTTTGTTTTTTGGATGTTATGCCTGTTATGTTGTCCACCTTAATATGATAAACCTTAAGATTGGTTCTTTAATTATGATAGACGTTTTCCCTACATATAATAAGCTCAATGATTGATGAGAGTCCATGATCCGTTTTGAATGTCTGCTGATGAGATGGGATCTCCTTGCATGTTCAGTCCTCTTATTTATATAACTGGCTTCTTTGGATGTGTTTTAGCCTAGTGATAGGCTTGTTATTCATTGCTATGCTTCTCTGTGTGGTAAATACATGTGAAAGTTTCTTATCTTTCCAGCTATTGTTTTTGAATTAACCATTTTACAGGCAATAAAATATTAGAGAGTTAAATAGTTTTTCTATTTTAAATTCGTCGGGTGTCTGTGTAATACACAATGTGAAAATGCCCTTTGTGTGTTCTTTGATAAGTTAAAATTATTCAGTAGCAGAGGTTTCAACTCTTACTGTACAAAGGTCAAATGCAGTTGGAATAATCTTAAATAAGCTTCCAAAAGTGTTATAACTTGGTTTTGGACTTTGATTAGTGGCCTATTCCATATATGCTCTTGAACAAAACGTGATTTGTGTGTTGAATGACAGGGTGAATGCTGGTTCCAGCCGCGGCACGGTGTAAACCAGGCAGCAGGAACACCAATCCTGAACCCTTCTGTAATTCTGAAGGAGCGGTTGAGAACCCTTGGGGAGACAGCATCTCTTATTGCCAGAGCTGTAGTTGAAAAGGGAAATCAGACATCCATAAACAGACATCCTGATTTCGAGTTCTTTCATTCTAGGCAACGATATTCACTTCCATAGATTTTGATTTTGCCACTCTCCGGAGTAGAAGTCTCGTATGGTTACTGGTCCAGTTCCATCCATGTAGCATATGAGATAGAGTTGCTAATCTAGTTCCGTCCCTCTTGGCATGAATTCCAGTTTCTTCCTAGGAAATTATGTGTTACTGATCTAGTTGTTCGTTGGACTTGCTGTAAATATTCTAGTTGTTTGTTTAACTTCTGAAATATTTGTTTCAGTTGTAGTTCAAGTTGTTGAAAGTTTCATGCCTGCCAAGAGTGAGTGAATAGAGTAGCACCCTAGTCCTGAAAGGATTTATAACAATATTATTAGCAACTCCTCAAGGAACATCAATGCTTCCTCGACAAGGCAATCTTTTGAATAAACTTTCTTAGCATTAAAAAAGAAATAAATACAATAAATTCTGCTAACAAACCCTTAACATTTACTTCCAACATTAAGGATTGTTAATAATGGTGACGGGTTATCTATTGCTCATGACTTTGCTGCCAATATTCTGTTGGTACGTGATAGAAAAATAATAATGGTAATCAGAAATTGATTTGGATGGAAAATTCCTTTGACGTGATAGATGTTGAGTCTGTTATTTGTTAAAGTTTCTGTTTCAGCTTTATTGTTAGGATTCTGTTGAGAATCTGTTTCATTTCTTGTTAGTAGTTTGTTCCTTCAAGGCCAGTGCTATGTGTTCTATAAATAGCAGAGAGGTCATTATCCTTAGTACGGTGTGGATACAGATTTTATGCTCTGTAATCCTTTGCAATTCATTTGATGAAATTCATAACTCTTTTGAATTCAACAAATGGTATCAGAGCCTAAAGGGGACTGATTGGGAAAGAAATTGTGGGAAACACCGAGAGATAGAGAGAAAGGGAAACACAGAGAGTGGGGAGAGAATTTGAGAGAAAACCCATTTGAGAAGAAACCTAGAAATCGAGTGAAAGACAATCGAGTGAAAGACCCAGAAAATTGAGAGAAAAGGTTCAAGAGAAAAAGAAGAAAATCAGTGAAATGGCCAACTCAGAACAATTTGTGCAAGCGTCCATCCCGAAATTCGCTGGGTTCTATGACCACTGGTCCATGATGATGGAGAACTTCTTGAGAAGCAAAGAACTGTGGACCTTGGTGGAAGAAGGAGTCCCAACGGTGGCGCGAGGTAGCATACTAACTGAAGGGCAAAGAAAGACTGCAGAAGAAGCAAAGCTCAAGGATCTAAGGATCAAAAATTTTCTGTTCCAGGCGATCGACAGAGAAATTATGGAGACGATCTTAGACAAGGGGACAGCTAAAGCCATTTGGGAATCGATGAAGCAAAAGTACCAGGGGTCGACTAAAGTAAGAAGATCACAGTTACAATCACTGAGGAGAGAGTTCGAATTATTGGGCATGAAGGAAGGAGAGAGAGTTGATAAATTCATGGCCAGAACCCTAACTGTGGTGAATAAGATGAAAGTGAACGGAGAGCAGATGCAACCAAGCACTGTGGTGAGTAAGATTCTTAGATCAATGACTTCTAAATTCAATTACATTGTATGTTCAATTGAGGAGTCAAACGACCTAGACACCATGAGTATCGATGAACTACATGGAAGTCTTCTAGTTCATGAGCAGAGGATGCTTGAGCTGAAAGACGAAGATCAAGCCCTTAAAATTGTCTTTGATGAAAGAACAAGGGGAAGGGGCAGAAGTGCTTACAGAGGAATCAGAGGTCGAGGAAGAGGAAGGGGCAGACAATTCAGCAAGGAGCTGGTTGAATGCTACAAATGCCACAAATTGGGGCATTTTCAGTATGAATGCCCCGAATGGATGAAAGGTGCAAACTATGCTGAGCTAGAAGAAGAAGATGAAATGCTTCTAATGACCCATGTTGAACTGCATAAGGCAAAGCGTGAAGAGGTATGGTTTCTTGACTCAGGATGTAGTAACCATATGACAGGCAACAAAACGTGGTTTTTGAACTTTGATGATAGCTTTAGGCAGTCTGTTAAGTTGGGTAATAACTCTCGCATGATGGTAATGGGTATAGGGAATGTTAGAATGGAAGTAGAGGGAGGAATTCAAATTATCACTCAAGTTTATTACCTGCCAGAATTAAAAAACAACTTGCTTAGCATAGGGCAGTTGCAAGAGAAGGGATTGACCATACTGATTAAGCACAATGTATGCAAACTTTTTCATCCATCTAAGGGATCGATTATGAGTAGTAACATGTCCACCAACCGAATGTTTGTACTCCTAGCCACTGTCAACACCACAGAACCCACAGAACCTACTTGCTTTAAAACTGTTAGTGAGGATGAGTCTTACTTATGGCATTGTAGATATGGGCACCTAAGCTACAAGGGACTAAGAACCCTGCATTATAAGAAAATGGTTAATGGTTTACCATTATTGAAGAATCCAATAGGGGTGTGCGAGGGATGCCTCAAGGGAAAGCAACATAGAGATAGTTTCCCTAAGTTGAGTAATTGGAGAGCCTCGGATAGACTTCAATTGATACATGCGGACATTTGTGGACCCATGACACCACAATCTAATAGTGGTAAGAAATATTTGATTACTTTTATAGATGATTACTCTAGGAAAACTTGGGTATTCTTCTTGACTAAAAAGTCAGAAGCCTTGAGCACTTTCAAGAATTTCAAAACTCTAGTGGAAAAGGAGATAGACAGCAGCATCTGTGGGTTAAGAACAGATAGGGGGGGGGAATTTACTTCTGAAAACTTCAATGAGTTTTGTAGAACCAATGGAATAAAAAGGCAGCTCACTTACAGTATTCCCCTCAGCAAAATGGGGTTGCTGAGAGGAAAAACAGAACAATTATGGAAATGTCTAGAAGCATGCTAAGTGGGAAGGGAGTTCCTAAAGAATTTTGGCCAGAAGCCGTGAATTGGGGAGTATATGTGATGAATAGAAGCCCTACTGCTGCTGTGACCAATAGAACTCCAGAAGAAGCTTGGAGCAACATGAAACCTTCAGTTGACTACTTCAAGGTTTTTAGGTGTGTGGGGTATGTGCATAACCCTGACCAAAAGAGAAAAAAAACTTGATGACAAGAGTACCAAATGTATACTCTTGGGTGTGTGCAGTGGAACAAAGGCATACAGGCTGTATAATCCAGCTACCAAAAGGGTGGTGGTCAGCAGAGATGTAGTTTTTTCTGAGGATGAAAACTGGCAGTGGACACCTAAGGAAGCTGAAGATCAGGAGAGGACACTGAAATGGGATGATGAAGAAGAGAATGAATCCAGATGTGAAGGGGAAAGAGCTGTGGAAAATAATGATAGTGCACCTCCTGCTGCTGCAATATCTGCAGCAACCCCCACTGACCGAGAAGCAACTCATGCAGCCCCTGACCGAGAAACAAGGTCTGTTGCTGAAGATAATCATGGTAATATGGTTGATGAAGATGTTGACAGCCCTGAAGACATTGATGATAATGTTGACAGCCCAGAAGCCACAGAAAATGAGAGCCTAAGGTCTCAAAGAACAAGTCAGCCACAGGGGAGAAGTCGCAGAAAACCCATGTGGATGGCTGACCATGTTACAGGAGAAGGTCTGTCTGAAGATGATGAAGTGCAGAACATGATTCTGTACACTGAAGCAGGAGATCCCAAATCATTTGAAGAAGCAGTTCTGAGCCCGAAATGGAAAGAAGCTATGGAATGTGAAATCCAAGCCATAGAGAAAAATAGAACATGGAAGTTGGTTAATCTGCCAGAAGGTGTCAAAGCCATAGGTGTGAAATGGCTTTATAAAACAAAGTTGAATGAAAGGGGAGAGGTAGACAAGTTTAAAGCCAGATTAGTTGCTTTGGGGTATGCCCAGAAACATGGGATTGATTATACTGAGGTGTTTGCACCTGTGGCAAGGTGGGACACCATTCGAATGATCCTGGCAATGGCAGCTGCGAACAACTGGGAGGTGTTCCAGTTAGATGTTAAGAGTGCGTTCTTGCATGGAGAACTAGAAGAAGATGTATATATAGAACAACCCAAAGGTTATGAACAGAAAGGTGAAGAAGAGAAGGTGCTGAAACTAAGTAAAGCCTTGTATGGCTTGAAACAAGCCCCTAGGGCTTGGTACAGCAGAATTGAGGCTTATTTTGTCAAGGAGGGATTCCAAAAGTGTCCAAGTGAACATACTCTGTTTGCAAAAATTCAGAAAGAAGGAAGAATACTGATAGTCAGCATATATGTGGATGATTTAATATTCACGGGCAATGACAAAAGCTTGATTGAAGAGTTCAAGAGCTCAATGAAGAGAGAATTTGACATGACTGATCTAGGGAGAATGAAGTTCTTCTTGGGTGTGGAAGTCATTCAAAATCATAAAGGTATATACATTCATCAGAAGAAATATGCAAAAGAACTACTGCTGAAGTTTGGGATGGAGAACAGCAATGCTACCAAAACTCCCATGGTGCCAGGATTCAAGCTAACCAAAGATGAGGGAGGGAGAAAAGTGGACAGTACTCAATACAAACAAAAGATTGGGAGTCTAATGTATTTGACGGTGACCAGGCCTGATTTGATGTATGTGATGGGGTTAGTGAGCAGATACATGGAAAAACCGACTGAGTTACATATGTTGGCAGTAAAGAGGATACTGAGGTATGTCAAAGGAACTTTTGACATGGGAATCTTTTACAAAAGGGGAAGTGAAAATGGAAGAATTGTGGCCTACTCGGACAGTGACTATGCAGGAGACTTGGATGATCGAAGAAGTACATCTGGATATGTGTTCATGATGAGTTCAGGAGCAGTATCTTGGTGTTCGAAAAAACAAGCTGTGGTCACTTTGTCCACTACTGAAGCCGAGTTTATCTCAGCTGCAATTTGTGCATGTCAGGCTATATGGGTTCAAAGGATTTTAAATCATCTTAGTTGGGAGCAAGAAAGTTGTGAGATTTATTGTGACAACTGTTCTGCTATTAAACTTTCTAAAAACCCAGTCATGCATGGGAGGAGTAAACACATAGCTGTGAGGTATCATTTCCTTCGAGATTTGTCAAAGAGTGGAGCTGTGGGCCCGGGAAATCTGCGAGTCACGGGGAGCAACTAGCAGACATCATGACCAAACCTCTTAAGCTAGCTGCATTTGTGGAACTAAGGGAACGTATGGGTGTCTGTGTCATAACATTGGCATAAACTGGTTTCTATCTGAAATTCAGTTTAGGAGAGGATTTGTTGAGTCTGTTATTTGTTAAAGTTTCTGTTTCAGCTTTATTGTTAGGATTCTGTTGAGAATCTGTTTCATTTCTTGTTAGTAGTTTGTTCCTTCAAGGCCAGTGCTATGTGTTCTATAAATAGCAGAGAGGTCATTATCCTTAGTACGGTGTGGATACAGATTTTATGCTCTGTAATCCTTTGCAATTCATTTGATGAAATTCATAACTCTTTTGAATTCAACAATAGAGCCTGATTGAATATTATAAAGATTATATTTTAAATTATTTTTTGTTTGAAAATATATTAAAATAATATATTTTTTAGTTTCAAGAATACCACTTTGGTCTTAAACTATTCATATTCCAAAAGTTTGGTGACGATAAGAATTATTGAATGGATGAATAAAATTCGTCCCTAGAGGATTTCATTTCCTATAAGATTTGCACGAAATATTTTTTACCCCCTTTTTTTTGCTATAATTGTATATATATGTATGTATATATATATATAGTGCCAGTTCATCATTATCATCAATTTGATTTAACACAGAGTAAAAAATCCATATATATTTTAATCAATCCCAATGATAAAATAGTTCAATCTATCTTATGGACCTCTCTCGTAAGAGGGTACGTATGTGTAGCCATATCTTTGAAAGTTTAATTTGAGGGGGGAGAAAACTTTTCGTTTTTTTTCGTCTCCTACTACTCCTTTTTATATGCAGACATTTTGGGATGCCCCAAACCGAAATACACAACAAATTTCGCGGTCTCTTGGTATCTACAAAATGTTTAAAGATTCAATTTCTAATATTTGTATGAAGATATCAATAACAAACGCTGCATTGAAGTATGTCGACTTGTAAAAAAATGAAAATAAAAGAACCCTTATAAATACACAATTAACATTTTTTGTTTCCTTTTCGATAAGTGAGGAAACTTTATTAATAGCATAACATTGGCAAATCAAAGCAAGGTGAAGAATGGGTACAGATGCCAAAAAGCTTGGGAAAAGAAAACATGGCGAGAGCAACTAACCTAAACCAGAAATGGACTACACTTAAATAATTACCATGCCTCAAACAATGGATAAATTAAGTAGCCATGCCTCCCACCTAATAGAAGGACAAACGATTACTCATTCATCATACGATGATCAGGCTAGCTAGCTAGTCTGCGGGATGGTGGTTGTGAAGATGGAGAGGGTTAGCTAGCTAGTCTGCGGGATGGTGATTGTGATGATGGAGAAGGTTTGATATATAGTCACAGCTAAAAATAAAGAACACGTTATATGAGACACAAAATGTTGAATTGGAAAAGCATAAAGCATTTAAATTAATTAGTCATTGGTAGAGGACATACTTTCCTAGAAATAGCTTCTTATTATTTTCTTCGAAACAGTTGTGGACCATGTCATAGGTTGAAATTAACATTCAATGTGGATCATGTCCAGGCGGTCAAATAAATAAAATTTATATGATATTTGTTTTTCTAATCTTCTGGTGTGGCCCTTCAGAAGTGCCTGTTTTGTTCAAGCAACTTGTAATGTAAATAAATGTTATGCAAAAACTAAGCACTCTCATTTTACATGTCAACTTGTACTTGATCATTTTTTTTCTGTGTTATGATGAGATTGAAGATACCTCTAATATTTATCTATTCATGCACAAATAAACATTGAAATAATCTCTTCAATTGATTTTATAAACTGCAAATTTGAGGTAAAAATAATTTCTTCGTCTTTTAATTTTTTGATGAATGAAAGATTATATTCGTCGGAAAGCAGGGGGCTCATGAACTGCTTCGAGCCAAACCCAGTAGAAGAAAGACACGAAAAAGGTCATACTATACACATTAACTGAACTAAAAATATAGATCTGAGACACAATTGCTCCTTTATATATATATATATACAAGCCAGGGTTTTCAACTAGAATTATTGTTATTATTATTATTATTATTATTATTATTATTATTATTTTAAAAAAGCATTTTATGATTATTAAAGTAATTTAACAAAACATATGAAAATAGTATACTCATATTTTATGTGCAATTAAAAGCTAAAACAATCATAAATGTGATAAAATCATGTCAAAAATCTATTTAGAAATTTTAAAAATAAAAAAAATAATTTATGAAAATATTGTCATTCCTAATTCTTGAACCCATGATCCCTAAGTTAGTTATGATATGATGTCGGTATTCAAACAATTAAAAAAAATATATTAGCATAATCTATTGTTCATATTCATATATCAATATAAATAATAATGAAGCAGCATAATGCTGAATCAAGTGTAGCTCATGTGCCAAATTATACGCCATCCATTTTCCAGGGATAGAGATCGAAGAAAACTATGATGATATTTGTAAATGGAAGGAAATTCAGAAGCTTCAATGTTACTGCATGGAAACAAAAACGAAATTCAGAATTCAATGATTCTGTTCATTTTTGTCAAGCCACCAGGTCCTACGGAGAGAGGAACGTTTGATACATTAATTCAACTATGGAGAAAAAAAAAGGATGTTTCAGGCCTTGTTTGTTTCAAGGAAACTGAATTCCAGGAATTCAGTTTCCTCACTTTCCAGTGTTTGGCTGGAATTCAGTTTCCTCACTTTCCAGTGTTTGGCAACACTTTGAAAAAAAGTCAAAGAAAAGTGATTTCCATCACTTTCCCGGTCAACTTAAAATAACACTTCACTAGCAGAAAGTGTTTTCCGCTCCTGCACGAGCGGAAAACACTTTCCGCGTCTCTTTGCCTCATTTCTCTGCACATCTATTTCCCTCTTTCCATCATCTTTCACTCATCTCTCACCACCGCCTCTCGCCTCCCTCTCCAGCACCTCATCTCTTTCCCTCATCTCTCTGCACCCTTTTCTATAGCAAAACCAGACCCTCTCGCCTCCTCTCTTCTCCTCACGCCTCCCTCTCAGTCCCTCATCTCTGCTTAAAAAAACCCTAAGCACCCTCTCGTCTCTCGCCTCCCTCTCGGTCCCTCATCTCTGCTTACAAAACCCTCTCGCCTCCCTCAGTCCCTCAGTCCCTCTGTCGCTCCGCATCTCGCCTCCCTCCGCAACTCACAGACAAGAGAAACCGAGTACTCCTCTCGCATCTCAATCTTTGAAATTGCCGAGAAATGTGAGTTTTTGATGATATGAGAAATTGGGTTTGTGGGATTTGGGTTACAATTGAAATTGCCGAGTATGGTAATGGGTGTGATTGCAAAGATAGCTACTTGTTTTGATGATATGAGAAATGGGGTTACATTTTGTTTTCCAAATTGATAGATAGCTACTTGTTTTCAATTTAGAATCTTGGAAATGTGTCAAAGATTATGGTTGTGGAAAGAAAATCACAGTGGTCCACTTTTTTATGGGTCTGGAAGATCCTGAAATTTGGTTGATAGTGTTGTGTTGCTGATCTTTAGTGTGAAATGCAAGTTGGTATTTTAGATTTTGGAGAGGGAGACATGACTTTGTTATAATTGGTGAGCTTGTGTGTGTCTGTTGTGTTTGAAGAATTCAGACCAGGGAACGTGATGAGGAGGTCGTTGCTATACTTAAAGAAGCAGAGAGTGGTGGGGCTGTGGAAAGAGTGAATCTTTCTGATCGTCTGTTGAGGTTGATTCCTGATTCCTGAATCTATTGGCAGACTTCATGGCTTGCTTGTGCTCAATCTCTCTCAAAACCAGTTAGAGGTACCATAATCTTCTTACATTTCTCGCTCTTTTTAATGTTTTATTTGTTTTAGTTAACTGATAGAGATGTTTTCGTTTAGATTACTTTGCTTGCAATGTTTTCTAGCATCAGGGAACAAGTATAAACTATGATGTTTTCTTCTTCCCTTTAATCAGCTAATATGTTTAGTGTGTTAACAAACTAATGGTTCAAACATTCCCCATCTCGATTGAATATAAATTTGTGTATGGAAAAAAAAAAGGAAAGAAAGAAAGGTTATAGATGAGTGTCTTAAATCTTTATCCTTGGTGTGTAAAAGCTTGTTTTGTTTTTACTAGTCGTGATGGGCTTTTGGGTCTAAATATAATATGGAGGTTGGTGTTTAGCAAGCTCAAACTGCAAGCTTAGACAATTCATACTAGTTAATTTAGCTATTCGTGTATGAATTGTTATTGTTCACAAGAACTTGTATTGATTCATGCAGTCATCGGTAGCCTCGAGCAGTTAAAAAGTCTTTTTGAGTCCTGGATGATTTTGAATGGTGAAGAAGCTATATTGTGTTCTTGATGCATGCGGCTAGTGGACAAGGTTTGAGTTTTTATTGATACACGGTTCATTTGTTTGGCGAAACAGGGTCCTTCCCTGATTCAATTGCGGGACTTGAGAAACTCGAGGAGCTTGATGTGTCTTCCAATCTTTTAGTGTTCTTGCCGGATTCAATTGGATTGCTGCGAAATCTTAAGTTCCTAAATGTGTCGACCAACAAGGTGAAGGCCCTCCCGAAAGCATTGCTCTTTGCGGGTGATCCTCATTTTCGAGTGTTCTCTTCCGGTTAATCTTTCAAATTATCGGTCCCCGGTAGATTTTTTTCCCTCACTTCAATTTTTTTTCTGCTCTTCCCATTTGGTCTCGCTGCTGAAAACTTGATTTGTCTTTCTTTGTAGTTCATTGGTGGAGATAGATGCAAGCTTTAACAACTTGCTATCTTTGCTTGATAAATATTGGATATGGACTGGTGAATCTTGAAAGGCTTTCAATTCAGTTGAACAAGATCCGTCTTCTTCCACCTTCTATCTGTGAAATGAAGTCTCTGAGATTTTTGGATGTTCATTTCAATGAGCTGCGAGGACTGCCACAAGCAATAGGGAGATTGACAAATATAGAGGTCCTGAATCTGAGCAGTAATTTCAGTGACTTGGAAGAACTTCCTGAAGAAATTGGTGATTTAATGAACCTCAAGGAGCTCGATCTCAGCAACAACCAAATACGAACTCTTCCTGACTTGTTTGCCAGGCTAATATTATGTTTGTAATTTGAACTAATATGTATGTCAATGACATCGAAACTTAATATTTATGCATGACTATTTATTTCTTGATGTTAGGTATAAATATTTATTTCTTGATGTTTATTGTATAGATATTAAAGGGATAATTGCCTTTACCCAATTTTTTTTTTATCTAAAATACCCATCAAAATATTGTTGTATCTATTTATCTTTTCAAAAATACTTCATACCAAAAACAAAAACCCAAACATATAACTCTCAACATAAACTAATTTGGCTTTCTTAATATGAAAAAACAAATTATTTAAAGCTTTTAAAATTGAATAATTTTTACTTACAAAATATTTAACAAACTTATTTCTCTATAATATGATATGACATATATTGTAATATTTTATAAAATAAGCTATGTATGAATATAGGATATAATAAAAAAAATTCATCATTATACTTATTTGATTTCATTTTTTTATTTAAAGTGATTAAATATTTTATATTAAATATTTAATATACATTGGATAAACTTGAAAAAAAAAATAATTTATTAATAAATTATTTTCCAGTTCATTTTTCATAATACAAACAAATACTGGAAAGTGTTTACCAGTTCATTTTCCATAACACTGCCAAACATCGGAATTCACTTTCCAGGAATTCACTTTCCAAAAGGAAACCACTTTCCAGCAAACAAACGGGGCCTGAATCGGCATGCAGCCTGCCGTCCTCTTTCTGCCGTCATCATTAATGCCATCCAATTCATCCCCACTGTTAACAGCATCACCACCTTCATTGTCATTCTTTGCTCGAACCTTGATACGCTTCCCTTTGATGTATCGGTAAATCCATTTTGGTGGTGGATATTTTTTCTTTAACTTTTCATACTTGTCCATCATACCCAATCTGTAGTATTTTGAAATTTTTAAAAAGGAAAATACATGAATGCTCTTAGTGGCTTAGAGTTAGGTTAAGGGTGTTGTAGTAATTGTACAAGCTAGTAAATATAAATAGAAAAGAAAAGAAAAAAAAAAGTGAGGTAATCTGAAAATTTGAGAGAGAGAATCGGGAAGAGAGAAAGAAAGAAGAAGAAGAAGAAGAAGAAGAAGAAGAAGAAGAAGAAGAAGAAGAAGAAGAGAAAAGAGGGAAAGAGAAGAGGAGGAGAAAAGAAGAAGGAGAAATAGTTGTTAAGGTAATGTGTATGTTTTAATATGTATAAATGTGGTTATTAGTTATGATTTTTGCTTGTATTGATTGTTAGGGTTTGGGAATTTTATTTGGGCTTGATTGATGAATTAAGAGAGATGTTAAAGGTTGAATGTGTTGGGTAATGGTTTAATTAGTTTGATTGTAGATGATTTTGAAGTTATTTGGTGTTTGGTGTAAGAAAATGTTGATAAATGGTGAAATAATGTTGAGAAATTTCGTAAATCCCTTGCTGTAATTCTGGGTTGAGGTTGAAGATGATGAAAAGTCATTTTGGTCCTTTTTTGATAATTACAGTTTAGTCCCTGAACTTTGGAAAAATTACAGTTTGGTCCCTGGAGTAAAATTGGAGATTCTGGACAGAATTGAGGTTGAATTAGAGGCAAAATTTCAGTATTGTTATGAAATTATGAGGAGTTCAATTTAGTCCTTCAATTTGATAAAATTACAATAATTTGACCCTAAAAATATAAGAAAATTTCAGAATGGTCCCTAAGAGAAATATTAGTATTTCAGATTGGTTTGATGGATAATTGAAGCTCAGTTGATGTATTAATATCAATTTTACGAATTGTGTATTTTGGAACTAGACTTCGGAAGAAACCATTGTTTTAGGTTTTTGCGAAAAAATGATAGTTTGATGCGAAAAAATGGATAGTTTGATTCAAAAACACATAGGATTATGATTTAAACTCTTAGATATTGTAGTGTTTTGAATTTTTTATAAGGAGAATACAAGATTGCCCTTAGTTGCTTAGAATTAGGTTAAGGGTAGGGTAGTAATTGCACAAGTTAGTAAATATAAATAGAAAAGAAAAGAAAAGAAAAGGAAAAAGAGAGGTAATCTGAAAATTGAGAGAGAGAGAACCGGGACAAGAGAAAGAAGAAGAAGAAGAAGAGAAAAGAGGGAAAGAGAAGAAGAAGAGAAAGGAAGAAGGAGAAATAAGTTGTTAAGGTAATGTGTGTGTTTATTATGTATAAATATGATTATTAACTATGATTTTGCTTGAATGGGTTGTTAGGGTTTGAGAATTTTATTTGGGTTTGATTGATGAATTAGGAGAGATGTTAGGGTTTGAATGTGTTGGATAATAGTTTAAATAGTTTGATTGTAGATGATTTTGAAGTTTTGAGATGTTTGGTTTGAGAAAATATTGAGAAAAATGGTGAAATAATGTTGATAAATTCGAAATCCTTTGCTGGAAATTCTGGATGGAGGTTGAAGATGACAAAAATTCATTTTGGTCCTTTTGGTGAAAATTTCGGTTTAGTCCCACGAACTTTGGAAAAATTACAGTTTGGTCCCTGGGGTGAAATTGAAGATTCTGGACAGAATTGAGGATGAATTATGGACAAAATTTCAGTATAGTTGTGAATTTAAGAGGAGTTCA
The DNA here is from genome assembly GCA_029030765.1 of Salix suchowensis. Taxonomy (NCBI): domain Eukaryota; kingdom Viridiplantae; phylum Streptophyta; class Magnoliopsida; order Malpighiales; family Salicaceae; genus Salix; species Salix suchowensis. The sequence continues at coordinate 7,669,122 of CM054994.1, forward strand.
ATTTAGTCCTTCAATTTGGTAAAATTACGATTTGGCCCTAAAAATATGAGAAAAATTCAGAATGGTCCCTAGGTGAAATAATAGCATTTAAGATTGGTTTGATGGATAATTGAAGTTCATTTGATGGATTATTATCAATTTTATGAGTTAGGTATTTGGAATTAGATTTTGGAAGAAACCTTTGATTTAGGTTTTACGAAGAAATGGACAGATTGATTCAAAAAACACATAGGATTATGATTTGAACTCTTAGATATGTTATTAAAGGTATTTTAATTCCTTTGAGTCATTTTTTGAATATCTTCTTTTATATATATTCAGATAATCCCGATATTCAACCCGCGGGACATCAGTAGGATTTCGTCAACACTCTGCTTCTGAACCTTGTTTATTCTTAAGTCAGGTGAGTGGATAATATTTAATATGCATGAGAAATAGTATAAATATTTGAATTTGCTAGTATGAATTGGATTATGCTTTTTGGATAATATATACCTTGATTATATTCTTGATACGATAAAGCATAATCATTTGTTGAATATCCGTCCTTGATATGAACCTATATCTGTTTGTGAATTGTTAGCTCCTCATTTGATTGATACCATGAGTTGAGCCTTGAGATATGAACATGTTTGTTTGATATTAGATATACCTATGGTATGCCAGTCAGAATACCCATGCTAACAGGGTAGTGTTAGCCTTTGTGCACATCGTATCTGAAACCCTAGTTGGTCGGGGGAGTCACCAACCTGTGTGGACTGATCATCCCACAGTACGGAGCCTTATGCTCACTATATTCTGATTTTCTGACGAGCTTTACCTATACATTCTTGTTATGACCCATTTGAGAAATTTGTTGTAAGAACCTTAAGCCGATTTGATATTATACTTCTCTTTGCTATATTATCTCGTATGTGTATATTAGATATTATCTACTCACTGAGTTGTTGAACTCACTCCCTCATTATTTATCATTTTCAGGGTCGTAGCTTGCTAGCAGGTCATTTTTGTCCAACTCTTGGAACCTGCTATTTTGGTTGTATTTGATATTTTGTTCATATGTCTAGTTAGTGCTCCACAATTATAACTGTATGTAATCAACTCTTGTATAAAGACAATCGAATTATGTTATAAAGTTTCCGTTGATATTTCCGCTGCGTTGAACTCTGAATATGGATTCTGATGTTGAATGATAAGTTTGTGTGTGAGTTTGGGTTCGCATAGGTGTGGAATCCTGGAGGGGGACCATGCCTATGTGCCGGTCACGGATCCGGGATTCGGGTCGTGATAGAGATGGTATCAGAGCCGAAATTATAAAATGAATAAAAGTAAAAGAGTGAGTGACAAAACATAATGACATAGCTTTCAATTCATGAAATAATAGTAAAGTTAGGATTCGTATTGTGGAGCATTAGGATCCGTATTGTCTTGTTTGTTATGCTTGAAATTCTGAACTCTCATCAAGCATGTCTTCTTGATTCCTTATGTTCTTCTATAGATATGCTTTCCGATAATTATTTGATAACTATTGTGTTATTGTTCTAGAATGATAAGAGTGTGTTATTTCTTCTAGGATATGTCGAGGAATAAACGTGTAGGCGATAATATTAGAGTAGGTGATGATCGGGATGATGTCCCTATTGTACAATTGAGAAATATTAGGCAAAGAAGAGGTGCACCAGGCGCCTCAATATGTTGAAGAGATACCTCCATCGGTAGAGGAGGAGTCTAATGAGGTTGAAGAGGAAAATGAGGTTGATGAAACGAGGTGTAGGAGAGGCTGCCCTTTGAAATAATGACGAGTTGCGGCGGCTTAGCGGGGACTATGCGAATTTGGATGGAATCTAATATGGGGAGAGATAGGAGAAGGGATAGAGATGTGCCCATCATCATCTCGTCATTGTTCAAGGAGTTAATGTGCCATTGAATGATTTCATGAAGTTGGCACCTCCTACCTTCCTTTGGGAATGAATAGTTTAGAGGATCCTCAAAGGTTCCTTGATGATATATGGCGTCGATGTGAAATTTTGGGGTGTACAGACCATCGGGCCGTAAGTTTGGCGTCATTTAGGTTGGAGGGAGATGTGGCAATTTCTTGGTTTGAGTCTAGGAAAAGGGCAAGACCAACAGAGGCTCGATGGACATGGAATGAGTTTAGCACCATGTTTTTAGACAGATTTCTCCCTCAGAGTGTTAGAGATGCTCGGCTTTATGAATTTGAGAGGTTATCTCAAGGGAGTATGACGGTAGATGAATATGATCTAAAGTTTACCCAGTTGTCTAGATATGCTGAATGTCTTCTACCTACGGAAGAGTGGAGAGTCAAAAGGTTCATAAGAGGGCTTAAATCCTCTATATTTATAGCGATGGTGTCCCGAGTGTTTCCATCGTACTCCTCGGTTTGTTGGCTGCGCCGGGACGGATAGAGCGCGAGAATTTGAGGACATAGTTACAAGTCAGCCTAAAAGGTCTAGAGAGGAGGGTCAGTCCTCTAGACAATCAGGAGGATCAAGTGCGGGTCCATTTAGGGGATGGAGTGGTCGTCAAGATTCTAGGGTTCAGAGGAGGTTCAGACCGAGAACAACAGTTAGTGGCTCGGGTAATCAAAGTGGTAGTAGTGATGCTCGGAGTTATGGCCAAAGTTCAGTTCAAACTGCACCTCGTAACTCATTTGTTCCATCTGGGAACAATTCTTTATGTCAGTACTGTGGAGGAGGTCATACTGGTGCAGAATGTTATAGAATGACCGGAGCTTGTTTTAACTGCGGCCAGCTAGGCCATAAGATTAGGGAGTGCCCTAGGAGACAAGCATCAGCTTCAGGGGCATCTAGTTCAGCTCAACGTCCTATTCAGTCACCATCAACGGGTCAGTCTATAGCTCATGGTGGAAGAGGTTTTGGTGGACATGGTCAGAGGGGCCGAGGGGGCAGAGGTCAGAGGCAACAGGATCAGAGGCATGCTAGAGTCTTTACCTTGACTCAACAGGATGCTCAGACATCCAACACTGTTGTCTCAGGTATTCTTCCTGTTTGCTCTTTTGAAGCAAAAGTTTTATTTGATACTGGTGCCACCCACTCATTTGTGTCCCTATATTTTGCCATGAGGTTAGATAGACAACCAACTCTATTAGAATTTCCCATTTCAGTTTCTACTCCTTTGGATGAATCAATATTGGTGAAGTATGTGTATCAAAATTGTGAGATAGAAATTGGAAATAAGATTCTTATGGGAGACTTGAATGTTTTAGATATGATTGATTTTGATGTGATTTTGGGAATGGATTGGTTGTCAAAGCATAGGGCTGTAGTAAATTGTTGGGGTAAGAAGGTAGTATGTGAATTAGATGGAGAAACAAAGTTAGTATTTCGAGGAGATAAAATTGTGTCTTCATCAATTATGTTGTCGACTATCACTAGGAGAATGGCACGAAAAGGGGTACAATGTTACCTAGCACACATAGTGGATGTAGATAAGGAAATTCCCCAATTAGACCAAGTCCCTATAGCTAAGGAGTTCATTGATGTATTTCCTGATGAGTTGCCTGGATTGCCTCCGTATAGGGAGATTGATTTTTCTATTGATTTGGTTACGGGTAGTGAACCAATATCAATGGCACCATATAGAATGGCACCGACGAGATTGAGAGAGTTAAAGGAACAATTGCAGGATTTATTAGATAAAAAATTCATTCGGCCAAGTGTGTCTCCTTGGGGAGCCCCAGTGTTGTTTGTGAAGAAGAAAGATGGGTCATTGAGGTTATGTATAGATTATAGACAACTAAATCGAGTGACAATTCGAAATAGATACCCACTCCCTCGAATAGATGACTTGTTTGATCAGTTGCAGGGAGCCCAATTCTTTTCTAAGATTGATCTTCGATCTGGGTATCATCAGTTAAGGATAAGGAAGGAAGACATTCCAAAAACCGCCTTTAGAACTCGGTATGGTCACTATGAGTTCTTGGTGATGTCTTTTGGGTTAACGAATGCGCCCGGCGGCTTTTATGGACTTGATGAGCGAGTGTTTAAACAGTTTATTGATCAATTTGTGATAGTTTTTATTGATGATATTTTGATTTATTCAAAGTCTAGAGAGGAGCATGAGCAACACTTGAGGGTTGTGCTTCAAACTCTGCGGGAACATCAATTGTTTGGTAAATTCTCAAAAAAGTGAGTTACAGTTTGGAGAGGGTAGCATTTCTTGGACATGTAGTGTCAAGAAATGGGATTGAGGTTGACCCTCAAAAGATTGAAAGCGATAAAGCAATGGCTTAGGCCTACTTGATAACGAAATTAGAAGTTTCTTGGGTTTGGTTTGGATACTATAGGAGGTTTGTGGAGAACTTTTCTCGGATTTACGCACCGTTGACTAAGTTAACACGAGAAAAAATGTTAAGTTTCGGTGGTGCGAAGCTTGTGAGAAAAAGCTTCTTGGAATTGAAGCGAGATTGACTACGGCTCTGTTCTAGCGGTACCATCGGGTTACGGTGGTTACACGGTTTATTGTGATGCCTCGAGAGTAGGGTTAGGATGTGTTTTAATGCAAAATGGCAAGGTTATTGCTTATGCTTCGCGCAGTGAAGAAGCATGAACAAAACTACCCTACACATGATTTAGAGATGGCCGCGGTAGTTTTTGCTTTGAAGATTTGGAGGCATTACCTATATGGAGAAACTTGCGAAATCTTTACGGATCATAAAAGTTTGAAGTACATCTTTCAGCAGAGAGATCTGAATATGAGGCAAAGGAGATGGATGGAACTGTTGAAAGATTATGATTGTACTATACAGTATCACCCAGGCAAGGCAAATGTAGTTGCCGATGCTTTGAGTAGGAAATCATCAGGGAGTCTAGCTCATATTCAAGAGGTACGAAGGCCTTTGATTAAGGAGTTGCATGGATTAGTGGATGAAGGAGTTATATTTAACCTTAGCAAAGGTAGATCAATGATTGCTCACTTTCAGGTTAAGTTAGACTTGCTTGAGAGGATAAAAGCAGCTCAGAAGGAAGATGATTCACTACTCAGGATTAGAAGTGAGGTTGAGCAGGGTAAAACTGCAGGTTTTGTGATTGGTGATGATGATGTGTTGAGATTTGGGGATAGACTTTGTGTACCTGATGTTGATGATCCGAAGAGAGAGCGTGATGAGAGGCACATCGGACAGTCTATACTGAGTGCATCCGGGGTTCCACCAAGATGTATAAAGATCTTAAGGTGTGCTATTGGTGGAATAGGATGAAGGCGATGTAGCGAGACTTTGTTTCTAGGTGTTTGACATGTCAAAGGGTAAAGGTGAACATCAAAGACCTCTCGGATTGCTGCAACCATTGTTGATACCGAGAATGGAAGTGGGAAAGGATCACAATGGACTTTGTGGTTTGGGTTGCCTAGGAGTCGGGAGGGTTATGATTCGATATGGGTGATTGTTGATAGATTGACAAAAATCAGCCCATTTTCTACCGATTAAGATTACTTATGGGTATGCAAAGTTGGCGAAATTGTTTATTAGCGAGATTGTACGATTGCATGGAGTGCCAATCTCGATAATATCAGATAGAGGTCCACAATTCACATCGCGATTTTGGGTGAAGTTTCAGGAAGCGATGGGTACTAAAGTGCAGTTGAGCACAGCTTTTCACCCTCGGGCGATGAGTCGATCCCGAAAGGACTATTCGAGATATTGGAGGATATGTTGAGAGCACTGTGTTATGGATTTTGGGGTTGGTTGGAGTAAGTTCCTATCATTAGTGGAATTTGCTTACAACAACAGTTATCAGGCTAGCATAGAGATGGCACCTTATGAGGCTTTGTACGGACGAAAATGTAGATCTCCCGGTTTGTTGGTTTGAGGTTGGTGAGAAAAAGGCTAATGGGACTGAGTTGATTCAAATTACCTCGAGAGAAGATAGAGGTGATCGGAAAGAGGCTTGAGACTGACTCAAAGTAGGCGAGAAAAAGTTACGCGGATAAAAGGAGGCGTGACTTAGAGTTTTCAGTGGGTGATTGTGTGTTCTTAAAGGTCTCACCGACCAAGGGAGTATTCAGGTTTGGAAAGAAAGGCAAGCTAAGTCCTCGATTTATTGGGCCGTATGAGATTTTGGAGAGAATTGGAGCAGTTGCTTATAGGTTGGCCTTACCGCCAAATTTGTCGGCCATACATCCAGTATTTCATGTTTCTATGCTACGGAAGTATATGCCGGATCCATCTCATGTGTTAGAAGTGCATCCAGTTGAGTTAAGAGATGATGTGACTTATGAGGTGCAACCAGAAACTATAGTGGACCGACAAGTGAGAAAGCTAAGGTCGAAGAATATAGCTTCGGTGAAGGTGAAGTGGAAAGGTCATTCAATTGAAGAAGCGACATGGGAACTTGAGGATAAGATGCGTGAGGAATATCCTCATCTTTTTGATAATCTCGGTGCGTATTTAAATATTTATTTAGTTTCGAGGGACGAAACTTTTTATAAGGTGGGGAGATTGTAGTGTTTTGAATTTTTTATAAGGAGAATACAAGATTGCCCTTAGTTGCTTAGAATTAGGTTAAGGGTAGGGTAGTAATTGCACAAGTTAGTAAATATAAATAGAAAAGAAAAAGAAAAGAAAAGGAAAAAAGAGAGGTAATCTGAAAATTGAGAGAGAGAGAACCAGGGACAAGAGAAAGAAGAAGAAGAAGAAGAAGAAAAAGAGGGAAAGAGAAGAAGAAGAGAAAGGAAGAAGGAGAAATAAGTTGTTAAGGTAATGTGTGTGTTTATTATGTATAAATATGATTATTAACTATGATTTTGCTTGAATGGGTTGTTAGGGTTTGAGAATTTTATTTGGGTTTGATTGATGAATTAGGAGAGATGTTAGGGTTTGAATGTGTTGGATAATAGTTTAAATAGTTTGATTGTAGATGATTTTGAAGTTTTGAGATGTTTGGTTTGAGAAAATATTGAGAAAAATGGTGAAATAATGTTGATAAATTCGAAATCCTTTGCTGGAAATTCTGGATGGAGGTTGAAGATGACAAAAATTCATTTTGGTCCTTTTGGTGAAAATTTCAGTTTAGTCCCTGAACTTTGGAAAAATTACAGTTTGGTCCCTGGGGTGAAATTGAAGATTCTGGACAGAATTGAGGATGAATTATGGACAAAATTTCAGTATAGTTGTGAATTTAAGAGGAGTTCAATTTAGTCCTTCAATTTGGTAAAATTACGATTTGGCCCTAAAAAATATGAGAAAAAATTCAGAATGGTCCCTAGGTGAAATAATAGCATTTAAGATTGGTTTGATGGATAATTGAAGTTCATTTGATGGATTATTATCAATTTTATGAGTTAGGTATTTGGAATTAGATTTTGGAAGAAACCTTTGATTTAGGTTTTACGAAGAAATGGGACGAGTTGATTCAAAAAACACATAGGATTATGATTTGAACTCTTAGATATGTTATTAAAGGTATTTTAATTCCTTTGAGTCATTTTTTGAATATCTTCTTTTATATATATTCAGATAATCCCGATATTCAACCCGCGGGACATCGGTAGGATTTCGTCAACACTGCGCTACGAACCTTGTTTATTCTTAAGTCAGGTGAGTGGATAATATTTAATATGCATGAGAAATAGTATAAATATTTGAATTTGCTAGTATGAATTGGATTATGCTTTTTGGATAATATATACCTTGATTATATTCTTGATACGATAAAGCATAATCATTTGTTGAATATCCGTCCTTGATATGAACCTATATCTGTTTGTGAATTGTTAGCTCCTCATTTGATTGATACCATGAGTTGAGCCTTGAGATATGAACATGTTTGTTTGATATTAGATATACCTATGGTATGCCAGTCAGAATACCCATGCTAACAGGGTAGTGTTAGCCTTTGTGCTACATCGTATCCGAAACCCTAGTTGGTCGGGAGTCACCAACTTTGTGTGGGCTGATCATCCCACAGTACGGAGCCTTATGCTCACTATATTCTGATTTTCTGACGAGCTTTACCTATACATTCTTGTTATGACCCATTTGAGAAATTTGTTGTAAGAACCTTAAGCCGATTTGATATTATACTTCTCTTTGCTATATTATCTCGTATGTGTATATTAGATATTATCTACTCATCGAGTTGTTGAACTCACTCCCTCATTATTTATCATTTTCAGGGTCGTAGCTTGCTAGCAGGTCATTTTTGTCCAACTCTTGGAACCTGCTATTTTGGTTGTATTTGATATTTTGTTCATATGTCTAGTTAGTGCTCCACAATTATAACTGTATGTAATCAACTCTTGTATAAAGACAATCGAATTATGTTATAAAGTTTCCGTTGATATTTCCGCTGCGTTGAACTACGAATATGGATTCGATGTTGAATGATAAGTTTGTGTGTGAGTTTGGGTTCGCATAGGTGTGGAATCCTGGAGGGGGACCATGCCTATGTGCCGGTCACGGATCCGGGATTCGGGTCGTGACAGATATGTTATTAAAGGTATTTTACTTCTTTTGAGTCATTTTTGAGTATATCTTCTTTTATATATTCAGATAATCCCGATATTCTACCCGCGGGACATCAGTAAAGTTTCATCAACATTCTGCTTTTGGACCTTGTCTGCTTTTGAGTCCGGTGAGTGGATAATATTTAATATGCATGAGAAATAGTATAAATATTTGAATTTGCTAGTATGAATTGGATTATGCTTTTTGATAATATATATATACCTTGATTTCTATTCTTGATACGATAAAGCATAATCAATTGTTGAATATGCATTCTTGATATGAGCCTATATCTGTTTGTGAATTGATAGCTCTTCATTTGATTAATGCCATGAGTTGAGCCTTGAGATATGAATATGTTTGTTTGATTATAAGATATACCTATGGTATGCCAGTCAGAATACCCATGCTAACAGGGTAGTGTTAGCCTTTGTGCAAATCCTATCTCGAAACCCTAGTTGGTCGGGGAGTCACCAACTCGTGTGGGATCGATCATCCCACGATGACGGAGCCTCATGCTCATTGCATTCTGATTTTCTGACGAGCTTTACCTATTAAATTCTTGTTATGACTCCTATTTGAGAAACTTCTTGTAAGAACTTCGAGTCAATTTGATAATATACTTTTCTTTGTTGTATTATCTCGTATGTGTATATTAGATGTTATCTACTCACTGAGTTGTTGAACTCACCCCCTCATTATTTATCATTTTTAGGCTCGTAGCTTGCTAGCAGGTCATTTTTGTCGTATTCTCGGAACCTGCTATTTTGGTTGTAATTGATACTTTTTGTTCTTATGTCTAGTTAGTGCTCCACAATTATAATTGTATATAATCAACTCTTGTATGAAGACAATCGAATTATGTTATAAAGTTTACTTTGTTATTACCGCTCATTAGACTCTGAATATGAATGATAAATTTGTGTGTAAGTTTGGGTTCGCATAGGTGTGGAACCTTGGAGGGGAACCATGTCTATGTGCCGGTCACGGATCCGGGAATCGGGTCGTGACACAATCTTTGGAAGACATTTCCCACCATGTTGACAATTGAAACATGTTGGCGGATACCTAGCTCCTCCATATCAGCAAATATCTGCAAGAATGAGAGATAAGTAGCAACTACACTCTCTTTTATTTCTGGTAGCCGTTTCACTCTTTTCTTTTTTTTCTGGCAACCGCGGCATTTCTTCTTCTTCTTCGATGACAGTAGCAGCAACCCTCCTCCTTTTTCTCTGGTAACTGTAGCAGCAACTACACCCCTCCTCCTCCAACAACAACTCTCCCTTCTCCTCCAGCGACTGCAGCGGCAACATCACTTTTTCTCTTCACTGCAGTATCGTATTTGAGTTTTTTTCTCCGGTTGTGGACTGATGATATGAACACTGCTTTTGCTCATGTAGTTACACTATTGTCAGCGAGTTCTTCACTTAGCCTGAGCTAATGAGATTAAAATTTTCTTCTACACATCTGATGTTTCCAAGCTGTTCTTACTCCGAACCCAATTCATTTCTGATTGCCAACTACAAGAGCAACAGAATTGGAACGTTTGTAAATTACACTGATTGGTAGTATTTCTGTTCAATAAAAACACTTAGTAATGACCTGATTAGGATTATCATATTTCCACGCAATTGGTAACTCTTAACAATTATTCTGCTATGCCAAACATTTTAATTTGTTCCTGCGAAATCAGTTCAAACATGCTTTTCTTTGCTTGTTTCTGAGGGTATTGTAGTGAGGATTTGCTGATTATTTCTTACTGAAAATTCCTTTCTTGCTTTAAGAGTCTCGATTATGTTAGCAGATAGTGAGGTGAATGTGAAAATTTGCGGCACTGATTTGTTTTTCAGGTTGAAGAATTGAAGTTAAAGATTCTTTATTTCTGTAGAAGCAAAGCAATTCTTACTGCTCTGCCTTCATGTTCTGTGCGAGCTGCAAATTGACATCTCTTCCTTCATGGCAGTATTTTGCGTTCTGCGAGTCCTACTTCGCTCTGGACTTCTCTCCATTTCTGTTTTTCTGCTTTGTATAGCCTGCCTGTAATATACATGTTCAATTTAGCAATCTTGAATTCTGAAAGACTATTTTTGTACCTAAATACTGAACTGCTTTATGATTCCTAGTCTTTATCAAACTTTCTCGAGAGTATAGAATTTTCAAATGCTTTTGTACTCTGGAATCATTTCCATCAGGATTCTGATATTTGACAAACTGCAAAATTGTTCGATCTTTATTATAATTTCTTTGTTGTCGTAACTGGGTGTTTATCAATTATATTATTGGGTTCACGAACAAGTTTAAGTCATTAGTTTTTATATTAGAAGAAATGACCTTAAAAAAAAGAACATATATTTTAAATTCAAATTTTTTATCATTAGATTAACCTTGCTTGAAGTTAATCTTGATTATAATCCTTCATGCCTTTTGCTTTTATATCCTGCAATGACTCTATTTCTGATCCTCGCACTGTTTATTAAATGAATATATTTCCAAAGACTGCTGGTTTTTTACCCAACCATTTAAAAGAGTTAGTAACATAACAGTTGCTTTTAAAATGATTTGTATTTAGAAAGATATTAAAGTAATATTTTTTTATTTTTTAAAAATTATTTTTAACATCACTGTTTAAAAATACTATTTTTTTTTTAAATTTAAAACAAAACGCAATTATTAAAAAAATAGAAGCTAAAATTAAAAAAGTAGGCATGTTCTTGATTACCCATTCATCAAAGCTTGACTTATTGTACGTGCCGTAACTAGCTAGTTAGAACCACGACCTCGAAATCTTACTTTCGTGTCCAAGGTTGTCAAAATCACGGTTTTAACACGACACGGAAGGCACTTCTGAAACTCAGATCGTAAAATCGCACGCACCGAACTTAATATATATATATATATATATATATATATATATATATAAAAACATAAAACATGCAATGGATTGTCTTCAATGGAATTAGGCAGACGAAACAACCAAGAGAAAATACCTGGAATGTACAGGGATCTTGTAGTTTCCACCCCACAAGATCGTGGAAGCTACGATGATGTCGACTTTGATCAATCCATTTGATCCACAGAAGAGCTTTCCTATGATTAAAGATTGCTGCATCAAGCATTCCTGGTTTGCTCTGTTGGGAGCAGTTCACGAGATTGAGTGGCTGCAGCATGCTGAGAGATTCTATAGGTAAAGTGGGCAGGCAGCTGGATGGTCTGACATAACACTGTCATGCATGAACAACAGTTTGAGTTAGTGGCTCGACTAGGGTTCCTCCGGTTGATTTTCATTTACTTAAAAGATAAAGAGATGCTACATTAACAAAGAGAAGGTACATTAATACTCTTGGAGATCAAGTAACTTCCAATCATAAACGTATACAATACAATGCAAATCGTGTACTAGGCTGATTATAGTTATATTTACACGATATTAGTTGAAAAGGAACCTCTAAAATCTTTTTTTTCTTCTCGTTGAGCTCTGATTTCTAAAAGGGGTACTACAGCAACTTCTAACACAACGTAGACATCAAGTTAGTGAGCCTAATCAGGTATATATGGAGACTTGCAAGAATGACTATCCATGTACAGTAATGTTTTTTAGCCGAGTGATGCTTAAGCTGGACATGGTTTGCTTGGACCTTGAACAGCAAGGCGACCCATCCGAATCATCAGCGCTACTTCTTCATAATAAGATGCTAGCAGTGCTTTCCCTGCTGGACATTATTCACACCAGCCATCAGTTTGAGCTGGAGGGGTGTTTATCAACCATCTGTCAACACCCATTTATTACTGAAGTGAATAAGTTCAGATTGGGATGCAGTTTCTTCCACAGCCATCCACCAGTTGTCATCTTCTGTTGAAATCCAAGGTTGATTCCAGAACTGCCCAAGTGAACCGGTCGACCACTTGGAAGAAGAAACTCAACCGGTCGACCGCCTGAGAAGTTGAACAGAGTGCACCTGCGTAGAAGAATCGAAGAATGAAGAATTAAAGGTTGAAGAATCAATCGTTGTGATTGAGTTTACATTGTAATTAGTGTGTTGAAGTGTTCTGAGTCAATGTTTTTAGTTAATTTCAGTTTATAGTCAACAATTGTCAAAATAGGAAATTGTAACCGAACTTGGAAAATATAGCCGTTGTAAAATATAGCCGTTGTAATTTTTGCTCTATAAATAAAGCTAATGGGATGGCAGTAACCAATATGAAAATTCTGCCCATGTACATGTTCTCTTAATTCTCAAAGGGGTTGAAGTTCTTTTGTTCTTTCTTTTCTGGAAAATGTTCTTCAAATTCTGGAAATTTAACCATTCCCAGAATTCGATTGCTACAGTGCGTGTTTGTGTTCTTTTCTGTACAAATCGCTACAGTAGCTGTTCTTTCTATTTTTCCAGAATTCAACCCCAAATTCCAACATGGTATCAGAGCGATTAGATCTTAGAGAAGGGATTTTTGAGAGAAATTCGAGTGAAACAAAAGGATTCAAGGATAGATTAAACCTTGAAAGAAAAAGATTGCACTTCTTCCAGAAATTCCAGAATTCGTCAATCAAGAAATCAGTCTTGATTTGTTCTTTAAAGGACTAGTAATTGAAGAATTGATCAATTATAGTTCGTGTTCTTTGTGAGTATATTACTCCTGTTCTTTGTTCTCTTTGTGAGTATATTACTCCTGTTCTTTGTTCTGTGGAATTCTTGGAAGGAAAAGAGTGCAAGAAGCAAGTGAAAGGGAACTTGTTCGTGTATTGGCAGATTTTGAAATCAAGGAAAGTCTTGATTTGTTCTTTAAAAAAAGGGGATAAACAATTGACAAAGACGATCAATTGATATCCTTGTTCTCTAGTATTGTGAAAGTCTTGGAAGTAAAATACAAGGAAAAGAAATTTTTCGAGCAAGACTGTTCTTGACAGACAATTCGAAGGCTTAAAGATGTGTATGTGATGAATGTGGGTGATAGCAGGGCAATCGTTGCCCAGAATGAGCCACAAGATGTTGGTTCCAGTATGTATGAAAATGAATTGAGCACGGAGGCAATAATTGAAACGAGATTGACTGCTCGGTAGTCTTTGGAAAATGCATCCTGCCAGAGCAGAGGATGTGAAGATGCAGCAATTGACTGAGGGAGGAAATGTTGACCCTGCTATAGAGACTCAGGGTGATTTGAAGCCTACCATGTTAAGGCAAAGTGGATGGCCTAGGAGAAATGTCAAAGAAGAAGGAAACAGAGCTGTTGGTTTCAAAATTAGAGGAGAAAATGGACGCCTTGTCAGAAGGATCGAGGTCATCTGAGAATAAAATGCAAGATTTGTTGTTGAAAATTTCAGCGTTAGAAATTGAAAACAAAGACAATGCAAAGAAGAATCAAGGAAGCAGATAATGTGTGTTCAGGGGGAACATGCGGCTCTGGTCTTAAGCTTCAGGAGGAGCTGGATCTCCAAAAGTCAAAGGAAGACAGGAAAAGGGCTTTATTGCAATTGCAGAGGAAAGTGATGAGTGACAAGCAACAATGAAGACGAGAATGGTGGAGAATGTGCAGCTCAGGAATCAAGGGGGAGTGTTGAAATCCAAGGTTGATTCCAGAACTGCCCAAGTGAACCGGTCGACCACTTGGAAGAAGAAACTCAACCGGTCGACCGCCTGAGAAGTTGAACAGAGTGCACCTGCGTAGAAGAATCGAAGAATGAAGAATTAAAGGTTGAAGAATCAATCGTTGTGATTGAGTTTACATTGTAATTAGTGTGTTGAAGTGTTCTGAGTCAATGTTTTTAGTTAATTTCAGTTTATAGTCAACAATTGTCAAAATAGGAAATTGTAACCGAACTTGGAAAATATAGCCGTTGTAAAATATAGCCGTTGTAATTTTTGCTCTATAAATAAAGCTAATGGGATGGCAGTAACCAATATGAAAATTCTGCCCATGTACATGTTCTCTTAATTCTCAAAGGGGTTGAAGTTCTTTTGTTCTTTCTTTTCTGGAAAATGTTCTTCAAATTCTGGAAATTTAACCATTCCCAGAATTCGATTGCTACAGTGCGTGTTTGTGTTCTTTTCTGTACAAATCGCTACAGTAGCTGTTCTTTCTATTTTTCCAGAATTCAACCCCAAATTCCAACATCTTCCTCGTCAATGCTATCCTGCTTCAAGAACATAAAAGAATAATCAGGTTCAATAAATATCATGTTTTTAACAGCTGCATCCATTCAAATTTGCAGAGCTCCGACTGTTGAAACAAACTTGAAACTGCAATTCTGGTAGCAATATCTGTTGCTAAGTAGGCAAATCATTTTCAGTTTGTCTGTTTTTGCTATTGATGAGTAAATTGTGTAATTTTGTATATCCATCATAAAATAATATTTTGATTCCATTCACCAACCCAGTATAAAAAACAATGGACTACTTCGTCAATTTCGAGAATATTTCTCCGCGACATGCCTGCCATAGAGCTTCTCCAGGGGCATATCCCTGATCCCCGGCATAATTCTTGTTCCATCTAAACATGATACAATAATCAACGGAACATAAAAGTAATGCTTTGAACATTTGACTAAGAAAATCAGAATCTGCTTCAACAAAGTAACAAATGAGAGAAAAAGCTGAAGGGAGCAGAAGATGGGAGGGAATGATGATATAACCACTCTTGGCATGGGAAATGCTATGAGATAAGATACAGCAGTGAGACTCCTGAGATTTGTGACTAGAGCAGTATACTAACCGATGTCTTCTGCTTATTTTCAATAACTTCTGCAACTTTTATGGCTTCAAGCCACCAAGAATCTTTAGAGCAGCTATCTGGGTCATGTTTGTCATCACAAAGCAGAAAATGTTCACAACCGTTGCTAAAATGTTGAAGTTTAAGATTATCATTTGTTGACCCGATTTGATCCACCAATTGCACTGAATCATAAGAATATGGAGGATCAGGGATCACATTCCAAGGGATGGGACGTAAAGGGGATCGGTAACCTGTACCATCAAGAATAACAACAGTTCAAAAAGTGATTACCCATGCATAAAAAGGGTACAACAATCACCAAAACTACAGAAAAAAACTGTACTGCACCTTGGCAATCTGGATCATGGCATTTCTGATAATAATCCGCCCTTCTCAGGTCAACAACATACATAGCTGAATAATAAAAAAGACATTGAAGCACATAAGCCTCTTTCTTTTATTTAAAGGAGGCAGATGAAATTCCAAAACAATGGCAACCGAGTCTTTGAAGAAGCTGAAAAGGTTTGATGAACTTCAAAATATCTTAGTAGTTGTGCCATGTGCAGTCGCATTATTACTTAAGAGTTTATACAGGGTATAGATTTCATGCATAGAGCACAAATATATTTTAGTTGCAGCTAAAAGAAAAATAAAATAATATAAAGTAAGAGTTACCATGATTGCTTTTATGCTCTCTACCAATTCGTTCACAACATCCATTTCTGGACATGCTGTAGACCATCAGTCCATACTCTGAGAACCAATACCAGCTTCGAATTTTTCCTAAACAGCAGAAAATTGTCAATCAGGAAACAAAGAAAATAAAAAGAGAAGCAGTTGATACCTCAAACTTTTTATAAGAGAATTATGAGAAAGAAAAGGGAAAAGCATGACAAATTAATTTATGCTAATGCTGAAAGTTATGTGATGAATCCCAGTGATAGAAAAAACAAAAAGATAAATAAAAATGAAGGGCTACTGGAATGAGCCCGAGTCCCAACTTCCCATAAATTTCTTTAGATTAAGCTGCTGAAGTTACTTAGAGTTGGAAGGGAAATTTCAGCTGGAGATGAAATCAAGAAGAAACTACAGAGGGATATCTACCATAAAAATGGAAAAATCAAAAGAGCAGTTTTAACAGGTCCTGCTGTTTCAAGTGATGAAACTATTAGAAAACAGGTGTCATTTATATTTTTTACCCTTACTATCCAAAATGGGAACTCAAAGGCCGCAGAAAATAAATCTTGAAAATGGCACCACCTGATATATTTCCGATTGAGGCAATAGATTCTATGAATTTGTCCAAGGCTGGGAATGGTGAGTTTCCGGTATCGCTTGGCACACCATTCAATGGAACTTCTTTTGGGGTGCAGTGTCTTCTGTAATCATTGTTTACCTGCGTTGGAAACAATTATTGATAAAAAGAATTAGTACATTAGAAGCATGCTGCTCCTAAAAGTACCAGCAATAACTAATCTTTAATCTTAAGAGAAGGGTGGAAACAACCAGAGTACATGACAGTTAAAGCACTTTGAAGGTATTGCAGAGCATAACGAAATGAAGGATGTTGCTCATCATTAGAACTAATACAGGGTTCAAACTTACCTCCGTATCAAATTGCAGAGTCTTCATACATTCCATGTCCATTTTGCAGACAAGAAGTTTATTGCAATCAACATCCATGCTGCAGATCAAGAATGACATGAACATGTCTTCTTCACACTGTTAATCAACAAACCAGCATACCGGGGAATTTGGATCATCACAAAACCACTAATTAACTTGCTAACAACAGAAAAATTGCTGGTCAGCATTCTCTTGAAGGGGCAAAAATCCATCAGAGTTGATTGAAGACTTTCTAGGTGATCAATATGACAGTTGTGTGCATTATTACAGCATGATTCAGGTAAATGATAAACAAAGGCAATACAAATTGTAAAATATAGAATTTACCACCCCCTTTGTATGGTAGTCAAGTTACCAAGAAAACCCAAGGACAATGTGCCAAGCATAGTTTCAAGGGCTTCTGAAGAATTCCCATATTAACTTTAAACTAATAGTCAAAGGCAAGGCAAATGGTATACCATGTCCTTGCATTTGAAGCGCTCAGCAGGCAGCAGGACAGAATTCTTCCCTGCTTTTGATGACAGAGCTAAGCGAAAGCAGCGGTTTCTAGAATATACAGCAACATCTATGAAAAGTTGGCTTGGAGGTTTAGCAGAGGATGAATCTTTTCTTACAAACATATTTTCATCTCTCCCTCTTGCACTATGAATCCGGGAGCATATCTGATAATATGTGAGCACAGCAATAACAATTGGTATTTCAGTAAGAAAATATGAAAAATTAAACACCGATATCTGAAGTAAATTTCTTGCATCAGTCAACCTAGTATGAAATATACATAGTATAGAACACATTCTCAGCTTCATTTTCTGTAAGCAGAAATAGGTGCTCATTCCACAAGGGTTACCTCTGAAACAAATGCACCTGCACGTGTGTTGTCTTTAAAAGCAGTCTTCGGGATGCGGATGATCAAATGACGAGAGAACTTTTCTGCATGGGTACAATTATAAGTGATGGTAACTTTTCTGCTTGAACCAATGAATGCAAAGCATATCAAATGTACGAGAAATTCATTTAATGAGTGAAACTCAATTATGCAAGACAAATTTCACAAAGGGGTTTACTAAGTGTTCTTTAGTATCTATATATGCTTTGACATTATGTAATATAGGATAGGGTATGAATATCATGCATCTCCAGAACACCATACCTGCAGTAGAAGAGTCAAGCTCTACTATCCAATCCTGGTTCCCTTGAATAGAATACTTTTCGGATAATGCTTCTAGGATGACTGATATCAAGAGATCGACCATTTCGTCTCCATTTCTTTCCGCATTGTGTCTCCTACTGAACTCCAGATCAAAATAAAGGTGGCATGGTAAACCCTGAAACAGCAATAGCATAGAACTGGCATGAATTACAATAATGGCACACAAAGGACCAGCACTTGCACACTATTGACATTACTACTTGAACATCCTTGCAGGTTTGCTGCAACCAAATTACATCAATGCAATTGCCTTATAATGAAACAGTAAATAGAAAAATACGTGAGGTTCTAGGCACAAGTTTTAGAAATTTATCAGTGTAAAGCCAACCATGATTTTTCAACAATCAATGTTTACATTTTATGAAGAATGGATTCCTGTGCGATCATCCTAGTGTCTTCTTTTATGAAATGGAAAACAAGGGGAAGTTTCTTACCTCCTGAATCACTTCATAATGGTGGCGAAACTTAGCATCCATGTTTTTGTACATGAAATTAAAAACGATCAGCAAAAAAGCCAGACACCAATTAGAGAAAGCACCTGAAATATTTGTATTGATTCCAAACATCATTGCAGAAAGAAAAGACAAGAGAGAGAACCTTCTCCAAAACTCTGTGTATGTAGAGACAAGAAACCTTCGTTGTCCATTATGGTGATCTTGATAGCTAAAAATGCATACATTTGCATGTTCTTTTGCAAAATTCATCGCTTCATTCTGCCTAGGAAATGTTGCCCATGCTTCCTTGCTAACCAAACAAGCAACACAATCACTTCACACTATAAAGAAAAAGAAAGGGGGGGATAAAAATGAACCACAACCTCAAATGTGATTTTTGTTGTTCTGCGAGATCAATGCGAATTTCACGCAAAAGTCTCAACGAGCTAATGGGTCTTTTGGTGGCACTCCATGTGGGGACCCATAAAACACAACCGGAGAAATCTGCTACTTCATCAATTCTTACATTACAATGAACATCATAACATAAATTTCCAACAAAAAATAAACCTGTCACTAAAAGAGTAAGAATAAAAATACCAATAATAATCCAAAGTAAATTTACCAATCCTTGAATTACAATCAGCATAATCTTTTGGACTAATTGATGACAGAAAATACTGTTTTCTGGATTTGATTTATAACCACAAGAACTTCAAGTTGTTGAAGTCGAGTAGCTCTGCATTTTTGCAGGAACTGCTCCTCCATTTTATCAGACTGGCAGTCATGATCGATGTATTCCAGCAACACAAACTATCTACAAAACAAAGATTTGAATCCTTAATTAGTAAAAACTGGGAACAAAGGGATGGATATATGTTTCACATGAAGATTTAGAATCTCTCTACCGAATGATATTATAATAATAATGGAGGAACTGCTCTTAGTTGACAGCCAGAAGATGTATAAAGCAATTAGATAGAGGTATTAGTGAGAATCCTTACCTAACCCTAATGAGCTAAAGTACATGCCAATATTCCAGTTAAGTGAAAAATCTTTCTGAATTAGGGATCGTCACACAGTGCATTGCACCTACAAAGGTGAATGATCAGTACTTGACAAATGTGCTACTGAAAATCAATGCCAAGGTAGAATTTTGCAGTGTTATACCGTTTGAGGTTTCTGGTTTTCTCCTATTCATTCCGATTTCGATCCAAGCATTCATGCCCTATCTAATTCTCGTCATTCTCTCTCATTTCCCACAGCTTGGTGGAATGAATTCCTTGTTATCAACTGAGCATGCTCCTTCTATACCTTTGGTCTCTAAGCGGCCCACCTTAATACTTGGGATGGATGTATCACATGGCTCTCCAGGCCATTCTGATGTGCCATCTATTGCCGCGGTAATAAATATTTTCTCTGATTTTCTTTCCGTTGTGCCCTTGGTCATCTGTGCTTGATAAATTATGTTACCTCAAAAAAGTTCTTTTCACTTTTCTCTCTTTCGAAATCTTTAATTCTCTTCTTATACTGCGTACTTTTAGGTGGTAAGTTCCAGGCACTGGCCATTAATTTCTCGCTACAGAGCTTCTGTTCGCACTCAGTCACAAAAGGTTGAGATGATTGCAAATCCATTCAAGCCTGTTGCTGGTACTAGGCAGCAATATTATCACCTTACTCACCTGATAATGCCCTGATCCTCAGCAGTACCACTTTGCCAATAACAAAGTAAATCACTACCCACTTTGCCTTCATGTTCTTGAAAAGGACTGAAATCAATATGATTCCTCTGCGAAGATCACCATTAAGATCACCTGGAGCAGGAATGGCATCTCCTGTTTCTTCCTATCATCAAAGTCCACTATCTCCTACACTGCACTCACCAATACCACCATATGCTTACTCGCCATTTATTAGGCCAACTCTTTCTGCTTCCCAGCCAGCAAAATCTGTTCCAAATTCTCCAGCTCATCTTACAGGTTCTCCTCGCTATTCACCATCCTCCAATAAGGTATTGCTAAAATGTATTTAGTAATTGTGTTTGCTTCTAAATATCGCTTACAATGCATGCTTCTTTCCTGTTGCTGACAAGAGTATTTACTGGCAGGTTTCAAGAAAATCATACGAGAAGATGAGAAGGCCTGATGGTTTATAGTGTCTGTGACATGTGGGCTATTGGTGCTGGGATTTGTTTATAAAAAAGGAAACAAAACTGGCCTCTCTGTAACTGTAACGAGAAAAATGGTTTCAAAAAAAGTGTTCAATACAGCCTGTTTTTTGAAGGGCTTTCGTCGAATACTCTAATATCAGCTTTGAACTTGAGATAATCTAGTTTGTTCACAAAAATCACCCGTCAATCTTGAAAAATCTTCACCATGGAAGCCAATGGCCCCTGCTATCCTCCCAGCAAACACACAAAAAACACGAAACAATCCACCAACACGACGGAAACTACAAGCAAATGCCAAAGGTTTTGCCAGCACGCCACCTTTCCATACAATAAATTTTCTAAGCTATATAAACATAATATTTTATTTTCTTCGAAAGCTCATTCATCGTAAGATGAATGGCAAAGCTTAGGTTTCCAACACGCTAAGCATGAACAAATTTCAATAACATTGGTTTATAGTATCATTTTCAATGATTCATACAAAAACTTACAACAAATGTTTCATTGATCAACACGATTACCAAAGTTCTATGCATTAATTTGAAACAAACCCACAATCAACCATCCTATATAATGGGTTTCAATAAGATTCGATTCCCAAAATCAACAACTACTTCGTCACTTTTTTCCATTTTAATTCTTAGAAGATAAGGAAATTAATAGATGACACAAGCATTTGGATCTTCCTCCTCCCTTCTAACATAATAATATGGGGGCATATGAGGATTATAGGACCTGTAAGCCTTGACAAGCTCAGCCACAGGATCTTCATAATGCTCTCCAGGCTCTTTTTTCTTCTCAGGCTCTTTTTTCTCTTCAGGCTCTTTTTTCTTCTCAGGCTCTTTTTTCTCTTCTTTCTTCTTCACATGCTCTTTCTTCTCAGGCTCTTTTGCAAGTCCTATTGAAATTATTTCTGTGACACACAGCTTTCTCAATTTGTTCACGATCTGTATTGCATCAATGTCGCCTATTACTGTCATCGTCTTCTTCTTAAGTTCAATGGACATTGATTCCACCCCTGCAAATCTTGCATCACAATTTAAACCACTAAATTAAATAAATAAAAAAACATAAATACTTTAATGATGATCGTCATTTATTTTGCTTTATAAATTAAACTACTATTGTCACGACCCGATTCCCGGATCCGTGACCGGCACATAGGCATGGTCCCCCTCCAAGGTTCCACACCTATGCGAACCCAAACTTACACACACAAACATATCCTTCAACTTTCAAAGTTCAACGCAGCGGAAATATCAAAGTACTTTATAACATAATTCAATTGTCTTTATACAAGAGTTGATTACATATTGTTGTAATTGTGGAGCACTAACTAGACATATGAACAAAAATATCAAATACAACCAAAATAGCAGATTCCAAGAGTTGGAAAAAAATGACCTGCTAGCAAGCTACGACCCTGAAAATGATAAATAATGAGGGGGTGAGTTCAACAACTCAGTGAGTAGATAATATCCAATATACACATACGAGATAATATAGCAAAGAGAAATATAATATCAAATCGGCTCAAGGTTCTTACAACAAATTTCTCAAATAGGTCATAACAAAAATGTATAGGTAAAGCTCGTCAGAAAATCAGAATGCAGTGAGCATGAGGCTCCGTACTGTGGGATGATCAGTCCACACAGGTTGGTGACTCCCCCGACCAACTAGGGTTTCAGATACGATGTGCACAAAGGCTAACACTACCCTGTTAGCATGGGTATTCTGACTGGCATACCATAGGTATATCTGATATTCAAACAAACATATTCATATCTCAAGGCTCAACTCATGATATCAATCAAATGAGGAACTATCAATTCACAAACAGATATGGGCTCATATCAAGAACGAATATTCAACGAATGATTATGCTTTATCGTATCAAGACTATAATCAAGGTATATATTATCCAAAAAGCATAATCCAATTCATACTAACAATTTCAAATATTTATACTATTTCTCATGCATATTAAATGTTATCCACTCACCGGACTCAAAAGCAAACAAGTTCCAAAAGCAGAATGTTGATGAAACTTTACTGATGTCCCGCGGGTAGAATATCGGGATTATCTGAATATATAAAAGAAGATATACTCAAAAATGACTCAAAAGAAGTAAAATACCTTTAATAACATATCTAAGAGTTCAAATCATAATCCTATGTGTTTTTGAATCAAACTATCCATTTCTTCACAAAAACCTAAAACAAAGGTTTCTTCCAAAATCTAATTCCAAATACCTAACTCATAAAATTGATAATAATCCATCAAATGAACTTCAATTATCCATCAAACCAATCTTAAATGCTATTATTTCACCTAGGGACCATTCTGAATTTTTCTCATATTTTTAGGGCCAAATCGTAATTTTACCAAATTGAAGGACTAAATTGAACTCCTCTTAAATTCACAACTATACTGAAATTTTGTCCATAATTCATCCTCAATTCTGTCCAGAATCTCCAATTTCACTCCAGGGACCAAACTGTAATTTTTCCAAAGTTCGGGGACTAAACTGAAATTTTCACCAAAAGGACCAAAATGAATTTTTGTCATCTTCAACCTCAACCCAGAATTTCCAGCAAAGGATTTTCGAATTTATCAACATTATTTCACCATTTTTCTCAATATTTTCTCAAACCAAACATCTCAAAACTTCAAAATCATCTACAATCAAACTAATCAAACTATTACCCAACACATTCAAACCCTTAACATCTCTCTTAATTCATCAATCAAACCCAAATAAAATTCTCAAACCCTAACAATCCATACAAGCAAAAATCATAGCTAATAATCACATTTATACATAATAAAACACACACATTACCTTAA
This sequence comes from Salix suchowensis, assembly GCA_029030765.1. Classification (NCBI taxonomy): domain Eukaryota; kingdom Viridiplantae; phylum Streptophyta; class Magnoliopsida; order Malpighiales; family Salicaceae; genus Salix; species Salix suchowensis. The sequence continues at coordinate 7,692,600 of CM054994.1, forward strand.
CAACTTATTTCTCCTTCTTCCTTTCTCTTCCTCTTCTCTTTCCCTCTTTTCTCTTCTTCTTCTTCTTTCTTCCTCTCTTCCCGATTCTCTCTCTCAAATTTCAGATTACTTCTCTTTTTCTTTTTCTTTTCTTTTCTTTTCTATTTATATTTACTAGCTTGTACAATTACTACAACACCCCTAACCTAATTCTAAGCCACTAAGGGCATACATGTATTTTCCTTTTTAAAAATTTCAGAATACTACAACTATTTTCTTAAGAAAAAAATCATAAATACTTCAATGATTATCTTGATATATAAGTTAATGACCAAATAGCAAAAAAAAAAAAAAAAAATACCTGAAAGACCAGAGACTGTCTTCAAGGCTTTTGTCCTGGCTTTCTCATCATGCAAGTCCAATTTCAACACAGCTTTCTGCAACAAAATAAGTTCATGTGAATCTTGTTATAAATCAATATCAAGAAGATGGTCAAGAAACACTAATCACTTAAAATCAATACCAAATAACCTCAGAAACAATGACTTAATCAAACTGAAGCTAAGAAAACTTTCTAAATTATGGGAAAGAAGGAAGTTTTTCATCAATGTAATTTAATCAATGTAATATAATTTATGGAGAGCGAGGAAAAACGGAAAAAGATGATTATCACCTTCATTTGCCGAGCTCTGAAAGTTTTATTAGGATCCTCCTTAACATCAGTAATTAGTTCTTCACCTCTCTTTTTCTCTTCTTGCTTCTTTTGCTCTTCTTCCTTCTTCTTGGGCTCTTTTGAAGGTCCTGCAGCAGCAGCAGCTAGCGATGACACATTAACTGCTTCTTCCACCAACTCTTCTTTCTTCTTTTCAGGCTCTTTCGGAGTTTCAACAGCAACTACATCTACGCGACACAATGATACGACTCTATCTTTCGACCTCAGAAGATAGCCAAAAACAGGGGAACAAAGGGAAAATCAAGAAAAGAACTCTGTGTATATTTCATTCGTAAAATGTGAAATGGCTACTATGGCTGTATATGAAGCCTTGCACCAATTGGTGTTTACAATAGAAATGAAAGCAAAACAGAAAATGCAGACTCACAACTAAATTGACACATGGATTGACACGTGGAATCTTAACTATTTATGTTTCTAATTTTCCCTCCCACTGATAACTCTTTTTCAAATATCCCGCCAATAGCTAAAGGATAATTTCTCTTGAATCCTATCATTACCCACCCCTTTTGAAACTAAGTTTACAAGAATTGGAAACTTAATTCACACAACAGGACAGACTGGCGATAATTCAGGAATTAAAATGAGCTTCCCCTTGCGCAATGAACTCAGGAAATCTAGCTTTCATGCTCGCATAGTCTTCCCATGTAGCATCATCCAGAGTATGTCCCTTCCAGTGTACTAAAACGTCCACCCCTGCAGCATGGCCACGTTTTACAAGTTTCCTCTCAAGAATTGCCAAGGGTTCATCTTACACGATCCCATCTTCAGTAACTCGTGGCAGTGTTAATGAAGGAACCACCTGCACTCCTAAGTGCTTCTTCAAACATGACACATGAAATGTGGGGTGAATTTTGCATCCTGGAGGTAGTTTCAACTTATAAGCTACTGGCCCCAACCTTTCTAATATCTCATAAGGACCATAGAATTTGGGCAAGAGCTTATGGTAATTGTGATCAGCCAATGACCTCAACCTGTAAGGAACCAAACGCAAATATACCAAATCCCCAACCTGAAATTCCCTTTCAGATCGATGTTTGTCAGGTTGAGACTTCATTCTATTTTGTGCTGCCAGCAGATTACCTTTGAGTAAGGACAACATCTTATCCCTTGCAGCCAAGCTTCTATCAACACTGTCAATCCGTGTAGTGCCTGGTTCGTAGGGAGTAACAGTAGGAGGGGCCTGTCCATACACCACCTCGAATGGGGTCAGCTTTGTTGACGTGTGATAAGCAGTGTTGTAACTAAATTCTGCCCAAGACAGCCACGACAACCACTTCTTCGGCTGAGCTGCAGCAAAACACCTTAAGTAGGTTTCTAAGCACCTATTGACCACCTCAGTCTGCCCATCTGTTTGAGGGTGGTACCCCGAGCTCATCCTCAAAGCTACGTCATGCAATTTGAAGAATTCTCTCCAAAAGTCACTAACGAACACTGGATCCCTGTCGCTTACAATAGAACTAGGCATACCGTGAAGCCTGAATATCTGATCCACGAATGTCTGAGCAATGGTGGCAGCCGAGTAAGGATGGGATAAAGCAATGAAGTGAGCATACTTGCTCAGCCGATCTACGACCACGAAAATTACAGATTTTCTTTGGCAAGGTGGCAGCCCCTCGATAAAGTCCATTGAGATGTCAGTCCAAACCTTCTCCGGTATTGGAAGAGGGTGTAACAATCCTGCCAGTGATAATGTTTCATACTTGTGCTGCTGACAAGTGTGGCATTCGGCCACCATTTTTTGCACATCGTGTTTCATGCCCAACCAATAGAAGCTGCGAGACAACCTCTGATAGGTTTTCAAGAATCCAGCATGCCCAACTGTAGGAACTGAATGATGAGCCGTGAACACCTTAGCTATCCACACCGAACCCGGACTAAGGACTATTCTGGAGTTATACTTGAGAAGGCCATTGTCAATATGAAACTTAGTCAAATGATTAGCTGCTGACATAGATTGTGGAGGTAATTGTTGTGTAGGATCATTAGCTGCTAGCACTTGTTGTTTCTTGCTATTGATCCATGAATCCCCTTCATTGTGCCTTCGTAAATCATGCATCCAACTGTGATAAGGATAGGTGATTGCTAGATTCTCCATTTGTGGCTCATAAACCTCCTGTCCCGTGGCCACCCTATCCCTTGAAGGAGCCTGTGCAGTGGCTGTATGATCGATTGGAGACCTTGACAAAGCATCAGCTGCTTTATTGTCACTCCCAGGTTTGTACTGAATTTCATAATCATACCCCAGTAACTTAGTAACCCATTTCTGCTGGAATGGAGTGTGAGCCTTATGGTTGAGGAAGTACTTGAGGCTATGGTGATCGGTCTTGATGATAAAATGTCTCCCCTGCAAGTAATGGTGCCATTTCTTTATAGCATGTACAATTGCCATCATTTCCCTCTCATAAGTGGAAAGAGCTCTATTTCGAGGACCCAAAGCCTTGCTAGTGAATGCAATTGGTCTCCCCTCCTGTTGTAACACAGCACCTATACCATACCCAGAGGCGTCACTCTCTATGATAAAAGGTTTGGTGAAGTTTGGCAGCACCAACACCATGGGAGATAGCATCAATTCCTTGAGCCTGTGGAAAGTAGTGGTAGCATCCGAAGACCACACAAATCCATCTTTTTTGGTTAGTTGAGTCAAGGGAAAACTTTCCTTATCGTAATGAGGAATGAATTTCCTGTAATAGCCCGTAAGACCCAAGAATCCCCTCAAACTCTTCACAGAAGTGGGGATAGGCCATTGTGCCACGGCTTTCAGTTTAGAGGGGTCTGCAGCCACGCCTTGCCTTGAAACAATGTGGCCTAAATACTCAATAGCAGCCACCCCAAAAGCACACTTTGACATCTTGACAAACAATTGATGATGCTTCAATACACCCAAAACAGTATGCAAATGCCTCAAATGATCCGGCCAAGAAATACTGTAAACAAGGATATCGTAAAAAAATACCAAAACGAACCTCCTCAAATAAGTCCGAAAAACCTCATTCATAAGACCTTGAAAGGTTGCTGGGGCATTTGTCAATCCGAAGGGCATCACAAGAAATTCGTAATGGCCCTCATGAGTTCGGAAAGCTGTTTTTTCAATATCCGCTGGATGCACCCTAATCTGATGGTAGTCGCTTCTTAAGTCTAGTTTGGAGAAATAATTCGCCCCATGCAGCTCATCCAAGAGGTCGTCAATAAGTGGAATAGGGTATTTGTCCTTAATAGTCAGTTCATTTAATTGCCTGTAGTCCATGCACATCCACCATGTACCATCTTTCTTCTTGACTAATAAGACGGGTGAGGAGAAGGGGCTGTGACTATTCCTCACCAACCCAGCCTCCATCAATTCCTTGATACACTTCTCAATCTCAGATTTTTGAAAGGGACCATAAGCATATGGCCGAATGCTAATCTGATGGTAGCCGCTTCTTAAGTCCAGTTTGGAGAAATAATTTGCCCCATGCAGCTCATCCAAGAGGTCGTCAATAAGTGGAATAGGGTATTTGTCCTTAATAGTCAGTTCGTTTAATTGCCTGTAGTCCATGCACATCCGCCATGTACCATCTTTCTTCTTGACTAATAAGACGGGTGAGGAGAAGGGGCTGTAACTATTCCTCACCAACCCAGCCTCCATCAATTCCTTGATACACTTCTCAATCTCAAATTTCTGAAAGGGACCATAAGCATATGGCCGAATGCTAGGTGGCTTGCAACCCGCAATTAGGGGTATCCGATGATCAAAATCTCTCACAGGAGGAAGAGATGTTGGCGTGCCAAAAATGGCAGCAAAAGAGTCCAGCAGAGATTGCAATTCTTGTTGCTGTGTAGAAGACAACTTGTCAGCAAGTGTAGGCTCGGGTATGGCTAAGCTGCCACCTTCTATAGCACACAATAACACCCCACAGCAACCTGATAGTAATAACTTGTCCATTTGTTGACACGACATAGGGGATGGAGCTTGAGGTCTAGCACTGGACAAGCAAATCTGCTCCCTTCCACACCAGAATTTCATAGTTAAGGCCTCAAAATCCCATAAAACTGGACCGAGAGTTCTCAACCACTGCACTCCCAATACAATGTCACATCCCCCCAATTGTAGTGCATACATGTCTGAAGTATACCCATAGCTGCCAATGGTTAATGGCACATCAGCACAGGACCCCTTGCATTGAACTTGCCCCCCATCCGCAATCATGACATCACAATTATAAGTTGGGTCTAACTTCCAACCTAATCTTTTAACCATGCCAACATGTATGAAATTATGTGAGCTACCCGAATCTAGCAACACTATAACAACACAATTCTTGATAGTAGCAGTAATTTTCATGGTTTTATTGGCATTAGGAGCCGGAATCCCATATAGTGCACAAGCAGTGATACAACATGCACTAACCTCTGTTATCTGCTCAACTGGTTGTGATTCCTGGGCCATTTCCTCCTCTTCACTACTGTTATACCCCATATCTAACAATAAGACTTGTTTTCTAACACATTTATGTCCCCTCACAAACTTCTCATCACAATAAAAGCAGAGATTATTCTGCCTCTTAATTGGACCTCTCGGGTGTGAGTTTTTTGAAGGACGTATCCTTGCCAAATGTGGGTTCAATTCTAGTTCTAGCAGGTATTGCATCATGCAGTAATGGTGATTGAGGTAATCGTGAGCTAGAATTACTAGAAGAATGTACCAACCTTAATTTCTGGAATTTCGCCTCCACTTCATGAGCAAAACTCATGGCTTCGTGAACTGTGGCAGGACGCAGCAGCTTAACATCATGCCTGATTACTTCTCGTAATCCCCCGATGAAGCAGCTTAGCCTCAGAGTTGGGCTAAGGTCACAGATTCTGGTTGCTAATTTTCTGAATTCCACAATGTAATCCTTCAATGTTCCTGTCTGACGAAGTTTGAAAAATGCCTCTGCAAAATCCTCAAACCCATGCGGACCAAATTCCTTGCAAAATGCCTTTGTGAAATCCTCCCAACTGGAGAAAGACGATGCATACTCCTCCCACTGAAACCACTGCAAGACCTCCTTTTCAAGATGGAAGGAGACCATTTTAACTTTTGTTCATAGGTGGCACCGAGAAATAATCGAAGTATTGCTCCGCTTTATAGACCCATTCAATTGGATCATCACCATCACTGAACCTTGGGAAATCCATCTTAATAAATGGCATTCGATTATCAGAAGGATAACCTTTCTCCTTTTCTCGTGGGTCTGTCACTCCACGCTTGCGACTGCATTCACCATCTTTTTCGTTACTTCCCTCAAACCGAGATTCGATTGATTCAAATTGCTTATCGATTGAAGTGAATTTATCCTCCAGAAGTCGCTGCATAGACTCCAGAAAAAGCTGATTAGATTCCAGAAAGAGCTGATTCTTGGACACCGCAGCTTCAAGCGTAGACATACGAGCTTCCATGGTTGTCGAACGGGTACGGACACTAGCACGGGGCATACACTGAAGGAACAGCTTAGAGGAGGATCAAAGGCTCTGATACCAATGATACGACTCTATCTTTCGACCTCAGAAGATAGCCAAAAACAGGGGAACAAAGGGAAAATCAAGAAAAGAACTCTGTGTATATTTCATTCGTAAAATGTGAAATGGCTACTATGGCTGTATATGAAGCCTTGCACCAATTGGTGTTTACAACAGAAATGAAAGCAAAACAGAAAATGCAACAGACTCACAACTAAATTGACACGTGGACTCTTAACTATTTATGTTTCTAATTTTCCCTCCCACTGATAACTCTTTTTCAAATATCCCACCAATAGCTAAAGGATAATTTCTCTTGAATCCTATCACACAACATTCTCAACTTTCTCACTGTTTGTATTGGATCAATATTGTCACCCGACACTGTACATAGCTTGGTAGTCTTGTTCATGTTTATTTTATAATTCCCTACAAATTCCCAAAACAAAAACACATGATTAGTTTTTGCCAAATTTCCATTCTTATGTACTGAAGATCTTGATTGGTCAATTTAATACCTGAAATTCTAGCGATTCTACCCAGGGCTATATTCAAAACTTGCTCATCATTAACATCCAGTTTCAACACGAGTTGTTGTGGAAATTACAAGAAAAAACAATTTTTTGGGAGGTCAATATCAATATCAAGATCAAGAAACAGCGAGAATTTCACTAAATCATTATTTGCTTGTGCTTCTTTGCCCCCAAGCATGATGTGAAACGGCTTGCAAGATCCATATTTTTAGCCTCTAATCATAAGCTTCCCAATGATAATGAAGAACTGTCAATGTCAAGGATTTTGCAAATCTGACCAATGTTTTCTCTGTTTATAAATCTTTCTTATTCTGACATTAAGTCACCAGTTTCAAAAGAGCATGTGCATCCAAAGTCTAATCCTTGAAATAAAATAAAAGAGATGTCATTTGTTGAAAATCAAATTCATTTGGTCAAACACCTAACACACGATACCCAATGCATGCAGACCTGTAATTATCTTAACAGCAATTGACTCATTGTGAGATTGAAATTGTTTTTTTTTTCTAATCTTTGATTTTAGGGATATGTTATTTGACAGTACATGATGAAGTGATAATTTGTGGTTTTCAAACCATTAGAGTGTCGAGTAAAGACCCGAGATTCAGTTGAAAATTTGTCTCATTTTTCAGTACTTACTTTATCCATATGCATAACAACTTACTTCATGAAATTATAACCCTTATGGAAAAACTCTAACGATTTTGAGAGCGTCACTTATCAGTTAAAATTTCTTGCTTGATCAAGAAAGACTTTAAAAAGCATGTAATGAGGCTATGGTTCATGGCTGTAAAAGAAAAAGGGACTTCATAGGCTCAAAAAAGCGTTTAAGGGTTTCAAAGACCTAGGATCATCATCATCTAGTTGTTAACTCTTTTCCTCTTGTTGTCTTTGTAGAAGAAATGACATAAAAATATGTTAATTATCTTAACGTGATTTTTTTATCAATCGACCAGTACTCTAAGAAGCTTCATAACCATGTCATTCCTTTCATTGACAATTTCAAACTTAAAAGGGAATACTAAAAACTCAAACCATCATTTGTCATCTGATATTATTTCATCTTCTGTTGCATTCAATATAGTCTAATGAAATAATTTTGCAAAATCTTCATTTGATTGATAACTTATCTTGGAGACTCGATAATCTTAATATAACATTTCTTCCCACATGAGGTTTGACCAAAGATACCAACAGACATGGTATAGTTCAATATTTTCTTATTTTTCTTTTTTCTTTTCCTTTTTTCTTTTTTTTTTTCAAATTTTCTCTTTTTTTTTTTTTAAGAACTTGTCCTTAGCATCGACTCTTGGTTTTTGTCATGTCCTATCTCAACTTGATTGTTCTCCCATGTTGGGTTTTTGTTATTAAACCTCCCCCCTTTCGATGATTTTAATGTTTACTAGGAAATAGTAAGTGTTGTAAAGAAAAAAAACAAAATGGAGGATATGGGTCTCATTTTTTTGGGTGACCTACCCTGGTTAGCAGTTAGAAGGGTCTCATTTTTCTGGGTGACCTACCCGGGTTAGTGGTTAGAAAGAGTCTCATTTTCCTGGGTGACCGACCCGGTTAGTGGTTAGAAAGGTCTCATTTTTCTGGGTGACCGACCCGGTTAGTGGTTAGAAAGGTCTCATTTTTCTAGGTGACCGACCCGGTTAGTGTGGTCTCATTTTTCTGGGTGACCGACCCGGTTAGTGGTTAGAAAGGTCTCATTTTTCTGGGTGACCGACCCGGTTAGTGTGGTCTCATTTTTCTGGGTGACCGACCCGGCTAAAGAGGTCTCATTATAACGGGTGACTGGCCCGGCTAGCATGGTCTCATTTTCCTGGGTGACCGACCCGTGGTCTCATTTTTCTGGGTGACCGACCCGGCTAGCATGGTCTCATTTTTCTGGGTGACCGACCCGTGGTCTCATTTTTCTGGGTGACCGACCCAGCTAGCATGGTCTCATTTTTCTGGTTGACCGACCCGTGGTCTCATTTTTCTGGGTGAGCGACCCGGCTAGCATGGTCTCATTTTCCTGGGTGACTGACCCGTGGTCTCATTTTTCTGGGTGACCGACCCGGCTAGCATGGTCTCATTTTCCTGGGTGACCAACCCGTGGTCTCATTTTTCTGGGTGACCGACCTGGCTAGCGTGGTCTCATTTTCTGGGTGACTGACCCGTCTCGAGCAACAACGATCTTCAATTCATCATCGATCTTCAATTCATCTTCCGTGATTTTGTTGACCTAAGATTCTCTTTAGAAACATAGGCCCCTTTCTCTGATGCTCCATTATCAACAGGATGCCTTTGTCTAATCTCCAAAGCTTTGTAGGCTTCTCTGTTTGGATGACTCATTCAAATTTGTCATAAGTCATTCAACCACTCAAACGCAAGCACCTTGCTTATTATGGGCTATCTACGATGATCTTTGCTTTTATCCAAATCTGACCATGCCCCCCAACTGTGGGATTGCTTGATTTTTCATTTAGCGCAGAGTTCTATTATTATTTTTCCATTGAAGTTCTGAGCATTATCAGTTATGATCTTTTCTGGTGGTCCGTATCGACATATCAAGCAAATTTCTTCAACACCTTTTGCGTTACATGAGCCAATGACCCAGCTTCTACCCATCTTGTGAAGTAGTCGATAGCCACGAGAATAAACCTATGATCATTGCTGGCTTTTGGATGATATACCCTATCACATCAATTCTCAACATTGCAAAAGGCCACGGAGATATCAAGTTAAACATAAGAGCCAGAGGGGCATTGATTTTGTCACCATGGACTTGACACTTATGACACTTGCAGACATAGTCGATGCAATCCTTCTCTAATGTCTTCCATAAATAACCATTTCTTTGCTTTTTTCTAGCCATCATATGCCTATTAGTATGGGTTGAGCGAATCCCTTCATGGATTTCTCGCAACGCGTTTCTTGCTTCAACTCCATCTAAGCATCTCAGCAAAGTACCATCAGATGACCTCTTATACAAAAACCTCCCCATCAAGGTAAAAATCCATCGTTAACCTCCTCAAGGTTTTCTTCTCTTTTTGGATGCCCCCAGGGGATAAGCTGGTTTTGGATGAAATTCTTGATATCGTAGTACCAAGGGTTTCCATCTATTTCTCCTTCAACTGAGCAGCAATGAGCTGGTCTATCTTCTGATATCAATGTGTATCGACTGTAAGTTTAGAATGGCCATCATTGACCTCCTTGCCTTTGAGGTTGCCTTCATCGGAGGATGTAGAACTCTCTAAATTCTTCTGGCTTCTCTTACCTTCAATAGATTTCTTTGTTCCCCTGCTCAATTTCAGATTTTTGTGGCCATCACCCGGTTCATGTTCAGAACGCTCCCTAGAACTCTTTGAATTTGCACATTTATCTTTCTTCTTACCGGAGTCAAGTTTCTTCTCGCTTCTTTCTCTTCCCTTGCTTTCATCACCAGTAACAGATTCCCCCGGAACTACAGACTTGACATCCATTTTCCTTGGAAGATCATGTTCCTCTCTGGCTTTTCTTTTGCTACTTTGGATATAAAAATCCTTACCGTCTCCAGCAACAATACTATGTCATCGGGTCACAAAACGAATAGAGATTTTTTTTTTCTCTATGCACTTTCTGCTCATTTTGTTTGCCGAGTTTGCCACTGCTTCTAGAATTTTCAGCATGCCTAGACATTCTTGAATGATTATTAATACTTTCTCTCTTGCAAGCATCCCTATGAGCTGTTTCAAACAAGGATTCATATGGTTGTTTCGCTGAGATGACCAAATTCCTCTCTTTAGCATCCTTTACTAGAGCTGCCCAGTTCCGGTTCGTCTGCAAGGTCCTCGCATTCCCCAAAATCCAAAGCGAGAGCTTGGCTCTTGTCAAGGCAACATTCATCCGTCTTACATCAGCGACAAACCCAATACTGCTGGAGCTCAATCCATTCATAGATGAACTTGAATCAGCTGCTCTAACAGTGGAGAGTATCAGTATATCAACCTCTCAGACCTCCTTTTCAAAAATCGTAGCAGCTCAGCTGCAGCTTCAGCCTCACATTCATTATAAAAGACGATGCACCAGAATTTTTTACCGCGCAGCTCCTGGCCGTCCGTAATGTCATAGAATAAATAAAGGCCAAGAACCCCAATCTCATGAAATGATGCTGATTTGTTTTGACATTTGCTCTCCGTTCATCAACTTGCTATCATAAAAGTGCAAGGAAGGAAACTGGCAAATTCCTGGGTGCATCCTATAATCACGTAATGGAGACCATCTTTTCTTCAATTTATGATGGTTCAATTTGTTCGCTGCATTGGATGTTCTTGTTGTTAACTTCACGTCATGAACCAAAAACAAAATGCACGATCTTCTCGCTTAAGATCTGTGATTGCGCCATGGTCAATGGCTGGGACTTTCATGATTTCCATTTCCACTATCTTCTCGCTCAGCAACCACTTTACAGTCTTTGCCTGCAGCTGCTGCTATCACCTCTACACGTTTGTCATCTTGCTCACATAAATCTGCAGACTCTTTTGTATTGGAGTAACTGACGGTTTCAATAGATGCTTTGCATTGTTTCCCAACAGATTGCAGAAATAGTTGCTGCTTACTTTCTTCAACATTTCTAACTTCTTTGAATGCTTTTTCTGATCCACAGTTATAATCCATTCTGCTGCTCAACATAATATCAAAAGCACTCTCACCAGTTGTTAGGTAAGATCTATTCGCGACTTCAGCATTGTCAAGTAGCTTTTCATTTCCTCCATGGTGAACATTATCAGATATATTTCCATTACCTCCATCATGATCAAGTACACACTTGATAATCCCATCAGCCTCAGAATTCATCGAAGGCAAACTATTTTCTATATTACTATTGTATTCACTAGAAACTGGACCAACATGCTGTAATGTTTCTTTGCTGTTTCCATTAGCATTGCTGGGGGTCACCACACAGTTTCTACCTTCTCGTTTCCTTCACAATCTGAACAGCCTTGAAAACCAGTATTATTGTCTTCAAGGCCAATATGAAGTGTCATCTCTGGTAACTCAACATTCTGAGTCATCCTACTTGCATTATCCTGACTTCTGATATTAACATTGCCAGACGATCCATTACCACTGAATTTTGGCCTGATCAACTTTCTTCTTTTATGCTGCTGACCTGATAAGCTGATGTTTTTTTTTTTTTTACTCCCTGTATTGGCAGCACTCACAATTTTCTGTGCTTTTCTATAAAAGGTATCACTTCAGGTATTTGGAGATCATCCCTCTTACCAGCTGAAATATCATCCATGATAATCCCCTTTGAGACCATCAGCAATTGACCCATTAATAAGTGGGAGTTCTTGTTCTGTTTCCTATCCTTGAAATTTGCAAACTCATCTTGCCTTTTCATCTGTGGCTTAATTTCTTGCAAAATGGGCTGTCTATAATATTGAGAGTTTTGCAGCTCCACCAAGATTGCAGAAGATTGTTGAAGATGATTACTAACTGAGGAGGTTTCTTCCAAGATGGGCTTGCTAAAACTTTGAGGTGAATTAGACTGAAACATATCAGTATACTTAGTTGAGGGCTTCTGAAAACCATTGTCCTCCATCAATTCTTGTCCTAGCCCATACCTTCTCGCAGCGTTGACATAATCAGAACTCCTTCTTCTTGTAGGAAAAGAATGCTCGTGATGATTAGTTGGAACATCCGTCCTAGACTCAATGTCCGCGTCTTGATCATTCTCTACCATATTGCTTCTCACGACCCGGGCATCTTATATTTGGATTACTTATGTGTTTTATCCAATAGTAGTATTTCTTCAAGTTACTGTTGGTCACCTTGTCTTTTAGGTTTAAGAGGTATTAGTGATGTTAGCTAATTTGTCATTCTCATTAATGAGTTTGGATGATTTTTGTTGCATTTGATGTTTATGACATTTCTTACCAGTAGGCTTTTTAGGCTTAAATAACTTGGCCTTCCATCACGTACCAATACACAACTTTCCCTCTAAAGCTTTGTCCTTTAGGTAGAACTATATGATAAGTGAGACACCTATATACTTTGAATAGAGATTTTACACTACTCTATTGTCCTTAAAAAATAGTGAATATCTTTTATTTTTATAAATAACTTTAAATTTTATCATTGATATATGTTGTTATATATTCTTTTTAAAATTATTATTAATTTGAGTCAGCTATTGAAAAGACCATCATAACCTTGTTTAAGTACTCAATTAGACATGTTTCACTTAATTTATGGTTGACAACAGGTAAGTATAAAATGATTGAGATTATCTTGTTGAAATATAGCTTGTAACACACAAATCTTTCTATTAATAGGTTGAGCAGGCCATAAATAAGATGATTTAGCTATGTAATTGACTTGAGATTACGTATGCACTTGTTAGGTAAGTGGTACCTTATGAGAGATCATGCCTAAATTATGGTAAGCTTGTTATGAGATCTCTTATATGGGTATGTTATATTTAGGGTGAGGTTGATCAACTATAGAGAAACAAAATGCCTAATTGATTTGTTTTAGTTTGTTTTGGATGTGATTGAACTGATCAACCATAATCTACATGGTCTTATTGAGTTAAAAACGAATCACTAGTTATGCCCATCTAATCTTGCTATTAGACCCTAAAAAGAGAATTTTATAAGGTTGTGCTAGAGGTATAAAAACATCAATGTACATACCATTACATAAAAGAGACACCGGGACAAGTAGTATGATTATTGGCTAATGGAACATATATTGAATCCTATTTTGATGGTAATGCTAATCTATTAACCTGATAGATAATTCTAGGTCAATCAGGCTACTTCTTCTTTATTTATTCTTTTTAACAAGTAGAGATTGAGTCTTGAGTAGGGAAAAATAAGAAACACGCCAAATTAAATGGAGCATGAGGATGTCATATCTCAAACCTTAAACAAGGTTATTTATCCATCCACCATATATTTGACAAGTTTTAAAAAGAACAAATAAAAATTTAAAGGTGATAGGATTTAAAGAAATCAATCAATAAATCTATAAAAATAATATAGAAAAAATGATAAATTGTAAAGTTGCATGAATGTTCATATTGATATTGTTATAAGATTTAAAGTTCCATCTAAATTTTTAAACCTAATTTTATCTAGACTGTCCATATCAAATAAGAGTTTACATGTCAAATCCTTATACAAACTATGTTTTTAACTAAAGTATTACTCGTTTTATGATAAACATATAAATCCTATCTTCTTATGATTTTTTTTCATAAAAGCTTGCTCAAGATTTCAACTGAAATTTTCATAGTATCTCCTCTTTACTAGCAGATCCCAAGTTATCAACTAATTCATACCACACTTCTAGATTTATTATTTTATATCTCAATACAATCATCTTGGATCTTAGAAATCTCAACATCATCATCTCAACACACCATATTCAATAGCATAATACAATTCTAAGGCTTACAAAATGGCAATGCTTAATATAAAAATTTACATGATATCAATGTATAGACTACTTGATATATAATAGCAACATATAAATTAATTCAAGTAAAAGCTTTGATATCAAGTGACAACATGCATGGTTAGATGAATACTTATAAATTTAAACATTTGTTTAAGTTATACATCCGAGTTTATGAATGAATATTATATAATCGAGTTTTTAAGGAATAAGTTTATTGAATTATAAAATAGTTTCATAAATAAAGGCATAATATGGTTAATTAAGAATTACTCTAGAAGTGACAGCAATGTACCTAAAAATAACAATTAATATGCATTAGTAAATATAAGAATATAATAATAATAAATCCATAAAAATAACAAGTAAAAGTTTTCATGTCATATCACTTTATACATAATGTTCCATTATAAGCCTCATACAATATACATATATCATCTAATATCTTAAAAGTCTTAAAAGTCTTAAACACAATAAATAATCCTATTCATCATTTTTTTTTTTTAAATTTGATTCCTAATTGATACAAAAGTAATATGCTTTTGATGTTATTAATGTATTCTATACATTGGAACATAATTATCAGTACTAATGAATTTAATTAGTACCATGAGTTTCCTGATACAGAGATAGACTAACAATTCTAATAAAATGTTGATATAAAACGAGTGATTCATATCATTAATTACTCATTTCCTAGAATAATTAATCAAGTTTTATCCATATCTAGTTTACTTTTAAGTTTGTCGATGTCAAGATTTATATGACATTAGTACCCTTCTTACCCAGAGTAGCTAACCACATTAGAAGTGGTTGCCGATACCAATGCGATCCATTAATATTATTAAATATTCCTGACTCAAAATAGTTAATCAATTTATTTCTTTTCTTAAACCAAGAGCAACTATACTGATGTTAGTAATCTTTACTAACATCATTAGTCGCCTACTTATCTGAGATGACTAATAAATTTATAAAATAATGGAACTAATGAAACTACATCGATACCATTATCTATCCCAATTAAAAATCATTTAAAATATCAGTACCAATGGAACCCCACTAATATCATTAACTATGCAAAATTTTGGAATAGCTAATCAATGCATCTCAACTCTCTACTAGGATTGATTTGCATGAGCATAGGCTAACATATTTAATTTATATACATGAACTACTAAATTCATTTTCTAACACACTTAATATTTTTTTAATTGATATAAAATAAAGGAATAAGTGTTGGGCACCTATCTACTTCAAATTTTTGACTGGTAATCTTTGACTATTGTCTAAGTCTTTTTGCTCTCCCTATATTAACAAACATGTCATGTCATTACCCGTGAACATTTATTCCTTTTTAATCAAAAGAATATATATAAATTCTCTTTAACCATATTATTATTATCCTTATTTCTTTAAATTTACATATCATGTTTCTCCAATCTTTCTCCTTAGGTTCTATAACAAAGAATTCAACCTTCATTGAAATTGGTGTAATTTTTGTATTCGAGCATTGTCTATAACTATCATTATGTAGTTCGGTGTAAGGTGTAGTTTAATCCTTTATAAATATTAAACATGGAGCTATAAGTCCTTGAAGAGATAAGAACTACTTATACCCTTAAATCCCTTAAAACTCTTAAAATTACTCATTTATAGAGGGTTATTAAATGTCTAGTAACGTATGAGTAGACCCTTCTTGGTTTTTAACCTATAACTGGAGCTATAAATTTAAAATTAAACAAGATTAATTTCATTGGATATATAACATCTAAGACTACAATATTTATAAAGAGATCAAATCCAAATTCCCTTATTTTCATGCTCAAATTCCCCATCGAATATTAAATGATGAAAATGTTCAATTTTGTCGACAATTCTGTAAACATTAATACATAGTCACTTTAACTTATCCTAATCAAAATCAATTTATTACCATGTTACATACATTATATTGTTTCCAAAATACTTTCTAAAATTTGTTTACCCAATTTCATTAGTTTTTTAATCAGCATTCTTCTCAACCTTTTCAACCCTTCCATGATTATTCTCTCATGCATTGTCATTATGTTAATTCATATACATACATATCATTAAGTCAAGAATTCAAATAAATCACCCTCTCTCATATTACTTTAATGGATGACCATATTCTTAACATGGAGTCACCATTTTGTTTTCCAAAATTACTTGTTATTTTAACCTATTTCAACTCTATTCTATATCATGATCAATTTAATTCAAATTTTCGTTTCCTCTAAAATTCATTATGAACCTTAATCCCTAATTTGATGAAAATAATAAAAACTTAACAATTATTACAAGAATTTGTTAAATGAATGTTACGATGCCTTACTCAATAGGAAATCTAGTCTCTAAATGCTAACAAATAAAACAATTCCTCTTCTTTTTTATTGCTTGTTCTTTCCACCTGCATCCTCACACTAGCCTCTAAATTTCCTCTTAATAACACTTTAAATCTAAACAATTTAGCATAACTAACAGTCTTTTTTTTCCTTACTTTTCTCTATTTTTTTCTCAAGAATTTTCATGAAAAATAGAGTGTCCCCTCTCTTTTTTTCTCTCATCTTCATGGCTAACCATATGAGCTCTTTATATAGGAATTTTTTTTATAAAATCCCACCATGTTC